>CM040180.1:15202040-15887040 GCA_022606695.1 Vaccinium macrocarpon
AACAATAAAGAGAAGTGCATCAATAGCAACATTAGATAAAGAAAGAGAGATTAAAATTCCAAGACTTACTTGTCGAGCAAGGATGTAACAAAATTGCTTCTTTCTTAGCAGATCATCACAGGAGGTAAAAACCTTCTTCACATACTGCCAAAGTATACAAAGAAAATCAATAAAGCAGGAAAGTAGGTGAGGCAAAGATCATCTGATTAATCTACATCATTTTCCGTATAAGTGCACATATTACCCAAGTCACTATCACCAAATTTTCAATACTACTGTTCGTTTTCAGTGTTCAGTACTTATATTACACAGGGAAAAGAGGGAAAGAAAACATTGGAGATGACAATAAACAGCAAACCTGCAAGTTGTCAAGGAATAGAGCAATCTGAAGTGCACTAGGGTACTCTTCCGATTTAAGATAAATTGAATATGCAATATCCAGAACTAGCATATCATCTGGTCCTGGTAGGTATCTGCAAGGCATTGAGAGCAAAACATCAGCAGCAGGTGAGTCTCTCACAAACACTCACACACAGAGAGTATGAAATGCTAACATCCAAACCACAAAACAATGAAGCATGCAAATTGAAGGTAGAAGATGATAAAAGGCAATATTGGCATAACTGATCAAAAAAATTATTATGACTTACATGTCCGTAACCATGAGCACATCATAGCAGCATTTTACCAGTTTCTTAATAACACCAAAAAATAAGCCAATTCATAAACTGTTGATTAAAAGGTTAAAATGCAAATAGTGTTGCTTTAGCTTTGTGTGTGAGCGTGGGCGCGCATCTATACCATGCATGATCGACACATAAACTTAACTCCTACACTTGCAGTTAAAGGACCCCTTAAATCATAAACCTAAATTAAAATATGCATTTGACTTTAATTAATTTCAATATAGTTTAGATTATCTAATTTCATAACAGCTGTTGGTAATCAGAGTGTGGTAATTATACCAAAGCAGTGTCATAGGATTGAAACTTCAACTTTTAATTTAAAAGATCCTTAATGAGAGCCACACTGGATACTGCAGATACCAAATTAATGGTATCAATTATCAAAAGACAAAGCAACATTCAGAAAGGCAAGCTCAAAAGTTAATTTGAGATCCTCGGGACTCAAACCTTGCCGCACTGGTGAGGTATAGGCATGTCCTTTTGTAGTTGGTACGGTCCACGTGATCCGCTAACATATCAAGGTCTTCCACCTGGAATAATCCAATATAGAACTTTCGTAAGATATTTTATGTGAAGTCGCTGTGGGGGGTGGGGTGTATGTCCAGTATATCAATTTCATACGATATTTTAATGACAAGCTAACTGCACAATACCTCCATTAAAAGATCGACAGCCTCATATTCAGCGTTGTGCTGCAAGAAAGATGAAAAAAAGATTAGGGACACATTTCGGTGGAATGATTTCCCAACCTATACCTTCTCTAAATGCTTATAACCATATTCAGATGATATGTGAACCCTGTCTCCTATTAATGAAGAGTTGAACCACTAAAAAAACTTTTGAATGAGTCATACCTTCATGTGAAAAGCAACAACTTGCTGGACAAGCTCAATCAGATCATTGATAGAGGCCCCTTCGCTCTGAAATGGTTTAAATGAAGGAAGCAAATATACTTGAAATCAGTTTCTAAAAATGAAATAAGCAAAACAAAAAAGATATTGCATGACTAGCATCTGCTAGTGTAACATATGCGCCTCAGTAAAGGGAAAAGGCCAAAAAAATGGTACTTATGCCACCAAATTAGTTAATTAACAAATATTATTGAAACAGTACCAGTTATAAATGTCAAAAGTAAGAATATCAACAGTACGGTAAAAAAATCTCAGACAGAGAGATCAACCAACATGATAATAAAATTAGAGCATACAAGACCTTCATGATTACAGTTTCAACAATATACACAGATGATATGAATCCTAACCTGTCGTTTTGTATACTCTTGTGCTATTTCTCCGGCTAAGTTCCTGCCAATAAGAAATTAAACAGTTATAAGGGTTGTTAAATGTTAATTGACACAAAAGTACAATCACAAAAAGACACACAACACATTGACAATGAAGGTGGAAAATTCCACAGATGGAAAAAACAACCATGTAACATGTCCATGAAATTAATATAAAAATATGCAAGTGATATGTTACAGACTTGGCAAGGGTGACGGTTGTGGGCATATTCAAAGTGTCAGATTACTATGGATCTCATCTCAAGCATATGGGAATATACTAAATATTCCTCTTCCTTTTTTGGGTAAATAATATTCCTCTTCCTTTTTTGGGTAAATAATATTCCTCCTCCTTGGTATACTTATTTCTATTATATTTCGTAAAATGGTATGTACAAGGTATCATATAACATTTCATGTATACTTTATTACTTCTATAGCACAGACGAATTACAAAATATGCTTGCTTGGCGAATGTAGAGTTAAACATATCGAACACATAACCGACATCCTTATTTGAGTCTCAAGGGTCTGATACAAGAACTTTTACATTTAGAAAAGTCCACGTGACATAGTGCACATGAGAATTATTCCCAGTATTACATCTACAACCTGACGCACAAAATGAATAACATATGTTCCTGATCATACCCATATATACTTCCATAGAACAATATTGGGTTTCATTATCTTTCAAAAGAGAAGATATTTCGTCCCTAAAAGTGACAGTAAAAAGAAAATTTTGAACTCAAATTAGTTCCACCACAAAACCAGAGGTCGAAAAACCTTTAATCAAGAGAAGTCATTTCCAAGGTCAAGGAGGCACAAGCTTAAAGAATAAATGAACTAATTTTCCAAAAAGTTCTCGATACGCCCGCCTCACGACGGCGTGTGATAGGACGGTCATAGTTTACATGGTATACTACACAAACAAAAAGCATGTCACAGATTCACAAAAATTTAACGAGTTATACGTATAATGTCAACATAAGCATCAATCTAAATTGACATCATGCACACAGAACACATTCAATTTCCCTAAATCACTGCTTATGCCACCATAAGAATGCAAAACAAACTCAATGGTCTATACAACCAACAGAAAAAACAACATATGATTATAATAACTGCTGCCTTCTAATATAATGCTGCTCACCTAACGTATTCGTGCCCCCACGAACCTATATCACCTTCAGAACCCAACAACCTGTATTTTAAGCTTTCCTGTAATAATTGGCACATTGACAAAAATATCAGATACAACCAACTAACTGTCAAGTAATTCGCTTGACCATATTATGCAGGTTGTGCTAACAAAATACACAAATAAAGTTGTAAACACAAATAATTACTACTTCGTATGAGAGACATAACATCGTTCACACTGTTTACAACATACAAGAGAGAACTGCATGGCCAAAAAGTTGACTCGGACAAACAAACCAATCTGACAACAGAGTGACTTCAAGAACGAATGACTGGAACATAAATCCAAAAACTAACACAGCATACCCGTTCTCCTTCTGCAGACAAGGTCATGGCCAACACCGAAAGTATATCTGCTAGGAATTTCTGCATTAAAAGCAAAATTTGAATCAAAGAGGTTTCCAAGATTGAAAACGATAATGGAAGAGGCCATCCAAAAAAATTCATACCTTCACTTCTGAATCTGCCATTGTATCATAATAAGCTTTTAGAGTTGCATAATGAGGACGCAAAAACTTTAACGGCTTTGGAACCGAAGTCATTGAGCTGGTTGAGGTCCGTATCTCCTGCCTGCAAGTAAACAGATCAGTTGCACAATGATAAAATATTAGTATGATTGAGGACAAAAAAAGAACAACATAAGAGGTCAATCACACAATGATTTAGTTCACATATTAGTTAGTTGCAGAC
Source organism: Vaccinium macrocarpon (assembly GCA_022606695.1). Classification (NCBI taxonomy): domain Eukaryota; kingdom Viridiplantae; phylum Streptophyta; class Magnoliopsida; order Ericales; family Ericaceae; genus Vaccinium; species Vaccinium macrocarpon. The sequence continues at coordinate 15,205,905 of CM040180.1, forward strand.
CATTAAAAATGAAGCAGCCATCAATGATTCTGCAAGTTAAAAAGAAAAAATAAATACAGAACTTAAAAATGCATGCTATTGGCCTATGCTAGTTGTTTGCAGGCTATGAAGCACCGACACTTCTAGAGGTCGCCGTGTCCACGTATTGGACACGCCATAAATTAAATTATTTTTTGGAGGGGGACACTCAGGGAAAACGGCATGGACACTCATGTCCCACATATTCACTCTCGCTGTGTATATGTATACATAAGCATGTATGTATGTACGTACGTACATACTCGTGTATGTATATATATTTCCATTTTGGGTATACATCTTACATATTAAAAGAAAAGTCTATATATCGATATACATAAAATGAGCATCCAATCCCCTACCCTCACCCCAATCAAATGCTCATTATCACACTGTCACAGTAAGTCTTTCCTGACAACAAATTATCAGCCAAAATATTAATCGATGATAAAAATTCCCACCCATGGGCCATCAATCCTTTAGTTGGGCCAGTCCATATGGAACTTTGCCCTGGCCTTAATAACTTGTAGACAGAGGGATTGTTCCCCAGATGAGTCGAAAGAGGTAGGCCATCCAGAGGGCCGGGACCATCCCCCAACCCTCTCAATTCTACCCAATTGAAACCGCAAATTCCAGCGCAAGCACCACCTGCCCCACTCTGCCACTGAGCTACTGAAGGAAGAACTGAATTAAGAAAGCCGACTATCGTTATTTGGACCAACCAGTGGCAAATTCAATCCAAAAGCTGCATATGATCTCTTGGATCCGAAAAAGGCAAACTTTACAGACTGATTGTTATTTCTATAAGTCAACCAAAATGAGATGGCAATACAAGTAATCGGCCCTTCTCCAATCCCCTTTTCCACTTGTCATGGCAATAGATTATCAAATAAAGCCCAGTAAACCATTAAACTCTAGGCCACTACCAGAATTGATCATGGTCCAATCATGATGCTAATTACCATTGCATACAATAACCTCCTATAAAACATTAAAATCTACCCCACAACAAGAACTGAACATTGTCCAATCGTTTTATACCACATGCCTTCAAATCCCAACTATGAGGAAGGCTCAGGGTTCAAACTCACCATGGATAGGGATGGCCATCTCGGCTGCCCCGCCCCGCCCCGATCCAACCCGTCCCGTCCCCTCCCCTCCCCTCCCCGAATGGGTAGAGGATTTGGGGATCGGATAAGGGATGGTATTGTCAGACCCCTACCCGATCCCCTCCCCAATCGCCCCCCCTCCCCGTTCCCCACCCCTCCCCCGTATCCCCATTCACTCATATATATTAATATATATATGTATACGTATAATATATATTTATATTATAAGTTTATAAAATTTCTTTTCCCAGATAATAAGTTTGTAAATTAAACTATTGGAGACTTTAAACTAATTTATGATTTTTATTTGATGTTTGTTGAAACTGTGAGTTGTACGCTTGAAACTGTGAGTTGCATCCTAATTATACGCATTTGAGCAACAGGATCATCTTGTGTTTCGGTTTAAAAAATATGTACCTCTTTCATACATATGACAAGTGCATGGATTTTTGGATCCCCAATTCCCTATGGGGATCCCCATTTCCCGCATCAGGGCGGGGATGGAGGTTAACATAAAATCCCCTGTGGGGATCGGGGAGGGGATGGGGATTGATATAGATTCGGAGATCAGGGATGGAGGTAGTGGTATGCACCCCCTACCCTCCCCATGCCCATCCCTAACCATGGATGGTCTTTTTATTCCACAAGTACAAATTAATGGCTTAGCCTATGAGATGGTAGCTTTGGCATAGAGGAACAACTTTTCTGGTTTTCTTTCTGTCGATGTGGTTCCTTCAGCAGTTTGCAAGATGGCGGAGTTACACATGTAACATGTTAAGAGTCTAGTCAGAAGTTGTTTTAAGTCAATGGTGCATTTTGGTTTTTGAGTTTTGTTTTTTTAGTTTTTCTTGCTATAGCAACTAGTTTCATTATCTTTTTCAGGCTGAGCAAAAATAAAATGTATCACCCATCAAAATGTTGTTAGACGCAAAATGGGTTGCATGAGTTGAAAGAAAATTGACACTACATTCCATCCAATTGCAAACAATAATTGTAGCGATTTCTGAACTACTATGTATTTGAGAAAAATCCAACAAAATTCCTAACAGATCTAAGATATTGGCGGATATACTAGCAAGATACTCAACAATTAGCACAAACATGTACATTGTTACTATCCCAAAAATACTTCACGCATTGAGTTAACCATGTCTCACTGCTCATGGTTGTTTCGGATTCTGATTGCCCAAATCTTCTTTTCTTTTCTTTTTTTTTTTTGGGGGAACAAAATGATACCAATAGTTTCGTTGCTAAGTTTGTCAGTATGTCCATGTCTCTAACAACTTAAATCAACCAAAAAACTATAAAGGCTCCATGGTTAGCGAAACAATATAGGAAATATAAAGCATTTTTGCAGAGTGGGGACTAGACTTGAAGGGACATGATGTTCAATTTCAGCAAATGTATAAGAGAATTATAGTTACAAGTAGAAGAGAGATATTCTGTAAAACTGCAATCCGTAATATGCAGTATATCAAATCACACTTATTTGATAGTTAACTTAAAAATATCGAACTCCCTACCCAAAGAATAAACCCACAATTTGAGCTATCTCATTAAAGAAAAATCTCAAATCCCTCCATGTCAAGTCCACAACGACCACAACCATCCAAACATAGCTAATATTATACACTGAGAATGGCGTGACTAATACCTCATACTCTCAAGGGCGACCTTCTGCAACCCAGGATCGGTATCCTGAACCCTCTCCACGTACAACTCCAATTGCTGCTTCAACGCCAAATCCTCCTCCGACTGCACATCCACAGAAGCCCGATTAAGCAATCAATTTTGAAAAATAAATAAATAAACCCCCAAAAGAACAATTATATTTCAAATTCATTATATTCCTCGACAGCAAAACAGATTTGGACTCACGAGATCTTCGTCTTTCTTCTCATCCTTCTTCTTCGGGTCCTTGGCGGGGACCTTCACCGACGCTTCCTCACGAATGGTTCCGCTGCCACTGGCACTGTTTGGATCGGGCGCCATAGTCAAGGGAATAGACGAAACCCTAGATTGGATTGCAGAATGTAATTGAGATGGTATCGGACGTTTAATCAGAGACCAAAAAGCTTTTGCAGAGACTATAAGGTGAATTCGCGTCGAAACCCTAGGTTTTCGTCTCCTGCAAGTTTTGCTTGGTTCCTTCACTTCTCTTGAAGCTACAATTATAAATTGACAATTATAAAATTGACCGGTGTTTCACTAACAAAAAAAATAGTTCTTTTTAAACATTGAGACAGATTATTCTCTCATAGTAGAACACCCTTTGAGTTGGGACTTGGGCGTACTTGTTTTTTTCTCAGAAATTGATAATTTTACGAAAATATCCTTAGGGTGTTCTGCTAAAGAGAGTTTTGTTTTAAAACTAATTTGGTTTTTGTGTTCACACCTTGATTTATGTAATGTATTACGAGAGAATGACATGTCTTAATTTTTAGAAAAAACTATTTTTTGAAAAAAACTAGTTAGTAGAGCACCCTCTTAATATTGTCTTTCTTCAATATTGTCTTTCTTTACAAGACAAGCTAAATCCTATTGGTTATTTTCTAGTGTTATATCCATCCTAATTCCTAGTTGAGTATGGTTTAGAGTAAATTAGCTTATTATTATTTCATAGTTGACTTATTATTTTTGTTGTTAATAATTATTTAACTTGTGATTAATATTTGGGAAAATGACCAAAACATGGTCCTTGGGGCAAAAAATGATTATAAGATGGTCATGGTTTGGGAAATGACCAAACCATGGCAAGAGAAATTAATATTACCCATACATGGTAATTTATACTTGTAATGCCCAAAATACCCTCTGTAATTTCCCCCTCCAAAATTAAACCCAACTATCTCGTATTTCCTTCCCCCAAAAGGAGACATCAATGAAGAAGAACCAGAAGAAGACGGACGAAGGTGAAGATCAAACCAGAAGAAGGCAGTCGAAGAAGAACGCCGTACCCACTCGATTCTGACACCCGACCTCAATTTCGATACAAGCCAACCCCCATCTCGAGAGTCCCGACGCCCCACCCATCTCCCTCTCTCTCTCCCTCTCTCTCTCTCTCTCTCTCTCTCTCTCTCTCTCTCTCTCTCTCTCTCTCTCTCTCTCTCGGCCTATAATACAAAAAAATTAAGGCTTTTCTCATTCTAGCTTGAAGAATCTCTCATTTTTTTTGCTATACATTTGGGTACCATATCAGATGGTGAGCTTGGTATTCTATAACTCTTCTTCCACATCCAATGATTATCTTCCTTGGCATACACTGCTTAGTTTTACGAATGTTAGTACCTCACTACTTCCTTTGAATCACTAATGGACTTCTGCTAGCACTCACTTTCCAAATTAAGTCTTCAATTGTATTTTAGTTTCTTAGTTCTTGTCATTTCATGTTGTCACATGGTTACTTGCTATAGAATTTTGACAATGTCTCCTTTAAATACAACATAAAAACAGTTGACTTGAATGTTTTCCTGTCCGTTGAGTATCTCAAACTTCTTATATGTGCTTTTCTGCTAAGTTTTCATTTAACTTTGGGAGTTGGGATAAGCATTTTTGGTTTGAGAAATCCAATTCCAGACTTCTTGGTATTTTTGGTGATGAGCCTGATGGAAGTTTTAGCTTTGGGAAACTCCTGTCTTGTGTACCTGTCATCAATGTAACATTAGCTTTGTATTTGCTTTAATCTCCATGCTAGTTGAAAGGTGGTCACTTCAAATCTTCCATTGCCATATAGGAATCTTTTTGAAAGAACATCTCCATCCTCTTGTAAGGTATTAATGTTTGAAGGAAATATTTTTCTACTATGTCTGTACCATAACAACATCACTATTCCTAATTGACGCATCGGTTGATGTACAATAGAATTGTCCAAACCACCTTTATCTATTTTCTCTCATCTTGTCTTCTATAGGGGCTACACTACCATTGCGCAAAAGTTTGTGTTTCTAATTTTATCTCGCAAATTCTCATCTCAAATTTGTATTTCCATCCCACTCTCAACATTCTTATTTCATCTATGCTCATCATACTCTCATCTCAAAATTGCGTTCCCACATTGAGTAGATTCCTCTTTGGAAACTTTTTTTTTTTAATTAAATGACAATAGATCTATGATTGGGATCATGGACTTGTGTTTCGAGGTGTGGAACTAAATCCTAAATCTGGTTGCAAGGGTGTATCTGCATGTTTGCAGGTACATTTCATAATCAGACAAGAGAGGACACTAAAATCGTTTGTGTCGAGTCAATTGACTCTTATTTTTTGTTAGTATTTAGCAAAAAATAAAACTGTTGTCAGACTAACCAAATTTTACGTGCCAGCAGGAAGTCTGGTTTTACGTGCAACTCCATTTATCTGCTTTCTTCTCGTCTTCTTGATCTACACAATTGAATTCAAATGACATGAAATTTTATCAGATCAAAGTAACTATACTTCTTGAATTCAATGAATTTGCAAGCTTTTCATAAATCAATGTTTTACAATAGTATCATTGGTGGCTTAATTTTTTTGAATTGACTCTTATTTTTTGTTAGTATTTAGCAAAAAATAAAACTGTTGTCAGACTAACCAAATTTTACGTGCCAGCAGGAAGTCTGGTTTTACGTGCAACTCCATTTATCTGCTTTCTTCTCGTCTTCTTGATCTACACAATTGAATTCAAATGACATGAAATTTTATCAGATCAAAGTAACTATACTTCTTGAATTCAATGAATTTGCAAGCTTTTCATAAATCAATGTTTTACAATAGTATCATTGGTGGCTTAATTTTTTTGAGAAGTTAACCACCACTTGACTTCATCTGCAACCATATGAGCAGGGATGGACTTGAGGGAACACACTCTTCTCTGTTCTTTGATAACTTCAGCATTTAGACCTTGTTAAGTCTATGACGAGTCAATAAAATAATTTCCGATTGCACATTGGACACCATTGAACAGTCTAAGAAAGCATGTGGATTGCCTTATGATATTTTTTTTGTTTGTCCCTTGTGCAGTGTGCCCCAATGCAAGCTCAAGGTGGGAAAGTTTCAACAGGACATGAAGGCGTCAGCTTTCAAGCTACAACTCAACGTCGCTTTTTATAATGATGATGATGCTAGAGATGATGACAATATGCCATAGGAGAGTAGCATGGGTGAGAATGATGGGGACGAGGATGAGGACAACAAGAAAGAGGAAGATGATGAGATACGTAGCCTCTAGCCAAGAAAGACCAAACAACAATGCTAGACACTTAGGCGGCTTCTCTTCTTTTTTTTCTTTTTCTTTTTTTTTTTTTTTTTTTACAGAGCTATATTAAATGTTACATATGTTGATCCTCAGGTCGTTTATACTCTTTTTGGACATATGTAAAACCTGGATTCAGAATTTGTCTTCTTCAAATAGTGAATGCCGTTAATATCCCTTCTTTTTATTTTAATTGTAATGGATACTTGATATGATATGAGCATGACTCGGCGTGAGTCCAAATTATGTGAATTGTGTTTCTTGTTGATGTTGACTATCTGATGAGACACTAAGACATCAGGCTAGGCAAGAAAATAGGGGAGATGTTGTCAAAAAATTTCTAGAACAACCTACTTTTTAAGATCATAGGATACATACACAATATAGCTAGTCGGCCATAAAAGCATAATGAAAAGGCATCATGTTCAAATAAAAAATTTTGAGCAAAATTATGGTTCGATTGATCCAAATCAAACTTTTTGGAAAGACTCTTAGCGTTGCACCTTGTGGTCATTTACATCACACCTTGCATATAGTTCGAACTTTCTAGAAAGATATTCTCAAGCATTGCATCGAGTGTCCATTACATTGCACCAATCATGACATTGTGTTGCACTCCCAATCAAAATAAAACTTTCCAGGAAGAGATTCTTAGCACTGCACGATGTGTTCATTTACATTGCACCATGCATGACGTTGTATTGCACTCCTAATAAAAACAACATTGCACCCATGTTAGTCTGGATGGCGATGCCAGTGTGTAGTCAAAGTCAAACTTTCTAGAAAGATATTCTTACTATTGCGTCGTTTATCCATTACATTGCACCAAGCATGACATTGCGTTGCACTCCCAATCAAAAGCATTGCACCCATGTTAGTCTAGACGGGGTTACCAATTTATGGTCAAAATCAAACTATCTGAAAAGAGATTCTCGGCACCTCACCGTGTGTCCATTTACATTGCACTATGCATGACATTATGTTGTACTCTTAATCAAAAGCATTGCACCCTTGTTAGTCTAGATGGGGTTACCAGTGTATGGTCAAAACCAAACTTTCTGGAAAGAGATTCTCAACACTGCACCGTGTGTCCATTTACATTGCACTATGGATGACATTATGTTGCACTCTTAATCGAAAGCATTGCACTCATGTTAGTCCAGATGGGGTTACTAGTGTATGGTCAAAACCAAACTTTCTGGAAAGGGATTCTCAGCACTGCACCATGTGTCCATTTACATTGCACTATGCATGACATTGTGTTGCACTCTTAATCAAAAGCATTGCACCCATGTTAGTCCAAATGGGGTTACCAATGTGAGGTCAAAATCAAACTTTCCAGGAAGAGATTCTTAGCACTGCACCGTGTGTTCATTTACATTGCACCATGCATGACATTGTATTGCACTCCTAATCAAAAACATTGCACCCATGTTATTCTAGATGGGGTTACCAATGTGTCATCAAAGTGAAACGTTCTGGAAAGATATTCTCAGCATAGCACCGTGTGTCTACTACATTGCACCGTGTGTCTATTGCATTGCACCATGCATGATGTTGTGTTGTACTCCCAATCAAAAGCATTGCATCCATGTTAGTTCAGATGGGGTTACCAATGTATGGTCAAAATCAAACTTTCTGGAAAGAGATTCTCAGCACTGCATCGTGCGTCCATTTACATTGCACTATGCATGACATTATGTTGCTTTCTTAATCAAAAGCATTGCACCAATGTTAGTCCGGATGGGGTCACCAGTCAAAACCAAACTTTCTAGAAAGAGATTCTCAGCACTACAACGTGTGTCCATTTATGTTGCACTATGCATGACATTGTATTGCACTCTTAATCAAAAGCATTACACCAATGTTAGTCCAAATGGGGTTACTAGTGTGAGGTCAGAATTAAACTTTTTGGAAAGAGATTCTTAGCACTACATCGTGTGTCCATTTGTATTGCACCATGCATGACGTCGTATTGCACTCCCAATCAAAGCATTGCACCCATGTTAGTCCAAATGGGTTACTTGTGTGTAGTCAAAATCAAACTTTCTAGAAAAAAGATTTTCAACATTGCACCTTGCATCCCGTTGTGTTGCACTCTGAAAAAAGTTTGTTTCGACCATACCCTTCAAGGCAATTTGGCCTAACATGGATGCAATATAGTTCCATACATGGTGCCATGTTAATTTAGTCAGGGTGCAACGTTATTCATTTGAGGAGCAATGATCTTTTTTTTTTAAAAAAAAAAAGAGTAAAGAGTTGGATTTATACATCACATGGCTATGTTTATATTTTTAAAAATAACAAGTTGGGTTTTGGGGCAACTCAATCTTCCTCAGTCAGGTGCAATAAAATTTACAAAAAGTGCAATGTTAATTAACTCAAAATGCAACGTTGTATCAGTTAAGGAGCAACTATATAAACAGTGCAATATTGAGGCTGACATTTGCTCCAGATTAAATATCAAAGGGTGCAATGTTAATTGAACTGAGCTATTACATGTTTTCCAAGTGTTCAAATTTCAAGTATGTGTGCGGGTTGAGGTATTCAATTAAAGAAGTGGGCATTTCAACAAACACCTCTTGGGCATTTTCACCAAACATCTTGTGTGCAAATCTTACTAAATTGGCCTACCATTTACCAAACCGCAACAATCATTTTTCACTTATCCCAAATCGCCACAAACCAAAAATGATGAAAATTTGTTCCTACACAACAACAAATTTGAGAGAGAGAGAGAGAGAGAGAGAGAGAGAGAGAGAGCATGGCTTAAAAATGCCAGGGAAGCAAAGTCAAATTATAGCACCAGACATTTTTGCAAAATTTTCTCTGCCAATAGCAAGATGAATCTCAGATAAAAAAGAAAAGAAAAGAAGACCAAGATGAATCCCAACCCCACTGCTTGCAGAATAAAATTGATTCTTCTGAAAAAATTGATCGCTGGAATTGATTCTTTGCAAAATTGATAGCTCCTTGATTTTGTGACTCCCTTCTATGCAATCCCAACACATAGATCTGGTTAACATTCAAATTGAATGACGATGGTGATGATTTCTTTTCCTTGTCAGAATATGATGAAGACGGAGAATTGTCTCCTTGAAAGTTCTCTCTGTGTGTCTTAGTTAGTCTATGGGGAGGGGGGAAATATTGGGGATTTTTTTACCTAGAGGTATTTTTGTCGATCGAAATGTTGGTGCCATTTATGTGGAATTATTTTTTTCCTTGTCATGTATTAAGTAATTTCCAAAAACCATACCATCAAATTGGGATTATTAGTTTTAATAACCATGTTTTGGTCATTCTCCAGTAATATTTTTACATGTTTAAATTCAACTCGGCAGAAATCCCATCTCACTTTCAGTCCTTATACCCCATCCACTTTTTCTAGAAGATTTAGGGACTTTTTTCCATATCCCTATAAGTGAGAGTCTGATTCCCTATTTGGGCCTCCCGATGAGATCACTGCAAGTAAGCAGAATTGTTTTAGATTCATTATTGATTTGGCTGAACGAGCTCTTGTTGGTTGCAAGGATGACATCTCTTAGGCAAGAAAACTTTCCTTATAAAATCTGTTCTAGCAGGGCAACCTTTATACATTTGGTGGTCTTATAAACTTCTTGTGTCTATCTATAATAAGCTTAACAGAATTGCTGCGAATTATTGGTGGAAGAGTAAGGACACAAAACCCATCCATTGGCTAGCCTGGAAGAAGATTGCAGCTTACAAATATAAGGGTGGCTTAGGGATTCGAGATGTAAATCTTTTTAATCAAGCTTTACTAGCCAAACAATGCTGGCGTCTTCTTACTAATTCGGATCTTCTTATTTCTCGGATTCTGCTCTCGAGATATTTTCTAAGGATAGCCTGATCATAGTGAAAGCTCAATCCAATTCCTCATTGGCATGTAAAAGTGGGTTTCACGACTAGTCATCCAAATGGGATTCTTATTGTAAAACACACTCTATCAACTTATGCCTCGACTCCTATCCAAACAGAAATTATTGCCTGCTATGAGGCCGTTAAATGGGCTTTATCTCATAATTTTAATATGGTCTTCATTTTTTTTTGATTGTTTCAATGCAATTTTGCAAATAGCAAGGAAGGCTGAGTGTGATTTTCATGACACTTTTTTTTTTTGTGCAACTTGCAAGCTGAGGTCTCAAAATTGTCCTTTTGTTAAATATCGAAAGTTGTGCGTCAGATGGTACTCCAACGGACACATATTCTGGCTAAGCATGCTCTAGATTTTTTTGTTCCACACCCAGACAACGGTGCTGGTTTTCCTATTTAGCCTTCTGATAGTAAAATTGTAGTTTAGCTCTTGTATAGTGTTGTTTTATTTCTGTGTTTTTTTTTCCAGTACTTTATGCTTCTCTTATGGTGTGTACTCTATGTTTTATCTAATGAAATTTCTTCCTCCTTCTCAAAAAAAAAAAAAAAATCAACTCGGCCAGACAAACCCAAAAAATATGATATATATTGAATCAGAACATAAACAATAGTTTAAATTTTGTTAAATTATATGATATTTCTTCTTAAGTATTAGTATTTGATTTTTTTTATATTTTTTTACAAGCTATACTCAAATTGTATCGTGCTCATTGCATATAAAACTAAGAAGGCATTCTACGGTTTGAAAGAAACTAAAATATGTGTTATATATTGATGATCAATAACTTTGTTTTGCAAAATCAACTACTTTTAAAAATTCCCTTTATTATGAATATTAATAATTATTTAGTCTCTCGCCAAAATGTGCAGTATTTTCTATACATGATGATTAGTAGCAATCGTCTTTTTCTTCTAGATTTAAAGTATATGAAACCATCTCAACACAATATAAATAGAAGTAAAAAATATGGCAGAAACACTTATTTTTTCAGGACATGAAAAATACATTATACGGGATAATTATGAAAAAGTCATACGGGATAATTATGAAAAAGTCTACTACATATACAAACTCACAAACATTGAAAGAAACCACCATCGAAGAACCATACAACAAAGAGAAATAAACTAAATGAGCCTAATGAGGAAGAAACAAATCATCATTATTGTCAACCCCGTAATTGACAAATTTAAACGATAGTGATCAACTGAGGCTCTGAGCAAACCCAATTAATCCATTAATCCACTTAAGTATTTTTATTAAAATTTTTAATCGGCAAAATAATTAGAATTAAATAGAATTTATTCTAATTCAAAACTTGGCTTATTAAAATAATTTTTTGTTCAGATTAGCAAAAAAAAAAAAAATAGCAATAATATCAGAATTCTCCATTGGAGTATTAAGCACTCCCTCCAACAATTTAGAAAATTATATGTGCTCACGTACCAGAACTCTATTTCACGAGTTCCATTTCCCACCTCTTTAAGTTAAAGTATATTGTAGATTATTTGCTCGTACTCAGAAAAAAATAATATTCTCATTTTTATATTGGACGACGTAAGTACATTTACGATTTAGCATATAGAGTAATATACTACCCACTATTATATCAGCTTGTAAAATTTGTCAGCATATTTTTTCTAAACTAAAACATGCCGCCCCCCCTTCAAGTGGGGGGCCCCCAAAAAAAAAAAAAATCTAATGAAACATTTGAGATGCTCTAATTGGGGCTTTCATTGGGAAATTATATACAATTAGGTGGACGTAATCCCAAATACACATAAATCTGGGCCAACCGAAGACCACATGGTACATACGGCCCAGGTTTCCCTCTGAATAGTAACAATTGGGTCCACGTTGAACTGGATATTATGCTCACATTCTCTGTACACTTCTCAAATACTGGCCAATTTTTATTCGGGAGGTAAAGTTCTAGAGGTATCAAACAAGCCGGCCTGTTGGCATGGTCAATTTAATTTTGTGTCAATTGTGTTTTGTGTAAATTCCACGCCCTTAATCGTGTTGGCCGTCTTGGGTAATGTCGCTACCAAATAATCGTAATTTGTCTTGCCATTTTGTAATCCTATTAGTGCGAATGCCGCACATCTCCAAATTCTCGATTTTTTTTTGGATATCTAATAACTATAGCTATATTGACTTATTAAAAAGTATATAGTAACATATAATTCAAAAAAAATTGTATAATCTAGCCGAGTTTCGGCATATTGAGATTTGCAAAATATTTGTATTGACTTATTAAAAAGTGTATAACATATAATTAAAAAAATTATCAATAAAAATTACTCCCTCCATCCCTTTTTAAATGACCCATATAGAAATACGTGTAATGTCAAACCCCTAAAAAAACACATTTCTCTATATAATTTTTTAATTTCTTTTAGGTTAAACTCCATGGACACCCCCTCATCTATTTCATTTTTCCTAGGACACCCTCTAACCTTTAAAAACGTCCATACTCACCCCCTCACCTTTCACCTTTAGCCATTTAGAAGAACGACATCGTGGCCATGATTACCTAGACCGATAGCTTTGATTTCTTGGTGGATATTGTGTCAAGAGAGGAAATAAAAGAGGGTGGTGTTGTTGGGACGGGTGGATTGGTGGGGGATGATATTGCTGTTATTACACGCCGCCGCCTAGAGGGATGATGATGGGGCTTCCGCGCAGTGGAAGATGGTAAGTAGAGGATGAAAATGTAAGGACCCGTAATTTTAATTATTTTTTTTTTGGAAATAAAGTTGGGAAAATGTGAGGAATAAATTAAAATGTTTAAGTGATGTATTGTTGACTGTATTTAATTAGTTGGGGCATTTGTGCAATACACAAGTCATTACAGGGACAGGGGGTGTAATTATTCAAAAGTATTATATGTGGTGTGAGAGAGGAGAGAGACAAACACATCCTCTCCTATCTCAATTCACCAACCACTCCATCTTTCTCTACTCCTCCATTGTTCTTTATTTCTTTTCCCACATTCTCCCAAAAGCTCAACAATCCCACTCAATCCTTGCACCAATTCTTCAACTTTCAACCATTGGAGTTTGGATTCTTCTTGTTTTGGCCTTGGAGGAGCTTGATTTGGTAATTTCTAGAGATTTGAATTTAGAGTTTTGCTCTCACTTGGATTATGAGTTTTCCTTCACTTGAGGTAGGGAAATTTCTAACTCTCTTAAGTGTAAATGTGGTGTATGTGTGTGTTTAGTCAATTGATTGCTTGAGTTTCCATTATTTTGTTGATTTCCTTGGGAATGAACCATTTCCTCTTGTATCTTGGTGATATGTTGTGTTATAATGTTGTTTGAATCTTTCTTACATCTTAATACGATCATTTGGAAACAAGAAAATGCCCAAAAGAAGCCCCATTGGTCATTTCTTTTCTTGAGAATTTTTGGATCTAATGCTATCCTATCCATAGGAGTTGATGTCCTATCCATAAGAACCTTTTTTTCCTTTTGCCTGGCCAATCTGATAACTCCCCTATCAATAAGACGTTTTCTCCTATCCATAGGAGCTTCTGACGCCATATCCATAGAATTTTTCTCCTATCCATAGGACCCTTTGTTGTTCCAAAGATGCCAATTTGATCTCAGTCCTATCTATAGGACCTCACCTCCTATCTGTAGGATCTCTTTAGTTCATGAAAAAGTGTTTGAACCTTATTTCACTTACCTAGTCTTGTTCATTCAAAGTTATTGGTTATATAACGTTATTCGGAAGGGTCATGAGGACTACCTTTGACACTCAGGTTGAAATTTCCATATTGGCACGTTCGGTTAATACGAAACTCTATGTTGGCGTGAAACCAATGCATGAAACTAAGGTTTGTTTTGAAAGCTAAATGAGGAGTTGCATTATCATCTTAGAAGTAGTATTTTTGCCAAGATGATTTTGTAATGTGATTAAATCTTCTCTTTTGACTATGGGTTGTAAACATACTTAAAACCTGTGTACTAGTATAACTGTGTTATCGGGTACCCTTAGACTATTATAAATTGTTGACTTTGACTTTCTATATTTTATTTGGACTTTGATGTGGTCTGTGGACTTGTTGACCGTCCACGTAGATTTTCTCAATGAATTATCCTTTAAAATTTCGAGGGCGTGATAGAAAATAAGGGTTTGGGAGGGAGAGAGAGAGAGAGAGAGAGAGAGAGAGAGAGAGAGAGAGAGAGAGAGAGAGAGAGAGAGAGGCTTTAGATGATTTTTTTAAAGGAGGCGAAATAGTCATTTTCTTTACTTCGTTAACGGAGTAAAGGGTTTTGACAATTTTTAATAGGTGAGGGAGTGAGTATGGACGTTTTTAAAGGTTAGGGGTGTCCTAGGAAAAATGAAATAGATGAGGGGGTCTCCATGGAATTTAACCTTTGTTTTATACCAAATTTGGTGCCAAAAATTTAAAAAATGTTATTACGAAAGTACATTCTCTCTCTCTCTCTCTCTCTCTCTCTCTCTCTCTCTCTCTTTCTCTCTCTCTAGAGGTGTCAAACGGGTCCTGTTGTGCCAACATGACCCTTTTAATTTCATGTCAACCGTGTTTCGTGCCATGTTGTGCCTGTCTATTTATTAAACCGTGTCGTGTCGTGCCGTGCCGGCCCGTTTACTTAATCGTGCCACGTCATGTCATGTCATTTTGTAATCGTGCCATGCCCGCGCTGGCACATCTCCAAGTTACATCGATTTTTTTTGGATATCTAATAACTAAAGTTATATTGACTTACTAAAAAGTATATAACATATAATTCAAATTTTTTGGTATAATCTAGCTGAGTTTCGGCGTATTGAGATTAGCAAAATATTTGTATTGACTTATTAAAAAGTGTATAACATATAATTAGAAAATTCATAATTAAAATTTTTTTTTGGGACATTAAAAATTTGTATTTGTTGTGTTGTGCCCTAAGCCATAAAGAAAATAGTAAACCCTAAATCAAATCTGAATAATAATAATAATAATAATAATAATAATAATAATAATAATAATAATAATAGAGAGAGAGAGAGAGAGAGAGAGAGAGAGAGATATGAAAGAAATATTCAATGATGCATTTTTCTCGTTTTCTTGCTTGCTTACCACTAAACCTCTAGAAGCCTTATAAAGGCATATACCTCAAACTACCAGAAGTTACCCAATGACAAAAAAAAAAAAACAAATTGCACTTAATAGTTTGTTAACGGAAATCTAACCAACTAGGTAACTCCGTTCACACACCCTTGCAAACTCATGGGTTGGGAGCGAACCACACTGTTGACACACACTATTCACGGCATGAGAAATTTCAGATCTAGTTAATGTAAAGTATTGCAGGGAGCCCACTAAACTCCTGAACAACCAAACATCAGAAAATGGTATAATAGAATTAGCATCGAGGGAAGGTTTTACTGCAGCAAGGGTTATACTAGGTTTACACTCCACCGTCCCAGCTTTGACCAAAAGATCTTGAGCATACTTGGTTTGAGTTAACATTACCCCGTCAGCACTTCTATGCACCTCACTGCCAAGAAAAAAATGAAGATCACCCAGATCTTTCATAGAAAATGCAGAACTCATAGTACTAATGATAGAAGAAATAAGAGCAGTGTCGCTACTTGTGATAATCAAATCATCTACGTAAACTAAAACTAAAACCATATGAGAAGAGGATTGTTGAATGAACAAAGAAGTGTCTGTCCAACTCTAAATAAACCCATGTGCAAGCAAAACTTGGACAACGTGTATCATGCTCGTGGGGCCTGTCTCAAACCCTTATAAAGATTTCTTAAGAAGACAAACACGGCCGGAGCAACAAAGTTGGAATAACATGGTGGTTGTCTCATAAATACTACTTCATCAAGAACACCATGGAGGAAAGCATTTGACACATCAACTTGCCTCAAAGGCCAATGGTTTGTAACAGCAAGAGACAAAACAATTCGTAAGGTAGGTTGTTGGATAACAGGGCTAAATGTCTCACAAAAATCAAACCTTTCACATTGTTGATTTCCATAGGAAACTAGCCTAGCCTTATATTTGGCTATGGTCCCATCTGAATGCTTTTTTATTTTGAAAATCCATTGACAACCAATGAGATTGACATTAGGTGGACAAGGCACCAAGGTCCAAGTGCCTTGACTAATAAGAGCATCAAATTCTTCTTGCATAGACTTTTTCCAAACTGGATACTTGAGAGCTTCAATATATGACCTAGACTCTCTAGTTAACAAATCAAGTAGTGGCGCAGTTAAAGATAAGGGATGTCTTGGTTTCACAATACTAGATTTTGACCTGGTTACCATAGAATGTGTGGATGGAACCAAAGTAAGGGAAGTAGAGACTGATGAACTCAGAGAAGAAGAAGAAACTACAGGGGAAGAGGAAGATGCACCTACATAAACTTGAGACTGAGACATGGTAGGAGGAAAAACATACGAAGGACAGGGTATAGGAGTAACAAAAGAAGAGAGTTTTGAATCACATTAAGCTAAAGGAATGTGAAATTTAGGTGGAGAGGAACAAGATTAAGAAGGTACTTTAGAAACTAACTTGAGATAAGGAAAGTCATGCTTGAGAAACTTAACATGTCTGGAAATAACAATCTTATTAGTGGTAGGATAAAAGCATCTGAAGCCTTTAGTGTTTTGACAATAACCAAGAAAAATACAAGGTTAAGATTTAGAAGAAAGCTTATTTGGAGCATATGGTACCATCCAAGGGAAACAACAACATCCAAATGGTATAAGAGTAAAGTAATCTGGGTCTTTATGATATAAAACTTTGTAAGGGATTTGAAAATGATTTGCTGAACTGGGCGGTCTGTTGATAAGATATATGGTTGTAGTTAGGGCTTCAAGCCAAAACTGTGTATGCATGGAAGCTTGATGAAGAAGTGTGATTGTAGTTTCAACAATGTGTCTATGTTTTTTTTTTTTTTTTTTCCAGAAAAACCATTTTGTTCAAGTGTATTAGGACAAGAAGTTTGGTGCAATAATACCAAATTGAAGATACATATGAGACAAATACTTGTTGACAAATTCACACCCTTTATCAGACCGAAACACTTTTATGTTCTAATTAAACTGAGTAGAAACAAAGGCTTTAAATTTCATTACTACTTGTTTAACCTTAGACTTGTATCTTAGAGGAAATATCCAAGTCTACTTAGTAAAATCATCCAACACAGGTAGATAATATCTATAACCTTGAAATGAGGGAATAGAAGCTGGACCCTAAACATTCATACTCCCTCCGCCCCTTTTTAAGTGATCCACTTGGGAAACGTGTATTTTTGCGGACGTTTAAAAATGTACTTTTGCATATCGTTTTTAAATTTTTTGCACCAAATTAAAGTACTTAAGGTTATAGATATTGTCTACCTGTGTTGGATGATTAAAAAGTTATAAAACAAATTAAAAAGTTATACAGAGAAATATGTTTTTTAGGAGTTTGAAATTGCACTTATTTTTGTATGGATCACTTAAAAAGGGACAGAGGGAGTATGAAACAATTCAAATGGGGCAGAAGTCATAGATGTAGAAATAGGAAAAACAAGCTTATGACTTTTAGCAATGTTGCAGCATAACAATCAAAGTGAAGTGGTTTGCTTACAGTTGATGAAATTCATTAACAAGTGAGCCAAATAAAGACAAACTAGGGTGGTCAAGCCTGTGATGCCTCAACAAAACATCGAAAGATTGACTAATAAAAGCTGTAGGAGAAGACTAACTAGTACAAGGAGAGATGTATATAGAGTCTTCACATGGTATCAGAGCGAGGCCTATTCCACCCCACGTTTAAAAAAAAAAATTCCAAAGCCTACGATGACAGACCAACAAAAAAGGCTGCACGATGATAAGACCCAAAAAGTGGCTACACGTGATAGACCTTAAATGCGGCTGCACGTGAGGAGGGATGTTAAGAAATATTCTCCCACATTGCTTATGAGTGGAATGGGTGGTCACTTAATATATGTTGAGACCTCTCCACTCATTGCCAATTGGCTTTAAGATGGACATAAAGTTTCCACAGGCCGTGTCCCATGCTGTGTCTAGCCCACTTCCGTCTTCCGTGTCGAGCTCGTCTAGACCGTGCCATGTCGTGTTGTGCCCAACCCAGTTCTGTGCTGTGCCTATCTAAAATCGTGCTCGTGCCTTGACGTGTCACATTTAAATGCGTTTTGTTGTACTATGTCGTGCCACATTTAAACGTGTCGTGTTGTACTGTGTCCGTGCCAACCCGACCCATTTGACTCCTCTATAAATTTCTTTCTTTTAGGCAAAGAGTATGAGATTGCTGATCACCTAAAAGAATAAGCAATCTCTCTCACTCTAGAAATTTGTTCCTATCTCTCTCTCTCTAAATTCTATTTCTCAGTCAGGGATTTGCTCCGGGGGTGGGGCTGCCTCCACCACCTTCACTTCCTCACCTATTTCAGGCTTTAACCCACCTGCATCTCTCGTCTTCCTCTTTTCCTAATTAAGGCTCTGATCTGTTCTCACCTTGGCTCCACTTCGGTTTCCCTTGGGGTCCTTGTTAGAGTCGAATAAACCATTGCGGAAAAATACGATTTCAAAATTTTGTTTCTAATCTACTTCTTACATATATGTAAAGTTTCATGATGAAGGGTTACAATTTTACCTTTCAAGTTCAAAGAACTAAAAGGACCATTTTGGATACGAAAATGTTGATTCCTTCTTGCTCCTTGCACACCAGAGATCTTCAGCCCTATAACCCAAAAGAATAGTAGCTAAAGGGTTTACGGGAACCCAAGATTTTTTTATTTTTTTTGCAATTTCTCAACCGTGATTTGTAAAATCAAAACCTTTGTTTGTGATTTGTTCTAACGTTGGATCTAGTTTGTCTTCCTCTAGTTTCTTCTTCTTCCCCTTCTTCTCTTTCTTCTCTCTCTCTCTCTCTCTCTCTCTCTCTCTCTCTCTCCATAAGAAGCAGGTTTGCGGGGTCATGCTATATTCGGGTGTTTTTGGCTGCTACCAACAGAGGCTGTTAGTAAACGACTTATCTAAAATCCATAAATTATAAAAGGGCTTTTTATGAGAAGCTCATCTTAACTGTTTCAACTAAATTTTTTTTCCCCTCTTTATGAAGAATAGTGAACTTGTAAATGGATGATGATGTTGTAATATTTTTGTGTCCTTGGGTGATAATACCCAAGGAAACTAAACATACGCATTCAATTAGTAGAATTTACGCAAAACTTTAATTGCAATGAAAACGCTAAGGAAATGGCTACAATACACACCTCCTATTTGAGTGTGTATCATATGCACCCCTATAAAAGTTACGAATCGATTAACAAAAGTTACGAAGTTTAATAAAAGTTACGAATTCTTTGTACAAAAGTTACGAGATGAACCAAATGTTATGAATCATGTAAAAATGTTACTTAATCATACGAAAAAAGTTACTTAAACACTAAAAAATGTTACGATTCTTGCCAAGGGTGGACAATATAGAATTACCATAGGTCGCATATTGTATCGCATTTTTTCATGAGTGGGTTGGTCCATAATTCAATAAGTTTATATGCTCAAAGAGTCAAAGGGGGAATAGTGTTCTGATTCTCTAGAAACGTCGCAAATCTTGCGCATCTCACGCCATATCTTATCACTCGAAACTTACATAATTAAAATGACAGTGAGGGTTTAACATAATTAAAATTACATAATTATGTTTTGGATATCAGACGTCAGAACAGCTTATGAGTACTTAAAAGCAACAATGCCACCTAACTTGAACTCCACATGCAGACAAGGAAAAGCCCATCATTTCAGGTGGGTTACACATTGAGTTTCTCCTTATCTGCTACATCACCTTGGTGTGCGTGTGGGGTGTAAGTTAATTGTACCCATGCAACACTGCTACATACACATAAAACACACTCAGAATTTGAAAATCAATAGCCCAGATTCACTTGGAGTGAATCCGGGCCGTTGATTTACACTTTTGGGGTCACTTGGGGGTAACATTTCCAGGTCTATAACATTATTGGTACCCATGTCATTTTTGTTTTAAAATAATCAAGTGAATCTGGACTGTTGATTTATACTTTCGGAGTCACTTGAGAGTAACATTTCTAGGTCTATAGCATTATTGGTACCCATGTCATTTTTGTTTTAAAAGAATCTCACAAATTGAATGTTATTACAATGAAGGAAGAGGCTACAGTACACACCCCTTTTTGATTGTGTATTATATGCACTCAAGTTATCTATCGTTGAGTCGTTAAAAATTACGAAACCATTACAAAAAGTTACGAATCAGTAACTTGTTAACCTGAGCAACAAGTGACCTAACAAATTAAAGTTACGAGACCCACGAAAAGTTACGAAACACATGATTAGTAACCAAAAAGTTACAAAAATTTACGAATCATATTTGAGAAAAGTTATAATTTTTTTTCTTCTCAAAGTTATGAGACCCACGAAAAGTTACGAAACACACGATTAGTTACGAAACAAAAAAAAATGTTACAAATCATATTGTCTAAAAGTTACGAATGCTTGGTTTTAAAGTTAAGCAACATACAAAAATGTTACGCTTTGATTTTGCTTTCCATATAAAAGGGTTGTTGTATTTGAGAATTGAACACTCGTCTGATGGTATTTCGCTTTGATTTTGCTTTCCATGTTCGAAGTTCACATATTGTCTTACTGTTCTTTGACCATTCTTTTGGCAATTCTTTTAACGGAAATATCCAAAGACCTTATTGACTATGCATGTCTCAGTGTCACTATTTCAATTGTATTGCCAATTAGTAAGAGTGTTTTGGCTAAATAATGAAGTTAGATTTTTTTTTTTTTTTTTGCTATTCAAAATTTTTTTCCGTTCGTTATTTACCCGTTGATTTTTTTTTTGTGAATTATTGATTTGTCTCAATAAAAGAAATCTAAAAAAAAGAAATAATTGATCAAAATCTTTAAAATATTTAATAAAGAAAAAACTGATCTGATAAAAAAAAGAGACAAAAATAATCTGAACAGATAAACTTTTGGGATTATTTTTCTTTATGCACAAAAAAATTTGGTTTGATTAAAAATTTATCTTTTTAGATTTCTCTCGTCAAACCGAACTAATAATTCACCAAAAATTGATGCACAACTAACAAATAAATTTTTTTAGTAAGGACAAAACATAATTTAGGTCAATTATTTAGCTAAAACACCCATAATAATACAATTTCACAGTAAGTGAATATATAAAGTACTACAAAAGATAGGCTGTTTAGTTGGGGTGTGATTGATAATCAGGACTGCGCTTGTCCCCTAAGCAATACGAGGCTTGAGTCCCATGTTACTTTGTCTCCAGTCATGTTTTTGGTTTCAAATATTGGCTAAAAATGTGGAATGTTAAGACCACGTATTCATGTGTGATGTGTCCTCCTGGTTTGATTGATAAAGCAGGGGTAATAAGGCGAATGCTTCACGGCCTGTTTGGCAGGCGTATATAGGAGTGGGACATAGATTTCTCCTGGATATAGATATCCAGGTAGATCATATCCTTCGTTTGTTTGTTTTTTTGTGTCCCGGATATAATCTCCCGGGATATGTTTATCCCTCTAAAGTTTTAGACACCCCCACCCCAGTCTAAATCTTATCATGGTACTACATTACCGAAACACCCCTGGGCCCACTGTTCTTACACACACACAGAACAGATCAACAAACACGAAGTAGACGACAACCTCTTATAGGCTAAGTTTGGCTAAAAAAGCCAACTAACCTTTTGTTTTGTCTTTATTATTATTATTTTTTTTGTGTTTGTTAGTTTTGTATTGATTTTTTGAGTATTATTGATTTGTCTCGGTGAGACGAATTCAAAAAGGTAAAAGTTATGACTAGAACTTTCAATTTTTTTGAATAAAATCGAAAAAAATTGACTTTTTAGCTTATTTTTGTCTTTATTCATAAAATTTAAACTTCGGTCATAATTTTATACTTTTTTGATTCCTCTCGCCGGGACGAACCAATAATATACAAAAAGTTAATGCAAAACTAAAAAATGCGAAAAAAAATCAAATAAGGCCATGTTTCACTAACAAAAAATTAGATTTGTTTTAACTCAAAAACTATTCTATCCCACTAACAAAAAAACTCCCCCCCAAAAGTAGTTTTGTTTTAACTAAAAGACTACTCTATTTCACTAACAAAAAATTGGATTGGAATGTGTCTCTGTCGTTTAGCTCTTATGTTCAGTATTTTCCTTCTTAGCCTTTGTTTTGTTGTTGCACAGTGGTTGTATATTTTAGTTTGGTTTTGTTGTAACTTTGTAATTTCGGGGTTTTCAAGGTCGTCCCCATTGCCTCTCTTTTCGAAATGCCCCTTTAATAAAAAGCGACTCGCCAAAAAAAACAGGTACAAGTGAATTACATTCAAGAAATAAACTTATTTATGGATGCGGTGCAAATAGGGTGTTTACACCACGCGAATTTCAACGGTCCATTCCGAGATCCAATGGCTCGGAGTAGTGATCTCTCTCTCTCTCCCCTCCTTAATTGCAATTCAGATGTTAACAAAAACAAAAAAAAAATGACAAACGCCTCCGACCCGTTGGATCTCTGGATAAACGGCCAAGATCCGTGCGTTGTAATGCGTCTGTAAATAAGTTTATTTCTTCATTTCATTAAGACATTCAATTTCGTCAAAAAATTAAACTCGCTACACTAATTAGCCAAACAAACATAACTAATTAAAAATCACCACTTCATCTTCTGGTTTGGCGTCATTGGTTTGATGGAAAATGAAAAGAAATGATGAAAAACAAAATTAATTCCATCCCATTTAGGAGAACTAATTAAACATGGCAATACAAAACCACAACAAATTAAACCAAAACCAAAAACCATGTGATCTCTCTTTTACGAAGGATATTCTCAAAGCACAAAAACAATTTTCAACCACAATTGTTCACGAACTACTGTAAGTGCTCACTACAAGCCCCGAGTCCGCTGAAACTACAATTTACTGACACATAAATTAGTTATCACGTCTATAACACAACTCTCTCTCTCTCTCTCTCTCTCTCTCATACGCACACACACACTAAGGAACATACCCTCCTTGGCTCTGTGGATAGTACCCCTGCTGCCTCTCATACTCTTCCATCGAATCAAACTCATTCTCACCTTTTCCATTATCATAACCTTCGCTCTTTCCATTTCCCGAATCGTACAACGCGCTGTAATGGTTATTCTCACTCTTGGGGCTGTAAGAATACTTTCCATTCTCCATAAATCTCGTGTCGCTCATCCCCTGTCTCTCACTCACGTAACCGCTACCACCGTTATAGTTGTTGGCGTACCCGTTCCCATTGTACGAATTTTGGTAGTTCGAGTAGCCATTGTTGTTGTTGTTGTTGTTGTTGTAAGTGTACCCCGTCACCTGTTTCTCACTCACATAACCGCTACCACCGTTGTAATTGTTGGCGTAGCCATTCGCGTTATACGAATTTTGGTTGTTCCAGTACCCATTGTTGTTGTTGTTGTTGTTGTAAGTGTATCCCGTCTCCCCTTTCTCGTAGTTTTCGCTTAACTCTTCATCCTGGAATTCGCTTCCTTCGTCGGGAAAGACAGCAGTAGTCGTCTTTGTCGGAAGAAACTCGTCGGACTTCTGACCGTAAAGACCGTACCCCGTCTCCGAAGGCTTTACTTCCGTTGCAGCTGGTGCAGGTGAAGGTGAAAGTGAAGGTGCAAATTCAGGGGGTTCAGAGATTATGGCATTGTTGGTGGGGGTGGTGGTGGTGTGAGTGGCCTTGCTAAAGAACAATCTCTCTCTAGCTTCAGCTGGGAGAGAGGTGGAGATCAAAATGAGGAAGAGAAAAGAGAGAGGTTTTGCAGAGTGAGCCATGAGAGAGGTAGAAAAGAAGCACAAGTTTTTGGTGTTAAGATTTTGTGCTTCTTAAGTGGTTATATATAGATGGATGAATAATAATATAAAGACCCTTGTTTTTCACTCTTCTGTGTCTGTGAAAATTGCCGGGATAGTGTGCGGGGATTGAGGGGAGAGAGAGGAATGGCGGGGTAGGAAATTATGACTTTTTGAGCAGGCTCCATGTGCATTCTTATGAGAGTGTCTAACAAAAGAAAAAGCACACTACAGTAAGGGCATCTTCAACCCATACACCTCCATTCCTCCATTTTGGAGGATCAAAATATAGTTTTATATAGAAAAAGTGAATTTGGAGGACTTCACTATTCATGTGAGTTCCAACCCACACACCTCTATTTTATCTCTAAAAATTTTCCCCCAAAATTAACCTCCAATTTACCACCACCAGAAGCTTAAACTGCCTGTTAAATCATAAGGTTGTTATTTACCTTGCTGGTAGATTGTCATGCGATCTGCATATACATGGTTTTTTTAGCTGGTTAATTAATGTTGATTAGTATTTGTAGTTGCTACTGGAAAACAACACAATATAATACCATTGAGTTATCTGGAAACAAAAGAAATAAAAAAAAGAAAAGGAAATGACGGAGCTAATCTAGTAAAATAAGACTACTTGGTGGAAAATAGGCAGAACTAACCAAACCAAAGCAAAAGAAAATAGGCAGAACTTGTATGAGTGGAGGTGAGGACATGAGAGGAATTTAACAAGTATGAATAGTAAAATGGAGGTGATCCTCCATAAATTTTTTGACCCTCCATATTTGGAGGGTGAAAAACATTCCTCCAAAATGGAGGAGAAAATGGAGGATGGGTAGGAGTGAGGTTTTCCTCCAAAATGGAGGAATGGATGCAAATTTGGAGTTATGGAGGGTGGGTTGAAGATGCCCTAAAGTCAAAAGTCTGTTTTTTATTTTTTTTTGGAACACCAAGTCAAAAGTCTGTTGGATAATTGGATTTTGCTTTCTATTCTCGAAGGCGAGGGAGTGATCATTCGGTGCTCATGGGACATTTATTAGCACTGATATTACGTGGTGTTCGAGAAGCCTTCTTTGTGAGGTCCGGTAGAGAACATGGAAGCAAACCCATAAAACAACCATAAACTACCGGATGAATATCACCCATCGGATGTACTTTATGGCCTTGTTTGTTAGGGAGATAAGGGATTGGGATTTGGATGGGATTTAGAGTGGGTCTCAAAATTCATTGTTTGATAATTTTATTTGGGATGAGATTTATTTTCCCCACTCAATTAATATCCCCATCCGTATAGGATATAAAATCCCATGAGGGGTGGGATTTGGATGGGATTTCCTTTTTTTAGTGCAAACAACCGGATATCCTGAGCACTATCCTGTCGAACACAAATACCGGATATGAATTTTTTCCATACATTGATATCGTAAGCAATATCTCAAGGATTTCATATCCCACCCATATCCCACGGAATTTCATATCTCATCCATTTATCTCCGGCCAAACAAACGAGGCCTATGAGTTATTTTATGGGTTTCCTTTCCTATTTCCAACCATTTCTCCTTGTTCATTATACATTGTTGTGAGAGAGACGTACTTGGTGGTGGAACCCACACCGATATGTGAAGGAAAAAAAATTCTAGAATACTATTTGATGGTGCTCCAAGAACAAATGATAATTTTCCAAAGCAAGGTTTCCAATGGGGAGAAAAAGGGAACCAAGATAGGTGCTACGCAACGTGCTGTGTGGCCTATTTTGGCGCTACGCCGACACCGTTTTGACGATCGGAGACGTCCACCGTGTAGAGCTTGTCGAATAATACAAACGTACCAAAAATCAAATTGATTAGATATCGTTAAGTTTCTCATCGGAACACAAATAAATTGAAAAAAATTGGAACACATATGTCTTGAAACATTAGATGAAAACCATTGAAACCATTTTTTTCAACATATTTGTGTTCCGATGAGGTAATTAACGATATCCGATTGAGTTGATTTTTGGGACACGTATAGTACTCGACGAGCTCTACGCGGTGGACGTTTCCGATCGTCAAAACGGAACCGTCGGCGTTGAAATGAGTCCGCACAGCACGCTGTGCAGCACAGGACTGCGCAATAGTCCCCTTATATTGGAGAAAAAGTGAAAAAGGAGAAAGATTTGTTGAGTTCCTTTAAAATATGTAGGGATAAAGAATTGGGGTCCATGTCACTATGGTAGTTGAGTTAGTTAGGGATGCAGATTAAACTTTATGTGTTTGTCTCTCTTTTGGTGAATTATCCTTGTTGTAAAATATTTTTTCCCAGTTGAGTTAGTTAGGGATGCAGATTAAACTTTATGTATTTGTCTCTTTGGTGAATTATCCTTGTTGTAAAATATATATTTTTGATTAGTTAAAAGTATCCAAACCAATTTATCTTTACCTTCAATTAATTTTTAGAAGACTAGGTGTTCTACTAACAAAAAACAATTTTTAAAAAAAACTGAGACATATTATTCTCTTACAATATATCATATTCACATAAAAAACCATGAAACACCCTATATCTAAAGTCTAAGGCAGACAACCAACCTACTATGGATAGGTTCATAAGTAGATGAAAAGTGGAGATGGAAATACCGGTGCTCAAAAGAAGAAAATACTCTCTTTTTTCTTCAAATTACGTTGCGTTATATTACACCATCCTTTCGTTTGCACTAAGTCCTCTAAAACAAAAATTTGCTTCCTAAAATAAATATATACGCCTCAAGCTGCCAATAACTTCCACAATTCAAAATTAAATGAACACCCAATGCGCTTGCTTTTTTTTAATGTAATTTGGCGTTCAATATGGATATGAATTCTACCGCTTCGGGATTTTTCTACACCAAAAACAATGACTGCGTCAGGGATTTTTAAGTTTTTAGCCTTGCCAACAGCCTAATAAACAAAAAAGTATGCATATATGGAGTTGCAGGGCCAGAGTTCACCATAGAATTAATAATTGGAGTTGGTAACTTTCAAACACGTCAAGAAAAAAAAAAAAAAAACTAAATTATACAAATCTCTTCCAATTCAACTCGTGTTGCTCTTCCAAGTCACGGAACCTAGCTTCTCTCATCTGTACTCCTCAAATAGCTCTGTGTCCATCTCCAGGAACATTCTTTGCACATTCCCAGTCAGCCCATGAACCGCCTGGTTCCAGTGGCTCTGCACATTCTTCTCCAATGGTTCGAAAATAAATAGCCAAATCACTCGTCGGTTTTCGGCAATCAAGCCCACTATGTGTTCATTATTCCACAAGCAAAGTGCTTGTTCTGCTACCTGTCATGTGCGTATAATTAGAAAGCACTCGCAAAAGCTTACTAATATGAAGTACTTGGAGTGGGTAAAATCTTATTACCCTATTGATAGGTGTAGCGTGTGCCTATGGCAATCACCACGAGAGAGTGAATAGCTCGGCACCGCATAGGGAGTCTATAAGTCCTGTGCCGAGCTGTATTGACTATGAGTAAGGTCAAAATAACTAAGTAGGTTTATACATTAGAATGACCTAGCTTGGCGAGAGACAAAGAAGGGGTGCCCCCAATATGCCGAGCTAGGAAGGCTACGAATATAACTTAAACGGCATTCTGAAATACATAAATCAGATCGGCGCGATGAGCTGAGTTATGTACGGGTTATTCCAAACTATGTGGAAGCTCGGCACCGCCACGTGCAGGGCGGTGGGACATTCCAAAATATTCTACAAGCGGTTCCTTACTGGATAAGGAGCAATCCTGTCATGTGAGGGATTAATATGAGCATTTCTACTGTGGTTGGGAACAGACCACATATAGGAAAGAGTCCTACATGGAAAGAAGCACTAGTGCTAGACGAGATATAGCAATATATGGAAGTTGTCCCTTGATAGGAAAGTCCTATTGAGATAAGGATTCCGAAAGAGAATAGGAAATAGGGGCACGAGATGTCTAATATGAAGAACATCTACACCTATAAATACAAGACAACAACCACGATAAAAGGTACACGGTGAAATCCCTTTTTCATACGCATTGTGACTTGAAAGTTCAAATACGAGATAGTAACTTAGGCATCAGAAGGCCTTTGCCGACGAGAGGCAAAAATGCTCTCACCCTTTTTTCTGTTTTGCAAATCTAGGGTTGAATCAAGGAAGCACGTAATCCAGGCTTGCGTGGATTTATTCCCCGTACAATACTAAATCACGTAATAGCATGTCGCTAGGTAGTCGGGTACGACACGCATATCTAAGAGTCAGACCTTTCCAAACTCAAACTTTAGGATATTGAAATATGTTAGTTATCTCCATTGATTAATCCAACAAGAAGTAATAGATTTTTAGACCATATGTTGGGACTTTGATAGAAACATATTTCAGAAAAACAAATACTGATTTTCATCCATATCCAATTCTAGAAACGTTCCTTTTTTTTCTAGGGTGATTCTTCAAATATCTTAGGCATTAGATAATTCAAGGTTTGCCAAACAAGGTGTTAAGAGTTTTATTGCAATTATTGTAACCTATAGAACAAACCTTTACTGAGCGCCGATGCGAATTCGGCCACGGAGCCGGATCCATATCACTGAAACCAGCTATAGCGTCCATAGAGCTGAACATAAGAGAAATATCAATATAACAGAGGAACCATAAAAAAACGCATTCTGTTAGTCTCACTTTAGAACACCAAACAATTTATGGCAGCTACATTTAACTACGATTCTACCATGCGAATCTATTGAGTTGAAAGGCAAAAATACATTGGTTTGTTGATAGGAACATTGTGAAATTTCCATCAACATGTACACAAAAACCCATTACCGAAAATCAATTACATTCCAAATGAACTTGTTGGGAACATGTGTGAAAGATTGGAGTCCCACATTGGATAATCAGAAAAAGAGTTAGACCTTAATATACAATTGGATGACTCACCACTTACAAGGCTTGCCTTTTAAGTGGATATGGGTCATTCAATGTATATTGGGTCCACGTGATGTGGTAGACTCTGTAGATACTCCCCAACGGATTGGGCCTGCGCGCACACAGGAAGAACCTCAGACAGATCAGACTCCCAACAAGTGGTATCAGAGCCGATGGCTGACGATCTATGGGCAGACTCTCCTGGAAGTATCGGTGGTTGTGGGCTTGCACAGAGACTCTCGGAGGAGCAGGAAAAATCCATTGTAACTCTCGATGGAGCAAGAAAATTCCTGGTGCATGCAGTAGGTGGCTGACAGCAAGGTGGCTCTCGGTGGAGTGGGTACTCTCGATGGAGCAGGAAAAATTCCTAGTGCGTGCGGCACCTGGCTGGCAAGCAAAGGTGGCTCTCGTGGAGTATGGTGGCTCATGATGGAGTGAGTGCGGTAATAAGCTCGGGTTCGAACATGGTGTTGGAGAGATAGATCAAGATTTAAGGGGGAGTCAAGTCAATCAAATTAAAGGGGAGCTAGGCCCAATGCATGGTTCACACATGAGGGGGAGATTGTTGGGAACATGTGTGAAAGATTGGAGTCCCACATTGGATAATCAGAAAAAGAGTTAGACCTTAATATACAATTGGATGACTCACCACTTACAAGGCTTGCCTTTTAAGTGGATATGGGTCATTCAATGTATATTGGGTCCACGTGATGTGGTGGGCTCTGTGGATAACCCCAACGGATTGGGCTTGCGCACACACAGGAAGAACCTCAGACGGATTAGACTCCCAACACTCTACATGGAGTACACCACCGTTCCAGGCCTCAACAGTAAGCAAGTTGTGTGAAATAGTTTACTTTCAATTTAAGATGCAAAGAAAATACTAACAACAAAGATTTGTCCCGCTTACTTCAAAAAATTGTAGGCCAAGGACATGGTAGCTAGGCAAAACTGCACAACTGCGTGAATATTTGCCCCTGAAAACCAAACAACGTCAAAATAAACATGTCAATAACATATGCCAACAATAATAACAACAACAAGAGCCTCAAAGCCGACCAATAGACGATCGGTTCTTCAATTTCAACCAGCATTCGGAAGCGCATGCCAACAGAAACTCGAGTTTGATAAATTGCTTTAAAGTATTTGGCTAACCGTGTCGACAAACTCAAACTATGCATTTAAGGTGGCAGATTTTCAAATTATAATATAGTAGTGAAGAAAGAAAAGTTATGTCGACTCCAGCAAAGAAACTTACTTTGGTGGCTAAAATTTCTCTGTCACTCCTCTGGGAAGGATGTCAAGGGTGAGGTTTCTTCTCCGTCACAAGCTTTGCTCCTGCACACTGAGCGAACTCGTTAGCACCAACCCGGATCGTGGAATCCAGAATGGTACTCTGACGATCAAGTTAGTAACACGAAGAAGAAGGAATAAAGGCTCCGATCTAGGGTAACTTGAGAGGGATGAAGTGAATGCCTACCTCCTTCATGTGATCTAGCTTTGTATTTATAGGTAGGGCTTTGGCTTGATCCTCAAGGCCCATATATCCCACGCGTGGTAACCGCTTCGAATGACATCATCATATACGTAATCGAGCATTATTACGCTAGCACATGCGTCCAATCAGGGCCGGCCCCAACATTTGGGTTGCCCTAGCCGACCCTGATTTTATTTTCCCACTTATTCTTAAGTAAAAAAAAAAATAAAATAACATCAAAATAAAAAAAATAAAAAAATCAAGTTTACACTGGACTTTACATTGGACTTTTTAAATTCTTATGAAGAAAATAAATTTGCTTAATATTTTAAATATGACTCGTGTGACACAAATAATAATAAACCGTAACAGTTCACTCATTTTTTAAAATTTTCCACCATTCGAATTTTTTTAATTAAATGTAAGAAAAAATATCACTTCTACATTATTTTTGTGTTTGTTAAATGTAAATTTTTTAACAAAGTGTAATTTTTTATTTTTGTCAATCGTCATTCCTAATCTATTACATGGGGAGAGGGGGGCAATGAAACTCGATCCCAAGATGTATTACGTGGCATCCGAGAGCGCTACCGCATGAGCTAGCCCCCACTTGCAAAATGTAATTGAGTAATGTGATTTTTGTAAAATTGTGGATTAGGTGGAAAAGAAAGAGCCACAAAAAAAAAAGAAAAGAAAAGGATGTAATATAAGGAATGGTAGTCTGAGGATTCCAAATCAAAAAGTATGGCAATCTGAGGATTGAAAACCGTGCTCTCACGGATGTAAGGAATCAGCCGGAAACCACTAAGGCAACCAATTGGTTTGTGTCAGGTATTAAAGCTTAATTATATTTATTCGTAACCTGTTTTTTTTTTTTTTTCCGGCGGGTTGCCCAAGCCCGTGGGCTTGCTGGGCTTACACCAGGGCTGGGCCTGCGTCCAATCAGATTGTGACGTGTGTTCAATTCGTTACAACGGAGTTTCTCGTGCTCTCTGAAGGATTTGAGCTGCCTGAGTAATCTGAACCACCCCATTCGGGTTGCTCGGGTAATGCCAGTATCCAATCCATTCGGATATCGGGCTAGCTACTCGGGAGGACCTTTGGACTTAGTGGCCCATTGGAATCTGGCCTGGGATAATCCCAATGGGTCGTATCCCTTTTTAATGGCGACTGGGCTCTTCGGCCCACATGCCGAAAATGGACAAGCTAGGCTTATTTTACCGAATTATTTTAGCCCAACACACTTGCCTTGGGTGATAAAAAATATGGTGGAACGGGTATTAGCTGCCGCAGCAAGAAGCCCTAACTGCATGTTGTGACTTGATAAAACTGAAGAAGGCATGGGCGGTTCTACATGAAATATAGGGTGTTCACTTCACTTGAACTAGACCCGTTTCTTTTCTCCAAAATGAACTCTTCAATTGGACTTCAACACAAACCCTAACTCGAACCCTCATCCCAACTATCGAAACCAAGAAGTCGATCCTCCATCTTCTTCTTCATCCTTCTCGTCGTCAGACCTTTTGATTTGATGAAGGAATTGGCTGTAAGTTTTTCGGCGACGATTTATTTGTTTCAGTTCTCGAGAGAAGAAGCAACGACTGCGAATTGGAAAATTGCATCTAGTCTGTGTTAGAGGAGAAATTTTTCAGTACCGAGCGGGTATTGCCTCCGTGCTATTCGCTCGGCAATCTCAATCGTCTAAAATGCAATTCAACAATCTGGAAGAGGAGAGAGAGTGTTCAGGTGAGAGGAGAGAGAGAGGGAATCAATTTCGGCCGTCCAAAAGTGTTTGGATGGCCGAGATCGTGTTCGGCATGGCCACGTGGTAATCAAAATTTTTTTTGTGTTAGAGACGTGAAGTTCCAAGAGAGGTGAAGAAGATGGCTATGTACGTGGCTCACAACAGACGTGAAGAAGGAAAAGATGGGTTTGAAGGGTTTGAAGCTAAAGTGAAACCGAAGGATTTCCTTTTAGTATATAGAAGGATACAGACAGAAGCTATACCTATAATTAACAGTCAACTTTTTTATACAGTTCATGGGCAACAATCTCACATTCACATGCATAGTGATTTGCTCTGATCTTCTTTTTATTATTCACACTTTTTTTTATTCGTTATTCATATCTGTGGCGGAGCTACATTGAGGCCGGGGTGGCCCTCCCCCCTCCCAATTTCTTATTTTGAAGTATATTTTATATATTTTTTATAGACATTCGTAACAAAAAAATTTATTCAATTTAAAAAAAAAAAAAATTAGAACAAATTTTATTTCGAGAACACTAAATTATGGTGATTAATACTGTGCGATAATGACATTGTGTTTGTTGAGTGATATAATAACAAATATACTCGTGATTAATTTTTAAATTTATCAATACTATCTCATTAAAACTTGAATGACTAAATTTAGTTTAGAAAAAATCATCATCCGGAGATTTTATAATTCAGCCCTCTCCGAATTCGATTTTTGGCTCCGCCACTGATTCATATATCAATGTGTACTTCTACCTTCTTGTAATTAATTCACCTTTCTACACATTAAGGTTGAGTTTCCAGTTCCACTATAGCATTTTTGATATTTTTGGTATTCTCAATATTTTCGATATTTTCACTAGTTTTCACACATTCCAATGCAAGTCGTTTTCCTCATATACATCACAAAAATAGAATTTATTGGAAATTACACCCACTTTTGACTACAACTTAATACCGTAATAGAAACTCACCATAAGGGATAATATTGTGAATGCACATAAATCAGGAAGAAAAAGAAGTGAGAGTACTGTGAAAATTAATTTGATTAATATTTAACTTCCTAGCACAATTGGGTGCAAGATAAAGGCTTTCACCATCCAGCAAAAATTGGCTATAAGTCGGAGCATAAACTTAGATTTTGTTTGGGATAAAAGGTATGCATTTTAACTTTTCTCGGAACAACTAAGAAGTTGGGTGTTAATTAAAAAAAATATACAGGATTTTGTGGAGGCTATCTTATGACTTAATCGAGAGGCACTTAATTCCAAATTAAATTCGCTCGAGGGTTTGTTCGGCCTACATTTATAATTATTTAAATTAGCTGAAGCTTTTTATATGTATACACAAATCTTATGCTTTTATGTAGAGGTAATTAAATATTCATCTATTTTTTGGACACCAAATAGGATTTTCATCTCCTTTAGTATTTAAGTGGCCCTTTTATGTGTTGTAAGATAAGTGAACGTAATAGGACTTTTTAAAAAAGAATCGGCCAGAAAAAGGCATGATGTTCAACTGACCAAAAAAAAAAAAAAAGGCAAAAAAGTAAATAAAAGAGAAAGGAAAAAGGGACGTATATATGAAAAAATTGATGTATATCTGTAACTCAATGTAATTGGGTTTCCCGCTGCTCTGCTAGCTTTTTTAACAAAAATTTATGTTTTCATAAAAAGAGAACTGATATGGTACATGAAAAGTATCTCTGAATGATCAACATAAGAGAAATAAACAACAAAGATTCAATTGTTTATTTCTATTTTCTGGATTATTTTGAGAATACGTTTCATGTATCTAACATTTTCTTTACGTAAAGCACTCAACATATAGCAGGAGCACAACAAAGGATCCTAGCAAGTAGCAAAGTCGCAGAGCTACATATATAGTTACATAGAATGTTAAGACATGCGATTTACGTGTATCTTTTGGCTTTATTTTTTTAATCACCGCATATCCTTTTAAATATTTGTCGGTATATTTTGGTTTTGCTTACTTGTGTGCATTATTAATATTTATATATTTCTTGCCTTCCACAAAACACGCTTTAGCTATGTGAGAGGGTGTAAGAGTAGCATTATTGCTCTTATATATATATGTCTCGTTTTGCTTTGAAGGATTTAATTGGACCTCAAATTGGAACAAGCCAGGGTTTAAGCCTTCCGGTCATTCGAATTGACGTGCTTAACACATTCTTCCAGTTTAATAGGAGCACTTGATTGATGATTGTTGCCTTGTTTTTCTTTATTAGGCGTGATTAGTGGAAGAAAATGCAGGGGGTCAAACGTGTTCCTAGATTTTCCTGCCGTTAATTTTTTTAATTTTTTTTATAACCAGGTGTTTGAGATAGTTTACGCACACCTTGACTAATCATGGGGATCATAAGCCCACCGTCCACTAGCGAGGAGCAAATGCTCTACATAGACTGGATCCAAATGAATTGATAGCATTAGCAATGAAATTTTGTCATATTTAATACTATATCAGATTCACCTCGGTCTATTTATAAAAAATTTCTTTCAAACGCTAAAGTTACTAATTAACCAAAGAATGCCGTACAAAACAAAAATAAAATTTAAAAAAAAAAGAAAAGAAAAAGAAAACTTATCAATGGCATGGAAACATCCTACGGATAGGTCTTCCACGTTTATATAGTTCTTGGAAATTCAACTTTGTTATTTTGACAATGTTCAACAATAAATTCATGCGCATCACAGTAGAAGTTCTTGGTAGAACCATGTCGGTTCACAGACCATAAATAATGGGGTTTCCTAACTTAATTTCTAAGTTTGATTTGGGTTGGTCTGGTTTCATTCAGGCTTAATATAAGCCCTGATTTCAACTCAAAATATTCTAAATATACTTAGGATTAGAGAGTAAGAGGTAACCTTCTTAGAAGTGCTAGGAGTGAAATTAGCGGAAGGTGGTGCAACTCGGTTGTCAGAAAAGATAGGCTTGAAATGAGCTATTCGGAAGAAAATGAACTACTATAGAACCTCACACTCTCTCTCCTTTTGTTTTCGTAAGCTGGCAAGTGTAGGGTGAAAGGGGTGTATTGGTGTATGCATATATGTAGTCTAGTAGTATCATTGTAAGGTAATTGGGATGGACATCCTCTGAGGAAAAAATCGTGCATATGGCAGAGGAAGGGAATGGGTGGGTTTGTAGTGAATTAATTAATTTGGTTTGGTGGATGCTCAGTCAATTCTGAAGGGATAACCGATAAGGGTGAGGAATTGATTTGGGTAATGGAGGGAGCAGAGATGTAAATGAAATGGGTAAAAAAAAATGTATAAACATATAAGTGCATGTATATGTATAATTTATATATGTTGAGAGTATATATACACACACACATATACATTATATGCTTAATATTTAGACATTAAAAGTAATCTATGAAATTATAAATTTAAAAATCTACTAGAGTCAGTTAAACATGTTTAGAAATTAAATAATTCAAATTTTTATTTAAAAGAAAATTTGGATTATTGCCCTTACTCTCAGTCTTTCAATTTGCAAAAGATAATAATTGCATACTTCTATTTGACTGTGATGGTTACACTATCCATGACCAACATACTCATCAAAGTCTTCTAAAGGGAGCATGTGTGGGAGGATTATACCCTATCCAGAACTTCTCTAAAGCTGCATCATCGTCAACATTGACTGCCTTTGTGAATTCAAATGTTTCCTCTCCTACAACTTGGCATCATAAGCTAGGTCATCCTAGTTTACCTCCCTTTCAATCTCTAATAAAACATTATAATCTTACTATATCTAGACCCTATGAAGTCACTTGTTTCAATTGTAATGCAATCAAGAGTCATAAACTTCCTTTTACTGTTTCTTAGTCTGTTTCTGCTGCACCTTTTGATTTGATACATATGGATGTATGGGGTCCTGCCCCAATTCTTTATGTTCAAGGGTTTAGATACTATCTTCTTGTTATTGATGACTTTGGTTGATATTCTTGGCTATTTCCCTTGTATTACAAGTCAGAAGTTAAGACTGTTTTGACACATTTTAAGTTCTATGTTGAAAACCAATTTAATACCACAATCAAGACTGTTAGGTTAGATAATGGTGGTGAATTTGTTAACAATTATATTACTCACCTTTACCTTTTAGCTAGTTTAATTCATCAAACTTCTTGTCCACATACTCCTGAACAAAATGGAGTTGTAGAAAGAAAACATAAACATTTGTTTGATACAACTCTCACTATGTTAACTCATGCTCATCTTCCTACACAATTTTGGATTGAAGCCTTGACCATTGCACTATATCTTGCTAACAGAGACTCCCACACTCTTCTCTACAATTTTAAATTCCTTATGTTCTGTTGTTTCATGCTACACCAGATTATTCTAGTCTCAAATCCTTTGGTTGTGCTTGTTTTCCCTGGATAAAGCCTTATACTTCTCATAAACTTGTTCCCAAATCTATTTGTTGTGTTTTTCTTGGATATTGTCCTACATCCAAGGAATATAGATGCTATGATCCTGCTCATGATAAGGTGATTTAAAGAAAGTTGTTTCCCTTATACCTCTCTGATTGATTTCTCTATGTCTCACTCTAGTTCATCATGCTCCTACTCTTCATTCTTTGTTCCACTTACTACTTTTGATGACATCACAGCTAGTGTGCCTCATTGTGTTTTACCTACTTCACCTACTCCCATCCCATCCTATTCTTCTCTTCTTCCTGAATCTACTCAAACTTTAATTAGTTCCTCCACCTCCTCAAACTTCAGTTACTTATACTAGTCAACCTTTTGTTTTTGTTGTTCCTTCTGTTTCTGTTGTTCCTTCTAGTCATTCTTCAACTCATCTCATGCAAACCATATCCAAATCTGGGATTTTCAAACCTAGATGTCCACTCACTCTTCTAACTATTGTCTCTTCTCTTATTGATGAACCAAAGAATTTCCAATAAGCCATTCCTCACTCAGTATGGCAGAAGGCCATGGGTGAGGAGTATGAAGCCTTAGTTAAACAAGGTACATGGGTTCTTGTGCCTCCTCCATCTCATGGCAACATTATTGGATGTTAGTGGATTTATAAAATCAAAAAACACTCTAATGGCTCTATTGAAAGATATAAGGCTAGATTGGTGGCTAATGGCAACCAATAGGCTTATAG
The DNA here is from genome assembly GCA_022606695.1 of Vaccinium macrocarpon. Classification (NCBI taxonomy): domain Eukaryota; kingdom Viridiplantae; phylum Streptophyta; class Magnoliopsida; order Ericales; family Ericaceae; genus Vaccinium; species Vaccinium macrocarpon. The sequence goes on from CM040180.1 coordinate 15,243,320, forward strand.
ACTTGATTTTCTTGAAACTTTTAGCCCAGTGGTGAAACAACCTACTGTGAGAATCATTTTAATTCTGACAGTACACTATAAATGGCCATTAAGGCAACTAGATGTTTCAAATGCCTTCTTGCATGGTATGATCTCTGAAGATGTTTTTATGAGGTAGCCTCAAAGGTATAAAGATCTAGTTCATCCAAATTATGTGTGTAAGCTAACCAAGGCTCTATATGGTCTGAGAGAAGCTCCTAGAGCTTGGTTTTCAGTCTTTTCCTCTTATCGCTTATCCATTGGTTTTCAAGCTAGTAAAGGTGATACCTCACTGTTCATTCTACACAAGGAATCTGGCATCACTTTAGTCTTAGTCTATGTGGATGACATCATACTTACTAGTAGTGATTCTTCATTTATTTCTATTTTGGTGAAGCAACTGAGATCTAGATTTGTCGTGAAGGACCTGAGGGATTTTCTCTCTCAGACTAAATATGCAACAGAGGTTTTACACAAGGCAGCAATGATTGAGTGTAAGGCCAGTGCCTCCCTTATTTCTACCACAAAGTCAGTTGATCCATCAGATCTTTGGTTTGAAGATGTAACCCTGTTTAGAACACTAGTTGGATCATTGCAATACCTTACCTTGACTAGACCTGATATTGCCTTTTCAGTGAATTCAGTTTGTCAACATATGCATAAGCCAAAACTTAGTCATTTCTGTGATGTCAAAAGGTTACTTTGCTATATCAAAGGTACTCTTAATCATGGTCTTCATCTGACTTCTGGTCCTTTAGTCTTGGTTGCATATTCTGATGTAAACTGGGCAGGAGACCCTTTAGACAGACGATCTACTTCAGGTTTTGTTGTCTTTTTAGGCTCAAATCCTATGTCATGGTGTGCCAAGAAACAATCTACTTTAACTAGGTCCTCTATTGAAGCAGAGTACAGGGCCATGACTCAAACAACCACTAATCTGATTTGGATACAACTACTTACTGAACTGCAGATTCCTATTTCTTCACCTCATGTTCTGTGGTGTGATAACAAGTCTGGCATGGCATTAGCTTCCAACCTTGTTTTTCATGCACGGACTAAACGTAAACATATAGAGATTGATTACCATTTTATTAGGGAACAAGTTTTTGCTCATAAACTGGTTTTATACTACATTGGTTCTCCAGCTCAGATTGCTGATATCTTCACAAAAGGTATTGCTGTGTCTATATTTGATCTGTTGAAGTCCAAACTCATGGTAGGATCTCCTCCCATGAGTTTGCAAAGGAGTGTTAGGGAATCTACTCAAACTTCAAATACCTGAGTTTCATTTTCATTGCGTTTGTATTTCAGTTGTAGTTAGTTAAGCAGGAAATGTTGTTGTCCTGGTTAACTATATGTGTGATGTTTTGATTGTCCAATAGGAAAGAGGACAAGTCTATGTATAAAAAAGGATTTATTCTTCATTTGTATTCAGGACAATTATGATTCAGAAATGAAATAGTTCATCAATTTCTCTCTCTAGAGTCTTGTTTCTTGTTCCTTCTCACTCAGTTGGCATCCCTCTATGTGACAATCATATGCCATCACAGACCCGAAAGAGAAATAATAACAAGGTTAACAAGTAGTCATCCCAAAAAGGAAGACATACATATTCGAAACGTTGTAAGATTACACTTTGGAAATAAAGATAAAGCTTGACAAATTCCTCCATAATTGCATAGCTTTGAGAAAACTCCATGAAACTGGTCAAGGTCAACTTTTTATTTTTTATTTTTTATCAGCAACAAAAATTTATTAAAACTCGATGAAGGGTTCATCGAGACTGGTCAACATCAACTTCATAAGCTAGTTAGAGCAGCAACAGAATTCCTTGTGTAGAATCTGTAGATACAGCAGCAACAGAATACCATATAGTATCTGAGATTAAGCGACCAACAAAAAGGGCAGAAATTGGATCCCGTCCACAAAAACCCATGGGGTAAAAGCACGAAACAGGAGCAACAGTAGATAGTGGTAGCAAGGGGTGCTTTGGCTAACTTGAAAAAACTAGATTATTGGATTATTTGGTTTTATCCTTATTCAATTTTTTTTTGCATTTGTTGGTTTTCGGTCGATTTTATGAGGTTTCTTGGCTTGTCTCGACGAGAGGAATCTAAAAAGTATAAAATTATTAGCCAAATTTTAAGTTTTGTGAATAAAGACGAAAAATAATCCAAAAAACCGGTTTTTTGGATTATTTTTCGTCTTCATTCACAAAATTTTAAGTTTGGCTAATAATTTTATACTTTTTAGATTCCTCTCGTCGAGACAAGCCAAGAAACCACAAAAAATCGACCGAAAACCAACAAATGCAAAAAAAATTTGAATAAGGACAAAACCAATAATCCAATAATCTAGTTTTTTCAAGTTAGCCAAAGCACCTCCAAATGAAACCTTATAACACGATGGTCGCAGCAGATGTAAGAATTGGCAGCTCTTGAAACCATTTGACATAATTCTGGTAGTACCCCATTAAGAATTCCAGCGAAAATCCCCATCCAGAAATCCAGCAAAAACCTTTCACACATGATGCTCCACAAATGGTGAAGAAATGGTAGCCCAACCAGATGAAATCCATTAATAAGTTGAAATTGAGTTAAAAAAACTAACTAAAGCCAATTCTTGATCACTTACAACTTATAACCGATACATAAAGTGCCACACAAGGCAAAAAGAAACAAGACATACTCGGATACAACAAAGAAGCAAAGGAAAAAGGCTGGAAGTAGTGGAGGTTTTTTTTAAAAAAAAACTGGGTGAAATGTTGGAAATTTTGAGTTGATGGGTACATCTAAATGGATTAAATGTCGTCGAATTTAAGTTTAGGGTTTTACAGGAGGGGTTGGAATTTTGTGAGATCAAGCACAGGTGGGGGTATTTTCGGAATTCCCTGCCGTTGCAGCTCGACCATCACACTGTCAAGAGATGGTGGTTTTAGGCCAAGAGGAAGCGGCTGCCATGGCTTTGATAAAACATCTCCAATAGCTAAATCAATGCTCTCCTTCGACTGTCAATTAACAAAATTAATTGCCATGCACCCAAAAAATTAGACGACAAATTAACTCTTATTTGCAATATATATATATATATATATAATGATAAAGATAGATAAAATAAACAGAAAGTCAAATACGCTTACAGAGAAAAAAGTTTGGCCTGTTATTCTGTCATTCAAATAAAAAATCTTCCTTTGTCGTCTTTAAAGGATTTATATATATTTTTTACAATATCACTGTTGCGTTTTTCTGATAAAATACATTTTTTGGATACAAGATTCCGTTTAAAAAAAAGGAAAAATTGGGTCTAACAAAAAGATTACATTTAGTAATTAGAATACTCACATACTTGTATTGGATGGTGTTTTATTGTACCCGGTAAAGTTGTTTGAATGAAGAGTAAACTTAATTTTGTTCAAAATTCTAAAAATTCAAAGATCATATTTATACAATAGTTGCTCATAATAAACCATAAGTTGTACTGCAATATATAAAATTTATGGGTAACGAAGCCCCGCCAAGCCTGGCTTCATCTATGCTGCAATCAAATAGAATCAAATAGAGTTCAGTTCGAGATTTGGGAAAGTCCTAAGAACAATCTTTATTTGCATGCCTTTTTTAATCATGGGAATGTTGTATAAAATATTTTGCGATGAATTTTTCTTAGTAGATATAAAAGAAAAAAGAATAAATACAAAAGAATAAATCTTCTTCTTGGCATTTTCTTGAACATGGGATTAAATAGCTAGACTCACTGGATGAAAATCGAGCAATGGAGGGTGGGGACTGGTTGGTCTAGTGGGGACACCAATGGTGCCAGGGTTTGCTACTCTGTACACGACATGGGGTGGTGGAATCCCAGGGACCACTGCTACTGCCGGAAATCTCTGCATTTTTAATGTTATTGATTTTGTCAATATCCATAATTCACCAAATAAGCCAAAAATAAAAAATAAAAAATATTCAAATTGGGACACGACTCTAGCAATATGCATAATTGCACATGGACCCAAACCCCAAAGTACAAATATATAGAAAAAAAAAAAATTATTCAGTAAGTCTGCGCATATACACAGAAGTAAATCATCTATCAACAGCATAAGAAAACCACATGGTATATTGTTTGTATAAAAACAAATAATTCAGGAACTTTTGCTCGCGTCTAGATCTTAACAGTGAACAGTCCATATCATGTTTAGTTTTCAAGACCCGAACGCAAGGGACAACAGTCTGCTGTCATGGGCTTCTGGCCCTATAAATCATCTATCAATCACATAGAACAAGTTCAAATTAAGAAAAGACATGGTAATATGGTACATTGTTTGCAGCATTATTGTGTAGAGCCGTATATGTGTTTTGCAATTTATTCAGCCGTGTTTAGTAGACTAATTAAGAAGTAGTAGTTACCGGTGTTGCCAGTGGTGGTGGAAAGTAAGGTACTGTTCCAGGCGTAAGGGGATTTAGAACCTAAACCAATAAAAGAGCCAATTAGAAAAATCATACGAAAACTTAATACAAGATAATATGAAAGCTTATAAATTTATCGGTTCGAAAAAACATTAAGATCCTAGCTAAAAGTATAGAAATATGATCACCGTTATTCTGGATCGAGCATTTTCTATAATACTCTATTTTTGTTATTATAGAGAGATTGGTAATTACTTTATGGCGGTGTGATTGCCGAAACAAATGTTTGGGCGGTGATTTTGTTGGAGGAGGAAGCAGGGTTGGTGCCCATGCAGTCGTTGGTGGTGGTAGTGGTGGTGGCTGTGGCGCAATGTGTTTTGGCCACATAGGCATTAAGGGTTGATCAGTAGGGGGATGGCCCCAAACATGCAAAGGCCTTACATGTTGTAAGGGTGTCAATGGATTTTGAGGGAAACCCATTGTTGGTGCAAGCCATGGGCTCGCATTAATCTTGCTTCCACCTCCACCCGTGCCACCGTATATTTGCCGTCTGTGGTTCCAGCTCGCCGCCTCGGCTTCTCTAACTAGTAAATGTTTTCGATGCGATCGATATTTCTGCATAGACCAGAATTTCACCATTAGTAGGACTAATTGTAAGTAATATACTACACAAATTTTCAATTTTCACTCGATCACATATCTTGGACTTTATGTTTCATGTTATTGCAAATACATGAAATAATTTAACACAAAATAATGAGAGTTATGCTTTCATTAGATTTCAAAAATATTATTATTATTATTTTTTGGGTAGATCAACTTGAAATAGAAAAATTTACATTTCAATTTCACAATTCATGAGCTTCAAGATGGCCGAGTGTTGTTCCAATTTGAATAAAGGGCGAAAAGTTCACGAGATTCTGTTAATATTCAAGGGTCCGTGCCGTGCACTAGGAGCAGGGAACCGTGCCATGCACCTCATCCGGTCAGCCGTTATGAAAATGTACGGTTTGGATAAAATCCAAACAATGAATTTGGCACCGTACCATGCACCCCATCCGGCCAACCACTACGAAAATGTACCGTTTGGATCAAATCCAAGCCATGAATCTCACATGAATTTGGATTTGATCCAAGCTGTGTATTTTCTCAATGGACGGCCAGATGGGTGCATGGCACGGTGTCATACACCTAGTGCACTACAAGCTTCCAAATTCCTTTGCTGTTTCAGCCCTTCTACTTACTATATTTTAAAATTTTCCTTTTGAGAAGCAGTTTCAATATTTTATTTTTTCAAAATTTAATTGTTTCAATTTTTGAAAATATTTTTTTGAAGATTCTATCTAATTCTAATTTTGTGGGTATTAAAGTCTAATGATTTGTCATTTGGAAAACTATTTTTTGTGTTTAACTGCAAACCACCTAAATAGGTATGTATGTAGAGATTATTAAATTTTTTTTTTTGAAAAAAACCCAGCACAAATGTATAGATTATCTTTCAAAAAAAAAAAAAAAAAAAGCAGTTCAGAAAACTGATTTAATTTGATGGTTTATTTTAATATTTATCCTTGATTTAATTTGATGGTTTATTTTAATAGTAAAAGTCTAAATGCGCAAACTAAGTTACAAGCAAATTAAATGTAATAAAAGCGAATGTGCACGGAAGATTTTTTGTGGATAGGCTTACCCATGTATTGTAACATGTATGAATATGGTGTTGCCATATATACATGTAGTGTACTAGTTTGCAAACAACTCAATTTAGTGCCTGCTCTTTTTAATATGTACAGATTTTTTAGAAAAACCGTAGGAAAGGAACATAATATGGGATGTTATTTAAGGTGAGTTTCTACAGTGATACTTTTGATATTTTTGTTATTCTTGATATTCTAGGCATTTTTTTTTTTTTGTAGTTTCACTACTTTTCATGTATTCCAATGCAAGCCATTTTCGTTACCAAGAAATTACACCCACTTTTAACTACAACATCATAATATCGAAAATTTCAAAAATAACATAGTGAAAACTTAGGTATAGATTAGGAATGATTAATGACAAAAATAAAATTTAGCTATAGATTTCCATTATTAATTTGGAAGTCTTTCTGTATCCATCCAATTGTACACTGGCTCACGTATACACTTTTGTACGTTTTCCCTGTGTACAGCAGAAGCAGAAATGACGACATCTGAAAAGGGAAATGAACTATGAATCTATACAACCCTAGTCAAAACAAAAGTTTCTCAAAATGTTTTTTTTTTTTTTCTCAAGTCTTTCTGTACACAATATGCTTTCTAATTGCTCGAAAACCCTAAACAAAAAAGAGAGGAATTCTACGGCAGAACTATAGACTACCAAAAAAGGGGAGTGGAGAGAGAGAGAGAAAGAGAGAGAGAGAGAGAGAGAGAGAGAGAGAGAGAGAGGTACCTGGAGATGACTAGCAATGTTATGGCGAGTGAGACACTGAATTCCCATAATCGCTAAAATCTTTGAAGGTACTGCCTTATCCAATCCCAGTTGCTCCACTGCTTGCACAAATCTCCGGTGCAATTCTGGCGTCCAATCCACCTAATTTTAACAAATTAATTATCAATAATGTCCTAGTTACGCGAGAAAAATAAAAATAAAAATAAAAATTATGACTAGCTAGCTAGTTTCTCCCCTTGATCAGAAATCTAGAAAATTGAAGAACAATATTCAATCGAGACTCGAGATACTACAATTTAATTCCTGCATCGGGAGCCGAATAATTGTTACTCATGTTTCAAGTATTTTGTCCTATCAATTTGTTCGTGTAGCTGAAAGTGCACTGGAGAAAGAAAAATATGAATTTCGGCAGAATCGCCGAAATTCTGGTGTGAACATTGAGAGAGAGAGAGAGAGAGAGAGATTGAGATTGAGTATCCTAGAGTTTATGAATTTACCAAATGTTTGTTTTTACTCGGCGAAAGTCAATACTGTTCGAATAGTCGTTAGATTTTTTCTTGAACTGCAAAAAAAAAAGAGATATTATTACCTTCACCTTGCTTTTGCCTTGAGATTTCTTCGATTGCGCCGATGATTTCCTCCCTTTATCACCCGCCTTTTTCGACAAACTTACACCTCCAGATTCCTCTCTCTTGCACCCGTTTCCCGTGCCCGATTCTCTCTCTTCCTCCTCTCTCTTACAATCATCTATTTTTTCATGACCTTCCAGTTCCTCACTGCCGCTGGATATGGAGAACTCGGAAAACATTTCCGAGTCCAGTTCCAAATCGGGCAACAAATCTCCATCCCCGATTCCCGCAAAAAGATCGTCGAAATCAATACTTTCTAGCAAACTCCCGTTAGAAAAATCCGGGAATTCATTCCCTCCCATCAGAAAACTCTCCACTTCTCCCTCCTTTTCATCTTTAGTGCAACACCTCAAAGATGACAAAGCCAGCATCCCAAAAAGAACTTGAGCAATTTCACACTTCGAAAAAAAAAAAAAGACCCCGAAGTAATAATTCAAAATTGCACTATATGTGGTGCAACTACATATGGGTCGTACTATGTTTGCACGCGAATATACAACCAAACTTATTGGAACGGAAACGCGTTTTCGTGGAAAATGTGTTTTCCGGCGAGATTTTTCCAGTGAATCGGGCGGGGAAGGGGAGGGAAGGGAAGCAGGGAGAACAAGTGTTGCGATACTTAATGAGCTGGTTTGATTTGTTGTGGTTTTTTTTTGTTTCTTTTGGGTGAGTGTAAGTGGAGTATGGAGAAAATGGATCTCCACCACAAGGTCTCTTAGATTTGTATTTATGCATTTTTTGTTGGGGCTTGCCATATATGTATATGTATAATGTTTGTGAAAGAGGGTTTGTGGATGGCCTTTATTTGAAGTTTCAAAAAATCATGTGCAGTGCTCGTGAACTGTTTTATTTCTTCTATTCTATGAGGTTATCCATTGAGAGAGGAGGGAGAAAGGTCCAAATAGATGTCAGTAGTGTTGAAATTGGATTGATATGATATCATGTATATCTCTTGTTGAACTGTAAAAAGGCAGCAAGAAAAAAAGGGTGCGTAGTCATGCCGTTGATATGGACTAATTCTAATGGATATATATATATATATATACATAGTAAGGGGCGTTTTTAGAATAACTTGATTTTTCACGGTTTTTTATATAATGTATTATGAAAGAATGACTTGACTCGATTTTTTTTAAAAAAATTATTTTTTGTTAGTGGAACACTCCTTAAGTGTGTAAATAAAACCCGAAGGCCTTTGGCAGGGTGACCTAAGACCTAGAACTGTGTGATTTGTTTGCTCTTAAGGCCTAATTTGGCCTAAAAGTAAAAACCGGATTATTGATTTTTTTGTTTTGTCTTTATTCAAAAAAATTTTCATTTGTTAGTTTTTTAATCAAGATTTTTGTGGTTTTATGGATTATACGGTAGGCGAATCTAACGAAGTATAAAATTGTGGTGAAAACTCAAATTTTTTGAATAAAGCCAAAATAAGGGCGAATAATCCACCTATTTTGGCTTTATTCAAAAAAATTTGAGTTTTGACCACAATTTTATACTCGTTAGATTGATCTCGTCGAGAGGAATCCATAAACTACAAAATCTTGATGAGAAACTAACAAATGAAAATTTTTTTTGAATAAAGACAAAACAAAAAAACCAATAATCCGATTTTTACTTTTAGGCCAAATTAGGCCTAAGGTTTTAGGTTTAAAAAATCTTATGTGCTATCATTTTTATTTGGTCAATTCCAACGTATGGAATATTTGTCCAACTGCTAAAATTAATTGAAATACACGAAAGATAGCATAGAGGCAAGAGTTATCAAAAAAAAGTGTGCGAATAGTAGGAGTATATCTTTTCATGTGTTGTCTTTAATGAGAAACTCGGATAACAACGGAACAAGTACACTTAATTAATTCAAAGAGGTACCGCGTGATTTGGACGGATTAGGTGATACTAGTTCACAGGGACGGAGTCAGAATTTTATCTTTGTGGTGACGAAAATATGAACTTACAAAATAAAAAGACAAACTGCATTATAAGGATAAAATATTAAAAAAATCTAGTTGTGACAAGTCTATATAATTTAGGGATAAAAGTTTATTTTTTATGTAATTATTGTATTTTTTGAAAATCTTGTGATGGCGGCTGCCGCCACTTGTCTCCTTCTGGCTCCATCCTTAGTAGCAGGTTGGTTATCTTTTCACTCGGTATTAATGGTTGTGTTTGGTTTGGTTTTGAGTTTTGGTTTTGTAATGATTAGAGGGAGAAATAGGGGTAATAATTAAAAAATAGGTATTAATGATTAGAGAGAGATAGAGAAAAAAATAAGAATAATATTTAAAAATAGGGGTAATAATTGAATAATAATTTAGAGAACCGGTTCTAAGAACCTAAACCAAACAAGGCAAATCTGTCATCATCGTTAATCTCAATTGGCTGAAGTGTTTCAGCGATGAAAACCAGCTAGCGTCTGTTTCTCTCACTCCACAAAGAACGGGTTTCAGAATGTAGACGACTATTGAGCAATCAAGCTGAAATCAATACATGAAATTAACAGCAGAAATTAATCAAAGCTACAATGAAGAGGGAAATCCTGGGATGATCATGGCAATTACCAGCGGCGCATATTAACTTCGGAAATTTCAAATACTCCATCCGTCCCATAAAGTTGTATCACTACGAAACTACGTGCAATTTTCATGCTAAAAAATAACGTGCTTACGAAAATAATTTTTCAGTCAATATGGATCTTGTTTGATAGATCTCATTGAGAACTTCTATACGATGCAAAAAAAATTCAAAAATTATTTTGGTAAATACATTATTTTTTAGTTTGAAAATTACACGTAATTTCATAGTGATACAACTTTATGAGACGGAGGGAGTACGTTGAATCTAGAGAAGCCTTTCAGTTGTTTTGGGTGACCCTCCGGTTTCATTAAGCCGAAATTTCTGAAATTTCCAACAAAAAAACATGCCATAACTATAATTTAAAATATGAATGAAAGTCGCGTTCTTCGCAATTTACTTTTTTATCATGGTATTCGAGCTTTCGTCGTTAGAAAGATAACTACAGTTGCAAAATTAGATATCGAGGTAGACATACACGAATATAATTTGTTTTACTTTTGTGTCATATAACACTACAACTTTAAGGAAATAGGGGTGCTGTGTGGGCCCATTTCGGCACCGCACCAGCACCATTCCGACGATCGAAGACATCCACTGCGTAGAATTCGTCGAGAACTGGAACGCCTCGTTTGATTCGCGGACTAAAAAAAGTGGGATTAATAGTCCTGGGATTGATAGTCCTGGACTATTTATTCTGGGACTAATTTAGTACTGAATCTCACACAATCTCCTGTTTGATTCATGCAGGATTAACATTGGGATATCTCATATTTTGGCTAATCCCATGTTTGGTTCCCTAAACTAAGTTTCGGGATTAAACAAGTGGCATTTTTGCAATTTGGTAGATTTCCCTTCCGCGTTCATTTTATCCGGGACTAAACAATCCCACCACCCCCCAGGTATTGTGTAATCCCATACGTATTGGATAAAACTTGTCCCGGGATTGTTAATCCCATGCCATTTTTGCGGAACCAAACAAGGGATAACGCGGGATTGAACAAAAATAATCCAATCTCACCCTCCTAATACCCGAATCAAACGAGGCCTAAGTGTACCAAAAATTAACTCGATTGGATATTGTTAAGTGTCTCATCAAGACACAAATAAGTTGAAAAAAATTGTTTCAATAGTTTTCATCCAGTATTTCCAGACATATGTGTTACAATTTTTTTCAACTTATTTTTGTTCCGATGAGACACTTAGCGATATGTGATCAAGTTGATATTTGGTACATTTGGAGTTCCTGACGAGCTTTATGCGGTGAACATCTCCGATCGTTAAAATAGTGCTAGCACAGCACCCAAATGAATTGTATAACAAGCTGCGCAGCATCTCCTCGGTTTCCATTTTTAACTGAGATAGAAAGTTATGTTGATTGAAACTGCCACAAGTACGCATTTTTAGATCCATGGAAAGAAGAAGACTCAAAGAATATCATACTTTTTCGAAATCTGAGATAACTTTGACTTTGATATTTTCAATTAAATTACAAGGTTAGACGCATTATGCAAAGATATGGTGTATCACTCTCGGTATACGGTACACTGGCAAAAGGGCGGCCGAGGGCTGTTGGTTGATTGTTGAATGTTGAGTTTGAAAAAAATGTTTATTGAAGGTAAGATTAATATTTCAAAATTTGATTAAATGTGTGAAAATTAAAGATGTGACCAATGTGAATTTCACAAAATCACAGATTACAAAAGCTTCACAAAATTACAAAAGATGTGACCAATGTTGTGCCGAAACCCGAAGTAGAGAATATAACAAAACCAACAAGAAAATAAGAGACAAGGATTTACGCTGCCTCCCCCAAGTATTTTGAAATTCTGTAGAGGTACGCCCACGGGAAAGAAAAGAGGATTCACTATCAATGAGAAATACACCGAGCCGGCTATACCCGTGAATCCTCACTCTGAAGATTCACACAATATCTAGTGACAAATCTCCTCGGCGTAATGACCTACGCAGATCAAACGCCTCCCACACACAATGAAAGAGGCACACACAAACCCTAGATATCTCCAATCTCAACTCAAGACCACACCAATGGAACAACCAAAGAAACCCTAACACACTACGGGGAACCCCATGGGAACTCCCTCAAAGGGATTCACTCAAGAAGTCCAAACCCTAATAGCCCTCAAGGCCTCTATTTATAAGAAAGTACAAAAAAATAGGTCAAAACCCTTATTAAAAATCGCAGCCGCACAAATTCGCGTAACAGTGGTCCGGACGGGGATTTCGGTGGTCCGGACTACCGAGGCAGAATGTCCCAAAACGTCCCAAAATCCACTAGTCCGGACGGGGATTTCCTTGGTCCGGACCATAGGTCCAGAAAACAACTTTTCACACCAAATTTTGCACTTTTCTTCGACCGTCTTGAATTCAAGGCATATCTCCAACAACCAATGTAGAAATCGAAATCGCAAATTACAAAAAAAATATAAATTTAATACTTTTGAGAATCCACTTTGAAAGGGGGTGTTCGACGATTCTTTACATTTTCAACTTCTTGTTTTTGCCGTTTGGATGTTTGGAAGCTCATTCTCGAAACACGTTCTAGTAGAAGGTGTTTTCAGTTTTTTACATTAAAAGATAAAAGTGAAAAGTAGTTTTGGAAGAACTTTTCAACTTCTCATACTACTGCCAAAGCACTACTCTTCTTTTAAAATACATTTTACACATTTCTCTTAAGTACTCTATCAATTCCAAACACATTTTAACCATAATCTAAAAAATAAAAATAAAAACCCAAAAACTAAAAATAAAAATCTAAAAATGAAGCTTTCAAACACCCTCTCCCCCAACAACCAAATTAATTCTACCTTTTTGACCAATGCTTGGCTGTGTAGTACAGTAAAAATTAGGCTGATCACCTGCTCAACTTTACGTTGGAAACGATAATTCCTTCGGCACTGACGGAAATGTACAGACCACATGCCAACGGTGTCGCCAACGCCGTTGTGGGTCCCAACCGGTTGATCTGAACTGTTCATCATTCTCAGAATCGACTTCCAAGTGGGTTCTCGCGGGAATTGAGGCAATCGGGCGGCTGTATGAGCTCGATCCAAAATCACCCCATTTCATTCAAAAAATGGGGTGATTTTGGATCAAGCTCATACAACCGTCCGATTGCCTCGATTGCTGTGTGAGCCAACTCGAAATTCAAAAAGGCCACATAAACTCTAGGAGGGAATATGATTATTATTATTTTTTGAAAAAAACTATGTATACGCACACCCTGCGTACGCAAAATGTACGGACAGTATATCTTGACTATTCGTGCGTGTTTTCAATAGTCTAGATTTAAATTTAAAAAAAAAAACTTTCCATGTAACTTTTACACAGAAGAGTTTTTTAAAATCCGCACCGTTGATTCTTAAAATAGACTGTCCAAATATGTTCATATGTACGTACACACACGTACATACGCATAGTCGGACTATTTTTTTTTAACGTGGCCAAACACCACACCACCCAAAAAACCCAACAACTAGCTAGGTCACCACTCCCTTTTCCCCTCAATTGACCATTTTTCCCTTTCACCTTCCATTTGTGTCATTTTCAGGCCAACTTCTCCTGTCTTTTTCCAGGCCAACTTTGATTCCATTTTGTTCATAATATATTTCTCAACATAACGCGTACTGTCTTTTCGATTGCAGTTTAATTAAGATAATTGTAAATCACACTTGTGCATTGAAGTTAATTAGCTCAGATTCGTGCCGTGCGTAAAATTGCGAGTTGAAGTTGACTCTTGTACCGGGTGTCAATGAAAAACAACAATCAGGGTGTCAAAATGTGGTTGGCCATTTGCTTGGTAAGGGATGAATGGGATTTTAGGAGATCACTTATGCTTTGTTTGGATGGCAGTAATCTCGAGGGAGAATGAGAATCTGAAGCTTTCAACCCATGATTCAAACTTTTGGAAGAGATGTGAACGAAAATGTGATGCCAGACTTTTCTGATTCCGACGTTTGACAAAGACTGGAATAGGAATATGATTCCTCGTGACACATTCAATTAGAAATTACATTCCCAGACTGATTAGGAATCAGTTCCCTCCCTTACCCATGGGAATTACAGATTCCTTGATTATTCATTAAAAAAAGGATATGTTGAATTTAATATATTTCCAAAATAATTATTTCTAGCATAAGATTACTGAATTAATCCAAACACCGAAATGAAATTCATCCAAGTATTAAATTCCTTATAATTTGATTCCCAGTAATATATTCCTATTCCTACCTAAGAAAATTCTCAGGAATTTGATTCTTGGTAATTATATTCCTTTACATACTTAATAATTCGTTCATCCAAACACAACCTGACGGAATTGAATTGATTGAACGGACATGATCAATTGAAAAGGAAACAAGACTTCCTAACCAGGGTCGGAGCCAGAACTAAATGTTAGTGGGGTCAAATTCTTAAAAGGCATAATAATAAGGGGGGAAAACACCAAAAATGCGAAATAGAAAGGAGTTAAAGTATATATCTATTGATAACATATAATTTCATTTACAATTGATCCCTAAAAAATATACTGAAATGTGTGTGCCAAACAAAAACTAGATATACAACCTATAACCGCGTCCACAACCGACCACAAAAAACTATACTTCAATGCTAGTGAAAAATAGCTAAGCAGATATCTATTTAAAACCTATAATAGCATTTACTAATGACCCTAACTATTTTTCATACTTTGAAATCGTAGCATAATAGCCTCATTTGTGACACTATAAAAAATCTTCCCCCAATATACACAATCAAACGATCATAAAACCATTGATCACCTTGTCGATTACAAAGTCGATTCTTCACAATCGTCATGGCAAAAAATACTCTTTCTACTCTAAAATTAGAGCCAAAGTCAAAAGCCTGGATACAATGCATGGATTCATTATATCTTTTCGGAACTCAACCATCTTTGAGAAACAACACCATTTCTTTTTTAATGATGAAATTTTCAAGTTGATCTAAAAGTGCCAAACGCTAAGGTGAAAAGTCTTTAGGATAAAATTTGATTTGGTGTGGACAATGGAAAGAGGTAGAGAGTTAGAAGAAAAATGATTTGGTATGATAAGGGAGGGCAAGTACTCAAGTAATGGTGAAAAGAGCCAAAGAGTTAGAAGAAAAATTATTTGGCATCGTGAGAAGGGTAAGTAGTTGGAGCAAACAAATACAGTATATAAGGGGCAAAAATACAAAATTCAAGTGCAAAAATACAAAATTCTAAAATAATACTCCCTCTGTCCCATAAAGTTTGATCACTACGAAACTACGTGCTATTTTCAAGCTAAAAACTAACGTGCTTACGAAAATAATTTTTTAGTCTATATGGATCTTGTTTGATAGATCTCATCGAGAACTTTTATACAATGCAAAAAAAATCAAAAATTATTTTGGTAAATACATTATTTTTTAGTTTAAAAATTGCACATAATTTCATAGTGATCAAACTTTATGGGACGGAGGGAGTATGATACTTATCCTATTAAAATTTGCCATCTCAGGAGGGTCAAGTGACCTCGGTTAACCCCGTCTCTCCACCCTTGATCCTAACCAACCTTTTTTTAATCCATTCTAATCAAGATTAACTCCCGAAATTAGTTTATACTATGCTTCTTTTATTATTTCTGATTATTAGCAGCCTTGAAATTCAAGGCCCAAAACAAATGTATTTGAGATGGAGTCATCTACAATTTTACAAAATAAAAAGGGAAGTGTTATTGGTACTCCTCTTTTCTCTATTGACACTCCTTTTTTCTCTATTGGCATTCTTTTTTTTGTCTTTATACATAAAGTAGCCCACTTGGTGTGTTGGTAATGGCTCTTGTTTTATGGATGAATTGACTAGTCAGATTCAGGAGGATATCCCATGGTGTATGTTGTTTGCAGATGATATTATCATTGTAGATGAAATGGCTAGTAGTGTTAATACTAAATTAGAAATTTGGCAGGAAGCATTAGAGTCTAAGGGCTTTTGGATAAGTAGGAGTAAAACTGAGTATATGGTCTAGAAGTTTAATGATACCAGAAGTGCATATGAGGAAAGAGTGATGATCCAAGATCAAGAGATACCAAAGAGGGACCATTTTAGGTATTTAGACTCTATTATTAGTCAAGATGGAGAAATTGCAGATGATGTGACTTATAGGATCCAAGTGGGGTGGCTCAAGTGGAGAAGCGTTATTGGTGTACTGTGTGACAAGAGGGTACCAACAAAATTGAAAGAAATTTTTTATAGAACTACCATTAGACCAGCGATGCTTTACGGGAACAGAATGCTGGCCTATTAAGATGCAGCAAATAAACAAGATAAGTGTAGTGGAAATGAGAATGTTGAGGTGGATGTGTGGCAAGACTAGACGAGATAGGATTAGAAACGAAACAATTCGCGAAGTGGTAAGTGTAGCACTTATAGAGGAGAAGTTAAAAGAAAATAGGTTAAGGTGGTTTGGGCATGTCTATCGTAGGCCAGCGGATACAGTAGTTAAGAGAATGGATAGGATAGTTTTAGGCAGAAATGCACAAGGGAGGGGAAGACCTAAATTGACATTAGATGCGGTAGTACACAAAGATTTGAGTATAATAGGTTTAAGCAATTAAGCAGCACTTGACAGAGCTCAATGAAGAAAAAAGATTCATGTAGCCCACCCCAATTGATTGGGAGATAAGGCTTGGCTTGGTTTGGTTTGGTTTGGTATACATAAAGTGCAAGAGTAAGTACACGTAATAAAGACAGAAAAGGGAGTGCCAGTAGAGAAGAGGGGAGTGTCAATATCAATTCCCAATAAAAGCTAACAAAACTAACTTGAATTATAGATAAAAAAAATTATTTTGTATCTCTTCCCTGGTACTATATTTCAATGGCAGGATCACTAAATAACCAGTCCAGAACATTATACAAAATCTGTTGTCTTCTCATAGTTACTTGTCTTCACTAAAGATATGAATTATATCAAATTGGAAATAAAGTTCGCAATCACCAGAATATCCGACCTAACTAATAAGCCAATTAAGGGAGATGAATACCCACACCCAGGTGGAGAAATTCGAAACAAAATCCGAAGCTACTATGGTAACGCCCCGAAAATTCGGTTTGTTAATAAAAGGATTTTAAAGAACTTTGAGCTGTATATACATTTTTTTAAAAATAAATTTGAGAAACACAACCCATTTATTACAAACATTGTTAAAATATTACAATACCAAATAAAGTTAGAAGTGATTTATTACAAAATTTTAATCATGAAATATTAGAATAAAATGTCTTTATTACAAACTTGAAATCCCAATAAAATACTTAAAAGCACAGAGCCAACAACTAAACTACTGCTTTAGCCACGGCTCGGTTAACTTAGCAACATCTTCAACTGTTACAGGGTTGTCCTCTGAATACTCCATATCATCGCATGTACCTGGCGTCAAATACCATGGTAACGTAGTACCGTGAGTGGTGTCACTCAGTAGAACAACGTAAAACGACCCTTACCCCAATGTATGAATAATTTTCATAATCACAAAACCACATATAAAATTAACCAACAGAACCCACTTAGTTTACGCATAAGTTTTATTAACATGGTCAATCATACTGCTTGACCGACCGGGTGGCTAAAAATTAAACAGATAAAGACGCGTCCCAAGCGTAGAACTCTCGATCAGTGTAGCACAATAATTCCGGAAGTACCGGAGTCGAACCACAAAGACGATGGAGTGCTTAACCTAGATGTGCGGAGTGTAGTTTGAACCGGCTCTTAGGTAGTCACCCTTTCGATTGGTGAGATTGATTAATTAACACCCAGACTAATCTAATTAATTAAATGTGTAATGATTTAGAGAGCGCAGCTGTGGGGACCCAGCGTCCACACCTAACCTAGCCAATAATCACTCGGGCCACAATGAATTATTTTACTGATTTTAGAATCTGAGAAAAATTTCCTAACGAATGCGCACCGCCTGTCACCAGATTCCGTGCGCATTCGAATTCCGGTAATGCCTGGGTTTATTCGTTAGAAAGTTTCCAAATCCCAAAATTGCTCAAAAAATGATTTAATTCGGCCCGAGGTGGAATATTGACTAACCTAGATGCGGGCGCCTTCGCCCCGCACCCGCACTCGATGCGACTACTCACTCATAATCATAATAACTGTAGGAAGCAAATTTAACCTAGATCTAACCATGCTTGAACAATAAAATAAGAAATAAAAAGAAGTGATACCGTAATTGCAAGGGAAAACTGGAGTTCGATTATTAACCTGCGATACTAATCTTGAAACTGAAATTCTGGAAGCAAACTTGAAAACAAAACACTGAATGAATAGTACGAGATCTGTAGCCGAAAACTTCAAAAGCTAAAACCTAAATAAAAGTCGTGGAACCCTACTTAGCCCCAAAAACGGGGTATTTATAATTCTCCCCGAAGTCAAAATCCGTAACAAAGTCAAAAAGCTGATTATAAGACCCTTTCAGTATCGATCGAGAGAAGTCCCAGATGATACCCATACGCTCGCTTCACAGATGATGCAACGGGTATCGATACAGGACAATCCCTGTATCAATACCGGCTCCTCTAAAATGCAATCCAAGCTGGTCTGGCCGTCCCCACTTGGGCCCCACTGGTTCCCTACGTGCCTGACCGCCATATGTCCATTTCATGTGCTCTTTTCCAACCTGTTCCCTACAAAACAACCAAAAACAAGAAAACCAAAAGGACACACCGCATCAAGTGGAAAATGGAATAAAACTACGCCTCTAACGCGCTAATTCGCCCTACTTAGGCGCTTATATCTATGACATCACGCGCCTATCACATACGATGTTCCCGTTCGTCATGATCCCATACACCGTGTTCCCGATCACTATATTCCCATTCGTTATGTTCCCGTATGCCACCCTTGACATGGCTCACGATATAACATGGCTCAAGACATGGCACGGCTCACGACACAGCATGGCTCACGACAAGGCACGACTCACAACATCCCCATCCATGGTTCCCATTCGTTATGTTCCCATTCACCTCCTTTGGCACGACTCAAGACATAACACGGCTCAAGACCAACCCGTCACCTGGTTCTCATTCACCTCCCTTGGCACAGCTCACGTCATAACATGACTCAAGACCAGACATGGTTTCACTATATTCTCCAATCTCATCTTTTTCACATTCCATACTCCATCTCATTCCCATCATCACACTAAGTCTCTCTAACCCTTACTCTTTTAACCAAGAGGTATGAACCCAATTTCACCAAATACGGAAATTAACGGATATTACCACAATAGCAATTTAACAAGGCATGTAAATCCCGAAAATACCGGCTACCAACAGTTTACAATTATAACAAAATGACGTACTAATACTTCCCCAAAAGTTATGAAATTCGACAGAGTAATAGTTCTCTGTCTTAGGAACAACTCTTGTGCTTATAGATAAAGCCGAATCTGCTCTTAGGCTAGGCAAAAGTGCGTACGAACAGAACATGTCGAATCTGTCACAGTTTGCTAAAACTCCAATTCCCGAAGATCTAACTGTTGGATTTGGTCCGTTTACGTATCAATACATAGCTAAGACATCAACCTATCCTCCTACCAAGTTTCATTGTAATCCTACGACTAAATCATATCCTACATGTTTCCAAAGTTTTTGCCCGAATAGAAGGAAATTGTTGAAACCACAGTTTCAGACAGTCTTAGTATTTCAGTCATAACTTTTTGTACCGAACTCTGTTTGCGTCAAATTATATATCAAAACGTAGGGAATTTGAAGAGATACAACTTTGTAGTTTTACACTTTTCCTAATTTTGCCTCTACATGGACTGAAAATGTGCGGAAAGTGTCCGGCATGTTTACCGTGGTTCAGTCCGTGTACAATCGTTTTTGGCACCGAGAGACGTTTTTCTCAGATTCTATCTATCCATAAACTGATCGGTCTGTACAGTCAACATAATATAATGTTACCTATGACCCTTCCTCCCTAAACCAAGGATCGGGTCAAGATTTTACAAAAATCATCATACATAAGGTTAAAGGAAGTTTACAGAAGTTCTACCTTAATTCCTGCAGATTAAGCGTATGGATGAACGATCTAAACCGTTGAGTACATCAGGAATACGTCAATTGCTCCAAGTTGAGCAAGGCATTATTTGGGTTTAGAGTGGAATGAGAGAGAGTGTGGGAGCTTGAGAGGGAGAGAAGTATGCAATCATTCTCAAAGAGAGAGAGAGAGACTCTCAAAGAAAGATGAATTGTCTTACATGTATAAGAAAGTGAGAGGAGACAAAAAACAAAATGATATAACTAGCTGCAAATGTGTTTGGGAAAATCAATAATGATACAGGCACACACATTGCTACACCACAAACCACACACATCCGTGCGCCCCACACTTTTCTAATTTAAAAAAAAAACCAAAAAAATTATTTTTATTCTTATTCAATTTTTTTGTATCAGAATTTAATTTGGACTTCGAGATTCCCAAGCAGCAATTCATCAAACTCAACAATATTGACAAAGGGATGCTCTGGGTAAAAAACCAAAAACTAAAAAACCAAAAAATTATTTTTATTCTTATTCAATTTTTTTTTTGCATTCGTTAGATTCGTCTCGTCGAGAGGAATCCAGAAACCACAAAATCTTGATGCAAAACAAACGAATGCAAAAAAAATTGAATAAGGACAAAAGTGGTGTTTTGGTTTTTGGTTTTTTACCCAAAGCACCCCAAAATTAAAAATCAAAGCTGAAAATTTCTCCCTCCGTCCAAAAAATATAGTCTCTCGTTTCATTCTAATTGGATAAAAAAAATTAATTATATTTTTCAATCATTAATATATTTTATATGCAATATAGATCTTGTTTGATAAATCTCAATTAAATCTAAAATACAAAGTTTTTAAAATCACAAAAAACATTATAGATTATAAGATATATTACATTAAAAAAGTAGTATGAACTCCCAAAACAGATTATATTTTTGGGACGTTGGGAGTATAATTTAATTTTTTGAAGTGTAAAACTTAATCAGTGAATTGAGACAAACAATTTGATAGTATATGCAAGAAGTTGAAATCTAAATTTGTAATTATTTTTACTACGTACCAAGGGGTTTCGCTAATCCATGCATACAACAATACTACAATAGCTAAAGAACTTGTTCTAAGAGGCCGCAAGATCGAATCTTAGGAAGGACAAATATTTCAAATAGTTTTCTCAAACGTTAATTTCAGAGTAACTCAAGTCATGATGTGTGTAAGCTAGCCTAATCCAAATACCGACTAAGTTCAGGGTCGGCTCAAGCCCATGAGGCCTAGGCTAGGACACTCCAAAAAAGGGTGATTTTTGGGGCACTCCAACATTTTTTTAAAATTGGGCTAGACTAGGACTCTTTTTTTATCCAAATAAAGAAAAAAAAAAAACCAATAGTAGTTACAAAAAGGCCTACACAATTGTGCCCCAATCTTAAAAAAAGCCCAATATGAGTTAAGAAGGGCTAAGCGTGATATTGGAACGATACAAATACAAGTCTGATCGAATGTTAAAAATCCGAATGCAAGGTTTTCCGTTCGGGGCCTTCTTCCTCTTATGAATGAAACAAATACTTGATGTTGCCTTATGGGCCTTTGGCTGTAAATGACATATATTGTTGATGTCAATGTGAGAAAAATTAGAACTAGTCTAATAGTCTTGCTAGATCATTGTAAAATATTGAATTTTTTCCCAAATTTCTGTGAAAATTATAATTATGAGGTTGTAAATTCCCATGAAAAACTGATAAAGTACACAGTTTTTCAATTTTTTAAAATTATAGTTGCAAGTAGATGGTTAAATAAAGTATGGACAAATGGACTAAAATAATTATATAGACAAATTATTCCACTATTGTTAATTTGTAAAAATATATAGGGTATTTTTTTACGACTGGGCCTAGGGCACCGAAATTCCTTGGGTAGGCCCTGACTAAGTTATCAAGAAAAAAACATATAGATTATTTTCTCACTCTTTTCTGTCAACAAGCAAGGCCCGATTTTTCTTTTTTCTAACTTTAATTTTATCTCCATCCTCCAATCATTTCCATTTTTGTGGTTACATTTTTTCATTCAATAAAATTTCATTCCATCTTCTTTCCGTATTTCACTACCTAAAACTTTTTGCAGTTAAATGGTGGGTCTTTTTTTTAATTTTAAGAAGAAGTATTAAAACTTCATTGATAAGAAATACAACGACCTACCGACTAAATCAACTAAAAAAGAGAAAAAAGCATAAAAGAAAAATAAATAACACAACCAAATCAAAGAAGGATATATCGTAAAATGATCCAAAAGACATCGTTAAGAAATTGTACTGTAGTTTCACTATTAAACAAAACTTCCTAGCAGAAACTGACTGAAACAAATCAAGTGGCTAAAGCACTCCGAATAGAAAACATTGCATGCACGGTTAAACGTCATGCAACTATACGGTCAATACCAACTACACAGCAAAAAACGGTAGAATAAATGAAGAAAGATATCGCAACTGTGGTTATGGCAATTGAAACTGCTAAGGCACCCTTGCCAAAACCACCACCAAAATTTAATAGCCAAAACATTTATCTAATCACCAAGACAAAAGCCCAACCCAACAAATTCACTATCAACCATAGATCACCTAAAAACCCCAATAATGCCAAACAGAACTCCAAATAATCCACAGACGTCGAACCCAATACTCCTGCAATCAATAATCAAGACATCGGACAACAAAAATATCGTCAATCCACCACCAATAAAAGAAATACCGAAACACAATACACAAACAAATATAAGAAAACGCTTCACAAAAAGCGTAATCAGGTGAAAATCCATAGTCCGAAACTCGCCCATTATTTTAACAGCGGCTGTACACAACAGAAAATCAGAAAATCAAAAGCCAAGGTCTGGATCTCGCCCATTATATTAACGGCAGCTAACACAAGCAGACATGCATGCATAAACATAACTTGAGAAAAGAAAAGGATTCCGATCGGACAGGGAGGGGAAGGTTGGGAATCGGGGCCGATCGGGACCAGAGAGGGACAACAGATCGGACTGGGTGTGGGGAAATAGAGTGGAGAGCTGACCGGCTAGGAGAAAAGGGGAAAGGAGGTAACGGAGGGGGAAGTCGAGCAACTTGGAGGGGGTACATGCATGTAAATGAATAACAAAACAACATAAACAAACAAACGGACCCAAAGAGACAGAAAATCATAGCTAGAGAGATCACCGGAAAACCGCAAACGGAAAAAGAATATCCAAGTTGTTCATCTCTTATGTTTCGCATTCAAGTAATCAATAAAACATTTAACTACAAGTTAAGCATAAATCAATATAATCATTGTCCACTTTAAACGATTTTTTTCATATATCTATCAATGTCGGATCAAGTTAATATATAATATCCATGTTCATGGGTGTGAGGTCTACAATTGAATATTTCTTTTTTAGCCAAAGATAGAGCCAAAAATTGTGAGAACCCATAAGGTGGGTTGTCCCACATCGGTAAGGAATTTGATATATATTGGGAAGCCCAAGTAGCTACTGTATAACTTAAAGTTAACCTTTTAAGTTACGTGGTTAGGCTAAGAGTTAGCAAGTCAGCTGGCATGGCTCGTTACAAATGGTATCAAAGTTCAACCCTGGTCTACATGGTAGGGGCCACCTCTAGAATCGGTATGAGTCACCTCTTGAATCCGAAGTTGGAGCAAAGTGCTTTCTAGAACTAATTGCTACACTATGGCCACCGGGGTGAAAACCCATAAGGTGGGTTGTATGTCCCACATCGATTAAATATCTATAGGACATTCGATGTATTAGGAAGCCCACGTAGCTACTGTATAACTTGGAGTTAACCTCTAAGTCACGTGGTTAGGTTAAGGGTTAACAGGTCACCTGATGCACCTCGTAACAAAAATAGTTGAGTTTGATATGATACAAAGAATAAGGGCGTGGAGGGAACTTAACCCTATGTGTCCAGGGACCACGAGGAAAACATTTATTTTTTTGGTAAACAAAAATTGAAAATGCAGGTATGTTACTTGGCACATTTCCCAGAATCATTATCTCGTCACACCAAACCATTATTTAAAACAGACCCACAACAGCTATGTCGAGATCGAAACTAAAGTTCCACCAAGTGCAAGTGAAGTTAGAAGTATGTTTAATCTTAAACATAAAATTTCTCCACCAAATTCTGAGTTGTTGGGGTAGACAACCTTTAGTAGTACCGAGGGTGTGGGGGTGGGAGCCCCCATGGAACACAAGGCCTAACCTAATTTTTTTTTTAGCTTGTAATTAGGGTAACACGTTTTTCAGAGAAAATAGAGACAGAGAAGCGAGAGAAAACGCAAATCTTTGAGAGATTGCGAGAAGACTTGTACTCTTGATTTCGATTTCATAGTGGACTAGTGTGGCTCTCGTGGTTTTCCTCGCATTGAGGTTTTTCACGAATATCTGTGTCTCGCTTTCTTTTCCGTTTTTTCATTACGCACAATTACTTGTTTTTCTATTATGTTATTCATTGTTTTCAAGATCTGTACGGGTGTTGTGGGGTTGCAAAAATCCTAACTACTGGTATCAGAGTCATGGTGTTTATTCGACAGGTTAAGGTTTAATCTTGTTCAGGCAGGCTAAGGTTTTAGTGGGAGCTATGGGTTCGAAAGAAGGGAAATCGAAGATCGATAAGTTTGATAGGTCAGACTTCGCATTCTGAAAAATGCAGATAGAGGACTATTTGTATCAGAAGGATCTTTACCAACTGTTAGAGGGTAAAGAACAGGGGGAAAAAGTTGAAGAGAGGGACGGTGATTGGAAAGTTCTTGACAGAAAGGTGTTAGGGGTTATTCGCCTGTCTCATTCAATGTCAGCCACACACAACATATTGAAGGAGAAAACGACGGAGGAACTGATGGAAGTGTTGAAGAAGATGTACGAGCAACCGTTTGCTGCAAATAAGGTACATCTTATGAAAAAACTTTTCAACCTGTCTATGACAGAAGGGGTTTCCTTTATGTCATATCTCAGTGAGTTCAATACGATTGTTGATTAACTTACATCTGTCGATATCGAGTTTGATGATGAGGTTCAAGACTTGTTAATTCTGTCTCAACTAACAAGTAACTGCAGTCAGTAATTCGACAGGGAAGGAAAAGTTAAAACTGAGAGAGGTTGTTAGTTTGATTTTGATCGAGGAGGTCAGAAGAAATTCAATTAACAGTTTAGGTTCAGGCACTTCAGTTTCAGCCCTAAGTTTTAAGCAGCAGAAGCCAAAGTAAGGGTGTTCAGAATTAAAATAGAAATATGTCAAAATCGAGGAGTGGTAAGAGAAATTGGGCTAAATCTCAAGTTCAGCCCATTAAAGGAGAATGTTGGAATTGTAGTCAGACAAGCCATATGTCACAGGCTTTCAAAGCACCGAAGAAGAATAATGGTGGGCAGGAGGCTCACGTTATGCACGATACACTTATTCTTGCTATGAACAACAACGTCGAATCGTGGGTATTTGATTCAGATGCCTCATTCCACGCCACTGCTAAAAGGGAGGTTTTGTAGAACTATGTAGCAGGGGACTTTAGGAAAGTATACTTAGGGATGATGAGCCTTGCAGTATTATGGGAAGAGGTGATGTTCAGATTGTGACACAAGGGTATAGATGGTGTAGAAAAGATGTCAGGCATGTTCCGAATTTGAAGAGGAATCTTGTTTCGGTTGGACAGCTTGTAACAAGAGCTTATACTTCAACATTCACATGGGACACTTGGAAAGTCTCCGACGGTACCATGGTGGCGGCTAAAGGCAAAGAAGTTGCTATACTTTACTTGACTTCACATGGTAGCGACATATTTGCAGTTGTAAACAACAAGGAGAATTCAAATCTATGGCACAAAAGACTGGGGCATATGAGTGAGAAGGGAATGAAGGTTTTACAGGCAAATGGGAAGCTACCGGGGTTAGAGTCAGTGGATATTGACATCTGTGAGGATTGCATCTTCGGAAAACATAAACGGGTTAGCTTTCAAAAAGGCGGCATGCCTCCTAGTGCTCAAAATCTAGAGCTTGTCCATACAAATGTTTGGGGTCCAACTATTGTGTCTTCATTTGGCGATTCTTATTACTACGTTACCTTTGTCGACAATCACTCAAGAAATGTATGAGTATACTTCATGAAGCATAAGCCAGAGGTTTTTGAAGTCTTCAAGAAGTGGAAAGCCTTGGTTGAGAATGAGACAAATTTAAAAGTGAAGAGATATAGGTCTGATAATGGCAAAGAGTATGAGTTGGGGGGGTTCAAGAGAGCATACGGTCTATTCCGGGTTCGATTAAAGAGGACACCTCCAAGGACTCCACAGCTTAATGGCATTGCAGAGAGAATGAATAGGACCTTAACTAAGCGTGCTAGGAGCATGCGGATACACGCAAGGTTGCCCAAGATGTTTTGAGTAGATGCAGTCAGCATAACAACATATTTGATCAATCATGGGCCATCAGTTCCTCTGAACTTTGGCATACCATAGGAGGTTGCGTGTCCTATATGCATATTAGCGATCAAGACAGGGATAAGTTTGATGCTAAATCACAAAAAATGTACTTTCATTGGGTATATCGAGTTTGGTTACTTGTTTTGGGATTATAATAACAAGAAGGTAATCAAAAGCATGGATGTTGTATTCAATGAGAGGATCATGTACAAGAACAAGGACAGTAAAAGGAGCAGTGGGAGTACCACTTCGGATGGGGATATGCCCAAATACTTTGGGTTGGAGGATCTTTTAGTTGACAGTGGAGTTGAGCAGATGTCTAGTCAGGTAAATGAGAGAGCTTTAGATGAGACAGTTTCAAAGGGGACAGTTTTAAATAGAGTAGCTCTAAAGACAGGGACTAGTTCAACGGTCAAAAAGTTGAGGGGGTCAACTAGAGTACCCAAGTCGAATCCGAAATACATTTCTTCACTAGATTACTTGCTTTTGATGGACAGTGGATAACCAGAATGCTATGATGAGATTTTGCAGGTTTCTGAGTCAGCTAAGTGGAAGACTGCGATGTAGGAAGAGATGGATTCTCTTCATTCCAACGATACTTGGTAGTTAGCTTAGCTTGCAAAGGGAAAACAAGCCTTGCAGAACAAATGGGTTTATCAACTTAAGCAGGAGAGTGATGGCAAGAAAAGGTATAAGGCAATATTAGTTGTAAAGGGCTTCCAACAGAAAGAGGGGATCGATTATACAAAGATATTTTTTCCGGTTGTGAAGATGGTCACTATCAGAGTGGTGTTAAGTTTGGTTGCTACTGAGAATCTCTACCTTGAGCAGTTAGATGTTAAAACTGTTTTTCTTCATGGGGACTTAGATGAAGAAATCTACATGAAACAGCCTATTGGCTTCATTGTGAAAGGCAAGGAATAGATGGTGTGCAGGCTTAAGAAAAGTATGTATGGTTTGAAACAAGCTCCCATACAGTGGTACATAAAGTTTGATGGTTTCATGCAGTGCAGTGGCTATACAAGGTACCGTGGAGATCACTGTTGTTACTTCAAGAGGTTTGAGTCTAGCTACATCATTTTATTGCTCTACGTAGACGATATGCTTGTAGCAAGTTCTTGTGTTAGGAAGATCAACAGGTTGAAGCAATAGTTGGCGAAAGAATTTGCTATGAAAGATCTGAGTGCAGTTAAGCAGATGCTTAGGTTGAGGATTAGCAGGGATAGGGCTCAAAGAACCTTACGGTTAAGTCAGGCTGAGTATATTGAACGTGTTTTGGAAGGTTCAATATGTAGGGTGCCAAGGCAGTTAGCAACCCTTAGGAAGTCATTTCAAACTTTTTCAAGGGCAATCACCCAAGATAGATGTAAAAAGAGAGCATATGGCCAAGGTTCCATATACCTCGGCCATTGGTAGCCTAATGTATGCGATGGTGAACACGAGACCAAATATTGCCCATGCAATGGGAGTTGTGAGCAAGTTAGCTAGCAATTCAGGGAAACGACATTGGGAAGCAGTAAAGTGGATTATGCGATTCTTAAGAGGTACCACTAATTTGCCACTTTGTTTTGGGAGAGGGAATTTGACAGTGCATGGATATGTGGATGTAGACTTTGTCGGTGATCAGGATATGCGGCGAAATACTACAGGTTATATCTATACTGTGGGTTCAACAATAATGAGTTGGGTTTCACGTCTACAGAAGTTAGTGACATTGTCCACGACAGAGGCGGAGTATGTGGTTGTGACTAAGGCTGCAAATGAGATGATTTAGTTGAAGAGTTTCTTGGAGAATTTGGGTTTGAAGCAAGAGAACTGCGTTATTTTTAGTGACAGTTAGAGTGTTATACAGGTTGCCAAAAATCCAATGTTCCATGCCAGGACGAAGCACAATGATTTGAGGTACTATTTCATTCGTTCGCTTTTGAATGATGGAGATTTGTTGCTAGAGAAGATTTTGAGGGACAAGAATCTGGCAGATATGTTAACCAAGCCTGTTACTGTTGAAAAGCTGAAGTTGTGTTCAACTTCAGTTGGCCTTCATGCTTGAAGAGATGATGGGTCTGGAGCCACATCAAGAGGGGTCAGATGACTATGTCCATATTTGATTGAGATTATTTGAGGTTTGCAGTTGTTTATTTGCTGATGCTTCGGTTATCTTCAAGTGAGAGATCGTTGGAGTGCAGACAACCTTCAACAGTACTAGGGTGTGGGGGAGATATCCCCCACGGGACACGAGGCCTAGCCTAATTATTTCATTGTTATCTTGTAATTAGGGTAACACGTTTTTCAGAGAAAATAGAGACAGACAGACGAGAGAAAACGCAGATCTCAAAGAGATTGCGAGAAGACTTGTGCTCTTGATTTCGATTTCATAATGGATTGGTGTGGCTCCAGTAATTTTTCCTCGTGTTGAGGTTTTCCACGTATATCTATGTCTCGCTTTCTTTTCCGTTTTTTCATTATGCACAATTACTTATTTTTCTGTTCTATGATTCATTATTTCCAAGATCCGTAGGGGTGTTGTGGGGTTGCGAAAATCCTCAAACGAGTTTTCACCATTGAACCAACCTTTCATTGGCGAGGGACCATTTTATGGTTGCAAAAAAAAGGAATCTATCTTAGTAAGAAAAAACGAAACCCTGATGTCTTCTTTTTGACAGATGAGGACATGCATGTTATGTTTTTGAAAAATGATACATGCACAAGGTTTTTCTCCAACAGCCAAATCGACGTCGTTTTGACTGTTCTGTGGAGAAAAAAAAACTCAAAATTTTGAAACCAGATCTGGGTCTCTCCCCTTCCCCCATTCCACCACCACCGGCGACCAAAGAAGACAAAAGGGGGCACCCACCTCCCATTCTACCACAATCGGCGACCACTCCTCCAACCTCCCTCCTCCACCTTCAACGACTGCTTCTGCCTCTACGGCCATTCCCTCCCCCGCCCATTTCACTTGACCAAACACAATGATAGACCATCAACACCGCCGACCTCTCTTCCTCATCCTCCTTCCTCCCTCTCCACCTTCATGTGGGTCTGGTTCGCAGAGATCACTTGGTAATTTACTCAGTTTTTGCCGGCAAGGGTTATCCATTTCAGAGCTTTCTTGGCCGTGGCGGCCGTAGAGGCGGAGGCGGCGACAGTTAACGGAGGTGGGGAGGGAGGCCAGAGGAGTCGGTCGCCGGTGGTGGTGGAATGGGAGGTTGGTGCCCTCCATTTGTCTCTCTGGTCATAGGTGGTGGTGAATGGGGGAGGGGGAGAGACCCAGATCTGGTTTCAAAATTTTGAGTTTTTTTTTTCTCCACAGAACAGCCAAAACGATGATGGGAGGTTAGTGCCCTCCCTTTGTCTCTCTAGTCGTAGGTGGTGGTGGAATGGGGGAGGGGGAGAGATCCAAATCTGGTTTCAAAATTTGGAGTTTTTTTTTCACAGAACAGCCAAAACGACGTCGTTTTGGCTGTTGGAGAAAAATGTTGTACATGTATCATTTTTCTATGTTTTTAATCGTTTTGGTTGCTGAAAAAAAATGTTGGAGAAAAATGTTGTACATGTATCATTTTTCTATGTTTTTAGCAAAATGGGTCCAAAAATTTTCAATGGTAAGTACTCCGTTATTGTTTTTGCTTGAACTAAATTTGTTGTATGCAGGAGACCAAATTTATCTGTCACTTGGGTCTATTCCGAGGTAGGTCCCCTCCCCGCCAAAAACAATTCCAAAACACCGTAGTCTTGACCCCACCCCCAATAATTCAAGCCATATTTTGAAGGTCTCAAAATAAATAAATACTAAATAAAAATTGGTATATATTGTTTTGAACTCTCCAATGTAAAATTCAATTTTTTTGTTCATGTACGTATACTAGCAATCAGTGCCCTGACGAGTCACGATATGTGTGCCATTCATAATTATAAAATCATAGAAACTTAGAACTGAAACGGTACTAATAAGGTAATCAAATTCTGGCATATAAACTGTGATTGTAAACAAAGAACTAAAATAGAAAATACCGGTATGGAGAGAATTTAAAAATAACTTTAAAAAATGAAAATATAGTAATTATCTTAATTAAAAGGTTTGGCTTAATAATTCTTGTGGATTATTCTTTTGTTTGTATCCAATTTTTTCCACATTGGTTACTTTTGCGTCAATTTTTTGATGAATTATTGCTTTGTCTTGATAAAAGGATCCTAAAAATTAAAAAATCATGCTTAAAACTAAAACTCTTTTAAATAAAAAAATGTATTGGATTATGTTTTTCTTCCTTCAAAATAATTCTAGTTTTGAACATAATTTTAGAGTACATTTTTTAGATTCCTCTAGTCGAAAAATGAACAAAAATAATCCATTTTTTTCTTTTTGTGATGCAAAACTAGGGATGAGCATAGACCAGATTGGTCCAATTTTATATTAAATCAAGAATCACTACCCACGGATTATGAATTTTGAGAACCAAACCAACTCATTAAATTCATAGGACCAAATCTATCCAACCATTAAAATACTGTTTGATTTCTATTTTGGTTTCGAACCACGATTGCTTGAAAATTGAGATATCATTTCCATAAACTATTTTGAGTACTTAAAATTTCATAAATAAATTAAACCAAAACTAATATTAAAACCATTCGTATTAAAATCACAAAAAATTACTAACATCAACCAATTAAGAAAGAATAGGAAACCAGTAATCAATGAAGGAATAGGGCCACTGAATAGAGTATTAGATTAGAAATTAGAAAATCAATTGACTAATCTCAAGTGTGAGTGTGTAGTATAATGAATTATAGGAATTGGTCATAGACGTTTATGGAATTAATCTTCCATTTTTTTAAGGAATAGGGAGTTGAAATTGAGCATTACATCATGAAATTAATTGACTGTGGTAGAAAAGTTCATCCTATGTATCTAAGTTAAAGTGCGTGCGCGCACACACACATTTTGGACTGGATTAAAACCAAAACCGTTAACATAAATTCACAAGTCAAACCACTTGGCACAGTTTCTAATTTCTTGAAACCAGATACAAACCACATTACTAACAAACCAAACCATTCGGTTTAGATTTGATTCGTGGTTAGTGGTTTGACCATTAACCACAATTTACATGAATTTGGAGAGCCTATCGCGCACTAGGTGCGACCATTTGTTACGAAAATGTACGGTTCCGATCAAATCCAACTCCATATGAGTCATTGCTTGAATTTAATCTGAGCTATGCATTTTTACAATAAATAAACGGATGAGATACATACACAGTGGTACACCTAGTGCACAACAGGGACCTCTTGTCCATTTACATACCCTCCAATTCAATCCAGGACTACGGGCCTACTCGGAGCTAAAGACTAACAACAGTGTGACTGGGCCAATAACTTTTATGCTTCGGGTCGAGTTTTATCACTAATCCCAAGCCCAGCCCATAACGACGAAAAGCAATCAGGATTTCAGGTAGGGTTGGTACGGGGGCCCAAACTCGAATGGCGGATTCTGGAACCTTCCACATGCCTCTAGTCCTTCCAGACAACTCTCTTCTCTTCTCTCTCTCTAGATTTTAATCAGTCGCTCGTCATCATAACCCCCCACGTATACGCACCAAACGCCATAGCCGAAAACCTCTTGATTACCAGCGAAGCGAAGGATAGAGAGAGAGAGAGAGAAGAAGAAAAAGAAGAAGAATTCAAGAAGAAGAAATTCAAGGTGAAGAAGCGAAAGAGAAGTGAAGAGAAGATCATGGGGGTGGATTATTACAAGATATTGGGTGTAGATAGGAACGCTAAAGAAGAGGATTTGAAGAAGGCTTACAGGAAACTTGCTATGAAGTGGCACCCTGATAAGAACCCTAACAACAAGAAAGAAGCTGAGGCTAAATTCAAGCAGATCTCTGAAGCCTACGATGTAAGTATATACTATTCTCTCTCTCTCTCTCTCTCTCTCTCTCTCTCTCTCTCTCATATAAATATAAATTCGGCGATATGCAGTATATAAATTACTGAATTCATGCATGAATCATTTCAAGATTTCCCTGTTTCTTGTTTTCCCGGTATTGATTGGACACACCGCAAGACCTCATCTGATAATCTTGTCGGTGGAATTTTTATTTGAAATTTCGACAGGTTTTTTTTTTTTAATAAGAATCTGAATATTGGAGATAATTACTAATGATTTTTCACAGTAAAATTTATGGTTTGTCATGTCATCGAATCCATTTGTTTATGATACTCGATGTTTGTAAGTAGTACCATGGAAGAAACTGCGAAAAATCTCATCTTTGGCTCTGGGTCTGTCCAATTTCTTCTCAATTATGCGTTTTGAGTTTGGTCACATGAAAGAAGGGATTTGAATTTTCGTATAGCTCAAACTATAGATTCAGAAACTTGTATATTCGATGACTTACAAGCAGATATCGTTCAAGTAGTATGGGTCCTTTGCCTCCATAATCCAGATTATTGGATTATTTATTTTATTTCATTCATTTTTTATTTTTTATTTTTTTGCATTTAGTAGTTTTGGGTCAAGATTTTGTATTTTTGGATACCAAGTATAAAATTATGGTCAAAATTCAATAATTTTTTTAATAAAGCAAAAATTAATTCAATAATTCAAGTATTTTCTGCTTTATTCAAAAAATATTTAGTTTGACTATAAATTTATATTTGTTAGATTCGTAGATAAATTCAGAAATCATCTTAATGTGAAACTAACAAATGCAAAAATAAAAAAATTGAACAAGGACAAAATCAAAAAACCTAAGTTTTTTTGCCAATTAACCCCTATAGCTCAAACTTATAGATTTCAGAAACTTATATATTTGATGATTTACAAGCTTGTTTGACCTGATATGAGTATCAGCTGGCTATTTGCTCAAGGCTATCACATATGCGGTGTTTGATTTATATTTTTACGGACCAGATTCAATGCATATCAATTACTCCCTCCGTTTTGACATTTCTTGTTGCCCAAATTTTTTTTGTCCAGCTAATTATTTTCCACTTTGCCCTTCTCAAAGTAATTAAAATATTTTAAAAGACTAAAGAAGTAATGATGGAAAGGCATTTTTGGAAACCTTATAATTGTAACTTTAGAAAGGTAATGATTTCTCCTGACAAAGTATATGGTCTGCACATGAAATATAGTAATCGATATTGAGTGTTATTATTAATTTCACCCCTATTATATCATGAGATTACATATTTTACCACTATTAGGACTCTTGAGAGATTCAAGTGATATTGTATTGTATTGTATTTCCTTTTCTTTGAAGTTGTATCTTGTATCCTTTTCTTTGAAGTTGAATTTTTGGAAAACTTCTGTATTAGCTGTGTTTTGACATGTTATATTGGGTTTTTTTTTTTTCCAAATAAAATTCCAGGTTCTTAGTGATACCCAGAAAAGGGCAGTATATGATCAGTACGGTGAAGAGGGACTAAAGGGAGTGCCACCTCCTGACGCCGGAGGCCCAGGAGAACCCGGTGGAGCCACCTACTTTTCGACCGGTGACGGGCCGACAACGTTCAGATTCACACCTCGTAATGCCGACGATATATTCGCAGAGTTCTTCGGGGCTTCGAGCCCGTTCGGAGGAATGGGTGGGGGCATGAGAGGTGGTGGTTCTAGATTTGTGAGCCCATTTGGTGATGAAAGCATGTTTGCGTCTTTTGGTGGTGCTGGTGGAGGTCCTGGTGCAGGATTCATGCCCCAATCTGCTGGTCCTAGAAAAGCCCCTCCAATTGAGCAGACCCTGCCTTGTTCTCTTGAAGAACTGTACAAGGGGACCACCAAGAAGATGAAGATCTCCAGACAAATTGCTGACGCAAGTGGGTAAGCATATACTGTTCTATTTCCTATTTCTGACTTGTTTTCTTCATACTATTGCAGCATACAGTCGTTTAGTCCGGTACATCATCAGCTCATACTGTTCACTTGTTTTTTTCCCTTTTTGGATGGCGGCTATTTGGTTAGTTATTTTACTTTCAAATGATGCGTGTGTAAAAATGCTAAATCCTGGCAATGTTGTTCGATAGTTTAGATACGTAACAGAAACCAACTGATACGCATGCGATTTCTGCTCTCGCGGGTGTAATGGTATCAGAGATCCCAAAAACAGTTACGTAACAGCCATTACGTATGTAACAATTGATACTTAAAACTATGCCCCAAATGCATTCCTCTTTGATGCCTATATTGATACTAAACAACTGACTCATTGATACTTGCTATTTAGCCCAACGCAACATGAAATAAGTGATCCTTCATAATTTAGGTAAATTATTAGTATCTAGGTTGGCTCCATGGTGAGTGAATAGCAAATGCTAAATCCTGGCAATGTTGTCTGATAGTTTAGATACGTAACGGGAACCGGCTGATACACATGTGATTTTTGCTCTCTTGGGTACACCAGGATGTTACGGTATCGGAGATCCCAAAAATTGTTACGTAATAGTCGTTAGCCCGTTACGTATGTAATGGTCGATACTTAAAACTATGCCCCAAATGCATTCCTCTTTGATGCCTATGTTTAGGGACTGATTGATACTTGCTATTTAGCCCAATGCGACATGAAATAAGTGATCCTTCATAATTTAGGTAAATTATTAGGAGTAGTATCCAGGTTGGCTCCCTAGTGAATAGCAAATGCCTGACCACGTTATCCATGAAAATAGGTTTTGCTTTTTTTCATTTGAATTTTAATTTGCCTGTACTTTCCAATAAAAATTCGTGCAAAGGTGTAAACATTTTTCCTGATACTTTATGCATGCCTGTTGAAATCTGCTGTTGAAAATGGAGACAGACAAGCCTCAATAACAGCCGAAATATTTTAGGTTCTATGAAAAGTCATCATGTCGCTTACAAATCAAATTTTGCTAATTACAAATTTCCTGCAAATTTATGGCTCTTCGATTGAGTTACTTCTTTTGATTGACGAGTAGAGGGAAAATTACTCCTATTTGTTTTCTAGGTAAAATATCGCCCCCAAAACCAGAGGATTATCCCGTATTTTTTGGAAAAGTTGTTGTATTCTATGCCAACCCTCCTGTGGTAAAATTGTGACTTCCTCGTTGAGGCCCTCGAACTATCACCAGGGGAATTTCAATTAGGAGTTGAAAAACAAAGTTGCTTTATGTTTGATGATTTTCACATGTTGCTGATACTGAAAGTTGTCAAAACTCGAAAGCATATATTGATTCAGAACAAATTCCATTTCAAACAGTTGCTTACTTTGTGTTTATTTTCTATGGATGCAGCAAGACAATGCCCGTAGAGGAGATCCTAATAATCAACATCAAGCCTGGTTGGAAGAAAGGCACCAAAATAACGTTCCAGGAGAAAGGGAACGAGCAGCCAGGTGTCATACCCTCGGATCTCGTCTTCATAATCGATGAGAAACCGCACAGTGTGTTCACCCGTGATGGAAACGATTTGATCTTCACCGAAAAATTACCTTTGTCTGAAGCCTTGAGTGGTCACATTGTTCGTCTAAATACTTTAGATGGCAGGACTTTAACAATACCTATCAACAACGTGATTCATCCAGATTATGAAGAGGTAGTCCGGGGGGAAGGAATGCCGGTTCCTAAAGATCCAACGAAGAAGGGAAATCTGAGGATCAAATTCAACGTCAAGTTTCCTACGAGGTTGAATCCAGAGCAGAAGTCCGGAATCAAGAAACTGTTGACTTCGTGAGTCCAAAACAGCTCTCTGTGAATATACAGAAAACCGAACTGTTATGGGATTTAGTAGTCTTCTGATATGTTCAAGGCTATTTCGATAGATTTGAAGTTATAGGTACTGGTTGGTAAGGGGAATATTAGATCATATATCATATATGTATGATCTTGTGTCCTGAACAAATGTAGCGTCGAGGCTCTGTTTGTGTGGAGAAGCTAAATTTTTTTTGTGGGTCGAAATAAAAATTTTCTTTCCCTTGAGTTGTCTATGGTTTTTGGCATTGTGGAGTTATTTGCAGGTTGTCATTCAAGTTATTTGGCTTTACATATGGTCTTGTTTGAAATATATTTATAATGACTTTTTGTTTCAGTTTTTGTGTGTCTACTAATGATTTAATGAGCTTGGTATGCATAGAGCTGCTGTTCTTCTCTCCTGGGTCTGAGCAGGGAAGAAAGAAAACAGTGAGAAACAAAAACTACAGTTTTGAGCTTTAGGCCCATGAAGCAATTTCACAAGCTGATCTAATTGGGGAGGCCTTGGGGTGAGGCACAACCAAGGAGGACTCTTCCATTTTGGGTGAAAGCAGCATCATTCAAGGGATTGTTGTATCCTGCATAATTGTTGCCTTGGCTATCAACTCCAAATCCTATGGACAGAGGAGTCAACCGGGACTTGGTTCAGTTAGGCAGTATGGGTTGGCGATTCAATCTGATGGATTTTCCCCTTTTCATGGAGTGGTATAGAAAAGAAAAGATTTCTTTAGTATGGAATGGAAAGGCTACATCAACAGATGAAACTTGTTTTCGGGTAGGGTTGGTTTGGAGTAAAAAGTCCTCTCTTTCCCAGCTAAACTAAACCAGACGGAGCGGAGCCTGGGATCTTGAAAATGGGAAAAGCAAGTCTTTATTCTTCGTTCACCTTCATTCCCTTAACAGTTTCGAACAATCAAAAAGGAAAGGAAAGATTGAAGAGTACTTTTTCCTTCTTCAGGTGTTACTAAAGAAGATTAGGCAGGAACAGCTATGACATCGTTTGTTGCTGCAACTACTGGAATATTATAGAATGATCTAAAGAGAGTCGTAGCTTAGGACATCTCCAGTAATGTTACAAGTGTGAGAATTAGCACAGTTGGCTAATATTTTCATTTTTTAGGTCCCGATATTGTATATTTACAGTTTTGTGAAAAACTGTTTAGATCAAGTCCTTCCCAGTATTTTTTTTTGAAGACTTCTCGCATAGACTTTGGAAAACATCTTCTGAACACATTGGATAATTCGGATTACCAAAAAAATGCTCGGATTACAGGGGTCCGGAAGTCCAGAGGAGAAGTGGAGCCTATATATGTGAGTGTAAATAGGAAAAAATGTATATTTATATGTGAGTGTACTTTGTATAGACTATCAAAATCATTGCAACACAATACACTGTCAAAAACCACATAAAAATAGGATTCAATTTTTACACTTTTCATACAGCACTACAACTTTAACTCCACACAACTGGAGATGCCCTTAATTCAACTTGCTGACTAGCTAAGTTCACTTGCGGGAACAAATTTAAGAGTGTTCGGGGGATATTGGAAAAAGCCTTCCAGGTGCAAGAATGGAGTTGTGCCCTGGAATTTGAAGGGGAATGGCTTTCTTGGATTTTAAGCAATAGTCACTCCGTCGAGGGGGGTGAACTGCAAAGCCGCTCGTAGGTTGAGCCCAAAGAACCTACCTGCTGTCATTCTTACGATACCATGAGATATCTTACAGTCAAGAAGGCATTGTTGGACAACTACAAAGAGGAAAACGACCAAGCCCGAAAATGTTATACGTGCGAATCACCATTAGCAATTAACTGATTATTCTTGCAGAACACACTGTTTTTACATTTTCATAATCAGCTTTAACTTTAACACGGGAGCCACTATCCCAACGGTACCCCTAGCAAAATACAGGCGCTCCGTGCAGTAAATCCCTCTATAAATATCGTGCAGTGCTACAAATTTCTACCAAAAAGAAAACAAAAGCCTAATCATACGATCGTCTGTTGTACATTATAAGTTACTCACTGTAATCCGAAGATGACTCTGTAGCATCATCTGGATTACCGATTTGCTCTCCACCATCCCTATTCGCTTCATCATCTGAATCACCGTTGATATATCTCTCAACATCAATATCCTCTTGTCCGTCTTCCTCACTATCATCTTCCTCCTGATCATCAACATCATCTACATCCACATCATCATCTACCTCTTCGGGCCTATCGTCATCGTCTTCCTCAACATCTACGTTATAATCAACACCCTCTATTAAACGCTCAGGCTGGCCGTTAAACACACCAGTATAGTCACCCGCCAGTAAATCATCATCATATTCATCCCCAGCCGTTAGGCCATTGTAATCATCATACTCCGACCTATCAGAGCTGCTGCTAGCCTCTTCCTCAGCCTCCACTTGACTCCCCAGAGTTTCTTCCCTATTCCACTGCGGATCCAAACCTCTCATTACTGTGTTTTCAAAGAAAGTCTCCTGCTGTAGATCTCTCTCGCTGCTGCCGATATCCACTACTCGCTTAACTGGTTTTGGCCTACTTCTGGCTGTTCGACGACTCCGCTTACGCCCTGCTCCTCGTCCACGGGACCGGCCTTTCCACCCCAGCAACTGTCCAAATCTATTAGTATTTGTTGCGGTACTTCTCTGGGTGGCCTCAGATCTGGGATTCATGGCTGCTCTTCTTTGGGATCTTCCACCACGAGTACGACCACGGCCTCGGCCACGGGTGCCACGTCCCCGTCCTGAAATGGAGTGGATAGTGTTGTGGTCAATCCAAGGCTCTTGAGGATGATTTTCAGGATCATGGGGAGCTTCTGCCAGATCGTACTCTCGGATGTTGTTCGGAATAGAAAATTTTGATGGGAATGCCTGGTTAAAGAGTGATATTACAGATATGTTAGTTGAAAACGATCCAGTTCACAGAGAAAGGGATGTAAATAAATAAAAAATAAAAAAAGACAAGCCACATATAAAGAAAATAAAAACAGTATTCCCAAAGAAACTTATACAAGATGCTAAAATTAGTATCACAAGAAATAACCTCAAAAAGCATACAAACTGATTACCCAATCAAACATCTCACAGATTCTGCTTGCATCTGACGTGTAAATTTTGGTATCAAAAAGTTGAGCAAAATAGCATATTTCCATTTGAGTTCGGCATTTGTACTTTTTCTGAGATTGCTCTAATAAATAGAAAGTGTAAAAGTAGCTATAAGAAGATTCGGAAACTTCTTTTTGCCCAAATTTCCTGAGTATGGACCGGGAGGAATCAGAAGCTAATTGCCGGGGAAAAAACATAATGTGCAACAATTAATTGCTTGTCTGGCATCTTTAAAGGGCAAGAACGAAATTTCACTTGTCAAATTATACTTGGTCAAATAAGATATTTACAGACGAATACACCTTTTGCAATTCGTAAACATGGCCATCTATCAGCATCTACCCATCGTCTCACTATAGAAAGATTAAAGAAAAATTTCCTCTACTTATATCCTGAGGCATTCAGGGAGAACTCATACAGAGAATGCCATCAATATGGCAATCCTCCTCTCTGTAAATGCATATATATTGTTTTCCTCAAATAATTCTCTTGCAGGATTTAGTATATGATTCCTTAAATGAAGTAGTGATACTCACAATGAAATTCCCTGCTTCTTTGTCTTTCTGAGAATCGATTTTCTGTTGCAATGTATAATAAATGGATGCATCAAGTTCCATGAGCCTCAGAGCAATAGCCGCTGATGTTTGAGGTACCCAAGGAAGCACAGAAACCATCTCGGCGTTGGGGGAAATATTAGCAGCAGGTTCAGGTTGACTACCAGAACCCAATAATTCATTGCTAGTCTCAAAATTTGAAGACAAAAAGTCCTTCTGTATGACACCTTCTAACAAAGTCATAATCTGGAAGTACACAGAGCAAATGGATCAGCATGTTACCAGGATAAATGAAGCAAGAAAACACAAGGTATACAGGAGTGAAACCTACAAAAACCAAGCACACAAACTTCTAAAAGTAGAATTGTGTGCCTTGGAAGTTGGAAAAGCTAGTAGAAAAGATTGCAAGCACAAAATAGATCTAGGAAAGAATAACCCATACACATCACAGGAAACCTTCAAAAAAAACGCACACCACAGGAAGCACCAGGGTTAGGAACTATGTTACATGGATCCTTCATTTTGCCTGAAATACCCATGTCGATGTGTCCAATATACATATCATTTGGACACACGGATCCTATAATTGCTATGATATTTACAGAAAAAGAATATCAAATTAGCTAGAAAAGCGATATTTGTAGTCTCACATGGACAGGAAATAGCAAAAACACAATTTTTTTAACCCCTTCTTGTTTAATACATTTGTAAATATGATTTACGATACATAACCTGAAACCTGAAAAAAATATGCAATATATACTACAAACAAGTGTTCCAAGACATGTTCCCGTACCCATACCCAATCTGGGGACACATATCCCAGTATCCTAAGATTTAAGATAAGGAATGCTTGGTCTTAAACCGCATCTGATACTCGTACCCAATTAACAAACAGCAAAATCAATATTGCACTGAAAAACTTGCTTGGAAGATCAAAGAATCGCTTGAAGGGTGCATGTAGAGAGAGAGAGAGAGAGAGAGAGAGAGAGAGAGAGAGAGACCTGAAGAAGATCTTCTGCTGACGATGCGTTGTGGAGCTTCATACCCCAAGATTTTCGATAGCCCTCAGACCAAGCAGGTAGAAGAGCTTCAGCTGGAATAGAAACCTGCCAAACCACATATTTTAGAATGTCTTCGTTACTGATTGGCCTAAAAAGGAAATTTGTGCTTTCAAGCAAAGATCGTACAATATGACCGCAAAGAAGGGAGAGAAGCCTAATTTCCATTCTCTCCTTTAGCCACATCCACATTGTCTCAGTCTCCTTTCTCTGCCTACTTGGTATTCTAAGTTTCTAACTACTATGATTTTCAACTATGTGAAGTTGCTATAAAATGCAAAACTGATAATAAAAAATTAAATAGCAATAAATAAATTAAAAACTTACAACCCAAATATACAGTTGAATGTTACAAACAACTACTGTATGTCAAGAACTTATACTCTCATTGATTGAGATGGCCTCACTAGAATAAAGCTAAAAGGACTTGCCTCTATCAATGCTAATAATGCTTTGATTAGTCTGATCCTTGAGGTAGGAGAAGAGTCCAGACGCCGTGAAGTCCACCCATCGCCTTTGTATTTCTTTT
Source organism: Vaccinium macrocarpon (assembly GCA_022606695.1). Taxonomy (NCBI): domain Eukaryota; kingdom Viridiplantae; phylum Streptophyta; class Magnoliopsida; order Ericales; family Ericaceae; genus Vaccinium; species Vaccinium macrocarpon. Next base: position 15,284,833 of record CM040180.1, read on the forward strand.
CACATTGAGCCTCAGAAAAATTTAAGTCATCGGTGGAAGTTTCAAAAGTCATATGGCAAGACGGACAATAATTATTCTCAAAAACGTCCAAATCATGGCAGTAGTTACAAATGCCTAGCAGCTGTTTGCATCTTTTCCTCCCATACTTCATAGCACGTAAAACTGAAGAATTGAGGCATTCTTCCCACATCCACTTTTCTAAATCGTGATATCTCTTCAAGGCATCCTTTTTCTCTGTTTCATTCCTTCCGAGCCCAATTGCGAAAGATGATGAGGATTCTGTCACATCAGAATTTGGAACACAAATAGTACTTGTAGGACTATCTGTGCTGGCACTGGAATCAGGGTTATGGGTCATATCAGAAACTTCTTTTTTGACATCATCGACCATCAGTCCTCCACTGCTTATACAGGTCAAGCACCTTCTAAGAGTTTCCTTGAAAGATGATTCTATTTTTTGCAACATAGAATGCAAATTAGATTCCCTCAACCCACGCACATCCAATGACTCAAACAAAGCATCAAATCCCTGCAAACAGAACAAGGAAAGACTCAAACAAAATGTCAAGGCCAAAGATTACATATATGTATATGTATGCTATGACAAGAATTTCAAATTTATGCTTTCCTCTGCCCCCTGTCCTTTAGGACATAATATAATCAAATCAAAATGTGCAAAAAAAAAAAAGCTTTTTGTCCTCAAAGCTTCAAATCACTCTCGTTCATCTTTTCCTTTCCTTTTTCCATTAAAAAACTGAGGATTCGCGCCCCTAAATCAAGGTTGACAAACCAAGCAGCTACCACTGTTCCAGTAAGCTTAGTGGCAAACTGAGTACTCCATCCAATTCTTTCCAAATGGAAACTCTTGGTGCTCCCTCCCCCAAACCACACACACACACACACAGATGAGGAGGGTTTGGGGTGGCAAGGAAGATGTATAAGACCACAAGAACTTTTATCTACAAGGGGAGGTGCCAGAAAAAGGATAGTGCACTGAAAATAACAGTCACCACAAATAGATGCATATATATGGGGACCATAGCAATCAGAAACTAGATATGAACATGAGGTTGCTACCTCTTCAGAATCAATAAGCCTCCAACGTCCATCGCGTAACTCAATAAAAATCCTGCCAGACGCAGGATCATTTTGAGAAGCAGATGTTATGAACTGCCAGTATCGATTCCGTCTACGATCTTGACCAAGAGGCAAGGATCTGTAGACATACATCTCTTCCGCCTTATGACCAATATAAGCTTTTAACTGCGACCGTGACCTTTCAGCAGCATATCCAGGTTGCAGGAATATAAGATTATCAGTGCCAGCAGAGAATTCTTGTAATGACAGGTTCCTTTCAGCGGGTACAGGAGTAGAGTAATTTGCGTCATCAAGACGATCTTGAATGTTTTCTTGGACAACAAGAGAATTCGACACCAAAGCAGTTTTGTCATCAACAGCAGGTAATGGGCTTTGCATACCCTCTACAGAAGAAATTTGGACATTTGGTTCAGCCTTGTAACTAATGTGAGAGGAATACTGCGTCTTCACCACAAAATCCTCTTTCATTCGGCGTTTATCCAGTTGCACCTCAGCCCACATTTGTTTCTTGAGAGCATTTGCAGCTTCCAAACGTTCCTGAAAAGTTCTCGCACATTTCAATCACCATTATAAACTTACAAAAGAAGAAAAACTAAATACCAAAATTTCAAGCGACCAGATGAGAAGAGAAGACAACATAATACCTCTAGAACAACACGAATTGAGTTTCCTTCATTTGCAATACCAACTAAAGCGACGAGAGCACTGAGCCGTTCTTCAACGCTCAGATCCGAGTACTCACCTTCCACTAGGCCTTGAACCCATGGTTCCCCCGAGTTACTTTCATCAATAATAGTGTCTTCTTGATCATGGTTGGCTGCCTCAATGGAGATTCCAGCAACATCAATCGATTGATCAACAGATGCACTGCTGCTTTTTACCACATTAGGCTGCATCAAAGGCGACCTATCAGCCAAATTCTTAAGCCCAACAAGTGGAGTGCTCATACCATCATCATGGGAGGTGTCCATTCCATCCCCAAGGCCACTTATTGCTAGGAATCGGCCCGCTTCACATGGAAGAGATTCATTATTTGGCTTCAGTTCAGTACCTAAATAATCAGCCTCCGGATCCTCAGCTACATCACTTTCAGAATCTTCATCTCTTTCAACATCATCGTGTTCTACATCCTCCGCATCATCTCCATTTAGATGTCCATTTTTGAATATCTGAATTTTTTCCCTGGCTGCAGAGAGGATTGCCTCAGCATCAGTGGGATCCTTCCTATAGGGGTCTCGCACGCAATATGTTGACGGAGCAGTTCTTTCAAAAAGCTTTGTATCCCTTGACAAAGCAGCAGCAATAGATGCTTCAGGTGTCTTGCTTGTTGTGAGGTCCCGGAGACCAGATTTCTTAAATGACAGACAAATATAAACATTAAAGTGAAGGATTAACACAAAATGCAACAAATACAAAACAACCTTTTCTTCTTTGAAGAATGGGAAAAGAAACATCTTTTGGATTACCTGAATCTTGTCTGCAACTTCAAGTATATTAAGTCCTTCACTTCCCTCGATAGAAAGAACATGAAATGCAGCAAATTTGACTGTTCCAGGAGTCAAGCGATGTCTAGATCTCCTGGGATTTGAAAAGCCCCTTTCTTGCATTATGGCGACAGCATTTTCAGCTGCAGCTCCGTTGCGTAAATTAGAAATTATATCTTCACCATCATCACCCTGCGCATTCACCCAAAACCTCTCTATTATGAATGCGCCAGAAAAAGCAATTTATATGTCTAAAAAAGCGTTGATAAATCATTTCTTTCTTCCTTTTTTTATATGTTGCATGGTAGTATTACATGACAAGCTAGAGATTAGGAGTTTCTTCACAAATAAGTCAAAGGTTAGACTGAACTTAACGTAGGTTGCAAGGGGTTAACATCTTCAGAAAAATAACAGTGAGAATGAGGAAAAAAATAAACTGCCAGTGTTTGTAAATCTCTTGAATCGATAATTTGCAAGAGTAAGAAAACGTCAATATTCATACGCATTATGCATGTCGTATTCTACATAAAACTCACAATAACAATCATAACTAGGAAATACATTATCAAGCATACATAATTAACCTCAAGGCCCACTTCCTGTGGTAAAACATTCAGATACAAAGATAAAACTGGAAGAAAAAAAAAACTAGAAGAAATCATTGTTGATGAAAGGAGGTGGAAGCAAGTCTTTCGGGAATAAAGAGGGCACTACAGTGGCTGTTGAGACCACCAGAGGTGGAGGAATAACCAGCAGGTCGAACCAGTCCATTTAGTAGAAGTATTAACAAATAAACAAAGTCCCTACCTCATTTTCATCACGAGGATATGCTTGCTCCATACTTCTTTTCTTTAGTTTTGGTCCAAATCCAGCAGATAAAGCGAATTGCCGCAATATCTCAGGCCAGGTCAATGGATTCAAGTGGCACTGCCAGCTGCGTATGTCGAAGCCCCAAGTGTAAGCCTGAAACAAAGAAGGAAATGAAAACGTAATAACAATAAGAAGAATTGAGAATTATTACATACTAGACTACAAAATTGCAGCAGAAAAATCAAACAAGCTTCATGCAACCAAGCTTACCCCTAGGGTGAGCATCGTGTCGTGTCCTACTGTATTTGTGTCGTGTCATTTCAGATTTGTGTCAAAACACCTGTTAAAATAAATGTTTCAAATATCTTGCCACTAACCGGACTTGCTTAAAACAACGTCGTTTTCGTGATGACATGTTAAGACCCTTAGTTTTTTTCCTTTTTTCACCATTGGCCTTTGGGGACAGAGCTATGATTCTGTTGGTCAACCAAACATGACTTTGGAAAATCACATCTTTAATTGAATCAAAACTAATCTTTAAAGAAACACAAGTACAAGCCATGGGTTGGCATCGCCGGGATTGTTCGTGTCATGTTCAAGTTGTGTCGTTTCAGGTTAACCGTTTCAACATGGAAAATAAAACGGTTATCAGTGTCCTATCGAGTTAACCCGTATTCTTCCCGTTTAATATTTGTGCTGCCTGGTTGTCATATTTGTGTTCATGTCAAAAAGTGATCAGCCCAAAGCATCTAACTTCGTGCCATGTTTAATGGGTCGTGTCCGGTCTTCTCACCCTTACTTACCCCTTCAACTATCTGTGGATGCCCACCTCCAGGATTGCCAGCACTATTTTGATTTCCTCCCAGCACAGTGGAGGGAGTCCTTGCTACATCTTCAATGTCTTTAATTATTGATCTCAGAAGCGCTACATGCATCTCACCTAACAGCCTTGGATCCTGAAAATAGTAGGAAACAGCTAATACAATAGGATATAGAAGGATAAAGAAAGTACTCTAAGAACATAATTAAACAAGGACCTCAAGAACTTACATAATCATGGAAAGCTTGAACAAACTCATCCAATGTAAAGGGCCAAAGCCCCAGTACATCAGTGAATGTTATTAAAAATCTCCAGACCTAAAAATTGAGTCCACAAGAAAAACATTAGATGATTTGAAATCACATCAACTTTTTGGATAAGTACAAGACATCAATACTTCCATAAGCACAACACAACTAGAAAATCTAGGCTATTTGTTGCTTGAAAAAATTATGTTCTGCTATGTTCGCTTGTTGAAATATGTTTATGTGTGTTCCATATAGATATACAGCTGTTCCATATAGATATACAGGTATGGACTGTTTTACATGGACTAAGTTCCCTGAGGGTGGTCTACCCTGAGCAAGGTTATGAATACCGTACTTGCTTGGGTACCAGATTTCCTACTGGTACGGTACATAGCGGTACTAGTATGGTACTGGGTACCGTTTTGGATATAACGGTACTACAATTATATATAATTATAAATCGATAACTTTTCTCCAACCATCCAATTTCTCAAAACATAAACTTTCATTAGAAAAAAAAATGTAGTATCATATAATGGTTTTCAATTTAATGACCAAAAATTCCTAGTGCTAAACATAATAAATTAATAATTGCTGGTTCACTGGAGACTTATATTAAGCAAGAAAAACAAGGACATAGCCTTCGGTATAGACAGACCTTCATAACCCTTATTTGGGCTTGGCCTTATTACTTCTTGGGGCTTGACTTAATAAAAGCCCTTCTAATATTTTAACCCTACCTTTCCCCTTCCATTCCTACCAAAATAAAGTCAGAAGATTAAAACTCTCTCCAGAAGCGGCAGCAGCCATGGACAATATGAAGCACCAGAGGCGACGGGAAGCACCAGAGCCATCCTCACACAGAGATGAAACAAAATGAAGGAAGGGACCTCCGTGGACAAGCAGATCAGGAATCATCTAGACGAGAGAGTGATGGACAGATTCAAAATGGCAATGCACTGCATGGTACCGGCCGGAATTGACCTCACCATTGTCTCGCCCGAGATTGTCTGGAATTGCCGGTATCCTCCGGTAAGCACCGGTTCCTTACAAAGCAGGTACGTACCGGCGGTACAGTTACGGGATTCAAAACATTAGCCCTGTGGAAACATTCTTTAACGGGACATTAGCTTTAGCTGGCCAGGGCCAAGAAACAACAGGTTTTGTTAGCGGCGGAACTAAGTAGGGGCTAGGAGCGGAATGCTCAAGTCCTCATTCATCTGGTTAACTATTAGGTCCATGTAACCCCCTTGTCATCTAATTTGCATGTTGTATTGATTTTTTCTAATCAACTTATTTTTTTATGATAGAAGTGTCCTTAACTCCTTACTCCTTACAGAATGTCATAGAGACTTCGATGTAGAATAAAGGAGATTTCTATGCATGGGTATATGGAAGTTCCACATTAATAAATACGTTTGTGATGTCATAGAGACTTCGATGTAGAATAAAGGAGATTTCTATGCATGGGTATATGGAAGTTCCACATTAATAAATACGTTTGTGGGAATGCCAAACTGCATATGGAGGACAAAGAGCGGATCAACAAAAGAAATGGAGAAGGAGAGAATAAAAGAAAATGCAAAGCTGGAGACTTTTGCACCACAATGGGGATAATGTAGTAACTACAGAATTATGTTTTATATAGACAAAGGATTACTTTCCAGTTACAAAGTCAAACTTTGGTTTATCATTTCATCCAAGTTTAATGAAGCTGCTAATTAAACATGATATAAATCTGAACCACATGACCTTAACTAGTCACAACAACATTGCTGATTGTGCAAGGGAACAAAACTGGTCAATTTTCCGTCCATACAAACAACTTCTACCAAAGACAAATTGTTATACCATTCCCGTCACCAAATTTATATCTCTGCATAGTAAGTGCGTTAACTGTTCCATTTATAATAAAATCCTTAATAAAAAAAAATCGGCCAGTATCTCCAGATCTTGCAGCTTTTGACTTAACAAAAAATTTCAACCGATGTAACACTTCCAATAAGCTAAGAATAAGCAAGCATAACACAATGGTTATATGCCTCTTCAGGAATTAGAGAACCAACAATGATCCATGAATACATAAACTCCAGAAACATATTTCATTTCTACGAAACACCTCCCATATAGAGAGAAATGGAATAAAGTAGTAAAAAAGAAATTAGTTGTTCTCACCATAAGAAGATTCCCAATGTTCTCCTCAGAATCAGTCCATGGCTGAATTGCAAAAGGTCTTTTCAAGGGCACAGACTTGGGCGGGAATTCAGTGAGCTTTTCTGAAGCATTACAAGCACAAGGTTGGAAGAAATAGAACTCCACAACATAATGTAAAGATGAGATGGAAAAGATGGTTAAAAAACAAACTCAAGATGCTGAGATATCATGATAAGTGTTCAACAAGGAATATTTGGTTACTTGTTGCCACTGAATGCACAGCATAGGGATCGCGACATGCAAAAGGCCCAAAACATGAATGGGTACCCCTCTCAAAACACTAACCATTTCAGAATTCATAAAAACCCAACCACTTATGCATGGGATACCATAAACACGGGTATCTATATATGTAAGTATAGGACTTGCTTTCAAAATTCACATCTATGAGCTTAGGAAAGAATGGTTGGTTGCTACCAAGTCCTATATAAAGACCTAACAAAGGGCTTGTTTGATAACACAGATTCAACACTTAAAATTGAATCAATTAAGTAATAAGCGATTAAATAGGTTTGATAACCACATTTTCTATTACTTAACAGATTAAGTGCCACTTAAAATGTAGGCTAAAAAGTTTATAAAAATCAAGTATCTTTGAACTACTTAATTCTAGCTAAATTCTTGTGTGGTTACAATCAACCATCACCGCCACCGCCACTATCACCACCACCACCATTGCCACGCCGCCACCATCACCACAACAACTACCAAGCCACCACTCCACCATTGCTACCATGCCGCCGCCACCACCACAGCACACCATTGCTACCGCCACCACTACCACACCGCACTACCACCACTGCCACACCGCCACCACTATCATCATTACTCATATACCACCACCACTATTGTCAAGCCACCGCCATCACTCCACCCAGCCCACCACCACCACTTCCACGCCACAACCATCACACTGCCACCACTACCATTCACTACAACAATAGTTGCTTTTAATAGCATTGATCTATTGCATTTTTTTCGTTTATGCTATCTTTTAGCATACACTATAACGTTTTCCAGGAAATGATACTTCCCTGCGTTCATTTTTATTTTCCATAGCGTTAAAACTGCATTGGATAGCGTTTGAAATTGCGACCTCAAAAAATCAAACATCATAAATTTCTCGCGCGCACGCTCATTGCTAAAAACCAAATATCATCCCCAAAATGATTTCTGTAATTGGGGGCGCTTCTTTCTATCGTTCTTGGCCCTGTTCTCGGGTTTGTGTTTCAATAGTTGTACATCTTTGCCGAATGGGGTTTCAATGGAGCCCGTTTGTTTTGCTACTGGTGTACACGATATCTCCAGCAGATTTCCATGCAACAATTCTTATGAATGTTATGAGTTACTTTCAATAGCGTTTTTCGAAAGCTATAAAGGTGATTTTTATTTCACCACTATTACTCCATTGCCAACATTCCACCACCACTATTACTCCACCGCCACCATTACACCACCACCCCCCAATCACCACTCCACCACTACCATAAATACATGATGACCATTAGTAAGATTAAGAGAATTAGAACAAAAAAAATCATTTTTTTAATTCAGTGGTTAATATGTTTTATCAAACAGCTTTTTAGCTTAAAAAATTCAGCATTCAGGGGGTGTTCCACTAAGGTGGTTTTTTGAAAAAACTGGCTTTTCACGGTTTTTTATGTGATGTATTGTGAGAGGATCACATGTCTCGGTTTTTGGAAAAAACAGTTTTTTGTTAGTGGAACACCCCCTCAGTTTTCAGTACTTAATTTTTCAGCTTTCAGTTTTATCAAACAACCCCAATTCTTAGTTGCAGAAATCGCCTAAACAAGGAGCTTCGACGATGGGTAATTTATTACTTGGGTGGGTTTTGCTGATCTTGGGCTCTATGTAAGACTAAGTTTGTTAATTTCAATTTGGAAAAATGATTCTAAACACTCTCATAGTGCTCCCAAACATGGGGTTTCTATGATCCTCTGCACCCTCGCCAATGTGGGGTTTCTATGATCCTCTGCACCCTCGCCCCCTTTTTGTGCAACTAAGAAATATTACCTTTAACCTGATAGCATGATGAGCATAGCAAAGGCATGGTTTTAAAACAACAGAATCAACAGATTCATGTATGTATATATATATAGGTGGATTTTCTAGTCCACACTCCCGGATTTACGGAAAAAATGGGGTTTTTTTGTGTTGCAAATTTTTTTTGGAAAATCCGATCCGTCCAATGTGTTGGAAGGTGTTTTTACGGCGTGGTCCACGCTGAGAAATCTTCAAAAAAAATACGGGGAAGGGCTTGATCCAAGCGGTTTTAAAAAAAGCGTATTTATATATTTTTGCGAAAACTGCTTGGATCAAGCCCTTCCCGGTGTTTTTTTTTGAATATTTTCCGCGAGGGCCCTTGAAAACACCTTCTGAACACATTGGACAGATTGGATCGTAAAAAAAAATTTGTATAAAAAGTCCGGAAATTAAAAGTCCGGATTAGAAGTTTATGTATGTTATATACGGGTATGTCAGAAGTAAGCACCTCTAAAAAATTCAAGATTCTGCAAAGTTTGACTGTCAAGAGAGACAATTGAAGGCAAACCCTTGCTTGAAGCTGCTAACTCCATTAGCTCCAACCTTTCATCTTCAATAACTTCCATGGATTCTTTGGCAATTCTGCGAGCAGTAGCCCTATCATTAGCAGCTTTTTGCCTTGCTGCTTCCTTCTCCCTACGCTGTTCTTCTTTTAATCTCATTTTCTCAGCCTGCGGAAAACTCAATTATCAGCTTAACTATCCAACTATAAGCAAGGAAACTTCATAAAGCTTGCAGGACAAAAGTTTAAAAACTTACTCTGATAGATTCTTTCTGCAAAAACTTCTCTCGCCGTTCCATCTCACGCCTTTGTTCCCTCTGGTATCTTACCTCCTCACGCTGCTTTTCACGCAGCAGCCTTTCTTCTTCCTTCCGTCTCTCACGATCTTGCCTCTCCATTTCTTTCTTCATTTGTTCCTCTCTCTTCAGAGAAAGATGGATACAATCAGATTACTAACAAAAATCTTCAGAAAAGAAAGCTTATAGTTTACAAGAGAAAAGACCTTTCGCCTCAAAATATCTTGTTTCTCAAGCTCCTTTCGAATCCTTTTCTCATGGGCCTCAACTTCCCTTGCTATTCTTGCCTCTTCACTCTGTTGACATATTTTACGCACATGAAATACTTTCTTTGTACGAAAGTAGGAAAAATACAAAGTGGTAAGTAGGAAACCTTGCGCTTTCTCTCCATCCGAGCTATGTCATCATCAGGTGTGACCCTTTCGTCTGATGGGACAAATGGATTGTCCAGTCCAGTAATTGGGTGAGGAGCTAGTTGAGCATCTGTAGCAATATTTGGAGAAGAGGTTTTCCGTGAAACAGTGTCATACTCCCCTGAAGTTGAGAGCAAGATATGGCCCTGCCGACCTTGATGAGGCAAAAGAGGTAAACTTGGTGCTGGACTATGTAAACCATATCCTGATGGTAATAGCTCATTACCATGCATAAATGAGCGGCTGGCAGACAATGCATTTCTGGCAATTGGAACATCATTTGGAGAACCAATGTAGTGCGATGGAGCAGCTCTTTCATATGAGTCATTTCTAATAGATGGCTGCTCTGGCAGAAACTGGTATTCATGGAGTGCCCTCACCGCTCCCTGAGGAGAAGTATACAAATTTTATGCATTCATTTTGTTGTCTCCATCGAGCAGACTTCTAACAGTCACCTCTCGGAAAGGAAAACCAAAGAAGATAAAATAGAAGACGAAAACTGAAAACTCATCTATGGCAGGTGCTGAGAATGCAGGTACATGTAGGGGGAGGGGGGATTGAAAAAAGTAAACAAGCCCACATTCAGATGCAAACAGCAAAGAAGTTTACAGAAGAAATTTGAGTATGCATGCAGGAAATGATGAACAAAAGCCTTCCTGATTAAGCTAAGCATGTCCATGCATTTATCCACCAAAAGTGACCGATTGTTATCCCATTTATAGAAGAATGACTGGTCAATCATCATCTTGTACATGTATTCCCACAATATGATGCTGAAAGAAGCATCTTTAGACCTACTACCTGCAGCCCTCAACAGTTTTCAGCGGGAGTTACCAAATAAATGACAATTTTCCCAAGCCACTAGGCATTGGAAGAATGAAGAACATCGACCATCAGACCTTTCAAGTAGGGATTGAGGGGGCACCCCCTGCCTAACCACCAATCTAATCATGGGCAGAGGGACTCGGCATACATTGCAGTTTTGTATCTTTTAACATTTTTTGATTAGCAGTTTCTACAGCTAAGACTTAAAAGGGATCCTCAAACACATAGAAAAAAAGGAGCAAATTAGGCGGCAGATAGGGAAAGGAATACTCTCCAAAGCTGTGACACCTAGAAAAATGACATTTATGATAAAGAAGTACATAGTCGGCATTTTATCACAAAGTCTACTAATGACCGTTTTAACTAATACCAAACTAAAATGGGGTAGATTACAAAGAAAAACTGCAGAACTCGCATAGAAAATAAGAGAAAAACAAACTAACCTTGATTGGTTTAGCATCAGGCCGCTCATATAGTTTCGGCTCATAAGGCCGTGTTGCTGGTTTCTGCTGATCAACTGTCACTGTTCCATGAACAATAAAAGGAGGATATAAGACTTATCAGGTCTTCAAGGAAATGTCAGCACATCGAAAGCACAAGAAATACCAAAGACAGATGGAACCATACAACAGTTTGACAGTTTTTTAATGTCCATTACACAAGGGAGCAGAAAAGAGTAGAATGCACATAGAAAAGTTAAAGTTGTTTAAACGTAACAGCAGGTAAGTATTGAAGGCTTAAATCACAGGTACGGAGATAATGAAAGAATCAGTTTCATAATTTCAATATGAAACTAGGGCAGAATGGTACAAACAGCTCCTCCTTGAAGGGACACGCTTCCAATTGTTGCTACGAATCCGGCGAGTGTTGCAGCGTGTGAAACAAGAGAGCAGGTGTTTATTTGCGGAAGCGAAATTAACAGGTAAGCATATTGCCAACCGATGGGGGAAGTCAGAGAAAGAAAACAAGAGCCTCAAGTCCCATAATCATACTTAGCCTTAGAAGTCTTAGAGAGGTGTCTTTGAATCTTCATAAAACACGATCGATACATTACAAAAGTTCTTTGCTGCATTCATTCCATACACAATACATTTGCCACCGAGTACTAAGGTATCCTGCAAATCCAAGTCCTCGACAACCTTCAGCAATCCATTAACCTATGAAATCTACCTCTGAGACGCTTGACCGGACAAACCTGAATTGCAAACTCAAAACTGACATACAAATCACCAAAATCCAGCAAAGTAGCTTTGAAATCGTGTTTAAATACTTTTGCCAATCTAGACATTGCACTTAGTATTTGCTCCAAGTTTCCAACAGGTATCTTTCTTCAACTAATCAGTAAAACCCAGAATCAGCACAACCCAGGTTAAGAATTAAACACTAGCGACTTTTTAATAAATTTCTTCGAACTTATGCGATTAAATCTTCAAGTGAAAAAGAAATTCCAATGGTAACAACATCCACTAGACATTGGTTGAGTACTTGAATCAACACATTCCCTCCCTTTTTCTCGTTCACATCCTTAAAGACACTTTAATGGCTTGTAGGTGCAGCCCCTTCAACTGGAAGTGCTTCATGGGAAATATTTGCAAAATGCTTAAGGTGCTTCAGACCATATTTAAACTAATCCATGTTGACTTCATAAAACTAAGAGTTGACTACTAGCTGACTCTAAATGGACAATAACTGTTTTCACAATCATACTTTTTAGGCCTTTAGGTTAGATGTAAGGATTGCATATCCAGCATCAAGTAAATGAAGAAAATTTGCTGGTCTATAGCTCGTCTATTACCGGTTCAGTTCCTTTTCTTCAACATGATTCTATAGTTTTCTAACTTTTTCTTTCCATTATATGAGTAAATCATGATAGCACAACAAATCTGCACAACTAGACATCCATATGGATCGCTCAAAGCCCAGACAGACCCCGATCATGAGGTAATATCAATCAATTTATAAAAAATAAAAAAAAGAAGAAAATGAAGTAACATGCTACTCTTCTTCACAAGTGCTATTAAATAGCATCTTGTAAGGTTCCCAGTTCCCCTACTTCAATACAGCTATGCCAGAACTGTTGGCTCCTCGCGGAGCATAACTCACATCCAAACTCCTATTGAGGAAAGGGGCTTGCCTTCCTATCAAGTACTGGAAACTACTCGTAGATAGGCACAAAATCCGCTATATAACTGAGTTTCTTTTCCTTGTTTTGGGAGGCACAGAATCAGGCTGTAACAGTAACATTCCTAAGAACCACACAAGGGATCATGGAAAAATAATGTAACCAAATAAATTGGAAAATCCAATTGGCAATATCAATGCATTGTGTAGATCAGTTGAAACCATAAGGGGGTATCCCCTGGGCCGGTATGAATGAAATTGCCATCCCTATTAGTGGGTAGTAAGACTTTGAAATGAGTCAACATCAAAACATTCCAGAGTTGTAAAAATCTCAACTTACCAATGGGCGCACCAAATGCACCCGGTGGCAAGGGATCAAACTCCATTCCAAGTATAGGCCCGTCTTCCCTCAACGGCTCTCCTAACTGAGCCTCCACAAACGCAATTGCTCTGAGCTCTGATATCGCCTGAGGCGGCTCGTAGTACCTCTTCACCGCCGGCATCATATCCGTCGCAATCCTTGCAATAGCAGCTCCTCCACGCGGACCAACCCCCCGCGGCTGCTGCTGATGATGATGCCGATACTGATGGGACTCCACGAGTCCGAACGAACCTGACCCGGATCCATGCTCGTTATTTCCCAATTCACCACCTACCGCCACCTCATCTCCAACCCCACTACACGAACCCACCACTGCCGGTGAAGTATCTTCCTTCCTCTGCCTCTTCGTAGGAGGGGTTTTCCTGTCTTTTAACCTCCTGTGGCAAAACCACATCTGAAGCTGCCGATCTGAGAGCCCTAACTTCACTGATAGCTCTGCTCTCAACGCCTCCGACGGATACGATTCCACTGCACCCAAAAATCAAATTCCTTAACACAAAAACTCAATAACTACGAAATCCACAAAATCAGAAAAGAACATAATCGAACCAGCGTAAGTTTTCTCTAGAATCTCCAACTGAGAAGCAGTCTTCATCTTCCTCTTCACTCTGTTCTCACCCTCTACCGGCGGTTGCTGCTGCTGCTGCTGCTTCTCACCCTCCGATAAACCACCACTTCCTCCCTCCTCCATTGCGCAAACCCCCTTCTCCTCTCTAAAACCTAGGGTTTGGAAGATCAAATTCCTCTACAAAGAAACTCCCATTTGAGCAGATCCAATTACTTCAACCTCTCCTAAATCATGCCATTTTACCAAACCAAAACTAGGGTTCCGTGAACAGGAATACAGGAATCTGGAATTGACGAAAACGAGAGAATACGAAATCCGCTCCTCTTCTTCTCTCTCTAGAAGTCCTTGACACGCTTTGGTAGCACTTTCTCTCTCTCTCTCTCTCTCTAAAAATTTTTTCCAAAGAAACAACAAAGAGAGGGGGGAGCGTGACGGAGATGTGCGGTGAGATTTGGAGAATAACGATAGTAGTAGTAGAAGAAGTAATAAATAAAGATTGCGATTTTTATTTGTTGTTGATTTAAGGAGGGGAAACAACAAAGAACAAACGAACGAACAGTCTTTCTCTCTCTAATCCTTCCCATTCTCTCTCTATGAATCTTTCTTTTTACTAGTAATTTTTTTTGTTTTTGTTTATCGAAAACGTAGAAACGGAAATGTTCCTGTGTGGGGAAATTTGGGTAATTGTGTAATAAACAACTCCTCTCGTCTCGAGTGTGTGTTTTTCGCTTTTTCTTTTTTGGTTTTTCAAAGAGGTATCAATCAATCTATTGATTTGATTCACGAAGAATTCGTTCGTGGCTTTGTGGTTCTTAAGTACTTACTTTCTCTCTCTATATCTATCGTTTTGGTTTTCTCGCTCTATAAGTCTCTGTTTCTCTCTCTAGAATCAATTGGGTGTTTTCTTGGACTTTTTGTTTTGGGCCTCTGTGTTTTATCCGTACGGCGATCAAGTTGAGCCATACCAGACCGACATGATCAAATAATGCTTAGTTTGTCAAAAGATTTTAGTAATTCATTTGTTAAAATCACTCATGATTTTGACAAATGAGTTGAGTTACTAAAATCATGAAAATTTTAAATCACAAAATTAAGTGATTTCGTTTATCGTTTTTCGATTTTTTTCGCACCAAGTTAAAGTACTCGAGGAACCACTTAATTTTGTGCTTTGAAATTTCCGTAATTTTAGCAACTCAACTCATTTGCCAAAATCATGGTTGATTTTTGCAAATGAGTCGCTAAAATCTTTTGGCAAACTAAGCCTTAGATATGCACAGCCGCACCCAGAGCGCGTGATTAATCGGAATGCTTTGAGTTACTAGTGGGGTAATCAATACTCGAAATTAACCAGGGTCTTGTTCGTTTAATAGTTTTAGTTTAGTTTAGTTTAGTTTTAGAAAAAGATGGAATTCGTGGAGAGAGATAGAGAAAAATGAGTGTAATGATTACAAACTAAACTAAAACTATGAAACAAACAAGGCCAAGGTGTCATTTCTCCTTTTTGTTACAAAGGACACTCGTTCTCCTGTATTATTGCCCCTCCAGGATTTGCTTGCAACTCTTCATAGTCGGCTGGATCTTCTCTCCTCTCTTATGACCTGCTGGAATCCAGATGTTTGGGTAAGGTGAGAGCCAGATCTAGACTTCTAACATCAACGGCGATGGCATGTCACCTTCTCTGACGGCTCTGGTGGTTTTTATTTCCCTGTATTTTTCTATTTTATTTTTGTTTTTCCTTTTCTATATTTTCTTGTTTAGGTTGTTGTATCAGTGTTTTTATTTTTATGAAATCCTTTATATTAGCGTAAAAAAAATAAAATAAAGAGAGACTTTTTTATGCTCATGAGCCAGGTCATTATCCTCACATACATTAACTAAAAAAACATAAAAACAAAACAAAACAAAAAAAAGCCCAAAAAAAGTAGCGGAATAGACTCTGGCTCTTTGGCTTTTTACATTTTATGAGACAAGTTATTTTCCTCACATACATCGACTAAAAAAACCCAAAAAGGCAAAAAACCAAGCTTATTAGTGGAACGGAGCCTTATGCTATCTAGGTGTTTTTGGCATTTTAATTAATGTATGTGAGGAGAATAACTTGTCTTAAAATCCATAAGAACATGAATTTTTGACAATTTTGAAGTCCGTTTAGACAGTATGAAAACAGTAATACTCCTTCCAATCTATAATTTAATTTTAGTCCATTTTGAAATTTTAATTTTCAAAACATGTACTTCATTGACTATACTTCAAGTCAAATTAAATTATAGTACTTATTACAAAAATTGTCATTTTGTCCCAACCTTTCAAACTGTACATATCCACTTGAAGGAAACAATAAATCAGACAGAATACTCGTAGTAAAGTTTTATATATTCATACCTAACGTTGAAATGTTACATTAACAAAAGATAATGTAGCATTTCATAATGACATTTTCATAGTATCTGCAAATCATGTTATCCCTCCTCTCGTTACACCAACAATCTTATAGAATTTATAAATAAATTACAAGGGGAGTGATTTTCACACCCCCAAATTGTTAACCACACTTTTTTTTGTCTTTTAGTGACATTTTCATGTGTAAAAATGTCACTAAAAGACAAAAAAGGAGTGTGATTAACACTTTGGGGTGTGTGAATATCAATTACCAATTATAATTACGCACCATAAATGTTTGTAAACATTTCTAGCTACATTTCATTATGTCCTTTAATTTTTACAAGTCAGAAAAAGCTTCCTTATAGAAAATTCTCACCAAAAGTAAAAATTCAAAAAACGTAAAAGTTACCATATCAAACTTCCACCAGAAATTCAAAAAGATGGTCAATCATAAGCATCATCTGAAAATGTAAAATTTTAGGGAAATTTTTTTTTAAAAAAAAAATCCCCAAACTTTTACCTCAATGTCTAACAGATATTTAAACTTTTGTAAACTTCAATTTTGCAACTAAACTATTGCTCCGTTATTCAAATAACTTCTGGCATCTAAACCTATCAAATGGCTAACGGACTTTTCTAACTTGAATGTGTAAGCTCCGTTAAGCCACCCTTTTTTTTTTCTCCTTCTTCTTCCTCTTTGTCCCCTCTCCCCTCCCCAACCCCTAACCCTAAAATCTCCAATTATAATCTCATCCAAGTATCCGATAACAAATTGCCTTCCTCTTCCTTCTCCCCCATTCACTTTTTTTTTCCTTAGTATTCACACCAAACAATAAAACATTGAAGTGGCTGTAAATGCCATTCATTATCTATTTGTGGGATCCTCCCATTGGGATGAGCTCATTTATGTCTCTCTTACCCCGATTGAATGACGCTATGATAATGAATTCAAAATAAAATCTAGCATTTAAGGCCCTCGATTAGGTCTTGGATGGGAAACACATAGGGCATCACGAAAGATTTGAGTTTTGTGAGGGACCTTTTACTCTCTCTCATGGCAATTGTTGTCTTGCAGCTATTGCGACATTCTCTTTGGTTTGAGTAAAGGCTAATCTAAGCCCCCCACCCCCTTTTTTTGGACATGTAAGTCATGTTGGTGAAATTGGAGTTAGATAATTCGTCGTCGGTGAAGGAGAGAGGAGGAAGGGGGATAGTCATATGGGATGATATTAGGAATTGGAGATTTTAAGGTATAGGTTAGGGTTTGTAGAGGGGAGAGGGGACAAAGGTGAAGAAGAAAAAGGAAAAATGGTGGCTTAACGGAGCCCCCATGTCAAGTTAAAAAAAAAAAAAAAATTAGAGCCTCCAATGTCCAAGTTAGAAAATTTGTTAGCCATTGGATAGATTTAGACGGCAATGGGTTAGTTAAATAATGGAGCAATGGGTTAGGAGTAAAATTAAAAGTTCACGAAAGTTTGGCCGTCTATTACATATTGAGGTCAAAGTTTGGAGTTTTTTTTTTACATTTTCCCCCAAATTTTTATTTTGATTTTATTGAGAAAAGACTAAAAATTGTACAATGTAAGACGAGTCAAACCTCCATCATGAAAATTAAATAACAAGCTACTCCGTATTTTGGTTATTAATGCTAGAGTTTTTGAAAAAGAAATGGAGGGAAAAAAAATAAAAAAAACTCTAGTTTTAGATCTTTAATTTTAAGAAAAAAACTAACTTGTTCCAATAACTTAGGAAAAAACTGTTGATGATACCCTTTTTTTTTTTAAGTTAGTGAAATTGGTTGGTTTTTTGGAGGGATTTTTTCATTAGCGGAATGAAGTAGTTTTTTTTTGTTAAAACTAAACTGAATTTTTCTCAGTTTGTTTAAGTACTATAATTCGGCCGGTCCATGAAATTTGCAAAAGGTGTTAGGTAGACATATTGATCAGGTTGCAATTGACGCTCTCAAATGGCCCAACGTTGCTTGGAGAAAACCTTAAAGATGTTGGGCCCACATGTTGTATCCAACTTCAATGGTAGGGACCGCTTTTTCATTTTGACATGGAGTAAAAATTTCGGTAAAATCCCATCCCATGTAGAACTATTGCCCGTTTTGACTTTCTTTTTTTTTTTTTTGTAAGGAAAATTCTAGTACGAGCACAAAATTACTAGTCAACAAGGCCGGCCCTGATGTTTGAATTGTATAACCCTAAACATTACTTGGATACCCACTTAATATTGAATTATAATATACTCCCTTCCGTCCCACATTTTTGTTGAATTATTTTTCTGTATTTGTGTATATGTTTTTGATTATACATATCTTTTCGATTTATAGTGAATTTTATGATTTAAAAAAACTCGTATAATAGAACTAGTTGAGAGCTATCAAATAAGATTCATATTGCATATTATTAGAAATTTGTAATGACAAATATGTACAATTTTTTACAGTAACTTGCTATGAATAGTGAAAGTGGACTAACAAACATGGACGAATGGAGTATATATATATAGGATAAACTTCCAGTAAGGGTCCCTTATTGAAAAATACCATGCAGACCTAGGCTTTTTTTTGTGTTTTCGGACCAAATTTCAACAACATTTTAAACCAAAAGCCCGATCGGATGAAACCGCCCTTAGGTATTTTTTGTTAGAGCGAATCTGTCTGCGAGGGATAAATCCGTAACTTCTGGATCCGCGTGCTTCCTTGAATTAACCTGCGAATGCAAGGCGAAAAGAGGGTTAGAGCACCTTTTGCCTCTCGTTGGCAAAGGCCTCCGAATCCTTTAAGTTAGTATCACGTGTCTTTGAAAACTTAAAAACACAATCATTATGAAAGTAATTCACAGCGTACCTTTTGTCATGGTTATTGCCTTGTATTTATAGGTGTAAACGTCCTTCACACTAGGCATCTCGTGCCACTATTTCCTATTCTCTTTAGGAGTCTTTTTTCCCAATAGGACTTTCCTATCAAAGGGATAGCTTCCTTTATATTCTTTAGATCTCGTCTAGCGGTAGTGCTTCTTTTCCGAAAATATAGGTTCAATTCACATATGAGTCTATTCCCTTCACATTAGGAATGTTCATGTCAATCCCTTATTTTCTGGGATTGCTCATATCTCTAAATAGAATACTGCGACATAGAATATTGGGAATGTTTCACAGCCGCTACCGTGGGCCGGTCTTGAAACATGTAGCTTCGGGTAACTTCGTACATAGTTGGTTCATCATGCGAAATTTGGACTATGTATTCCCACGCTTGCCAAACTACGGCCATATTAGGGGGCATCCAGCTTACCTTAAAAGCAGCGAGGCCCAGTGCATTACATTTGTACTTACTTTAATTTGATTCGACCTATTCATGGTCAATCCATTTCGATGCGAGGGACTAACGAACTCCCTATGTGGTGAGCTAATAATGTCCCTCGTTGGCGGTCATCTTAGACACGCGTGTCATGCCTTATAATAGGGTAATCGAGTTTTCCCTCTCCAATTGCTCCCCGGCTCACATTCACTGGCTTTCTTTCGTCGGTGGTGCCGAGAACTCCGGCAACTCAGGGCGGCTTTCTTACGCCGCCATCCCTCCACGTGGGTAGTGGTGCGGCCTTCGCATTAAATGCGAAGCGACCCTCTGGTGGCTCAGATAATCTCAAAGGGCGATTTTCTTTGGCGTTTTCGTCGTCACATCCCACTTTTATGGTGTTTTGGGCGGAATAATCATTATTCTTCCCCCTAAAACCTTTTAAAAAGCGAAAATTTCTCACTCCTCCTTTTTACTTCATTTTTATTTGGGCGAGAAGAGAGAAAAACCCCTTCGCCATTAACGGCCTTTCGAAGCCTTACATGCTTGACCCACTTTTCTCCGTTTAGTCACTTGGAAAATTTCCCTCCATTCCGTCGGAGACCGGCCCCTTAGTTCTATCCCCTCCCGCGTAAGTGTACCATCCGGATTTCCATTTCCATTCTTGTGTTTCATCTTCTTAGGTGGGTGGATTCACGATACTTTGTTCTATTTTTACGGGTTCCAACTTTCGAAACCCTAATTTTCTTGGCGAAAATGGGTAAACATAGGGCTCTCCTAAGTTCCCCAGATAAAATTTTAGAGTTTCGTAGGAAGTACGAGATCCCCGCCGACGTTTAATTCCGGCTAGACAACCGTTGGGATCTGAAAGAACATGGTTAGGATAAAACGAAGATCCATATCCCCTTGATATTCATAGTCGAGGGGGGCCTTAGGTTCCCCCTACACCCCTTCTTCCGTGAGGTGTGCTCTAGATGCCACCTAAACCCAATCTGTTTGTGCCTAATTTAATTTCTTAGGGTAGTTATGGGAACAATAGCCCTAAATAGTCTACTGGGCCTTGATCTTGGTTGGTGGGACCTACACTATCTCTATAGCGTAGTTCCTTCAATCGATAGTACTTACTACTTCAAAGTCAGGGATCCCAACCAGAAGCTTATCACCGACCTGCCAAATTCTTCCAAGGGTGGGGCAGATGACTATCTCGTAGTCACTGGCAACTGGGAGCCCAGAGATGCCGAGGGGATGACCATCGGCTTTGCATGCCCCACAACTCCTGGCAGACTACATTAGTACCTTTGTACCCGTATTTACTCTTTATTTTTTCCTTTAGAAACTATAACTAATTGTTTCTTCTTTTATGTTGGTTTTCTGTTGTTGCAGCGGACAACCTTAACCACGGTGGTCGCCTTATCCACGGCAATCTCCACCGTGAGGATATTGCTCGGGCTCTTCACTTTGACGGCTTCCCACCAACCCCTGTTGGTCTCGGACGTGCAGCTCATTTGCTGCTGGATTATACCCCACATATTGGGGTGGTATCGGATGTTAAGGGGAGGGGAGAACAAGACGTCTGTGGCCACCAGCCACTCCCCTGGTTGCCATACGCCCTCCTGGGGAGCGAAGGACCAATCGAACCAGAACAGGCCGAGATAGGAGAGGATCCCAACGTTCTCGAGCTCCAATTGATCTTGGCCCGCTGAGGTCACTTTTCGCCCACATTCCGGAAGATTCCTCGGCTATTCCAATTCTTGTTGTAGATGACGCCTTGAGAAAGCACACATCAAACGAGTAGTAGGGAGAAAGAAGAAAAGCAGAAGGAAGAAGGAAGGAGGATCGAGGCATTAGATTGTCTTGCTCTTTATCCTTTTTGAGATTGCGGTGAACTTCCCTTCACTAGGTCGGACGACTCCACCGGGCTCTCCCCCCTGCATCATGCGGAGATGCCTCTTCAACCGCTTAACCTCTTGGACCACGAACGGTGGAGCCCCACGTGCCCCACCGCCCATCCAGAAGCGAAGCTCTCAACCTTATTCCCTCGCTTCTCCACGATGCGCCAGAGAGAGAAGAGACTGTCCGGGAGTCCGAGCCGGCCCAACCCTCCTCAAAGGGAAGGGACCGACGCGTTAGTTTGTCAATGACCGACTCCCCCACCATTGGCTCAACTCTTGGGCCCCGTGACTTGCTCATGCAGCGGCACTCCCGCCAATGCAATTGACAAGATTTACTCTATCGACGTGGCCTTTGCATCTCCAGAGCGCCCTCCTTCCCAATGACATGGAGAGGGAGAAAGGTAACTCATATGACGCCCCGATGAAGTCTATCTTCCAAATTTAGTGCCAAGGTACATTGATCTTTGCTTCCCTTCATGTATCCTCAATTATCTGAATCTACGCCTTTACCTTGCTTTTATCTTCGTGATCATGCGTAAGGCCTCTCAGTAGGCTTCGGAGGGCAAAAAAGAAGCCGGTAGCGAGCCGGGCAAGGAGCAAAAAGGGGCGGAGGGTCGGTAGCGAGATCGCCAAGATGCTCGGCCCCCTCAAGGAGGCTCGTGGCCGAAGGAGACCCTCGCGGGGAAAAATGCCGACCGTGAAGAGGTCGAGGAGGTCAAGCTTGGCCCCAATAATCACCTAATCACCGCAGAGGCTAGGGCGTAGAGGAATACGACCGAAGCCGTGCTGAAGTCACGTGATAATTACAAAGCCTCGGATGCGGTCGTCGCGGGATACTATATCGGGGGGCGGCTTGGCGGCGTTGTCTCGAGAAGCTTGGCATTGATGAGTCTTCACCTCATTGGGTTGACATGGAGCTCCCGAAAGTGAGGTGGGTAACGCCGCTGAGGTTCGAACAAAGCGCCCGGACGCGGCGATCCTGAGATCGGTAGAACCTCACTCCGGCGGCCTTGAGTTGATGATGCTCATGCAGACCTTCCCGCATCGGAAGATAGTGCAAATGATCCCCGATCCCATTTACGCCCATTTGATGCCTCGGGGCTTTCGGTGAAGAGGCTTGATGCCTTATTTTAAACTTCGCCTTTGTCTTAATTCTCTTGATCCGACCTGCGTGGCCTCATGTGGCCTTTGCTAACACTTTTAATTCCTCATTCTTTGTTTGTTTGTTTAAGTAATGTCGTACTTTTTGTTGCAATCATCACCCTTGAGAGTTTCAGGCGCAAGTTTTTTCATACTTAGGGATTTCTTGCTGCAATATTCGTTGCAATTCTAAGTGTATTCATACTTAGGAATTTTTTGCAATATTCGTTGCAAATGTTAAGTTTCTTCGTACTTGGGGATTGTTTGCAATACTGGGTTATGGATCTAAGTTTCTTCGTTAGTTTGCAATATTAGATGCATATCTAAGTGTTTTCATACTTAGAAATTTCTTGCAATATTAGATTTATATCTAAGTGTTTTCATACTTAGAAATTGTGTGTAACATTCATATCCTCTGCCCCCAATAGGAATCCAAATTGCAAGTAAGTAGAAATTTCGGTTCATATTAATCATGCTAGGAAAAAGTAAAATTTCATTAAATATAAAAAGAAATCTGAACAAGTAATCGTTGGTGATTTTATTCGTAATCCCAACTATGCACTAAAAACAAGTGTGAATTTATTCGTATTCACCAAAGAAAGGTCTGATTGTATTCGTAATCGGGCCCACATGTTAATGAAAAAATCTTCTAAGGTTTTGGATGTTCCACGGTCGTGGAACTTGGTTTCCATCCGATCGCCAAAGCGGTAGGCCCCAATGCCGCCAATTCCCACGATCTTGTATGGGCCTTCCCAATTTGGTCCAAGCTTTCCATCGCTGGCTACCTTAGTGTTGGCCAAAACTTTCCTTAGGACTAGATCTCCCACTCAATTCCCTTGGCCGGACCTTTTTGTTGTAGCTCCTTCCCGTAGTCGCTTCCCGATAAGCCGCCAAGGTGATGAGTGCACGCCTCCCTCCTCTCCCTCGCCAGGGTCGAAGCCGCCAAATGGGGCTTTATCGTTGCCCCCCGATTCGGCGAGGGTAGTACAGATGGTTGGCAAACCAATTTCCAAAGGAATCACCGCTCGTCCCATATGCAAGGGAATACTGGCGTCTCTCCCGTAGATCGCCCGTGGGGTGGTCTGTATGCCCAAAGCACGGCCGGGAGTTCATCGCCACCTTCCCTTCTTCTTCTCCATCTCTTCTTGAGGCTTTTAATATCGTTTTTATTTGAGGCCTCGGCCGTCCGATTACTTTGTGGGTATGCGCAGGGTCGAAGTAGTAATTCCTCGATACCGCATGGTACGTAAGGCCTTGAATTTATTCCGAACCGATCCGTTATTCGAGATAATGGAGTAGGGTACTCCAAACCTTGTGATTATCTTGTTCCATACAAATCTTTCCACCATTGCTTCGTGGATTTTTTAAAAGAGCTTCCCCTCTATCCATTTTGTGAAATAGTCAGTACCAATAAGTAGGAATTTTCGTTTTCCTGTTGCCATAGGGAGGGGACCTACAATGTCTAGTCCCCACTGGGCAAATGGCCACGGACTAGTTAAAGGTAGCAAATCCTACCGGTGCTCGGATCAAAGGGAAAACTTCCGACACTTTACCGGGTATGCCCTCCACAAGTTCCAGCATGAATTTCGTAAAGAAATTTCTGGACCAGAGTTGGGTGCACACATAATAGGTATGGACCAAGGAAAGACTTTCTGTAAAGCTTACCTTCTGGGGAGAGCCAAAAGCGTACTGATTTGGTTTTGATTTTGTGTGCCTCCCTCTTGTCCTCTGGCAAGGTCCCATCTCGTAGGTATGCCACTATTGGGTCCATCCAAATTTGGTCCCAAATTCGGTTTCCATCCACGACCTCCACAGTCGGCCAATGCTTGGTTCGCCCAGATAGTCCACTGTCACCATGCGGCGATATTCCGTGTTGACGGCTGAGCCCAGGCAAGCCAATGAGTCTGCGTGTGCATTTTGACCCGAGCTGATCTGCTGGATGTGGATCGTATGGAATTTATTGAGCAAATCCTTGGTTTTCCTCTCAGTCGCTGCCATCTTCTCGCTTTTAAAGTGGCGTATTCTCCCGAAAATTGGTTAACAACTAACTGTGAGTCGCAAAATATTCTCAATTTGCTCACCTTGAGTTCTAGGGGCACTTTTTAGTCCAAATGATCAAGGCTTAGTGATTCTCGCCACATTGTTAGTGGCACTAAATCCGAGCCGTAGCGCTTGCTCCAGAGCCAACCCTTCTGGTGAGAAAAGCACAACTCCTGCTCCAGATCCTTTGTTGCGGTCACCCGCCAACGTAAAAGCTTCCATTCGCCCTATCTTCGGATCGGCCACCTCCCTTGTTTGCTCGGGATTTCCAACTTGCTCCTTCTCGTGGAGCACAGGCGGTGGTGGTGCCATTGTCGGAGAAAACTCAGCAACGAAATCCGCTAAAATTTGCCCCTTGATTGTTTGTCCCCAGGGGCGATAATCAAGGTCAAACCGACTTCAAATTTCTATTGACCATTTGGAGATTCTTCCAGAGAAGTCTGCCTTTCTGAGCAAGGCCCTTAGTGGATATTCAGTGAGTATGGTGATGGAATGTTGTAAGAAGTAATGTGGCAACTTCCTTGATGCCACAACAAGGGCGTATACCAACTTCTCCAGTGGCAGGTAGCGTGTCTCAGCATCCAACAACGTTTTGCTCCGCGAAGTAAATCGGAGCCCCGCCCGCCCCTTTATTCGTAGAAGGACCGAGCTGACCGCATGGTCAAATACTGCTAAGTATAGTGCCAATCGCTCCCCAGCTTCTGGAGTAGAGAGTAATGGTGGTGATGATAGGTAGCTTTTTAACTCCTGGAAAGCTTGTTCTGCTTTCGGCTCCCCATTAAGTAGCCTTCTCTCTTCTTCAGAAGTTGAAAGAAAGGTCTGCAGCGGTCTGAAGATTTACTAATGAAATGATTTAGAGCTGCTGCCATTCCCGTCAATCTTTGGACCTCCTTCGTGGTCTTTGGGCTTTGAAGGTCTTGCAGAGCCGTAATTTGGTCTGGATTGGCCTCAATTCCCCTCTTAGTCACTAAGTGCCCAAGGAACTTCCCCGAGCTGACTCCAAAAGGCGCATTTCGAGGCGTTTAACTTTAACTTGTATTTTCTCAAAATGTCGAAAGTTACCTTTAAGTCAGCGAGGTGATCAGTTTTCAACTTGCTCTTGACTACCATGTCGTCGATGTAGACTTCCATAGTCTTCTTGAAATGGTCTTTGAACATCTAAGTAACCCGACCTCGATAGGTTGCCCAAGATTCCGTAGCCCAAAAGGCATAACTTTGTAGCAAAGAGAGCCCCTCTTGGTGATATGAAAGATGTTTTCTCCTCGATGCGGCTCGTTACATGGCTATTTGATGGTATCCTTGGTATCGTCAAGGAAACTCATCCTCTCATAGCCTGATGTGGCGTCTACTAGTTGATCGATTCTCGGGAGTGGAAAGCTGTCTTTCGGGCATGCCTTGTTGAGGCTGGTGAAATCCACGCAGACCCTCCACTTTCCATTCTTCTTTTTGACTACGACTGTGTTAGCCAACCAATCTGGATAGCTTACCTCTCGTATGGCGTCTGCTTCTAGTAGCCGTTCTACCTTTTCGATTCTGGCGTCTGCGCGTCTTTGTGGTGCCGACCTCCTTGCCTTACACTGGCGGCTTATGTTGAGGGTCCACATTCAAATGGTGGCGATAACCCCCGGGGATCTATCCCGGGCATCTCACGGGGGTCCATGCAAACATCGTCAATGTGGCTTTTAAGAAAAGCGACGGATCTTCTTCCTCCCAAATCGGAGAGGGTCTCGCCGAGATTAGGAAATACCTCTACGCATCGTCTTCACGAACACGCACCTTCTTCAATCCTTCTACCATCTTCTTGGTGGGATCGCCACCCACGCCTTCTTAAGTTGGTTGGTGCGGAACTTCTTCTATATACCGGCACCGGCCTTTGGGGATTTTTTCAAGACCATGGTAAAGCATTGATCGACCATTTTCGGTTGCCTTTAATGCACTTTCGATTCCCGTCGACTCGGGGTACTTGATTTTACGGTGGTAAGTGGAAGAGCGCCCTCATTTTATGCATCCATGTCCTTCCTATAATCGCGTTATAGGATGAGGGATGTCCACCACAAGAAAATCGTCTTCAAGATTCGCGATCCTGCTTTCGGACGGTAGTGTGACCTTTCTCCATCGCCACACCGTCTGCGAAATAAAACCAACCAAGGGGACAAGGCACTTTTTGTAGTGAACTTGTTGGCAGTTCCATCTTCTTGAAGGTGTTATAGTACATGATTTCGGTGCTGGCCCCCTGGTCCACTAGTATTTTCTCCACGTCATAGTCCCCTATTCGTAGGGTGATAACTAATGCGTCATTATGGGGTATCGTTACTCCATCCAGGTCGTCATCAGTGAAGGTGATCGGGGTCTGCAGGACTTCCCCTACCCTCGGCCTTTTCATGCCGAGCTTCATGACTTGCTTTGCCTGCCCATCAACCCTTTGGACGTGCCTTATTTCGTTGTTCATATATGGAGCCACCATTCCATGTATCATATGGATTGTCCCCTTTGGCCATTTTTCGTAGTCCACCTCTTCCACCATCTCGGCTTCATTCTTGTTGTCGGTAAAACCTCCTTTAGATGGCCTTCCGCCACTTTCGCCCAGAATTTCTTGTACTCTATACAATCCTCGGTCATGTTCCCCAATCCACGTGGTAATCTGCAGTCTTTGGTTAGTGGCTCTCCTTTTCTCCGGGTTCCCCGGTCATCTTGGTGGTCTTACGAACCATTGCTCATTCTTGATCCTATACTGACATTTTTGTATATTGGGATATTGAAAGTAGTCATGATGCTAAAGTATGACTTGGGGTCTGGCTCGGCTTTATCTTTCTTTTGCTGAGCGTAATCCTTCCTTCCCGTCGTGAAGTCCTTCTTGTATACCTTTGATTCCATCGTCTTCTTCTCTGCGGATCGTGGTTTGTCCGACCCGCGATCTTTCCTCCTACTGCGGGGATGTCGCGTTTCTACCCGTGCGTGCTCCTCTCGTAGATCCTCTCCATCAATTTGGCCACGCATTTTGGCGGATGCATGGTGTTTATTCACGTAACTTACCGTGCCGCGGGCAAGCTTGTTTTTTGAGCGTTGCGGGCGTACTCCTCACTACAATTTTCAATTTAGTTTGAAAGTTTCCCAAAGGCGTTTTGAGTATTGATGCAGAGTCTCATCGTCCCTCTGTCTCATAGAGGTTAGCGTTATCAAAGGTTTTGGAGCGGCTTCGGCTTGTGAAAGCCGGCGGTGAACTCCTCGCGGTTGTGCCCAACATAGGATGGATCCTTACGGGAGCTTATGGTACCAACTAAGTGCCACTTTCCCAGGGCCCGGATGGGAGCATTTTGCATAACGGTAGCATCATCTGTTCATGCATAAACATAGCTTCTTTGGTAGTCTTTGGATGTAGACCCGCCGGGATGCATCTTGGTTTAAGTAAGGGATGAATGCGAGTGTTTCACTCTGCTTTCGGCGTTTTCTCATGCGTATCGATGGGCCAAAAGGTGACTTGGAGATCGACCTAGGGCCTCTTTAGATGCTTCTAGATGCGGTTGTTGTGTGGCCTCCACCGGCTCGGTCATTTCGACCAAGCGTCCTCTTTTCTCATCTTGCCGCGGGGGATTAGCTCGTTGGAACCGGATCTTTCATATACGTCCTGGCGTGCTTCCTCCTTTCTCTTTTTTTTTCGAAGCGGCTCCTCTCTCCTTTTTTTTTTGTTGGAGAAGTTGCTTTCGGGTCGATAGAGGCATTGTTGTGATGGTGACTTTTCTTTTCTGGTCATGTCGTGCGGATCTGTCCCGAGGCGTGGGTCTTTTCTTTTTCACGGAGCTGCTTTTTAGGTCCCATCTCGTTCTCGTCGAGTGACCTCCGGGCGGTTCCTCTGCCTCTTGCTCCTATCACGAGGCTATCTTCCCTTTTCGCGATTCCTTGCGTGTGCGTGACCATCTCTCTTTGGAGGGCTCCTTCCCGCTCACGTCGGGTAGGGGCTTCTCCATTCTTGATGGCGTTTTTTGGCGTCTTCTCCTTGGGGAACAGCGGAGTTCTAAATGTGTGTCCTTAAATTTTGGGATCTCACGGGATCTCCCCTAGGTTAAACCTCCTAGTTGATGGTTTTTAGTGGCGCTCAGGAACTAAGGGAGCTTTGTCCACCTTTGTGCTCTTTCTTGTTGTAGTATACCTGGCGTGGTACCATCGTCTTCTATATCCTTTTCGTTGTGGAGTGCCGAAGGGGCTCAGAATGTACCATGATTGATCTGTTGTAGGGGATCAAGCTTTTTACGCCCGCTTTCCCACAGGCGGCGCCAATTATGCGGGGGATAAATCCGGCGTAACTCTCGGATCCGCGTGCTTCCTTGAATTAACCACGAATGCAATACTGAAGAGGGTTAGAGCACCTTGCCTCGTTGGCAAAGGCCCTCCGATGCCTAAGTTAGTATCACGTGCTTGAAAGCTTAAAACACAATGCGTATGAAAGTAATTCCGCAGCGTACCTTTTGTCATGGTTATTGCCTTGTATTTATAGGTGTAAACATCCTTCACACTAGGCATCTCGTGCCACTATTTCCTATTCTCTTTAGGAGTCTTTTTCCCAATAGGACTTTCCTATCAAAGGGATAGCTTCCTTATATTGCTAGATCTCGTCTAGCAGTAGTCTTTCTTTCCATATAGGACTCATTCCTATATGGGGTCTATTCCCCTTCACATTAGGAATGTTCATGTCAATCCCTTATTTTACGGGATTGCTCCTTATCTCGTAAGGTACCGCTTATAGAATATTCTGGAATGTTTCACCGCCCTTCTCGTGGCAGTGCCGAGCTTTCACGTAGCTCGGAGTAACTCGTACATAGTTAGGTTCATCATGCCGAAATTTTGGACTATGTATTCCAAAAACGCTTTGCCAAACTACGGCCATATCGAGGGCATCCCGCATTGCGCCTTGCCAGAAACTAGTGCATTCTGTTGTACTTACTTTAATTTGATTCCTGACCCTATTCATGGTCAATCCAGCTCGGTACAGGGACTAACGAACTCCCTATGTGGTGCCGAGCTAATCGCCCTCTCGTGGCGGTCATCTTAGACACGTGCCATGCCTTATAATAGGGTAATCAGAGTTTTCCCTCTCCAGAATCCACATGGAGGCTCTTAAAAATGCATTTTAAAAAAATTGAACGGTTCGGATCGTCAAAATTTGGCTCGGAAAGGTGAGGTCCGCATTTTAACTTCAATAAAGGACCCTTATTAGAAGTTTATCCTATATATATGGGTCTTGCTAACATGTGCCCAATAGGCACACAATAAGCACACAAACAAACAAAAACAACACACACTCCAACACACCTTTTATATTTTTCAATGCATTTTCACATATCCCTATACACTTTTTACACATTTCAATACATTTTTCCATTAGGCACACGTTGGCATTTTCCTATATATATATATATATATATATATATATATATATATATATATATATATATTCAAGTAAAAACTTACAAAAAAATTCAAGAAATATTTTTTAAGGGCCCAAAACAAAATCTCAATATTGCGCCCTCTACATCTTCAACAGTTTTTTAAATATTTTTATTATAAAAGACAAATACAAAAATATATAATTGTAAGAATTTTTTTTTTCAAGAATATAAAGAAAGTATCCTCATGTTTTAACTATGATTTGTTACAAAACAATTTAAAAAATCTTGTTAGCTTGCTCAATTTGTTTTCAATTTTCCACCACTGGGATGATTTTTTTTAATTAAATTTAAGAACATCACTTGTACATTATTGTTGTATATGTTAAAAGCTAAAATTCTAACAATGTAATTGAGTAATGTGACTTCTTACTATTGTGGATTGAAAAGGAAAAAACAAAAAGTCTAGAACCGCATTCAAATGCAGCCATATTTAGATAAACACATGCATAAATCTGTGTGGCTCACTGATAGCACTACCAATTTGTATGATCCCATATTTTTATAAAAGTTTTTTTTTAATATTTGAGAGTGTGATCTAGACTTGTTAGGAACAAAAAATGGAGTGAGGAAAAAAGGGAGCCCTGCTGATATCAAAATAAAAAACTAAAAAAAAAAGAAAGAAACAAGGAAGGTGAGACTAGAGAAACAAAAAGATACAAGAAGTAGAGTTACCCTGGGGTTTCGATCTCATCCCGCTGAAGAGGTTGCACTCACACTAGACCAACGGAGCAGAATACACCATTGAATTTCATTTGGAAACCTTTTTTATTTATACCTAACTTACATTTTTTTTTTGGGTTGCCCAAGTCCGGAGGTTTGCTGGGCTTACCCCAGGGCCGGCTGGTCAACTTGCTTCATTTCAGACCCAAAGAGAGAAAATAAGATTACTTGGTCAACTTTGTTGTTCAAACCACAAGAAAATTTTGTTGCCAATTGGCTATTCTTTTAAATTGAACTAGTGCACGCACGTCACCGTGTGCTCAGTGGTTAAGGATTATTTAGTGATGAAAAGAGTTGTTCGATTTTACAATATTTTGAAATTGTTAGTGGCTTGGAAGTCCCATACATTCGGGTGTTTTCTTCAATCCCATTGCCATACCTACAAATAAGTGGAGGTTTTTAGTAGCTCTTTTGTGTTCTTGTTCACTTCTTTCAATGAAAGTTTTGGCTTCAGATACAGATTTTTTTAACTTGGATTCGAAGATGGATATGTATTTAAAATTTTGTAATGTGTCTTTCCAAGAGCGTGTATTAGACGATTTCTAATGCCTTGGTTTGGAATGTTTTTTCCCACTTCTTCTGTACTCTCATACATCAAAACACTCCATTATGACATTCTTTGGGTCCTTTTAGCCGACCTTTGAATGTATAAGGTAATTCATATTTGTCTTGACCATAATTATAGCTTGACAAGTCAATAAATTTTAGTTCCACCACAAATTTATTGGACGAAAAGGATACAGATTTTGAAAATTATAAAATCCTTGACTTTATGCTTATTAAACAGCTATTGTTAAAAGAAAAGCCGTCCAAAATTTCGTAAATCCAAAAACGAAGTCGAAAAAAATTGAAGCATATGTAGTTATTTGGGTCATCTGCAATTGTCTATAATATTCAGCAATTAACCTAATGAAAATTAATCAGTTAAGTCTTGTACCAAGTATGGTATTACCAAACAAACGTAAATTTCATACTTGGAGTTGCATTGCATTATACATTAGCAATCCTTTTATTTGCAAAACACAACACAAGAAAGTCAGTTTCATCTAAAGTCTAAAATACTTTAGTAAAGCCATTTCATGATTGACTGCCTATATCCAGGGGCCAGGGCCAGCCCAGGGGTAAGCCCGGGAAGCCTCTAGGCTTGGGCAACCCACCCGGGCCGGGGCAACCAAAAACAACAATAATTCATAACTTATATATAAGTTTAAATAAGTTTCCCACGCTATTGCAGACAGCAGTCTTTGTGCGTTGGCCACCTGCTGGTACTTAGATTTTGCTATTCCATATGGGGCTGGGTTCGACACCCAGCTACCTCACTCTATACAATATATTTTGTTCTCTTTTAGAGTTTCTTTTTCTTTCCCCTTTTTTTTGTGAGCAAACACTTTCCTTTTTTCTTTTTTCTATTTTTGTTTTTTCCCTCTATTTTTTTTCCTCCAACCGGTCTTGAACCACACGCAAAATACCTCATAAATATGTGACACCAAACAAATTGGTGGTGCTATGTGTTTAAGTAAATGTGTAGTTTTCGTGTGGTTCTAAACTTTGTGTTTTTCCCTACCAATCCACAATATTATGAAAATCAAATTATTCAATTACTTGTTATAATTTTTGCATTTAATGAACACAACAATAATGTACAAGTAATTTATTCTTACATTTGATTAAAAAAAAAAAAAAGAACCAATGGTGGAAAATTCCCAAAAAAAATCGATCGAGCTTACACAAAATTTATGAGTTTTTGTGTTTATCTTTTGTAGTTTTATTCTTTGAGTTTGCATTGTCGTAAATTTGTAATTTTTTTAAAAGAACTCTTGAAGACATAGGGAGCCCAACATTTGAGAGTTTGTTTTGGCTCCCGAAAATGTTAAAGCTGCATTGCCGATTACAGTTTTTTCAAGAGATTAAGTCGATTTACTATGATCTCAATTAAAAATGAATTGATCTTAGATAAGTTAAAATACGATATCACAATTTAAAATTGCAAGTTTTTTTTGTGATGTAATTCAAGGTAAAGAACAATGTAACCTTCCAGAAAACTCTACTTCAAAGTCCCATTCCCCTCTTTTGCACCCAAACACCAATCATCCTCAAAAATCAAGTTCAAAGGAGCACTTTTTCAAGCATTTTGAATGTAAAATTCTTGACCTTTTAGGCTGCTGTTTGGCAACTGAGGGGACTTATTTAAATATATTTCAATCATTTTTATTGAATTTGCACTCAAATAAAGCCTACAATATGTCAAAATAATTTTTCAACGAATCAATCCTAGAATAGCATTCGTTCGCCCAAGTACTATTTGTGCACACAAATGCTCTCCTACGCTTTTTTTTTTCCCAAAATCAATTTTTTGCACAAATTTATAGGAATTTTGAGCTTATCATTTTATTTTTGCTTACTAGTCAAATTTGCGTTCCGTGGGAAAATAATTTTGGTCAGAAACAGATTTTCATTTTGTTATAAATAAAATTTTAAAATCAGGGCTGGAGTAGCACTTGTGCATCCAAGTACTATTAGTGTGCACAAGTGTACTTCATAGACTATTTTCCCGAGTTTATTTTGTTCATCATTTTGTAAAAATCCATGATTTCTACATACTTTTGGTGGTTTATTTGTCACTTTTCTGTTCAAATTTTCTGGTAGCTAATAAGTCGTTCATAAAAAACATTATTAGGAAAATCAATTTTCAGAAAATAAAAAGAAAAACAAAACCATTTTCAAATCATCAAGTTTTAAATAAAAAGAATTAAAGTTTGGTTTTTATTAAGTTCTTCGTTTTAATGGATTTAATACACATTTCACGCACGTTATATTTATTCATTCGTGTTCTAATTTACTTAAGTTACCTTTAATCTTGTTACATGTATCAAGTTTGATAATAAGATATTTTCATAAAATCCCACAAATATTAAATTAGAGACTGATCCCTTGTCGGGCGAGGGGGCTACCGTAAAACCCTTCTCCTCTCGTAACTTGACTCCGAGCCCAGAATCTTTTTTGTTACAAAGATTATTGACAAAAAAAAATTTCAAAACACGGCACGGATGTCACATTTTCAAAAATGGTTTCCCGGGTGATTTTACGCAAACCCGGATGGCTACTCCAAAATCAAAATCAAAATTTTAAATCGGCAAAGTCGAGGAGCCCGTGCGTCTAAACTTCTACATCAACATATCGTACCAATCGTAAATTCTCTCGTGATCATTCCAACCAGTTACCAAGGCGTACATGGTAAGGTTGGCATCTGGGCTGAGGATCAACACATTACCAGTTACCAATGTGTGTGCAGCCACAAATTCAATCCATTCATGCCTTATCAAATGACCACTTACATAGTTAGCAGTCCATGTTCACCCTTTGTCACCAATGTAAATTCTTCACACCTTTGGACTTGAAAGGATGGTCTGAATGGCACAGGCATTTCCTGCATACAAGGTATTCAATGGATCAGAATTCTAATAGAATTTTTGTTGTAGTTGCGTCACGGAGCTAACAAGTCTTACCAGGCTTTCTAGATCAGCAAACCTTAGCACAATAACACACCTTAGTGCGTGCCTACATGCTCTAAAACAAATCAGTGGATGGAATTAAGCTGAAAAAACACAAACATTAACATATCTCATAGCTTTTAGAAGGTGTGGCTCAAATAATAGCTCTAATATCAGCATGCACAAATGGTTTATATGATGCAATAAAGCTATATAGGAAAGTAATGGAAGTCTTCCTACAATTGTTCCATGTTAACCCTCTCATCTATTTGTAGTAGAGATGGCTACTTCAACATCCCAACCAACTAAGGCATTTGGCTCTTGAATTGGCAGAGTAGTCGACCGGTCATAGTTCAGTTCACATCCATTTTGATCGAAAACAAAGAGATCAAATTGAAAGTGGCCCACTAGACGCAAGCAACACGGTAATTTAATTGGAAGTAATGAGCATGAGCAACCTCATTCCATCTTTCACTTAACGACCCCTTTTTCATTTTCACATACCAATGCCGGTTTCCACTATTAAAAATTGAATGGCTTCATTTGGTGCAAACAAGTATGAGCGAATACAACCTTGAAATTTTTGCACATTATATATTACACAACTTGTATAAGCAACAACCATGCATAAAGGTTTTTTTTTTTTTTTGTGGACAAATACAAGAATAAAGCCTCACTACTGTTGTATTTCCCTGCACCTAAGCTATATATGTAAAGAAATCTCTAATTACTATCATTTTCTCTTTTAATAACATAAACAATCTCGTGAAACTAAAAGACAGTAAACCATAGAATATGCCAATTGCCTCACGCAGGTTTTTAGCAAAGTCAAACGTAAGTGATGAACGATAATACAGATCAATAAATGTGGGCCTTTGATTCATGATCGTATTCATCCAATCTTTGAAGTGCTCAAATTCATTCCATTGAAATATATAACTAAGATCAAATAGACAACAATATTTCTTCATGAAGCCAGTGTGAGCAACATACTTCAAGTTATGATTGTCGTTAGGCACTGAGTATCCAACTTTGATCAACCTATAATTTGTGTTTATAAGATATTAGCCCACCCCCATTTTAGGTGTGGTTCTTGAATATTGGATACCAAGGTTTCGCACAAAGTGTGGGCAAGAGGCAACCAACTGATCCCGATAGCATAAAGTCATACTGAACTAAATTTGGATTCAAACCTGCAAGGCGTGAAATCATTTAGGTAACTATAGAAGTGCAAATACGGCAAACAAAGCAATTATGGTTTAGAACGTTGACTTAATTTCATTTATTTTGCCATGTGTCCTTGACTATGTCATTGTTTTGTTTTTTATTAGTGTCATGTTTAATGATTTATAAGCTCATCTCGTCTTCTATTGCACAGTATTTAGTTTGCCCTGCTATTAATTACATGTATTTATCTATACATACATATAACGCTTGAAGACATGAGCAAAACTCAGAAAACAACAACATAAAATAATTATAGACGATAAATCATAAATGTCATTACAATGCATCTAACACCATGCACTTCTATGCACCCATCAACTAAAATTAGCATTTCTTTTGTGGGCAGAGTCATTAGCTAAATAGTAGTAAACCAGAAGCAAGTAAGCAACAATGCAGAAAGCTGTT
Source organism: Vaccinium macrocarpon (assembly GCA_022606695.1). Lineage (NCBI taxonomy): Eukaryota > Viridiplantae > Streptophyta > Magnoliopsida > Ericales > Ericaceae > Vaccinium > Vaccinium macrocarpon. The sequence continues at coordinate 15,320,720 of CM040180.1, forward strand.
CCATGGAACTACTGCTAAAAATATTTAGTCTTTTTTCTTTCAATTCACCTATTCTAATAGATGAAAGAAGAGTGGCTGATATTTTTAGTATACCTTTTGCAATCCCTACAAGCGCTTGAGAATGAGCTTCCACCAAAATAACAGCAGACCATAAATTTCTTCTGCAAAAGAAACATCTATGACAAGAAGTTAAAACATTATAAAGAAGTTGTTTGCCTAGGCTGATATTTTAGCACTTTTTATAGTCTAGTTTTGATAAATAACCGAACAAGTCCCTAGCTAGAATATTGCTAAGGCATAATCCTAAGAATTTTTTTGTGAGTATTCATCTATTGAAGTATGACATATCATACTTTTTGCTGTAAAGCATTACATGCATATGTTATTTCATTAGTACAACTAATAATGAAACTCTTATGTCATCATATCAAATACATGATGGAACTAGTTACATCCATTATTGAGCAAATTTATTTTGGAACAACAATATTAAAATAGGATTTTTTTTAAAAAAAATTGTAGCATCATTAATATATTTGTGCAAGTAATAAATCTGATAAGAAATTTGAGTATGTAAGTGTCATTTGATTTACAATTCTACAATCTAAAGCCATATGTAATTAGTGCTACAGAGAGTATTTATTTACTAACTCCTTGATGTTTGTTTTTGTCATTTCTAAATCACTGTAATTTTGATATGTAGAAGATCAAACTATACTGGAAGAGTTTGAGTGGAGTAGCTCTTTCCAATTCTCATTATGACTCTCTTGGCACTAATTAAACTAAACTAAGTCGTTCTAGTTCTAAGACGGCGGCTTTGATAAAATTTATAATTAATCTCGAGCACTGTTGTTATCATATAATTAAGTGAATGTAGTATTCTCATTGTAAGGGATTATTCATTATAATTTCATGTTGTCAACATTAAAATTAGTTTGACATTTATGTTATTTTTTAAATTTACAAATTTTTAAAGAATATTATTAAAAATATATACAATATATCTAAAATCTGTTTTTTAAACCTTACCAATGGTGTGTTGAACTTTAGCCATTCCATTGTCTCTATAGATTTTGCCAGTACAAAACTCGATGAAATAGTTATTGTTAGCGCGGATTTTATGGAATAAAGACTACTGGGTGTCTTAAAATATGGATACAAGTACAATTGTGCACATGTATAGCAGTTGATGTGCATAGTTAGTCCTTTAAGAGTATTGATTGCAGCCTGTAAAGAATGTGTATATAATGCATGAAAAAATTGTATATTAGCAGGAATTGGAAAATGCATTATTGGAATAAATTAAGATATTAGCCTAGTCATAGTCAGAATGCTTACTTCTCTAGTCAAAACTTGAGGATTGTTTATATTATGTGGATTTACTTAAATGCGTAAATACGTATGTTGGATACTTAGCATTTGGATAACAGTGGTAGTGGTGGATACGTATGTGCAATATTTAGTTGCCTTTTGAAATTACAAGGGTGCAAAATTTCACCCTCATTTCGAGGCAAAGAAACTGATGAGCCTTTAATCATAGATCCAGTATATTTTGATTTGATATGTGAAAGCCAATGCAATATATATGCAAGTAAGAATGATACAAGTGTTCTCTTGTTGGATGTTTCTTTTTCAGATGTGATTAGATATTGTAGGAGATGCATTAATGAAAGACTATGAATTGTAATATATGAACTTGTTTTTTGGGAGCATCGAAAATGAAAGATACTTGCCTTAGAAAAACCATAACCTGTTACTCTTCATTTTAATTCATTTTAGTAGCACAAGGCTAGTCGCAATTTAAAAAGTGCATAATTTTAGAAAGTTGAATTCACAAAATTGTTTTAAAGAGAAATCAAAACCACATCTTAGTTTTTGCCATAGACTTGTTATTGCAAAACTATAAAACTCTACATATTGTTCCAAGTGCAAATAAACTCCAATCAGTTTAGAATTATGCCCTTCACGTGATCAATTGTGATCAAACTTAGCAAAATTATCATGGAAAAACATTTATTTCAATACTAATTAGTTTATAATACTATAGACCATGGTGGCTAGAGTACGTTACCTGTCATGGTAAAAAATTTGGAAAATTAACGATTCTTCACTAATCTATTGTTGTGACAAATATTTTGTAGCATAAGTTGCAACAGTTAAAGGGAAATGCTACACTTACTCGTCTTCAATGATTTGAGACACATGTTTTAATTCATTGATGCTAAAAGACAATGCTTTGATTCTGTTTCTTCATACTTGTTTGCTCCAACAAACTTAGATCATGTACCAATCATTTCGACTACAGCTTCTGATAGTTTACCCTATAATGTAGAACGTTAAATATATGTCAACGTGTTACATATAATCAGTGTTTTCATTGTTGTGATACAATGTTTGACCTAATTACCTGGACGATGGAAAGCTAGAAAGTTACCTATTTGGTGTTTTCTTTTAGGTAGTTTCTCGTGATACCAAACATTGTCTCAACTTGGTCTCCAAAAACTGTTGCAACGATAATTCAGTGGAATGTGACAGTTTGACAAATAAGTTGTATCTGTTTTGTAGAACATCATAGGAATGCTTAGTAAAGGTTTGAAGGTAAATCCTTTTTTTTTTTTGTGATTGTTTCATTTAAGTGTTGTGTGTGAGGAATATGAACCTTAGCTCAGGTAAACTCTTGCTTTACAAAAAGTGCACCAGAATGGAGTACAATCAGTTGTTAGGCTACTCTAGATACCCTTTGAACATGAAATATTGTAGAATTGTTGATAAAAGTTTGTTACTTTGCTAATAGTTTGAACCCCATGGAACTCCTCCTACTATTATCAAGATTTTCAACTGAATTACTCCCTCCGTCCCAATTTCTTGGTCCTTCTTTTCATTTTGGGATGTCCCAAAATATTTGTCCCACTTCTAAAAATATCCATCAAAATTGGGTCACTTTCCAATTTTACCCTTAAAAAGTACTTTTCCCATCTTAATTGGCTAGTCTATTATCTTTTATTTTATAACCGTTTTTATGATTTTGAAAATTTTGTATAATAAAACTAATTGATATCTATCAAACAAGATCCATATTGAATATGTTTTGATTTTCATATAATAAATTAGCCTCACAAATTTGGTCACATTAATATTGACTGGATTTATGGGTAAAATAAAAAAGCTAATACAAAGTTCACATTCCTTAAAAATCCGTTTCCCCAAAAGGGGCCAAGAAATTGGGACGGAGGGAGTATAAAGATGGCTCCATTAATTTAGTTGTACGTTAGATGATTTACCATTTCGACATTGGTTAGAAGTAGGGGTGTCCACGGATCCGATCCGATCCACTCAGAGCGGATTATGGTTTTTAAGATCTGGAAGCGAACCGAACATTCACAGATTGGCTACGGATCAGATCGGGCGGATTTGACAGATTAAAAAGGATTATTGAGTGGATCGAGCAAATTTGATCTGGATCCGAAACCGCCAGATAAGAAATTCTCGATCCGAAACTAAACTGAACATTCACGAATAGTTCAACAAATGGATTTGACGAATTGAGTGGATTGGATGATCCGCTGGACAACCCTAGTTGGAAGGGTATGGATTTTGATGATCTGTTTTCTTTGTGGTGCAGATAATCAAAACATTCCTATTTGATTGATCTGTATTTATTGTAACTTTTATATCTGTTTTTGTTTGATACACCTATATTTGTCACTCTTTTGTGTTAAATCACTAAATGTACATTACCTTTTTATTGCTTGATATAAAACATAATATGTAGTTCAAATTACCATGTTTGTAGACATTTTGCTTGTGGTAGAGGATAGTTGAAGATAAAAGTTGTTGACTTCTTTGTGAACAATTTGATACCTGTGATTAATTAAATGATCAAGTTATTATTGTTTATTAGTTAATTTATCATTTTTAATTATTTCTAGTGTAATAATAAAATTTTCGCGTTATTATCGGTGTATGAGCCAACTTTGATTTCGACACCAATTATAGTTGGATATGATCTGGGCAATGTAGTGAAAGCTTGACCATCATGCATGATGAATTGATCCCACATGGTTAAAATTGTTGGTTGAATCCTGTAATTAAGATGGTCATTAGGAAAACAAAATTTAATCTATTAATAATTTCGGTGTAGGTGAACACACTGTATTAAGATTAACCCTTGGTCAATGACAACAATATCTAGTACGCATGTTTCTCTAGTCTTTCTTGGTAGAGCAACAAAAAGAACAACGAAGAGGGCATCAATAAAGAATTAGTGCATATGATCAGTAATATAAAAATGAAAACACTTCTTGTTACTGTAAGATAATATGTAGGGAGATGACATTAGTGTGCAACATGAGTGGATGTGCATCTAACACATGAATTGTGTTAGTTTAATTAAGCTTTGACATGATAGTTTATAGTGAAATAAGTTATTAAAATTGAAGGGTAATGTAAAGAGTTTAAATTGCATACATATGCCTTCACGTGAGTTTTTGTGCCTCTAGATTTATGGCAATGGAACAAAATTTTATTTGGCACCTTTGAGTATTTTGGCTGGATTTTCTTGTATCCGTGTTCTTGCATATATGAACCATTGATAATCATTGTCTATAACACGATACTCCACTGGTGTTTTCCGGATCATAGCATTGGTATTTGATGTGATACACTTTTAGTGTATGTCTCTGCAAATTGATGTGTCCACCAAATATGATTTTTTTTTTTTGTTCCAGTCCACCAAATATGATGCCTTCTACTTTAGTACCCTGGAACAAGTTATCACAATTTAAGTCCAGATTTCTAATTTTTTTTGAATAAGTGTTATGTAAGCGTAAATGAAATGGTATAGTTTCATTTACCTCAGCATCGATCATAACCACCTTTTGATGAACGTTGTTAGTTTTTGTTAATCTGGCAAATCCTCTTTCAATGACAGTAACTTAAGTTGTCCAAATTATGGTGTCTTCATTTATATTTCTGATCATGTACACTTGTTTAACCATCTGATACAATCATAAAGTTAGTTTTTTGTAGTAAATATAGCAATGGTTTGTTTTTTGGCAATAAACATAGATTTTTGTTGTGCTACAGATGCTGGAGGTACCACAACAAAATTTCAAAAAAAAAAAGATCAATCTCTTTCAACTATCAAGTTCATTTTCATATCGAAACAATATGTTTCCTTTGAGCATACGTATTAGGAATATCCCTAAGATTGGATTGGTGTATTTACTGACACATGCATTTGTTTAGTACAAGTTATTGATCAATGTAATATCTACTTAAGAAAAAGCATAACGAAGGATATGCTAATAAACAATAAGACTTTTCTATTATTACAACTAACCAAAAATTATTTGTTCGACAAGAGAATTCAATATATTATGAAGCACAAATATAGATATCTAAGAAGTATTATGCTGAGTATGGATCAACTATTTGCATTCTTAAATGTCAGCTAACATTATTTTGTTATAAGTGTAAGAAGTATGTTGCAGATGTGAACTTAACAGCGAAAAATGTTTATTTTTAACAAAGTATTAACCTGAAGAGGAATGGTAAAATAGTCAATTTGTTGTCTGCAATTGTACTTGCAAAAGTAATTTTTGCTAATGCTGGTTATGCTTGGAAGTATAATGTGGTCAACATTTATGAAAGATCAAGATGCTAGTTTTTCCCAAGTATCAAAGTGATGAACAACAAGATTGTAATAAATGTAGTTCATCAGTTTAAGGCCTAATAGCCATGAAGTCTTTCTTAGTGGAGCAATGTAAAGAAGAACAGACTGGATATTTATAAAAAAAAGTAGTGGAGGATATGTTCAGTAATATAAGAATGAAAACAATGGCTGAACGATAGTTTGTTGACAAATGAAATTAATGCGGCAAGAGTTGATCTGCATTAAACACTTGAATTTTGTTAGTTTAAGCAAACAAAAGATCAATTTTTTGAGAGAAAAGATGGATCGAGTTGGTTGTGAAATAGTGATGAGTCCTAAGTTCTTATTTGAATTGGGTGTTCTCATAGTGTTTTAGAAACTGTATACATCTATATTACATTACACAATGCTTTTGAGAAATGTCCCTCTCACAAGTGTCCTCCGTGACACTTTGGAGGGCCGTGATCAAATTTTAAAGTTTCTTCTTAACTAATCTGATGGCTCAAATTACTTTTATTTTAAAATTCAAAACCCAAAATTAAAGGAATTATTTAAGCCCCCAATCTATGTCATGGATGGCTGAGTCCCCTATGTCACATTCAAAGCAATTTGCCCTCTAATCCCTTAAATTAGTTTGTTCAAATTTCAATCACAGATTAGTTTAATTTTCCTGCCTAAAAAAATAGGTTAGCTTAATTTGCTACTACAATCTCGGTCGTCAAGGAAATCAATTTTCAAATTCAAATTTTGAACCCAATCACAGATTGTTTTCTGGATATCCTCAATCACAGATTAGTTTAATTTTCCTTTCTAAAAAATAGATTAGCTTAATTTGCTACTACAATCTTGGTGGTCAAGGAAATCAATTCTCAAATTCAAATTCTGAACCCAACATGTACCCCTCTCTCACTATTTACCTCTACATCAAGGCCTGCTCTACCTCTCTCTCTCTCTGTAATATGTCTTTTAATCCCTCCTTCCTGTAGGCCCATCAACCACCTCACTGGCTCGCTCCAAGCTGCTGCAAAATGCTGCTCTCACCCCAGAGATCTCTTCACCTTTGATCTCTGCGCATTATATTTCTAACAAATGCATACTCATTTGTTTCATTGTTCATATTTCATTATATACAATCAAAGCCCTTCATTGGAGGAGAATTTTTTTGTTTTCCTGATCGGCAAAAAAGAATTTTATTCTCTAATTTGTGTTTACAAACCAATCTAGCTCACAAAATGCGGTCTTTTGATTTATCTATGTGTATTTCTGGGATACGATTTTCAGTTGAACATAACTTTGATTTCAATGTTAACAAATAGTTGTTATGGGTCATATGAAAAGTTGTTCATGAAATACACAGATTCTCTACGAGTCATATTTCTTGCAAGACCATCTATAGAGTATTCTATCTTCATTTTTCTCCTATATTTGGTTTTTCAATCACTGTTACATGTTTAATTTATTTTTTTTAAGAAATGGCACTATTATTAGTTCAACTAGATTTTTATGTTGACAGCCTACTATTCTAATTTATATATTTTGTTGTGTTGTGACTCATCCTTCTTGGAAGAAGTTAGGGTTTAATTGTAGGTCAATGTTGCAGAAATTAGTGGCGTCACTACTACAAAAAGGCATAAAGATCACAGTCTTTTGGTGTGATCTTTCACTTTTAATCTCGGTGTAAAAACCGTGATCTAATCTAGTGTGATTAAAAGTTCTATCTTTCAATCACAGTTTTAGGCCGTGATGAAAACTCATGAAAAACTGTGATTAAAACCATAAAAAAACTGTGATATTTGACAATATAACATCTCAGTTTTGCCTAGAAACCGTGATTGTTTAAAGAGAAAAGATCTCAGGTTTTAGTAAAATCATGATTAAAAAATGAAAAAAAACCGTGATAAAAAAAAATTCTCTGTCCAAAAATTGCCTTACGACCTTGCAAACCTTGCTTTCATCGAGATTTGATCCTTTGACCTCTTATACAAGACAACTAACACCTATCAACCTCACCAGTTATACATTTCATTATGTTGTTGACCTATTTAATATATATAGTAGTTTTTGTAGGCCTTTCACTTGCCCATATTAGTTTCTTGAGCATTGACTATGATTTTCTAGGCTTTATGTACTCTTATGGTTTCCTCACTTATTTGAAAAAGTTTAATTTTTTGGTTCAAAGATACTCACTTCCATTCACTATTTGTTTGTCCCACTCTTTTTTCGTCTTTTTCAAATAAAAATTAATTACTTTAGGTGTATCATTTTTCAAATTTTTTGGCACCGAATTAAAGTACACGATGAGTACTTTAATTTGGTGTAAAAAAATTTGAAAAATAATACATAAAAACACTTTTTTTTCATTTGAAAAGTGACACGACTTTTCGTAGAGGACAAACAAATTGGAACGGAGGGAGTATTTTTTTTTTGGTTAAACACATATTCTATGAGTTTATGAATATAATTTTTTATGATTTAAAATGGATGTCCTATCTTCTAATTCAGCAAAATTTCTTTCCATCAAAACCTCCGAATCCCTCTGCTTTCTCGGTATAATTATGATCCTCCAACTCAATAATTTTCATCAAATTAAAACTTTTCTCCCCATAAAATTTTACTCCCAACCATACTCTCATATCCATCAAATTCTGAGTTTTTCTTAACAAGACAGAAAAAGTAAGAAAGATCTCAGTTTTTGTGAAAACGTAATAAAAAATTAGGGTTATTTTTTTAATAACGGTTAAGTACATAAACTGAGATGAAATATAGTTTTAATCTCGGTCATCTATAAAACGTGATTAAAAATAAAAATGAAATTATCTCATCTTACTTACAATCACACTTTTTAAATGACTGAGATTAAAACTCATACTTACAATCACACCTTTTAAAAGACTGAGTAATTTTAGGTCCATTTTCAATCACGTTTTATAGATGACCGAGATTAAAACTGTCTTTCATCTCGGTTTATGTATTTAACCGTGATAAAAAATCTAACTCTTATTTTTTTATCACGTTTTTACAAAAACTGAGATCTTTTTTATTTTTGAGGCGTGATCTTATCACCTTTTTGTAGTAGTGCGTGCAGTCAGATTATTTGTGAAGTGCTTTCATGAACATGCATTACTAAACAGTCTTGCGCATTTCTCATGAAAAAACATATTGTTTAAAATCAATATATGTATGCTAATTGCAATATTTTCTTAAATAACCAAGTTGTTGTGCGTGCTCCAAAAGATACGAAGCTGTAGATATGAAGATGGCAAGCAGATACAAAGATGTTCTAATAATGATGAAGAAATTGAAGATACTCAATATTAGAGGTGCCCACACTGAGCATAGAGACTTCTTTAATTTGTGATTTTTTTTTCAATAAATTATCATTGCACTAATTGGTTTGGCATATAGCTTGGTAGAAAAACGGCATAGCTTGCCAACATGTTGACTATATTTCAATTTCCTTTGGTTATGAAGAATCTCTATAGATTTTTGGTGTAATTTGATTGTATTTGACAAGTAGAACAAGATTGTTGATTAAATTTTGAGAAGTTATTAATTCAGATGTGTTGTGGTTAGAACGTGTTGCTTCGTGCATTTAGATCAGACTTGCCTTTAGGTACGAGTAACAGTGCATATGTAAATATGGTTAAATAAATACATACACTCAACAGTAAAGAAGAATAAATTTATTTAAATTGAATTCAGAATGTGTTGCATCGTGCCTAAGGCACGAGCAATCCCTAGTTCAGCTTATATGGGAAAGAGAAATGTTAAGTGTCAAGTAATTCTATCTAGAAATTATTCAGAAAACTGCTATGAATGGGTTACAAATACATCTGAGTCATTCATTATAGTTTTATTCGTAGTTTTTGGATATGCAGCACTGATGTATTGGAAATTAAGGTAAAATTCCATAGACATTCATGTTTATATTTGTTTCTCATGGATACTTCCTAATGTTTGAAGTGGTTCAAATAGGCTCTTTATTTATATGAAATTAAAAAATTGCTAAATTTTGTTAACGGAATGAGCTATGTGACGATTCTATTTCTTAAAAATTGCTCATCCTTGTGCCTTCATCTATAAAAATCACACGTTCAAAAAAAAAAAAATTATAAAATTCACCTATATTGACCCTCTCATCTATAAAAAATTGAAACAAGTTTTTTTTAGGGAAGTGAATAGTTTGCTCACATTTTTAATTGAAACAAGTTTTCTTAGTCAAGTGAACAGTTTGGTTACATTGTTCATGGTTGGCTGGTTCATGCATTAATTGCAGTTCCTATTCATTCGATACAGATGATGGAGATGTTTGGTATTGAGCAGGGACGGATCTAGGAATTCTCTACAGCGGGGGCACCAATGTTAAAGTCAAGAGCAAGTAAACTAAATGATACTCCAAAATTTAGGAAGCTAATTTTGGGACTCCCTTTTTCAAAAGGCCGACGTCTATCTTCGTCGTCTTTCAATATCTTGGGGAATCATAATCGATTCCTTCATCATCATCTCTCATCCGAGACTCGAATGGTATCGGTTGTGTCACCATTGGGTCGCCTCTTGATCGAGGCACCCCTGTCTGTCATTCGAAAATTTGGCTAAGTATGGAAAAGTATCTTTTTTCGGAAAGTTTCGATTTGGCCGATAAAAAGTGCCGGTATTTGTTCCTTGGATTTTTCTAAGCATAATGGTATAATCGGATGATCTTTTCAAGTACGGGAAGGTTGTCTTTTGCCCATTTTCTTCGGAGAAAAACGTGTTGTTTTTCGCATTTGTACTAAAAGTGGGGGATGGGATTTTGATAAGATTGAAATATCAAAATTCTGAAAATGCCATTGTTTCCGAAATGGGGGTACTTCCTTATTTTCATAAATAAATTAAAGTAAAGAAAACGTTTTCTTTACTTAACTTTGGTTTATGAAAATAAGTGTTCCGAAGGGGGTACTTCCTTATTTGTTTTCCCTTATTTGTAAAAAAAAAAAAAAAATCCTGAAATTGAGGGGGGGCACGTGACCCCCAGGCCCCCCCTTGTATCCGTCCCTGGTATTGAGTGATATTAGTTGTTTCTTAGGGAGTTTGTGATTGAAGTACTCAGATTTTACTCAAAAGTACTATTATATATGTCAGTGTAAGCACATACTAAAATTAAGATTTTCTGTTATCATTTTGGTATTTTAATTAGTTAGATGTGTTAAAACAGTAGTTGTGCATCTTTTGAGTTCATTTTGTGGGTTCCAAACATTGGGGATAGGCGTGTTTGTGTGAACATATTTTTCCTTCTTTTTTAATTCTTTCAGAATTACATTACAAGTTGGTATAAGTATATTTCTTTTTTTTTCCTCCCTCCGCTTGGATTTGTTTGTCCCTCATTCTATTGCAATCGGATAAAAAGTAAGTGATGTCTTTAAATTGGTAAGTAATTCTATTTTTAATATGAATTGTGTTTGATAGATCTCGATTAATTCTATAAGATAATGTATTTAACATGACATAAAATATTATAAATCGTAAGATGTAATTATTTGAAAAGTGGCACCAACTCTCAAAATGGACGAACAAAATTCGGGAAGAGGGAGTAATATATAATTTTTGTGCGCACCAGAAAGTTACTACTAAGAAGCAAGTAAAATGAATTTAAGCAAACACACTGTATTGAATTGAATGGCAATTGGTGTATGTTTGTGTTGAGGACATGTTTTGTATTTTATTTTGTTAAAATTATAATAGATATTATAAGTAAATATGTATAGTTCATAGGGGTGAAATTGTGATGGACATAGTCGAATTGACCGAAAATATTGACATGAATTTTTGGTCTTGTGTTGCTCTAGACGGATGGTTGGTCGTTTTAAGTATTGAAATGTACAAAAATAATTATTTTGGTTTGTGTTTTGTTATGTGGAAATACGACTAGATCATGTTGAACTGATCATGAATATATGCACTCACAACCATTCTTACCAAAAATCAACGCATGCAACCTAAAGCTCATCCCCAAACTGAAAACTATAACATTGCTAGAAATCAACTTATGCGCTGCAACAAAAGTACTCCAGCCCTCACCCTTTAAGTATCCATCAATGCATCTAACCTTCCATGCCTTTCCCTTTGTTACGAGAGCTATTTGTTGAAGATCATTAGCATTTGCAATTGTTTGGAACATGTTATGTAACTCCTTAAGAGCACTAGCGCAACCTCTAAGTAAGGCCATGTTTAAAAAGAGAAATCGTGTTTATATTACTATTATTATTATCATCATGAGAAACAAGAACAACTAATATTACCATTTCTTTCAAATTTACCCTTTGCAGAGTCCTACAGAATTGATGTGCAAAATTGGAGGCTTGGAACAACGTTGGTAAATAAGATGTAACAAACAAACCTGCTAGCAAACACCAAATCCCTAGAGATATTGTCTCTAAAATGTTGAATGATTTTATTATGCCTTGGATACAATAATCGTGAGTGTATGGCTTAGGTTCTTTATCCAAGTCTTACTGGAAGCCTTATGTATGCTATGGCGTGTACTGGCTCGATATTTCCTAGGCCGTTAGTATGGTTAGTCGATATATGCATGACCCAAGGAAGACACACCGGCAAACGGCTAGATGGATTTTGCGGTATATTCTAGGAACCACACACCATGGTCTGAAGTTTGAGAGAAGTAATGTTTTTGATAGCCTTGTTGTTGGCTATGTTGATTCAGATTACGCTAGTGATTTGGACAAACGGTGATCCACTACTGGTTATGTCTTTACGATGGCTGGAGGACTAGTAAGTTGGCAATCTACTTTGCGGTCAACAGTTGCACTATCCACAACAGAGGTCGAATATATGGCTGTTACAGACGCCATTAAGGAGGTCATATAGTTACATGGGTTGGTGGCAGATCTTGGCGTTGAGTAGGAAAGGGTAACTGTCTATTGTGATAGTCATAGTGCAATCCACTTGGCAAAGAATAAGGTGCGTCACTCTCGTACGAAGTACATCGATGTTCGTTTCCATTTTATTCGTGAGTTTTGGAAGAAGGGGACATCTTGCTTCATAACATTGGTACTGTAGATAATTCGGCGGTTATGATGACTAAGGTCATCACTGGGGTCAATTCCAACATTGCTTGTACTTGATCCATCTCTCGTAGTGTTGAGCACCTTCTAGTGCATGGCGCCTTAGGACACATTGCAGGTAGTGTTGATTTGTGTAAGGAGAATTGTCTCCAAGGTGGAGATTAATTGTTGAAGATAGGGTCTACAGAGAAGCCCTCATTCTCCATGTGCCAAGATCTTCAAGATTGGCTCCAATTTAATGCGGCCCATTTGGTAGACTTTTGAGGATCTCATTCACACCCAATTTGGTTCTAGCGTGAACAACAAATAGGAGCTGATTTTCTAGCCTATAAATGCTACCCATGTCTACTTTGATTTTGTATCAGAGAGAGTAGCAATTGAGAGGGGTTGGGTATACACTTTGGATTTTAGGTGGATGATTTGTAATCTCCTCCATTATAGTGAAATCCGCTGCCCGTGGTGTAGGTGATTTGTCGAATCACGTAAAATATTGTTTATCTGTGTTTTTTTCATTTACTTTTTTAATTTTTTATGAGAGGCTTCTTCCAGTTTTTTATGAGGGCATTTTTGGAAGGGGGAATCCAAATGTCCTGGTGCCTCTACGGAAAAAATTCATGTCCTAATTGCATGATTAGATCTTATACCATCTCCTCCTCAACAAATCTCCCTTTTTTTTAAAAATCATGGTTGTAATGTTTGATGTAGTTAATTATTATTTTTTGGTAAATATGTTTGATGTAATTTTCCAGTAATATTTGTATACTCTCTGAAAAGGGGGGAAAAAAAACAAACAAGAAAAAAAAACATTAAATGTGTTTTGTCCAATTTTGTTGTTATTTCAACTTGATATTAACATAATTTTTTGAATGCAAAATAATTATCAAAGGGATGCATACTGCAGTTGCATGTAATAACAGAGCTCATAACATGCAATGAAAAAGCATACGTAGGTACTAATGAATTCAAACCCTCCATCCAGTTAAGCTCCAGTCACACAAAACGAATGAAAACAATTAACATTTCATCGAAATACAACACAAATGAATCAAATCAACGCAACAAAAAATAGAGAGAAAAATCAAAGAAGAAAATGAGATGGGAAGATGGAATATGTAAAAAATTCATAATTTACTGACGAGAGAGAGGAAATCCAATTCCATGTCGCTTTGTAGGGAATGCAACGAAAAGCAGGCTGCACAGCACCCCAACCGCGATAGGCAACGTTGCGAGGAGCTCTTGGGCTTCTTCCGAGGGATTCGGAACGAAGCATTTGACCACATTCTGATCAAACAACGCGACCGCGATGAACACAACAATGGACAACAACGCATGGAAAAAATCCACCAATTTCAGCCGGTATTTTTCCTCCTCCCCCGGCGGAACACTACTCACGCACCCATCCATGACCCACAGCCCACGAAACGTGGCCAGTCCATACCGAACTTTGCCCCTTTCGTCCCTGAAGCTGTCGGTGAGGCAAAGGAGGAAGCACGAAATTCCGCAGAGGGAGATTAGGGTTAGGGTTAGGGCTTGGCTTGTATAAGTACGACATCTTCCCTCATGGGTGAAGACCGGAGAGAGGATTTGGAACGCAAGGACCGAGCCTGTTGGGAGGAGGTTGGAGAGGTGACCCGAGATTTTGAAGGTTTTCCGGAGGGCCTTTTGTGCTGGGGTTTTGGTCGGTTTTTCGGAGATCGGTGGTTGGTTTTCTAATAGGGGTTGCATTTGTTCTTCTAGTGCTCCGGCTGCCTCATGAGCAAGTGTTGTTGCACCACCTTCTCCCTTGATGTCCATAGCGCTGAAAACAATCTCTTCTTTCTGAATTCGGAAGAAGCTAAAGGTTTTAATGAGGCAATCGAATCAGGGTGGAGCAATGCTATATAAAAAGGAAAAAATGTTGGAAAACTTGAACAAAAAAAGTCAATGTGTGGTTCTGGTTTGATCCCGAGACGGTCTGCATTGTATTTTGGTTTGAATTTGCATCAACCATTGGTTTTTCCAGAGCAAATTCCTATCTTTTTCCGAATTAGTGTGTGAGAAGGTCAACAAGAAGGACTTTTCATTGAAAGAAGTTGCATTTATAGTAATTAAAGGTTTTGAAACTGCTACAGATCAGGGTTTCAAATTAGCAATTGTTTTACCTTTGTGCTGTAACATAGGAGTTTCATGGGTGTGCATGCATGGAATTTAATTTCCTCTAATGCTGGGTGTTGGGAGTTTCACTAACAAAAAATTATTTTTTCCAAAAATCGAAACATGTCATTCTTTCACAATACATTACATAAAAAATCGTGAAAAACCAGTTTATTTAAAAAAATAGCTTGGAACACCCTAATTAATTGGGTTGAATTGGACAAGAGAAAAAACCCTTGCCTGGGTCCTTGTTAGTTAGTGGGTTTATTTATGAGGTAATTACGAGGTCGATCAGCTCTATTTTTGTCTTTTTGTCTTTTAATATGTTATAAGAAAAACATTTGATAAAAATCAAATCATTAATACAAAAGTTACCCTTTGGGTAGATCAAGTAGGAGCATAAGTAACGTTCTGCTCTCTTGAGTTTGAAGTTTCAGTCAAAAAAAAAAACTCAAGATAATTACTTGGAATGACAATTTCATCCATTATACCCAACGGGTTTGGATTTGGGTTTGGTCTTAGCAAGTATTCGGCCAAACCCAAACCCAAACCAATCCATATAGGAGTAATATTACTTAAAGGATATGTATAAACATATTTGTATTTGTATTTTTATATTTATGTAATTTTTATTTTTCATTTTCAATGGCTTTTCAGTTCATCTCTCTCCCTATTCCTCTCAAATCCCTTAAAATTATCAAGAGTCTCTGTAAAAACCTCTTAAGAAAAGTTTATTATGTAGTTATTTCCTTTGATTACGTTAGAATTTAATTAGATGTTTAATGGTAAAATCATATGGTATGTTACTTTTTTATTTTAATATATAATCTTTTTCCTTCAAATGTTCATTAATGGAATGAATATTAATGCGGGTTTGATGCGGTTTGGATAAAATCCAAATCCATATGATTTGGTTATGGTTCACCAAAATTCATACCCGTCGGATATCGGCTTGAATTTGGGTATAGATAAATGCTTTGGGTTTAGATATGATAATCATAAAATCCGCACCAAACTAATCCATTGGCATCCCTAATAATTACTAGAGGTTCTGCGTGACCATTAATTTCATGGTTCCTCAACTGATGGAGGTCCTCCTAACAATCTCGGGACTGTAGTTTAAAACCAAAATCATTAGAAGAAGAGTAAAAGGTTCAAGGATTGCATGTCCAAAAAAAAAAGAAGATGTCTGATGATCAATGTTTAACTTTCTCTTTGCCCCATTGCCCCCCGAGGGGTTTTATTGGACCAGTGATCAGACTTGGTTGAGATATGTGTAAGGTGTCTCGGAATCTCGGATACCCCTGACCGGCAAAAAAAAATTGGAAAAAATATAGCAGTGTCTATACTTTTCTTATTCTTTTTCTTTGCTGAGTTTTTAAAAATATTTTAAGGACTTAATTGTTAAAATCAATCATAATTTTAGCAAATGAGTTCCCTAAGTGCTAAAATTATTGCCAAATTAGGGTCAAATCAACCATGATTTTAGCATCTGGTGAACTCATTTGCTAAAATCATGATTGCTTTTATCAGCTGAATTGCTAAATTTTTTTGAAAAACTCAGTCTGACTTTTCTTTTCATGTGTTTCAAAAAAAGACAAAAGTTTTGCTTATGGCCTGGTTGAGCACTGGGCTTTGCCTTAATCCCAAAGCCATTAGACCCACTGTAAATGACCGAAGCCCACCCAGTACTGGATCTGTCCGCATGGTATGGGAAAGTTTGAGTGAGGCCCACATTTTACTAGCTTGTATTTTTCCCCTATTAAGAGGTTTTTTCCCTTCACTGGAAGAAAATAAAAAAGAAAATAAAAATCAGTTTTCAGTTTCCTTTACAATTTTCGAAGTGATTTTTACACTCCCCATTTTTATAACCACACTCCTTTTTTGTCATTTTGTGACGTGAATTTATAACTTTGCCCTTCCAAGTGTGAAAGAGGATGCAAATGAAAGGTTAAATTTTTAAATTTATAATCCCACATATAGGATAAAAAAAACTACAGTACAGTCAGGCCCGGGCCTGGGGCCCCCCGATTTTTTAGGCCCCTTCTTGTAGAAAAAAAAATTTATATATAAAATTATATATATATATATATATATACGGCAATTATCCAATCCGGGATCCCGGATTGGAGATTTTTTGGTGTTTTGATGCTTTTAAAAATTGTTTTTGGAAAATCCGAGCGGTTCAAATGTGTTCGAAGGTGTTTTCCAAGGTGCTTACGCGAAATCTTCAAAAAAAAAAATACTGGGAAGGGCTTAATCCAAGCAGTTTTTCACAAAAACTGTATATTTACAATTTTGCGAAAAACTGCTCGGATCAAGCCCTTCCCGGTATTTTTTTTGGAAGATTTCCCGCGTGCACCTTGGGAAATACCTTTTGAACACATTAGACGGTTCAGATAGTCAAAAAAATATCGGGAAGGTGGAGTCCCGGACCCGGGACTCCCGGATTAGATAGTGACTGTATATATATATATGAAGGGCCTCAAATTGAGAATAGGCCTAGGGCCTTGCGAAACACAGGGCCGGACTTGAGTACAATAATAAAAATGCACCTTTTCTGTATCCAGTAAGTGAGAGCTATCTTACAAGTATGGATCCCACCGAAAGGATGGAGCCAATGGATGGCCAATATCACCTCCATTACAATTTGAAAAAAAAAAAAAAAAACTCTATTATTACATTGAAAAAATATATACATAATCAAGTTATATAATCCTGCTCACCCTCCACCAATATTGCCTGATCTCTTTGCGCAAAAATTCTGAGTCTGTCCCTGACTCACCCCACATGATACTTGTAAAAAGGTCAGTGTATAATATTGCATTGCGATAAAATTGTTGGACTGTCCATGACAGTTACTTGATAAAATCCAGAACGTAGGAAAAAAAAAAAAAACAGATACTTATTAATGAGGCGAACAACCTAATACTGTATGTAGGAGTATACTTTTTCTTGTTTGTCTGCCTCGTGTAAGTGTTATTGCAAGTGATGGTGAAAGTTCGAGACGCTACAAGACAACAAGCGTAATCAAAGATTCAAAAGTTGATGATGCTCAATTATATCCAGAATCTGGGTTAAGGTTTTTTATTTGCTATGTTCATTCCAAAATTGGTAAATTCAAATTGAATCCAAAGTTTATTGCACTTTTTCAATGTTATGTCCCAAACTCTATGTTTCTTCTTAATTTGGTACGACTCCCAACTTCGCTCCTCCTCCTAACTTTTAAGGGTACTCGGAGGGCTTATTAATGAAAATTTTGGTCTCCTAATTATTACTCGCGTGCCATTTTTGGTTCTCAACATACGTAAAAATTTCGTCCCCAATTTTGCGTTTAAAGGGTCCCTGTTACTGATGTGTTGCCTTTCTCTGTTCTCCGTTAAATTGACTGGGTAAATTGCAAATATCAACCTTAAGGTTTATATTTTGCATAAAACTTAAGCTCTTTCCCAATTTCTACGAGGTTTATTCAACGGCGAAACCTCCTCCAATTTTTTTGTTTTTGGAACATTACCGACCTACGGTCAATAACGCAAAGACCTCTGTATTTCAACACCACACAAACCCCCAATCTCTCTCAAGTAGACCACTATAAACGCCCACCGGGCCTCATGACTCTAAATCTCTCTTTATCTTCTTCAAACTCAATTAGCACATGAAAAATGCATACAAATTCATAGATATAAATTAATTAATTTAAAAGAAAAGACCCAATTTGCTAGTTCATGAATTCCATAACTCTCGTTCGCTCATTACAAGACAAATTAAATTTTTTCTACATCCTATAAAGACACTCTAAATTAAATTAAAATATACTGATCCATTGTTTTCGCTTTCGGGCATATTTTCGGGAACCACAAAATCCTAATTATGTATATGATTAATGAAATATCTTTTCAATCATTCACGATAAATGAAATTTTATTTTTTCTTGTCAAAAAGAAAATACTAATGGTCATATAAGGTATATTTGGACTTTTACATTACAATAAGGACTACTCTTATTGCGGTCTCAATGCTTCTTTGTTTGCCTTGAACACATATATTCCGGCATGTGCAAGATCGAATAATAATTATATTCACTTCTTGGCTAACAATTAGCATAATAGAACCATCTTTCAAATTCAACTATAAATTTATATTTAAAATTTTCTTGTTATATATGGTGTCTCATTACCGAAAAATAACTTAATTATATGATACTTCAATTTTATGAGCCAACTAGAATCTCATGTATTTAATAAAAAAGTATTTTCAATAGTTAAACTTTGTAACGAGTTTAAAGACGCTTTCACTCGCCTAAAAGAAATCATTGGAAGTCATCTAAAAATATAAATTATTAGAGAGAGGAGAAACTTTATTATTTATATTCTCAACCATAATAGTGTCATGGGTTTTGTTAATGTATGCCCCTAAGGCATACATTAAGAACGTAATAACTCCCTCATTTGGCTCCATATTTTTACGGGGAATGTAAGACTAGAATTAGTGTTATTATTAGTTATGCACATTTGAATAGATTAACTTCTAGATACTAGACAAAAATACACCCGCTTTAACATTCTGTATTTAGCATTTAAGAAACTCAACTGAGATTTGTCTTTGATTCATTCCCTCTCTATGTCATTTGTCAAAATTCATGTAGAAGTAATATATATATATAGTCCACTTCCGGTCCAAACTCTCGGATTTTTTTAAAAATCCAGACCTCATTGATCCCGATCGAATTTCGATGATCTGAACCGTCTTATGTGTTTGAAAGGTGTTTTTAGGGCCCCCAGGAGAAATCGGGAAAAAAAAATACCAGGAAGAGCTTGATCTGAGCAGTTTTTCACAAAGCTATACATATAACAGTTGTGTGAAAAACTGCTTGGATCAAGCACTTCCTGGTATTTTATTTTGCTGATTTCTTACAAGTGCTCTAAAAAACACATTTTAAACACATTGGACAGTTCGGATCATCAAAATTCGATCGGGATCAATACGGTCCCGATTTTTTTAAAATCCAGGAGTTTTCATTGGAAGTGTGGTGTGTGTGTGTGTGTGTGTGTGTGTGTGTGTGTGTGTGTGTAATTTCTTACACCAATTGGCAGGTTGATTTCCTATAGTTGCTGTGAACGAGCCACCAAACATGGTCATAATTTGGTTCGTCGAAATTGTGTTGATGGCTGCTCAATTTTATTTATTTTTTTAATCTTGTTTGATGGCTGCTCAATAAACTAACATAAATTTGCTAGCTAGTTGGGAAATCAATCTTGCCTGAGCTGATGGTTAACCAAACCAAACCAACCATGATGATTTTTAACCGATTTTTTAACCGTAGTTATTGTTTTGAATTTGAAAAGGCCGAACGGTTGCCATCCTTGCTAGTTAGATATTTGGTCCCGTTCACATTCATGCTCGGTCAGCTAAAAAAGGGCTCTCCAGACTGATGGACTAACCCATTAACTAATCTAATATTAGAGAAAATGAGTAAAAATGATCGGAAATGTGAAACGAAAAAAAGACCAGGGAAGATGGAAGTGAAGGGGGAAGAGGAAGTAAAAGGGTATTTAAGTCAAAATGCAGAAAAATTGACTTTTTATGCTGTATGAGACATGTCATTTTTTTCACAATATATCGACTTAAAAACTGGGTTAAACAAATTCCTGAATGACTAAGACTTGGGAATAAATTTAGAATGCAATTTTACATCTTCCATTTTTAATGCACTTTTATGTCTTAAACTAAACTAAAATAGTAAAATGCTACATGATGATAAGAATAGTTCTTTTTTGTCACAGTTATACCGTATTAATTTGGTTTTGTTTCAACAATCATTATTGACTCATCACTTGAAAAGAATAAATAGGAAATTTAAACATATGTTTACCTCAAATGGTACTAATATGGGGTAAAAAAAAGGGATATATGGGGAATGTTACAAATAAGATTTGATGATTATTGTTAATTTTGGGCACAAAATTAAGGCCAAAAGATATACTAAGTGCAGTCAATTTTTGGTTCGAGTTTGAAGCATTGCTTATACATCTCTAAAAAAGTTTCAAATTTAATCTTTTTTTGGGTACTTTGGAATGTTATTCAAATTTAATTGGTTAGGAGTATTTTTTACTATCCTTGACAATCATTAAAATAGAGTAATTGATAGAAAATTATTCCCTGACTATTGGTGGGGAAAAAAAAAGATTAAAAAATTTCTAGAAAAATTTAACATTGCGGCTAACAACTGCACGTGTGGAAGTATAAGCTAAGCAAACTTAAGATAAAAAAAATAAAAATTGCAACCCTCACAAGTCCTAGTTTTTTCTCTTTATATTTTTGGTCGCTTGAAAGGGCCTTTTTACATTGCAAGAAGGACTACTCTTATTACGATCTCAATTCTTCTTTGTCTGCCTTGAACATATATTCCAACATGTGTAAGATTCAATAATAATTATATTCACTTCTTCGCTAACAATTAGCATAATAATACCTAGCTCCTTTCCAAATTCAACTATTAATTTATACTCCAAAATTTTCTTGTTAAATATGGTGGTCCTTTACCTAAAAATAACTTAATTATATGACACTTTCAATTTTATGAGTCAATTTGAAACTCAAATAAAAATAAATATTTTCAACAATTAAACTTTGTAACGAGTTTAAAGATGCTTTCATTCGCCTAAAAGAAATCATGAAAATCATCTAGAGAGGAGTAATTTTATTATTTATGATGATCAATAATGTGGAAGACGAAACATATATAATTGTGCCTTTCAAACCTGACCCTTTATTCGTTCAAAGTTCTAGCTGGTACTAATAAATTCTCACAAATTACCACAGCCATCTCTTTTCCCTTTCTTGTTGACCGCAAAGACTTCCGATGAATTAGAATGAGACAAGAGAATAAATTCAGAATGCACTTTTACACATCTTACATTTTTAAATCCACTAAACCAAGATGCTACATCATGATGGAACCCGGGGCGGGCTACACAGCCACGTGCCACGCAGCGTGTTATGCAGGCATAGAGGTGTCAAACGGATCAGATTGGCACGGACACGATATGGCACAGCACGGCACAGACACAGTTTTGGATGAGCATGACACGCAACTGGGGTGCGCATAGCACGACACAATCTAAACGGGCACGGCATGGAAGTGGGCTAGACACGGCCAGACACGGCATGGTGCATGACCCATGGCACAACACAACAAATACAAATCTTTAATGTAACAAAAAATTGTAAATTACATGTTATGTACTTTTAATAAGTCAATATTAGTTATTGTTATTAGATATATATAAAAAAAAATTGGCTAGGTTATACAAAAAATTTCAACGAAACTCGGAGATGTGCAGGCACGGGTACGACGCAACACGGTTTAGTAAATGAGCCAACACAGCACGGTACAAAGCACGGTTGACACGGCACGAACCGTTTGACACCTTTAATCGGGCATCGCGGTGTCGGGTCGATGATCAAAGACGTTCATTGTGTAGAGCTCGTCGAGTTCTACATGTGCACCAAAATTCTGTTTGATTGAATATTTATAAGTGCTTCATAAGAAAACATATGACTTGTTGTAGTGATTTTGATCTAGTATTTCGGACCCATTTGGAATCATGCATTTCAGGATAATAATCTTCTAATAAGACACCTAACGATATTCAATCGAGTTGATTTTTGATACTCTTATAGTAATTGACGAGCTCTTTGTAGGCCTCCGCACAGCACGTTGTGCAGCATCCCTAGATCTTTTTACCACTCCTGACTCTTATCTAAATTTTTTTTTTCAATTTCCATCCATCTTTGTATACTTTTTTTTTAATTCCTCTTGCCGAAAACGAATCACTGATCTAAAAAATTTAAACAAAAAGATCACTAAGATTAATAGCACAGAATGTATTTAGGAGAAAATTTTAATTTAAGCAAACGCGGATACGAATGGTAAGTACGTAATTTCCCCAAAATTTACTCCATGATTAATCAATTTCCAAAAATTTCTCTGTCAACACTCGTCAATTCATTTCATTTTCCAAAGATGAAGTTATAAAATCCTTTTCCCATCGAAAACCTCCCTTTGACTCCACTTAACCAAATTTTGAATTCCGCCCCCCAAATGCCTCCATTATTGCCCACTCCACCAATGTCTCATTCTTCCATTATTATCATCCCACCGCCCCTTTATTGCCCCACACATTCCCCATCCATATCCACTAAGGGGTGTTTTGGAAAAAATTGCGTTTATTCAAAAGTTTTTTTTTTTTTGTACTTGTTAATTTTGAATCGTTTTTTGTTTTGAAATTATTGGTGTATCTCGATGAAAGGTAAAAAATAAAAATTATTACCAAAGTTTTTTTAAAAGTTCACTAAAGGTAAAAATAATCTAAATTTTTGTGAATTATTTCATTATTTTTGTTTTGTACTTTTTAGATTATTCTTGTCGAGACAAACCAATAATCTACAAAAGCGATGCAAAACCATCATACTCAATTTTTTGTGAATAAAGAAAAAATAATAATCCATTTGGATTGTTTTTGCAAAAACACACCGCTAAGTATTTCATTGTTTCGGCCTTTCGGGCAATTGCCACATATAAACTCAACATCTTTTTTTACTAAACATTTTCGTGTAACTGATCTCCGCATTTTCGTATAATTTATAAGTTTAGGCCTAGTTTCCCAAAATATTTTTATTAAGATTTGATAAAAACTCAAATTTTTGATGAAAAAAGTACAGATTTTATCAAATCAATCAAGAGTTGATTTTAATATTGATTTTATCTTGATAACATTGTTTGGGAAATTCACCCTTAGTATTGAAACCCCACAAAAATGTGTCACATTGAGACCCAAGGTACTAGTGTGCGAATCAGGACCACTGATCTCCGCATTTTTGTATAATTTATAAGTTTAGGCCTAGTTCCCAAAATATTTTTATTAAGATTTGATAAAACTCAAATTTTTGATGAAAAAAGTACAGATTTTATCTTGATAACATTGTTTGGGAAATTCACCCTTAGTATTGAAACCCCACAAAAATGTGTCACATTGAGACCCAGGGTACTAGTGTGCGAATCAGGACCGCTAATCTCCATAATCACTGACTCAGATTTCACCTCAAAGAATGGGCCGGCCAAAAATTTACAAAGTCTTAAGATAAAATATGAAATGTTAAAAATACATTCGATGGGCTCCGACGCCAAGACAACCGAGAAGTGCACACCTGCACACCTTCCCACGTGGGCATGCCCCATGGAATAATTTTCCCATCTTCATTTAGAGCAAGAATTGCAAGATGTCTAAAATGCATATTTGGGCAAAATAGACAAGAAAACCCCCAAAACCTTCCTCCAGCAGCTTGTGTAAAACACTGTTCAAAATCCATATATGAACAGTGCTTGGGTAAAAATACAGTGGCACTGTTTCTCAGTCATCTAATATTTTGTTGTTTTTCTCTCTCTCTCTTCCTCACCGACTGAAGCAACTGCTCATCATCGGAAGAATGATTTGCTCATCATCAACGGCGAGGGACAGTGGCAGCAATGGAGGTTCCAATCGACGGCAAGGGACGACAATGAATGACGGTGAGGGACAGCGATGAACGATGGCGAGGGACGATGATGGGACTTTAGATCGACGAAGATAGATCGACGAAGACACAGATCGACGAAGGGCTGTCAATCGACGACGAAACAGATGGGTATGGAGGTGACAAACGACGACAAGGGACGATGATGATGAAGATCGCGGCGAGGTAAGGATGAGCAGTGTAAAGGGCGACGACGAAGGTAGATGATGATGAACAGTGTTGTCGTTGTGTGTGTATGTGTGTGTGTGTATATATATACCCCACAGTTCCAGTCAGGGATCCTTGACTAGAACAAAATGGGTGTTTTTTTTGTGTTGCAAATTGTTTTGAGAAAATCCGAGTCGTCTAATGTGTTCAAAAAGTGTTTTCCAAGGTTTACGCGAGAAATCTTCAAAAAAAATACTAGGAAGGGATTGATCTTGTATATTTATAGTTTTGCGAAAAACTGCTTGGATCAAACCCTTCCCGATATTTTTTTAAAAGATTTCTTGTATGGACCCTTGAAAACACCTCCTGAACACATTGGACGGCTTGGATCGTAAAAAAAAAATTCGGATCATGGAGGTCTGGAAGTCCGGATCCCGGACTAGAACTGACTTATATATATATATATATATATATATATATATATATATATATATATATATATATATATATATATTAATAAAATGTAAGGTAAAATAGATAGATTGTTGAAGTGTTAATGTTGACAAGTTAGCTATATACATTATATATATAATCCACCTATTGGCGAATAATCCACCTATTTTGGCGAAATAGGTGGATTATTCGCCAATTGGCGAATAATTCACCTATTTTGGCTTTATTCAAAAAAATTTGAGTTTTGACCATAATTTTATACTCGTTAGATTCGTCTCGCCGAGAGGAATCCAGAAATCACAAAATCTTAACGAGAAACTAACAAATAAAAAAAAAATTGAATTAAGACAAAACTAAAAAACCAATAATCCGGATTATTTTTTTAGGCCAAACCAGCACTTAGTTGCTGCGGTTGCTCTTAGAGGCCCCACTCTCTGTTTCATTTAGAGGCCCCACTTCTTTTTCTTTTGTGGGCCCCGGCTCTTCAACAGAAGAAGAATCCATTCATTCCCTCCTCCTCACTCCGTTCTGTTTATGCAGCAGAACACAACGCACACATTTCTCTCGCTCCATCTTCCTCACGTTTCCCTCCCCCTCTCTCTCTCTCCTCTCTACCTATACAGACACATGGACATTCATCCAATTACTAATTGACGATGCTGAAAATGAAGGGTACAATTCCACTACTGCTTCTTCTTCCACTCTTCCTCTCACTCCAACCCCTTACTCTCTCTCTAAACCAAGAAGGCCTCTACCTCCACCAAATCAAACTCACCCTCTCCGACCCAAACAACTTCCTCTCCGACTGGAACGACAACTCCGACGACACCACCCCATGCAACTGGACCGGAATCACCTGCCACCCATCGACCCACTCCGTCAATTCAGTCGACCTCTCTAACCTCAACCTGTCCGGCCCATTTCCGGCCTCCCTCTGCCGCCTCCCCTCTCTCTCCTCCCTCTCTCTCTACGAAAACAACCTCAACTCCTCCCTCCCCCTCTCCATCTCCGCCTGTCAAAACCTCACCTACCTCAATTTGGGCCAGAACTTCCTTAACGGCCCCATTCCTTACACTCTCGCTGAAATTCCTAATTTGAAAACCCTGATTCTTGAGGCCAACAGCTTTACTGGAGATATTCCGGAGAGTTTCGGACGTTTCCGGCGACTGGAGACTCTCAGTTTGGTCAACAACCTCCTCAATGGCACGATCCCTGCTTTTCTCGGTAATGTAACGAGTTTAACGACGCTTTCACTCGCCTACAACCCGTTTACGCCGAGTCGACTAGTCCCTGAACTTGGAAACTTGACTGGTTTACAGTATCTGTGGTTGAGTCACTGTAACCTCATCGGTTCGATTCCGGATGAATTGACGAAACTGAGTCGACTCGTTGACCTCGACGTGTCGGATAACATGTTAACTGGGTCGATACCGAGTGTGATTTCTGAGCTTAAGAGCGTAGTTCAAATCGAGCTTTTCAACAACTCGTTTTCCGGCGAGTTACCGGCGACTGGGTGGTCGAACCTGACTTCACTCCGGCGATTCGACACGTGTTACAACCGGTTAACTGGGCCAATTCCTGGCGAGTTATGCGGGTTGCCACTCGAATCATTAAACCTGTGTGGTAACCAACTCGAGGGTTTGTTACCAGACACCATAGCGTTGTCAGCAAACTTGTACGAGCTCAAAGTATTCAACAATAAGCTTCATGGGTCGTTACCGAGTGAACTCGGCAAGAACTCTCCATTACAAACCATAGACGTTTCTGATAATCAATTTTCTGGTCCCATTCCATCGGGTTTATGCGAGAAGGGGTCATTGTCACAGCTAATATTGATATACAACTTGTTTTCTGGTACAATTCCATTCAATCTTGGAAACTGTACTACTCTGAACCGGGTTCGGTTACGTGGTAACCGGTTCACGGGTGAAGTGCCGGCGCAGTTTTGGGGTTTACCTTTCGTGGATTTGCTTGATATAGGTGATAATTTGTTTTCCGGTAACATTTCTCCTATGGTATCTGGTGCATCAAATCTGACAGTCCTTTTCATTTCAAAAAATCGGTTTTCGGGGTCTATTCCTAAAGAAATTGGATCTTTAGGCAGTTTAGTCCAATTTTCTGGTAGTAATAATGAGCTTTCTGGGGAAATTCCATCGACAATTGTGAGCTTAGGACAGTTAGGGAGGCTTGATCTCAGTAATAATGGGTTGTCTGGGGAGTTTCCAGTGGGAATTGACTCATTGAAGCAGCTCAATGAGCTTAATTTGGCTAATAATAGCTTAAGTGGTGAGATCCCAGGTGCTATTGGGAGTTTGCCTGTTTTGAATTACCTTGATCTTTCGGATAATCAGTTTTCCGGGCAAATCCCACTTGAGTTGGAGAATTTAAAGCTCATCGAGCTGAATCTGTCATATAATAGTCTCTCGGGTGAAATTCCTGCCCCTTATGATAAGGATTTGTACAAGGATAGCTTTTTGGGTAATCCAGACTTGTGTGGTTATCTGTCTAATCATTGTACTCGGAAAACCAATGTTCGAGGTTATGAGTGGATACTTAGGTCTATCTTTGTACTAGCTGGCATTGTTTTTGTTGTTGGGGTTGCTTGGTTTGTATGGAAGTTCTGGAATTTCACGAAAACGAAGAATGAAATTTCGATGGTGAAGTGGAGATCATTTCATAAACTTGGTTTCAGCGAATATGAAATCCTCGATTGCATCGATGAAGATAATGTTATCGGCAGTGGAGCTTCAGGGAAAGTCTATAAGGCTATGCTTAGTAATGGCGAGTTTGTAGCAGTGAAGAAGCTGTTTAACAGGTCAAGAAAAGATGGCGAAAGGTTTAGCAATTCTGATTTAGAAAAAGATGCATTTGAGGTGGAAGTTGAGACTTTGGGTAAAATTAGGCACAAGAATATTGTTAGATTATGGTGTTGTTGTGACACTGGTGAAAGCAAGCTTTTGGTTTACGAATACATGCCAAATGGGAGCTTGGGGGATTTGCTACACAGTAGCAAAAGGGACTTGCTGGATTGGCCTACAAGACTGAGGATAGCTATGGATGCTGCTGAGGGTCTTTCTTACTTGCATCATGACTGTGTTCCTCCCATTTTCCATAGGGATGTCAAATCGAACAATATTTTGTTGGATGTAGATTTTGGTGCTAGAATTTCTGATTTTGGTGTTGCTAAAATCGTCAAAACTCTGAACAAGGGCGCTGAATCCATGTCGGTTATTGCTGGCTCTCGTGGTTACATTGCACCAGGTATGACAAGTCTGTTACATAATCGCCTGTTTCCGTTTCTTAGCCATATCAATTATTACTAGCAGAGCTGAATCATGAATCTCCCATTTGTATTGTTAATTTGTTATGTTGTATCACTCAATTTGCTTTGTTTTCTGGTATGCTTATCAGTATATTTTTCATTGACTAGACAAATCGTTTTTTGTCTGCCATTTTTGTTCAAGCGTGTAGGAATTGAACAATTCCCATACAGTGTCTTTATACTGACTACTGAGGCAATGTTGAGCTACATAATTTCATTATTTAGACAGCAGAACATCTTGATTCGAATTGTCTAATTCCATCTCCTTAGCTTAAATTTGAAATCTGCTCTTACTTTAACTTGAGTTCTCTGTTAAAGATTCTATATACTTTTGAAACAATCTGATTATTTGTCCATCATGTTGCTAAGTTTTAATGGAAGCTGCTGTGTTGGATCTTAAAAATATGGCAGAATATGCATACACTCTTCGGGTTGATGAAAAGAGTGACATCTATAGCTTCGGTGTGGTCATTCTAGAGCTAGTCACTGGTAAACGACCCGTTGA
Organism: Vaccinium macrocarpon; assembly: GCA_022606695.1. NCBI lineage: Eukaryota > Viridiplantae > Streptophyta > Magnoliopsida > Ericales > Ericaceae > Vaccinium > Vaccinium macrocarpon. The sequence goes on from CM040180.1 coordinate 15,349,570, forward strand.
ATCCGAGTTTGGGGAGAAAGACCTAGTGACATGGGTCTGCAGTAGCTTGAACCAGAAAGGCATTGACCATGTGCTCGATTCGACACTGGATTCTGCTTCCAAGGAACAAATTTGCGACGTTCTTGATATTGGCCTCCTTTGCGTTAGTTCGCTTCCCATTAACCGGCCTTCCATGAGGAGGGTGGTGAAAATGCTACAAGAAGCAGAGGCAGGTACCAAGCCCAGGATAAGCGTAAAGAGTGGGAAGCTTTCTCCTCGTTCCTCTGAAAATTCCTCTGATCAAGGAACTGAGGTATGCAGTACTTTTACTCTTTCCTAATTCATATGTCCATTTGGAGTAGGAGGCCAAACCTACAGTGCAGACTAGTTAGTGGATACTCAACTGGTTGTAACATTTTGTATCATGGATTGTAGTAGTTGAAGATTGTGAAAAATATTAATGAAGAAATCCCAGTACTAGTTATCTCATATTTACGGTTTCCAGCTGACACTGTCTTTTGGTATCACTGCTATTCTATGTTTGTTTTTTTTGGGGTAAGAACCATTATATTTTTATTGAACAAACAACCTCAACATTAGAGAATTTTGTTACATCCTAATAGACTGCCCTGAGAAAAGAAACAAGCAACAGGATGCAAACCAACTAACCCACAACAGGCAACCATAACATGCCTAGGCTTAAAGACAAACACTACCACACTTATGGCCTAAAAATCCTAGGACTTGAGCTCCAAATATTTACCAACAGACTATTCTCATCTGTGGACTTGACACCACGCCAAGAACAAAGACATGCTCTAACTTCGTCAATATCTTATCTCCTAGCATAGAAGCAGGAGTTGCCTTTCCTTGAAATATCCTGTTATTGCTCTCATGCCAGACCCATATATATTGCAGTTGACAAAGAAAGTTTATAGGTGTGATAAGAAAGGGAATCACCAGTCCTATGCGTAATAACCCATCCCATCTCCCTTGACAAACCAAAACAAGGATGCTATTCTTTGTTATTTCTGCACTTGAAGCAAGGCCGCACATTTGCAGTGTTCTAAATCTAATACGCTTGAATGTTTGGAGTAAAGAGAGGAGAAAAAATCTCCATTTACCTTATACGCATTTATGAGGATCTATATGTAAAACTGACACGGACATGCAAGATAAAACGGACTTGCAAATTTCAAAAATTAGAGGACACAATCTAAAAAATATTTATGTTTTCAATTAAGTGAATAAGAAAAGCTATAATTTAAGTAGCTGAAGCCATATACACCTTAAATCTTAATTATTATTTCACCATCCACGAAAGTATTCTAACGAAAGGCATTTCATCATCTATGTGTCTCTACAGACTACAATCAATAAGCCACCATATGACTGAGCAAAAAAAACAATAAGCCATAATATGTCACACAAAAAAGAAAGGGCAAATGTTAAAACCAAAACTGTTTTTGAGTGTGGATCTTTTTAAGCTTTAACAAGAATTTTCTATTTAATTTAACACCCCTGCCATGTCCCACGAGTGACTGGAGCATTTTCTATTGTGTCAGAGGAGTGTCCAAACCAAAAAAAAGTTAAAAAAAAAATAGGGCACTTCGTGTTTGAGTGTACACACGTTGGTGTCCGAAAAGTGTCCGACACTGGTCCATGTACTCCAACGAAGTGTCCGTGCTGCATAGATGTGGACACTTACCGGGTTCGCAAAACCTGCTCATATAGTTGTAGAACTGTTGGAAAAGAACGATTCATTCAGTCTCTCTCCGTTTTGCTTTAGATTTGGCAATGTGAACAAGAAAGTGGTATAGGACAGAGGATGGGTATGGAGGTGATTTCCATCTCATTAAAATTCAAGGGCAGAAGGACGTGAGGCAAAAAGAGAGGGACAGGATTCTATCTTCCTTTTTGTACACTATGGCTGTCTCCATTAAGTGGAAACTTCAACGAAAGTGACAACGCTGGCCCTCAATAGTTGACTAATCATTAACCGAGGAAGAAAGAAAGAAAGAAAGAAGGGCATCAAAAGATAGGCTGGACATTTAAGGGATTGCAATTAGGGTAGGGTGATTTGTCTGGTGCTTGGCAGCTGGGTACCTGGTTTTTAATCGGAAAAGCTATGGGTACCCCAAATGGTGTACACCAATTTTAATATCTTGTTGGCAAAAGTGAAAGCAGGCCTTCAAGGTGTCAAACGGGTCGTGTCGTGGTCGTGTCGGGTAGGACCCATTTAATTTCGTGTCAATCGTGTTTTGTGTCGTGCTATGCTGGCCTTTTTACTAAATTGCGCTTTGCCGTCTGTTTACTTAATTGTGTCATGTCGTGCTGTGCCATTTTGTAATCGTGCCGTGCCGTGCCCATGCCGGCACTTCTCCGAGTTTTGTCGGAATTTTTTGTATAATCTAGCCAATTTTCATTGAAAAAATTTGTATATCTAATAACTATAGCTATATGGACTTATTAATAAGGATATAATATATAACTCACATTTTTTTTGTATAATCTAACAGAGTTTCGGCATATTGAGATTCGCAAAATATTTCTATTGACTTATTAAAAAATGTATAACATATAATTAGAAAATTCATCATTAACATGTAATTTTTTTTTACATTAAAAATTAGTATTTGTTGTGTCGTGCCTTGGGCCGTGCCTTGTCTAGCCACTTCTGTGCCGTGCCGCACCCGTTTATACCGTTTTGTGTCCGACCTAGTTTGGTGCCGTGCCCCTCTAAAACAGTACTCGTGCCGTGCCGTGCCACATTTAAATGTGTCGTGTTGTGCCAGCCTGGCCCGTTTGACACCTCTCTCTCTCTCGACTAGCTCCAATCAATGTTCCCAAATGGCGGCTATAAAAAATTGCCAAAATTTGACACCAAAAAGATTTTTTTTTTTGGCCAAATTTTGGCACTGTGTTTGGTTCTATTTTATAACCAAACACTTCTGAAATTAACTAATTTTTCCTCCACTTCATGTACTCTTACTTCTCTATCTTCATTCAACTATCAGTCTATCATGTACACGATGAACAATCCTGACCACTTTATAGTCATTGGACTTAGCTTCAAAATCAAAGCCAATAGCATGATAGGAGGGTCCTTGCAAAGTGAAGGTAACCCTAGGCCTCGACAATGTCACCCGGTGCAGCTTCCTACTATCCAATGGAAACTACTATAAGCTTGACTGAATGGAAAATGGAGCTTGGCATGCTCATCATCGAGTGCTTCGTTATCACAATGTAGGAACTAGGAAGTAGAGCTCTTTCCCTCCCTCATCGGAGGAGGAGCAGGTCCGCACAAGCAATATGGTGTGGGCATTGTTATAAGCTTGAGTAAGTGGTCGATTGAAGTGGGAATCGATGAAAATGGGGTTGGGGGATTTGGGGAGGTTCTCATTTAGCCAGTCTCACCCATTTTTGAAAATGATTTTCATCAAGCAACTATGAAATGATTTTCATGAAAAAACTGAGATAGCTCACCACCTCTGAATTCTCTTGCCATTGTTAATCCTTTCTTTTTTGTGTGCAACCAAACAAACTGTTGATAGCCCCACATCATGATAATCCTATCCCAAGGCCAAGGTCCAAGAGGCCTACCAATCAAGGTTTAACAAGTAACAATGAAACTAGTCTGTAGTGGGCCGAAATATAATAGACCAAGGGGGGCTCGGTTAGAGAGCCCAGAAGGAGCAAAGCCCAAAATGTAGCCCCAAGCCCAACATAAAGCATAAAGGGATAAGCTGTCCGAGACGGTCTTATCCGAGACGATTTAGCATCTTGGCCGAGATGAACCATGATTCGGATGAGTCATCCGAGATGTCTTGGAAGACGATCCGAGATATCGATGACGTCCTACATGACGTCATTTGAGGTGGTTACCTTGAGTAACAGATTTGGGAAGGCACATGTGCATGCTATAGTTATCCCTACATTATGGTGACGACAACTGAGCTGTAACACTACGTGTCAAAGTCTAATTCAAGGACGGATGCATGCAATGATAACAAATCTGGCTCATGATGCACAATGACGTCATGTGAGCTAGATTACGGATCTACCCATGTACTTGGGAGAGTCTATATAAAGGAAGACGAGGAACCCTACAAAGGTATATAACACTTTCTCTCTCTACACATACACTCTCCCGGTACTTCCTTCTCCGATATCTCACTAGACCGTCGGAGTGCCTTCCTTGGCTACATTCTGACTAGGTTTGACAGTAACGTCGGGTGCTATGTGTGCAGGTGTACCAAGAGGGCTAGGCTTGCTTCTCACAAGGGTCAAAGAGAGGTCCAAAAGGCTCATCTAGAAACCAGGGCAGCACAAAGCCACATGCACTTCCAAGTTCCAACTTGATCGAAAAAGTATAGTGTAAATTATGTTGACCTCCCCTGATATTATGGCGAATGCGTTGACTTTCCCACTGATTCTGGAAATTACTCTCTCTTGCCTTTCTTTTCAAACTAGTATTTAGATATGCACCTTGCAATTAAAATTTGACCTAACGGTGTTAACTTTGACAAATAAAAGATACTTACACCCTTAGTACAATAGTTTGAATTACATTTGCCTCCATTGCTTTATATCTAAACCTATTGTTATACATTGACATATCACAATTATAAAAGGCTATGTTATTTTTTTAGTTCTAAATTATATAACCAATGGAACAAATAAAAAATTAAAACTTTATTGAGGGTTTTTTTTAATTATCGTTAATTCATTTAATTGTAGTTGGCTCAAGTATTTATTTATATTCTTCTTCTCTTTTATAAATAAATTTACGAATATCAATAATGATAATTCAATATCTGTAGACACCCTAATTTAGACCTCTAGAAATCCTTATGCAAGTGGCCAGTAAGCTCTCCAATGATCAATTAAATCAAAATAGATTTACAAGCTTGGAAGAATGTTCTTTACCCTCGTAACCAAGCCAAGAACTAAAAACTCTTTCAAAACCCATCCTAGTGCTCAAAACTCTTCGATCCAAGTGCTCAGAAAAGACTGGTCAAGCACGCAAAACTAGTTTGGCCTAAGTGCTTAGGTCGACCGCGCGCGTCAAAACTTTTTAGAGCATCTTTCGCCGGCCATTGTGTGGATTCTTTGCATCGGTCGACGATGGAGAAGCTCCTCTCCGGCCATTGTGTGGATTCTCTGAGTTGGTTGACGACAGAGGGCCTCCTTTCTTCCCCTAGACACGCAACCATGATGATTTGCTTCCCTTCCCCCAACCTTTAACCCCATCATAGCCCTTCCGTTGACCTCCCTCTATATATACCTCCGTCTCAGCCATTATACACGACCTGACATCTGCTATCCTATATCCCAGACTTCTCTGCTGCTAACATACTTCACCTCTCTCATTAACCATATACTCTTAAGGTTTTTGAGAACAAAACCTTACAAACATCTTAGAAATACACCAAAAAATACTCATAAGCTCCACATTCTAATCTACTTCATACACTCTAAATCCCAGTCCTTTTAACCACTCAAACACCCATACGACATTGTTTTTCAAAATCATGTTAAATTTCTTGGAGGGTTCCAACCTAAAACCAATTGGCAATAGGTGGAGTAACTTTAAGAATTTATTAACCAGGCTTGGGTGGCTTAGATAAGCAATATGCGATAATTTTAACACTCCCCCTCACGTGCAACCTAGATGCACGTGGAGGTACGAATTGAGAAAAATAAGAGATTTTTTTTACTCGGGCAATGGAGAATAATTTAACACTTCCCCTCACATGCAGGCCAGATGCACGTGGAGGTACGAATTAAGGCCACGTAAAACCTAGCTCTGATACCATGTTAAATTTCTTGGAGGGTTCTAACCTAAAATCAATTGGCAATAGGTGGAGTAACCTCAAGAATTTATTAACCAGACTTGGGTGGCTTAGATGAGCAATATGAGATAATTTTAACACTTTCAAAACTAGAAATTCTTGTAAGGTTACTGTTTTGTCAAATTGAGGGGAGCCACTGGGTTCATACTGGTTTCTTATAGTGGTTGTGAGCTCAGTCGGCCTTTGTTATAAACAAAAATGAGGTTCAAAACCTCTAAATGCAGAAACTCTCCTGAGCGCTAAAGACAAATTCTTAAGCGCCCAAGAAAGCTTTCTGAGCGCTTGACTCTATCTTGTTGAGCTCTCTGGTTTCTTCTCATCTAATAAGCCCAAAATATTTTACTTATTTTTGTTAATTACTACTTGTTGTTCATTAGTACGGAGTAGTCATTTATAAATGTCCTGATCAATTCTAAGGATATTTTGAAAAACTTTTAGCTTCTACTTCAAAGGCAAAAAAATAATTTACAAAAGGTACTAAGGCCATCCCAGAAGCATAAAAAGGAACTCATTTCAAACTGTTGAAGAGCCCAGATTTGGGCTCCCAGGACCAGTTCTTGAGTGCTCAAGAATTGAGCATGGCACATAGTTGTATTTTCCAGTGCCTCTCATCATTTTAGCTTACTGTTTTCAGTATACCGTTTTAAATGTGCACTAGTCTCTTTCTAGAACTTAGAACCAATAGTTTAGGAGCTGCTAAGAAGCATGACTAGAGCGCTCAAGTCCATTGCCGAGTGCTCAAGTCAGTTAACAATAGGAAGAATCGTTTTTGTTAAGTATTTGTTTAGTTTATACCATTTATTGCTTACATAATCATAAATTGTCACTTCACGACACCGAGCACAAGCCTACACTTGACTTGACATTTATTGTTTTAATCCTAATTTATTGTTCCCATCCCCTTTATGTGAATAAAATTTGGAAATAAGATGTTTTTGAGATCCCACATATACCAAGTAGAGACTGATCCTCGCGTCAGGCGAGAGAGGTGTCATAAAACTCTTCTTCTCTTGTAACGTAACTCTTGAACCTAAGAAATTGTCATTACCACGGACTGGTAACAAAATCATTTTCAAAAATAAGGTACGGAAGTCATTTTTGTTAGAATAGTTTATATGTTTTGTCCCACATTGCTTAGTTATGTTATGTAACATGTTTCGTGACAATATAAATAAAATTCTCTCGTGTTAGGGTAAGATAACACCCTATACACTTCTTTTCTCTCTCGCTACATGGTATCAGAGCCAAACCCTAAACCTAACCCTTATCTACTACCGTAAACCTATATGTCTACATCAACTCACGTCATCAGCCGTCTTCAACCTTTGAAAACCCTAATCGATCCAAACAGCCTTGTCTAAACCCTAAGTCGACTACTATACAGCCTTGAAAAGCCCCAAACATCTCTATTCAAACCTTAATCGAAACCCAGTAATAACCCCACCTTCAAACCTGCAACCCAGCAATCGAAAACCCCTGAAAACAATACTTGAAACTCAGTAATAACCCTAAACAAAACCCATACAACTCTGAAACTCTCAAACACGACCCATACAACAGTCAATAATCAACAAAAACCATCACCCTGTCAATTTCGAAGGTTACCCAGTTGTTTTCTGGCTCGAAATCTGTCAAAATCGAGACCCTACTGTTCAAAAATCCTTACCCAGTGATCTCTGACCTTCATCAGCATTTGTTGGCGCCAGAAACCTCTTGTCAGCTTTGATCTCAGCCTGTTGGCTCCTCTGGAATTCATTCATGGTGTTCAGAAATTCTAGACCCACCTCTGGAATTCTTGTTCGGCTTTATTAATTGTCCAGTTAGTGCTCGAGATTTCATGTTGTTAGTTATCATCAAGGAGTGCTGGTTATTCTTCCGATGTTGCTTGCTCACAAATCAGTTTCTGGTATGACTCGTATGTGCTTGGTAAATACCTGTTCTACTTGGTGGATTATTATGCTTGGTTGATTATCTGTTGTTGCTTAGTTGGTTATTGCACGTCCTTGGTTACTTGGTTGAGAAAGTGGTTGGTGGGTTGTGATCTGTTGGCAGTTATTTTGGTTATTTGTTTCTCCATTATTTGGTAATATGTTGGAGGATAAGCCTGCTTCTACTGGTGCCTCTGGTTCTACTGTTATTGGTAGTATCTCCAGTTCTTCTCGATATCGTGATAGGAGGCCTATTACTTCCATTATTCTGAATGATAAGAATTATGCTATTTGGGCCAAGGTTGTTGAAGTCTACTTTGAGGGTGAGTCAACCCACAATGGCTTACTGATGATCCTCCTGCCACAACTAGTTCAACATATGCTGCATGGAAATCTGAGGATGCTCGCATTCATTCTGACTTATGGAATGTTGTGGAGCCTCAGATTAGTGGTCCTTTGATATTCTTACCATCAGCTAAGCTTGTTTGGAGACAAGCAGAAGAGATGTTTTTAGGGGTTAACAACCTTCGTCGGACATACGATCTTCATCAAGAATTTTTCTCTGTGTCTATGGGTGAGCAATCTTTAGAAACCCATTATGCTAAGTTTTGTGGCCTTTGTGAGGAGATCAAGATTTCTCAGCCTATTTCTGCGGATATTCAAGTTATGGAGCGTCAGCGCCAGTCTTTATTTGTTGCTCGATTTCTGTCTAGTTTGCCTTCTCTTACCTATGATTTAGTCCATTCGCAAATTTTGGGAGAACAAACATTACCATCTTTTGGTGAGGTTTTCAATCGTATTCGTTAGGCTACTATTTCTGATATTGGCTCTATGACTGCTTTTTAGTTACCTTCTGATCATTCAGCATTAGTTACTACTGTATCTCATGGTGGTTATTCTCGTAGTGGTCCAACATCTGGGGCAGCTGGTCGTAATGGTTCTGGTCGTGATACAGGTCGTGGTAGTTTTGGTTGTAATGGTTCCAGTCGGGATACTGGCCGAGGTTCTAATCGTGATTTTGGCCGTGGAGGTTGTGCACAAGGAAGTGGTGGTCAAGGCCGTGGGAAAGTGCCTCGGCACTGCACTTGGTGTAATGCTAATAATCATACTATTGACTATTGTTGGGATCTCCATGGTCGTCCTTTTGCCCACCAAGTCACAATTACCGAGGATGATGGTTCACAGGCTTCTTCCAGCAACGCTCCTCCTGTAGTTACCATTCCAAAGGATGAGTATCAGCAGTTTCAGCACTATCGTTCTACCCAGACTTCTGCCTCCACTGCTACGCTTGCTCAGAAAAGTCCTCCTTCTGCTTATCTAGCTTCTCAAACTCCTTGGGTCATTGATTTTGGTTCTTCTGATCATATGATCGGTGTCTCTACTGTCTTGTCTGATTGTCGTCCTTCTGGGACCCCTTCTTGTGTTACATTGGCTGATGGTTCTACCACACAAATTGCTGGTTTGGGTTCTGTTACTTTAAATCCATCTCTTTCTTTAGATACTGTTCTACATGTTCCTCACTTTTCTTTTAGTCTTCTGTCTGTTAGTAAGATTACCAATGCTTTACACTATTCAGTGACTTTCTTTCCTGATTCTTGTGTCTTTCAGGATCTCAAAATGGGGAGGAAGATTGGAGGTGGAGTTGAACGTGGTGGCCTATACTACTTTCTGGGTGGCGAGCAGACTACCTCTGTTGCATTCCAATCCACAGTTTCACCCTTCCAGTATCATTGTCGTCTAGGTCATCCGTCTCTTCAGAACCTTAAACGGATGGTCCCGTCATGTTGTCGTGTTGAGTCACTTTCATGTGAAGTGTGAATTTAGTAAACATCGTCGTGGGTCTTTTTCCATTAGGGAAGAACGTCGTGTGTTGAGTCCTTTTCATTTAGTACATTCAGATGTTTGGGGTCCTATGCATGTTCCATCACGGTCTCATTTTTAGTATTTTGTGGTCTTTGTGGATGATTACTCTCGGGCTACTTATATTTATCTTATGCAAAAATGATCCGAGTTGTATTCAATTTTTAAATCTTTTACGAGGAAATAAAAACACAATTTGGTGTGGATATTCGCATTTTTCATTCTGATAATGCTCGTGAATATTTTCGTACTATTTTATCACAATTTTTGTATGAACATGAGATTTTGCATCAGTCCTCTTGTCCTCACACTCCACAACAAAATGGAGTGGCTGAGCGCAAATTGGGACATATTTTGATAGTCACCCGTGCTTTTTTATTTCAAATGAACGTGCCAAAATCTTATTGGAGTGATGCAGTTCTTGCTGTTGGTTACCTTATTAATAGGATGCCATCTACTGTTTTAGGGGGTCAGATACAATATACTTTATTGTGTCCTGATCGCCCACTGTATTCCGTTCCTCCTAAAGTTTTTGGATGCACGTGTTACGTTCATGAACTAGACCGTGACCGGGATAAACTTTAATCCCCGGTCCATCAAGTGTGTGTTTCTAGGTTATTCTCGCACTCAAAAGGGATATAAGTGTTATTCTCCAACCCTTCGGCGTCAGTTTGTGTCTGTTGATGTTACTTTTCATGAGTCTGTACCGCATTTTGCTAATCAGACTACACCATCTCCCCCCCCCCCCTACTTTTTCCTCTGAGGACCTCTCAGCTTACTTGCCGGTTCAGGAATCCCTCTCACCCCCTCCACCACCCTTGCAGGTCTATGCTCGCCGTCCTCGAGATGCACCGGCTCCGCTTCCGCTCACCACTCCTTCTTCTCCTCCATTGTGAGATCCCGATCCGTCTCCCATTTTTTCGTCAATTGATCCGGTTCCTTCCCCAAATTCTTTACCCATTGCCCTCTGCAAAGCTAAACGTATTTGTACTACTTATCATCCTATTGCTCAGTTTGATTCTTATGCACATCTTTCTCCACCACTTCGTGCTTTTCCTACTTCTGTGTCTTTTGTTTTTGTTCCTAACACTATTCAGGAAGCCTTGTCTATTTCTGAGTGGCGGACAGCTATGGAGGAGGAGATGTCTGCTCTTCATAGCAATCATACTTGGACGTTGGTTCCTCTTCCTCCTGGAAAGACTATTGTTGGGTGTCGCTTGGTGTTCACTGTGAAATATCATCCTAATGGGACTGTTGAGCATTACAAAGCTTGTCTTGTAGCCAAGGGCTACACCCAAACTTATGGTTTCAATTATGCAGAGACGTTTTCCCCCGTTGCCAAGCTTGGCTCAGTTCGCCTTCTTATCTCTCTTGCTGCCAATCTTGGTTGGCCCTTGTTTCAGTTGGATGTCAAGAATGCTTTCTTGCATGGGGATCTTGTTGAGGAGGTTTATATGGAGCAACCACCAGGGTTTATTGCTCAGGGGGAGTCTTCTTAGGTATGTCGTCTTCAGAAAGCTCTTTATGGGCTTAAACAATCTCCGAGGGCTTGGTTTAGGAAGTTTAGTGATGCTGTCTTACAATTTGGCATGAAATGCTGTCATTCTGATCATTCTGTTTTTTCTCTCACCTCTGACCGAGGGAAAATATTATTGATTGTTTATGTAGATGATATCATTATTACTGGTGATGATCAGACAGGTATTGATGAGTTGAAGGTCTTCCTACAACATTAGTTCCATACCAAAGACTTAGGCAAATTGAGATATTTCTTGGGTATCGAGGTAGCGGGGTCTAAGCATGGTGTTAATCTATCGCAGCGGAAATATGTGTTGGATATTTTAGGTGAGACGGGTTTACTGGGGTCAAAGCCTGTTGAGACACCTATGGACCCTAATGTTAAACTGTGTGTTGATCAAGGGGAGCTATTTTTTAGTCCTGATCAGTATCATCACTTGGTTGGGAAGTTGAATTATCTTACCATTACTCGTCCAGATATCTCGTTTGTGGTTAGTTTGGTTAGCCAATTTATGTCGGCTCCCCGCCTTCCACACTGGGAGGTTGTTCTAAGAATTGTGAGGTATCTCAAAGCCCACCCAGGACGTGGTTTGTTTTATAGAGCTAGTGGACACTTGCGGGTTGAGGCCTTCACTGACTCTGATTGGGCAGGAGACCCGTCTGACCGGAGATCCACTATAGGATATTGTATCTTCCTTGGTAGAAACCTTATTAATTGGAAAAGTAAGAAGCGCATGCGATGAGTTGCACTTGCCCAAAGGTCTTTGGCGAGTATAGGGCAATGGCTCATACGACATGTGAGGTTGTGTGGATACGTTCTTTTCTTGAAGAGATAGGTCTTCCTGTGCAGGTGCCTATGAATTTGCACTGTGATAATCAAGCTGCAATCCATATAGCATCCAACCCAGTGTTTCATGAGAGAACTAAACACATTGAAGTAGATCGTCATCTTGTACGAGAAAAGTTGACTGGTGGAGTGATTGCTACTCCATTTGTGTCCACTGGTGCCCGTTAGCTGACATGTTCACTAAGTCATTGTTCAAACCATGATTGGAGTTGCTTTGTGACAAGCTGAGTCTTATTGATGTTTACTCTCCAGCTTGAGGGGGAGTGTTAGAATAGTTTATATGTTTTGTCCCACATTGCTTAGTTATGTTATGTAACATGTCTCGTGACAATATAAGTAAAATTCTCTCGTGTTAGGGTAAGATAACACCCTATACACTTCTTTTCTCTCTCGCAACAATTTTAATGGTTGCTCGGGTGACAAACATCAAACCTAGGTGGCGACTCCAGATCACGAAGAGGCTCTAGGGACGGTTGCCCACAATATCATTAAGAACTGAGTCTTATGGCGGATAGCATCAATTATCAAATGATGAACTACGAAAGAAAAATGATAAATTAGACCAAGTGTTTTACATTGCACAAATGGGTAAAAAAAAAAAAAAAATCTAAAAAGTATGTAAATTTTTTTTTTTAACTATTCAAAGCACATAGGCATTTTGACTACTCAAGTACATAAAAAAGTACAACTATTATTTAGCCTAGTTACTTTTATAGGGGTGTTTCAACATAAGAGCATCTCCAACAAAGTTCTTGAACAATGCATATATCTATTATAGAGAGAGAGAGAGAGAGAGAGAGAGAGAGAGAATTAAAACATTAAAATAAGGTATGAGGAGTGAATAGTGAATAGTGCATCAACAAATGAGACTTTATTTGAGGAGGCACTATTCATGGATGTAGTTTACGGAGGTGGCTATAGCGGGTTTTAGCTTGCTAAAATAGAGTAAAGAGCCTATTTAGAGAGAATGTTGGGTATGCTCTAACTAGCTTTTTTGCCTAGTAAAAGGTAAAAGTAAAAATATTTACATATTATTAATGGGTGGCTAATGATGTGGCATTAATTTTTTCATTAGATTAATAAATTTGCCTAGCCATCGGAGACTAGCTTGTAACCAGCAATTTGAGCCCAAGGCAAAATGCCTAGTCATTTGAAGAGTCAAGGTGTAAAAAATGTGTTTCATTAGTAATTTTGCCTAACATGGCTCATATAGAATGTCAGTCGACGATGCTCTTAGTAATCGAACTTGTTATAGTTATTGTTCAAATTTTTACTCTTTTTTTTGGTTAATCAAAAATTAAGGAGAAAAAGTAAGAACTTTGGGTTTCTCCACCTTGTAAAGTAATTTTTACAAATTCAAACAAAGATCAGTTTTTTATTTAGTTTGTTCTGGCAAGAATCAAAAGTTGGGTTGAATTAAAAACTAAACATGTTTGAAAAATGTAAATGAGACATCAAAAATAAAAATATCATAACTTAAAATTTTTATTTTATTATTTTTAAGTTACTCTTTTTCTTGCTGTCTAGAAAATTTATTGTTATTTTTATTTGGTAGCATATTTTGACCAACTATAAAAATTTGCGCACAATAAAAAAGGTCTTTAAAAAGTTATCATTTTTTATTTTTTGTGTTAGTTATTTTATTTAGCATTTGATACTTGTATACTGCGGGTATAATGGCCTTCTATTCATCAAATTTAACACCAATATGCCAAATTTAACAGCGAGGGAGCTCTCTGCACATCATGGCAGTTTGTAAAGCAAGGGAGTTGTGAGTAATTTCAGGAACCTAAGGGGAGGTCGGTGTGTTTTTCAGAAACCTCAGGGGAGATAAGAGTGAATTATATTAGTGAAGCCCAAGTTATTAAAAGCCCAACAGTGAATGGATCAATCTTTTGGGCCATTACCATTTTCAAACCATCTTAGTCTTTCTCCATCTGGACAAGATCAAGCAAGCCCTTCCCATGGATCATATTTGACAAATCCTTAGAATATAGACAAACTAAGAAGTCGACCCCGCTTTTTTGTCTGTGCTCATCTCAACCATGACAAATAAATTTCCGTACTTATTTCAGTCCATTTTCATGTGTTTTTACTATTTTGCAAATTTTCTTATTTGTTTATATTACAATGTCACAACTTCTAGTGTACCTGTCCGTTTTTAGTAAAACTTATATTTTTAGAATCTAATGAACAAAATCTATAAAATGAGATCAATATTCATTATGAAGTTATGTACAGGTAAACTAATTTTCTTTAGAGTAAATACTATGTGAACTGTGAACTAGATGAATTGTGTGAATTCTGTGAACTATATATGTTGAGTCTATGTGAACTACATAACCTTATTTGAACTTCGTATGATGAGGGTATGTGGATAGTGTATTTTAGAGTGTGGTGGGCTATGTGAATTGTGTGGTGAGGCCATGTAAAATGTCTACTCATTTCGTCCCAAATTGTTGCTCCTGTTTTGGGAGTCCAACTTTTTATGAATAGTACATAATTGTACCAAAAAAGAAAAAAAGTACCCAATTTTCTTTATTAACTTTTTAAATTGGCCTTTGTTTTGGGACAACCAAGGAAGGAAAGGAGGAGGAACATTTTGGGATAGAGTAAGTATGTGATTTGCATAACCATATGTGAACTCTATATGATCAGGCTATGTGAATTGTGTGGTTAGGCTATGTGAAGTGTGTAGTGAGTCAATGTGAAATGTCATTGTTAATTGTATAACCCTATGTGGACTCTGTACAATAAGGCTATATGATTGTGTATTAATTTGTGACGCAACGTTGTAGTAGAAGAAGACTAGATATCGTTTTAGTAGACGAATTGGTTAAATATCGTTCTAACAGACGAATCCTTAAATTCACAAGAGGAGTGATAAACACCTTACACAAGGAAAATAGGGAGAACTCTAGAATTTTATTGATGATTTATTGAATAATTCAATATACCCATAGGCTACGACCCTATTTGTAAGTAGACAAATTCGTAACTTAGAGTATCACTAGTGGTATACTCAAATATAGATATTCAAATATTGCCACATCACATTTTGAGTATTCATTTAATGAGTTTATAAGTTTGAGTATCTACCCTTCTACAATGGTTCATTTGTGTCCATAATTAAAAAAATACTATTCACTCTATTTTTATTCATAAAATGTGCACAATTTTAAATTTTTACATATATATATTTTAAAATATTAGTACCATTTAAAAGATATTCACAATACGTTTAAAATGAGATCAATCTTGAACATATTTTTGGTAAATATTAAAAATTGATAATTTCAATTTTTGAGAGAAAGTGCAAAAAAATTGAGTTTTGAATTAAGTATTTGAAAAATGGAGAGAGAATGTTGTTACTTTTGATAGGGTGTTCTCCCCAAAATTTGGTTGTTGAGGTTTAGTTATTGAGAAAGATTGGTTGTTTTGAGTATCCAAATGCCAAAAGTTGAGTATTTGTAACAAATGTTGTTAACTTTGAGTATTTATTCAAATACCATTGTGAGCCTCTTTTGTGTATCAAAATACTATCTTTGAGTATTTTTGTATTTGATTATACCACTAGTGATGCTCTTAGTGAAGAATCAAACAAGACAATTTCTTTCTAATCAAGAAAGGAAATAGAAACAAAAACCTAATTGAATTAGTTGCCTAAATTGTTATAAAATCATGCCAAAACATGCTGCATTAATTATAGGAAGATTCTGAAAATAAAATTCTACTTCTTATAGGCCAAAAATCCTAACGAAATAGGAAACTAAAACAAAGAAAAAATATATATTTCTAAAGTTAAAAAGAAAATTCCTACTCAAGATCTATTTCTAGAATTATAAAATAAGAATACAAAATCTTAGCGGATCTTGTCTCCTCTATCATTTTGTTTGGGGCTATGTGAATTATGTGGTTGAGCTACATAACTTTATGTACCTTTGTATGGTAAAACTATGTGAACTATGTATTTTAGTGTGTGGTACGTGGTGCTATATGAATTGTGTTATTGGACTATGCGAAAATGTGTGGTAAACTTAATTATGTGAACTGTTTATATGAATTGTGTAATCCTATGTGAACTCTTTATGATAAGGATATATGAACTATCATGTAGATTGTTTATTTTAGTGTGTGGTGGGGCCATGTAAACCATGCAAAGATCACATTGATTAATCACATAGTTAACATAGTGAATTTATCCACTTCATATAACTTTTTTTTTTCTTTATATAATTTCACATTCAACATGGATCTTGCTTAGTAGATCTCACTGAGCAAGTGTCAAAAAATGTAACTTTTTTTGAAAATTGAATTTCTACAGCAAAAGATCCTATATTTTTTAACCTTTGAACAATGTAGCAGTACATACATATATATACATGTATATGTATATATGTGTATTTTTATCGGGTAACAGGTGAAAAAGGAGAAAAAAATGACGAGTACAAAGAAATTATTTGGTGGTCTTGAAATATTGTTCAAACTATTCAACATATGCCACGTTTTAGTTTGTTGCTGAAATTACTAAAAAAGGTAAAAGGTCTCTAACATTAATCGATTATATATTAACCAGAGCAACATACGACAATGCTCAATGAGTATTGCTGTCTGCTCTCAGGGTGTGCAGTAAGGGTCGGAGAAGGGCAATCGCTCATTCTTAAAACCAGTATTCTTAAGACCAAAGAGTCGAATACGATGCGACACGTCATAAAATGAGAATTTATGGAAATACACGATAACACGATACGAAGTTAGTGAGTTAGGGTTGGCTAGATCAGGTTAAGGTTAAATTCTAACACAAACATGAGATGATACGTCGCGAAAACGACATGACAGGACACGACCGGACCACCCTTAACTATGATCCTACAAACTACTATAGCACTATTTTTTTAGATAGTTGGAAAGTTTGGAGACTCGAATTCAACTTTCCTACTTGGATTAGTTTTGGGTGGTGCTAATGCCAAAACTATTTTTGTTTGTGACAAAATTATAATACTTAAAAACCTTGTACCATTTGCAAGCTTTTTATGCACTATAATTTTGGCACAAACGAAAATGATTTTGGCATTATCATTTCCTTCAGTTTTATCTCAAAACTTGAACTGCAGAAAGCACAAAATTTTGCAGGAAACTTGTTTTCGCACTAATTTTCTATACATTTACAGTAATTACTACTACATTTTAACTTTATTACTCGGGAGTCTTGTACTAAATTCTTGACTCGTGAATGGGAACTTGGTGTTCAATTTCTGGCTTTGAGAAATGATTAGAATTCAAAGTAGTAGAGTACCAAACGGTCTATTGAAATATAGAGAGAAACGTAGGATTTTCAGCCGCTTGGCAATTAAAGTTTGGTGTATTTTTGCCCTCTTTGGTGAAATGTACTAGTCAGTAGGTAGCTTACAAACAAGACTACTACATTGGCATCAAGTACCAGATTGAATAGGGGAGGTAAGAGAAAATTTTCTTTATGGATCCCTACAAATGGGGTGTTTGTGCCGGCGAGATCTGGGTCGTACATTGCTAACTTTTAATGGCTTGGATTGAATACTATCTGGAATTATAAAAAAGGGTACCGAGCCTTTCAATTTCGAAATGAACGGCCCAGATTGTTCCCGTATGCACCCCCTCTGTAATTAAGTTTCTCACGGGAGCTAAATCCAAATTAGTTGTCTCTTGGTGGTATTGTAGTGTGTTGAGGACCTTTACCGACGGAACCACCTTATGGCCAGTGTAGGCACAAGACCACATTGAATTTTGAGGGTTTTTTTATTTTAAAAAAATATACTATTTAAGTTTCAATTGGTACATCACTTTTGTATACGAAAAAATATTGAGTGCTCCATGGTGTTATAAGGCCAGTCTCCTACACATATTTATTTGAGACTCAACACTAATAGCATAAGATGAGCAAATAAAAAAAATGATGAAGAATGATGTTAGGGCACTAAGTGGCGACACCTCACGATCACTAAATAACTAATTACTGACATGAAACCAACTTCAATTCACTGAATTTTTGCCTCAAAACTATTACGTGTTTACGGAATTATATTTATTATATTATCATAAAATAAAAGTCTCTTGAATAAAAGTCAAATGAAAATCAAGGCATGAATGTTAGATTCTTACAAAATACTATTAGATCTTTTTTACACAACAAAAATTGTGTTCACACTGTTACAATTTTCTGGCTACACCACTGAGGACCTTGAGATAGTACTATTTTTTTTTCCAGTCGTCAAAGGTGTTCAGGCTAGCTTATGTACAACTTGATTATTCCTCTACCCAGTCAGGTTAAAGATAGACCATCGATGTTGGGGCTAGTAAATTCACAAGAAATTATTTTCTTACCGTTTGGTCTCAAAATTGAATTTTGATCGATTGTGCGGAAAGAAAACCTTCCAATTAAATGGACTAACCCTAGGACTTTCGTGGTAGGTACTATACTAGCCTTGGAAAGATAGATATCTTAACCAAACATAAAAGGAGTACATATGCCAATTATCAAATAAAGTATACGGCAGAGCAGTTTAAATACTGGGAGTAAATTTAAGAATAAATAAAGAAGAAAGAAAAAATACCACCAGCTTAGTAAAGTTTATTGTAAATTTTGTAACCTACAGAAAAGTAGAAGTTAAGTTAGTTTTTTTTTTTTTGCTAATCGGATAATCAGGCCAGGAAGTTAAATTTACATAAGATACATCTGCAGTTTAGCTATTAATCCAAAGGACGATTTCATTGGCATTAGTAGCTTATCTAGAAATTCCACAGAGGGTCACTTTGAAATATAAGTTTGAATTTTTTTTTTTTTACAAGTCTAACATAACGAGAAGATAAAATGTTTAAACATTCGTCATACATAAGTACACCAAGTTATAGATTCCTTCCTAAAAATTTTTACAATTGACCTCGACGGATTTTCATCTTTTGAGAATTTTGTATGATTCAAATGTCGTTCGGTAGAAAATCTTAATTGATCAATCGTAAACAAACTTCTCTGTCAGTCTCTCTTGTGGCCATTAATTCTGATGCTTGAAAAAAGGAAAGTACAATCCTATTATGCTTATGGTAACCAAAAATCATGCAGTAAAATATTAATAGGTTGCAAAACCACTAATCAAGAGTAATCAAACTTATAATTAAGTCTCTGGTATTGGATTTGTAAGAGATACCTATGGGAAAAAGAAAAGGAACCAACAAAGATAGGGAAATGATCAATCTCTTTTAGCAACATTTTTTTATTTTAATCCCCTACAAAACTCTCCAAATATGCAATATTCCACATCAATCATAGGCACTTAATTGAACCTTTCAATTTTTCGATTGGTCTTCCAAGAAATTCGAGCCGCACAAAATGAAAATAGTACAATAAGAAAAGAAATGAATTGAGAGAATCTCGAAAGTACACAATACTCTCCTACTACTACCGCTACTCGCATTCAACACGGAGTGAATATCTCTTTTATTTATTGGTGAACTAAACGTTGGTTTATGTATTTCACTAGAATGATCATTCCATTCGAATGCTCATTCCATCGTACCAATGAGAAAGGGGTTTCTTGTGAAATATTAGAAGTCTACGTGAAGAAATATAGAACCATAGGTTAAAACCCCATTTTTTTTTATTCTTTACGGCTTTTGCTTCTAACTTCTAATTTCTTGATGTGCACTCTAGGTCGACACTAGAACAAATCTCTCTCTCTCTCTCTCTCTCTCTCTCTCTCTCTCTCTCTCTCTCTCTCTCTCTCTCTCTCCCCTTGTGTGTGTGTTAAAACCAAACGGAGGTTGCCCCATCTCCACTCAATACTTTTTTAGAAAAATCCTTTTATCTTTATACGTTGTTGGTAAAATTAAACGTATCAAATCAGTACCCCTTAAACTCAAATTAGATACATTTAGACGGTGCAAAAAAAAGGACACGTATCTACATTTATTCCCTCATTAGGTGCTCTTTTAATCAAAATGAGCATAATTACATAACGTGTGATCCAAGCAACTTTCTTTTCCCTCTTTGGCAACCATATATTTTATCTTTATAAAAATGAAACCTACTCTCTCTCTCTCTCTCTCTCTCTCTCATACAAAGGCTTAAAAACTCTAAGGAGAGAACTCAATACCTTGCCAACCCATGAGAAGAATTGGCTCGAGGGTTAACATACTTTTTAAGAGACAACTTGCTTTGCTTTCTTTTTTTTTTTTTGGTCCTTTTTTCTTTACCCATTTGTGTCTCGCCATAAAATTTTCTCTGGTATCACGAAAATTAAATAAGAGAAATGACTTGGTGCAGTGATTGTCACGACGAGCCGTCGATCGTGAGGATTAAAACTTGTCCTTCGTGTGGTCATCAGATCAGAAACCAAGAAAAGGTTCACCTTCATGATTCCCCTTTTCTACTTGTTTTCTTGGTTTGATTATTTTGCATACGTATAATAGTATCAGACGTATTTTCGTTTATGATTTGGAAACCAGACTGGGATTCATAATCTACCGGGGTTACCGGCCGGAGTGAAGTTTGATCCGAGTGATCAAGAACTTCTTGAGCATTTGGAGGCCAAGGCGCGATCGGATTCTCAAAAGATTCATCCTCTGATTGATGAATTCATCCCTACTCTTGAAGGAGAGGATGGAATTTGCTACACGCACCCAGAGAGGTTACCAGGTGAATTGCAAGCACATACTCTTACGTGTGTGTATATATATATATGTATATATGTATGTATGTCGGCTGTTGCATAATTTACAAGACCTAATGATTTACCTGTGTGATTGCAAAAAAGGGAAAATTTTAATTTTAGGTTACTAAGTCGATCTGTGATTTTGAAGAGCAATGACACACTACCATGCAAGAGCTTCAATTTTCTTTTCTTGAAGTTAACCAAAAGAGGTTTTTTGAACTAATTAATTGGTACAAAATTTTGTATATTGCATAGCACTTCCCCCACGTTAATTGGTTGTTGGTGAACTCATTATCATCTGAAGTAGATATTTCTAAGAGGGTGGTGTGTCAGTGTTTGACAATTGAAAATTAACTCGTTCCGTATTTTTATTAGAACTTGAAATTGACAATTTATTGGAATAATATGGATGAAGTACATTGATAAGTAAGAAAAATATTTACGTTTATACTTAACGATACGTCGTCATATACTGTACATTTTTAAATTTGGTTTTTCTGTGTTAAATGATGTCTGTGGTCTACGATCTCTGATTTTGTGGGCTGATGGAATAATTTCCTCAAAGGGTTAGTGGTAAACAATTATTGTGAATCGTATTTCAGTTATGATACGTGATTTATTAAAAATAAAATTGATCGGGTGATTTATTAAATTTTTTCATAGTAGTAGATAGGTTGCGTTTGTCTTGGAGTTTTCAGAAAATATTTTGTACATGTAAGACATATAAGACATATAAAACATATAAATGTAAGTATTTTTTTTTCTTTCCCCTTACATTTTTTTGTCTCTTGGTAATTGGTATATGCATATACAAGCATAACATACAAATGTAAGTATTTTTTTCTTTAATTTCCCCTTTCATTTTTCATCTCTTGGTAATTGGTATATGCACATACAAGCACAATTTTGCGACACTGCATTGGGTTTAGCTTTTGGGCATGAAAAATTCGTATATACAAGGCAAAGATGCTATCATATGGGCAATATTTATGTCGTTAGGGTTGCATTTGCGAACAAAGAGAACAAATTGAAGTCTTAAAAACCTCATTAAATTAACATAAAGAGATGAAAAGTTAATGGAAATTATGTACAATAAAGAGATAGCCAAGCGATAAGGCTTTTCTTCCCTTTACCATCACGAACTTCTAGGTTGTCATCGTGTGATCTGATACCTCACACGAAAGGACATTTTTTGTAGCGATTTCTTATTTACTCATTTTGCTTAATTGCATATTACATGTCTGAATCAAGACACAAAATAAGTTAAAAAATTTATTGGACGACAAAATAAGCAATAGCTACGCAAAGTTTATGAAACGATACCAAAAGATAGACTAGTTTACGTACATTTTTCGCATCTATTTACATGCGAGAAACCTATCTACGCTACCCAATCTAAAGGAGCAGGGAATTAGACCTTACGACGAGATTGAACCTAGGGCCTTATCCTGGGAGTGCACTTGACGTTCCATTATTAACACAGACGGTCAGAGCTGGGGGGAGGTACTTGGCACGTGCCACCCCTGGGTCTTAAAAAAAATCTTTGTTGCAAGAGTAGTGTTATTCCTCAAAAAGCATGTATTATTTTTGGTATTAAACATATTGATGTGTGATTAATAGATGAAAATACTTAATGTTTTAATAGTAAGTAGGGTAAATTACACTGACCTCCCTTGAGGTTTCTGACTTGTACACTGACCACCCCTACTTTATTTGAAATAGCACTGACCTTCCCTGAGTTTTATATTTTAGTATCAAAAGCACCCTTCACCAGTACCGATAGGCACCGATGGCGCCGATGACCCCTTGTGGATCCCCAACGGTCGATCCGAGACGCCCATTTATTCCAGAATCGAATTCCGAGTAGGTCTACGCGAGAATTACCTCAATCGGACGGTCCTAAGTGCTCGATTCAAAATCACCCCATTTCATTCAAAATTTTTGGATTGAGCACTTAGGACTGTCCGAATGAGGTGAATCCCCGTGATGCCCACTTCGAATTTGATTTTGAATGAACGGACATTTCTGACGGATCGATTTCCACAAGGGATCCATGGCGTTATGGGGTATTCGTTGCATCTTGTTGAAGGGTGCTTTTGATACTAAAATATAAAACTTCGGGAGGTCCAAATATTTCGAATAAAAGTAGGGGTGGTGTCATTTTGCTCTAAAACCTCGCAGGTCAAAGGCTCGATGTAATTTACCCTATTAAGTATGTTGATGGATGATTAACCTATACAAATGCGTATCTTTTCAAGTATTAGAAATAAAATCTTAGAACAATTGTACTTTTTCTTATAATAATTTTACTTATCTGTCCGTAATGATAATCTACTACCAAAAAATCTCCAATTTCGGATAAACAAATAAAACACTTTTGTGCACGATTTCCTATATTTCTTGGTATAATATTAAAGAATTAATTGAGATTTTTATCCAAAAATTGCACATCGTTTTGTAAGATACTATCTTTGTGGGATAGAAAGAGGGTCAATCTTGATTTTAGATGACACATCTGAGTCGAAATGCTAACGACATCCCTGATTATTAATCTCCATGTCATATATATGCAGGAGTAAGCAAAGATGGGTTGGTCAGACATTTCTTCCACAGACCATCCAAGGCCTACACCACCGGAACCAGAAAGAGAAGGAAAGTCCTGACCAACCCGACAGAAGGGAACGAGACCCGTTGGCACAAAACAGGCAAAACCCGGCCCATTCTCACCAACAACAACCTTAATATTCCCAAAGTCAAAGGGTACAAGAAAATACTTGTTCTCTACACGAACTACGGGAAACAAAAAAAGCCTGAGAAAACCAACTGGGTGATGCACCAGTACCACCTCGGCAACAATGAGGATGAAAAGGAAGGTGAGTTTGTGGTGTCTAAGGTTTTTTACCAAACTCAACCTCGGCAGTGTGGCTCTTTCGTGAAGGAGATTTCGAATGGGAAGTCGAAGGCCGGTCGAGGCGGGAATCAAGTTCATCTGTTTCAGGATACTACTGGGGTTGAGTACTACAGTGCAAATCCGACGTCCAACATCATTTCTTTCATTGAGCCGTGCGATCGCGACCGAACGAGTTCGCGGTTGGTAATTCCCGAATTTTAGTGTCTCAAATTTCACCGGTCTGTTTATAATGTTATATTCTGTCGCACGAACGAGTGGTGGACGAAACTCCTGCCCAATTTGGCTAGGGCTGTCTGGTTCCCTTTGGGCCTCTCCCAGCTCGTTCACAATGATAAGTACGTAGAATTGTTTATTTCGTAAAGCTTATAAATTATATGTCAAATATTAACTTGAACAGATATAGATAGCCACACGAACAAAATACACTTGTGCAATGTAAAACCAACGGACGAAATGTACCTTCAAATATGAACCGAGGTTCGTCCTTGTATAGCACAGATGTAAGTAGTATTTTGTTAATGTAGCTATATATCGTCATTTGTTCGAGCTAAATTTTTATACAAAGGAATAAAAAGTTTACGAGTCGAAGAAAAGAAACGTTTCTGATTATTATTGTGAACTCTGGAGGAGTCTACAAAAGCCTACTAGCGAGACTAGATTCTAGCCAAACTGGACAGGAGCTTGGGCCACATTATATGGCTTGATGGGGTTAGGAGGTGAAAAATTTTTTGGGTACAAAAGATCCTTGTTCCCCTTGTTTTGTTCCCTTCATTGTTTTTGAAGAAAAGAAAAGAAAAACTTGATCAAAGCAAGTGGATACAAGCAGCTCAAAATTAAAACGTGAGGTACTATTTACATCATGCTCAAAGATTTTTGCATTTTCGTAATACGTATTGTGATTGCATAATAAATATGAGTTTATCTCTTATTTGTTTTTTCTTCTTGTAATACGGTATACCTATAAATAGGTGTGTAAATATGTTAAGTTTACTATCAAGTGTGGAGTAAGAGAAACATCAATAAATTATGAGTGTTTTTGTTCAATCTCTTTGTGAGTTTCATACATCATAAGTGTGTGATTTATACTCCTCCACCCAACAAATTGTTATTAGAGTCAATCGGTCCAAAAATAGTCCGAATTGGTGAAACAAATTATTTTCATTCAGGGCTGATTTTGTCGGAGTGAACAAAAATCATTTTTTTTAGAGTTCAAGTTTGGAGCTCTAGCACGAGTTTATTGGTGCCAATAGCCAATACGGGTCTCAAATTAAAATCTAAGAAAATAGATTTTGAGCCTAAAGTAGACTTCCCTTGGTGAGATAGCTTCAGTGGTGCCATTCCGCCGACGAGACGATCACGGAGTGCTTTCCACGTGCCGCTGCAAAGAAGGATAGTGAGATCTACTCTCATTACTCACACCGTTCATCTTCCACAAGTCTGGTGAACCACCCTGAGCCACCCAGGCAAAGCTTAAGCCGCCTTATCTGATTTTAGACGGTGTACCTCAAGTTGACGTTGTTCGAAGTTAGAGTAGATTTAATCAAAGAAACAGAACTCTATCTTGCTTTGGTTTCATCGAAGAAGAAAGAGCTTAAAGACCGGTGATTTAAATATTTCAAGATGAGATGGCCAACGGAACTGCGCCAGCACTTATTCCGAAGCTCACCAAGGACAATTATGATAATTGGTCCATTTAAATGAGAATACTATTGGGTGCTCAAGAAGTTATGGAGATAGTCGAAAACGAGTACGAGGAACCTGCCTCAAAAGAAGCAAAATCAGCTTTGAAAGAGGAACAAAAAACAGCGCTCCGTGTCGAGCGAAAGAAGGATTGCAAAGCTAGGTCCATCATCTACCAAGGACTTGATGAGATTATGTTCAAGATTATCGCTTCCGCTACATCTTCCAAAGAAATTTGGGGGACGCTGCAGAAAATATACAAAGGTGCCGACAAAGTAAAGAGGATTCACCTTCAATCTTTACGTGGCGAATTCAAGTCTTTACGGATGAGAACCTTAGAATCTATCTCTGAGTATTATGGCCGAATCATGACGGTTGCAAACCAGATGAGAAGAAATGGAGAAGCTCTCACAGATACGAGAGTTATAGAAAAAATTCTTCGATCGTTCGATATGAAATTCAACTTTATTGTTGTTACACTGGAAGAGCTGAAAGATGTAACAACTATGTCTATCGAAGAACTCATGGGCTTGTTGCAAGCCCACTAACAAAAGTTGCAAAGAGATGGTGATAAAGCCATGGAATAGGTTCTACAGATGAAGCTATCCCTCAATAAAGATAGGCACAAGCAAGGGGGACATCCCAGAGAGGACGAAGCTATGGTTCTCATGGAAGAGGCTCTGAAAGTTCAAATTCCAGAGGCAAAAGAGGCAAAGGATTTTCCAAAGGAGGAAAACAAAACCACGCTCCAAAAAGAGGTCGTCATGGAAAACAAAGCAACAGAGGAGGAGGACAAGAAAAAAGAGGTGGTTACAACAACCAACCAAACATTGACAAAAGCAACGTTCAATGTTATAACTACCAGAAGTATGGTCACTACGTGAAAGAATGCAAAGGAAGGCCAACTTCAAATCATGTTGGCGAAATAACCAACTATGCAGACAAGGAGCCAACAGGAGTAGATTCAATGAGTCTGATGGTGCACAGTTCCATCAAACAGGATCAAGGTACATGGTTTCTTGATTCTGGAGCCAATAATCGTATGACTAGCTCAAGGAAATTTTTTACTGAACTTGATGAAAGGTTTAGGGAGACATCTCTTTGGGGACCTTTCCAAAGTCTCAATTCAAGGGAGAGGAAATATTGTGATTAAATGGAAGAATAGAGATCATGCATTAATCTCCAATGTCTACTATATTCCTGACATGAAGACTAATATACTTAGTCTTGGACAACCCCTGGAGAAAGGCTATTAAATTAGCTTAAAGGATATGCAGCTGACGATCACAGATGCTTGAGGGAAGCTGGTTACTCAAGTAAAGATGACGAAGAATAGGATGTTTCCGCTAATTGGTCTTCATGATACGCTAAAGTGCCTCAATGACATTATCAATAACAAAGACTGGATATGGCATCTCAGATATGGGTACCTCAACTTTGAAAGCTTGAAGCTGTTGGAAAATAAGAAGACAGTCAAAGGCTTACTTCATATCCAACATCCAAATAAGATATGTGAAAATTGTGTTCTTGGCAAACAATATAGCAACAAGTTGACTGGAGAGCAAGCATGCTGCTAGAGCTAGTATACATAGATGTGTGTGGTTTGTTGAAGCCAATCTTAAACGAATAGAATAGATATTTCATCAGGTTCACTGACGACTATGCCAGCAAGACGTGGGTACACTTTCTCAAACAGAAGTCAGAAGTATTCGAGTAGTTCATAAACTTCAAAGCTCTTGTGGAGAAAGAAAGTGGCTACTATATCAAAATATTGCAGTCAGACCAAGAGGAAGAATACACTGGAGATCAGTTTGATGAATACCTTAGGCAACAAGGAATTAGACACCAGTGTATGCCAGCCTATGCTCCTCAACTAAATGGTGTATTTGAAAAGAAGAATTGCACCATTCTCAGCATGGCCAGAAGCATGCTGAAGGATAAAGATTTGCCCAAGAGAAGCATGGACCACTTACAAACCAGGTGTAGCTCATCTTAGAGTATTTGGTTGTATTGCCTAAGCTAAAGTTCTAGAGGCAAACAGAACCAAACTTGAAGATAAAGGAGTGAAGTGTATCCTTATTTGATATGGTGACTGGATGATGGGATACAAACTATACAATCCTGTCACTCAAAAGGTGATATATAGCAGAGATGTCATTTTCAAGGAAAATGAATCCTGGAGTTGGGATCAGACAGAAGCTACCATGAATATGGAGCTTACTATCGAAGAAGAAGAAGAACTGGTACAGACTAGGGAGGTACCTGGGAGATCAGAAGAGTAGCCATCACCTTCTCGTGGTTTTGCTTCACCACAAAGAGGTGAACCATTCTCACCAGCTACAGAAGAGTTTTCAGACATAAGGTCTAGAGGAACACGAAGCCTGGATGATCAATATCATAATACAGATCTGTTAGATGTAGACTTTACCATGTTTTGTCTGCAAATGACTTGTGATCTAGTTAGCTTCGATGAGGCTAACCAAGAAGACAAATGCAGGAAGGTTATGGATGAAGAGATTCAATCTATAGAGAAGAACAAAATCTGGGAGCTGACAAATCTTCGAGAAAGGCTATAAGACCATTGGAGTGAAATGGGTCTACAAGGCAAAGAAGAATGCTCAAGGAGAGGTTCACATATGCAAGGCCAGGCTCGTAGCTAAAGGCTACAAACAAAAGGAAGGCATAGACTATGGCAAAGTCTTTGCACCTGTTGCCAGGATGGAGACAATAAGCCTGACGGGCTTGTATCTTGGGTTTTGAGTTTTGGTCTGTGTGTTTTTTTTTTTTTGGAGGCTTTGGGCTTTGGATTGGCTTTTGTTGAGTATTTGACTTGGGGTTTTGGGTTGACTTTTGGGTCAAGATTTTGTGCTTTAGATTTGGTTTTCAACAAGGATTTGAGCTTTAGATTGGCTACCGTCGAGGCTTTGGGCTCTTTATGCCTCAGTCTTGAATTTGGGCACATAGTTCCCTCGGTGGATGGCAATAGGCTGACGTGCCCCAATTTTGGCCTGATGACAAACCTCAATTTTGATTCCCTTTCTTGGCTGTGATGATGGTCTTAGCTACCAATTGACGATGGTTTGATTCTTTTGACACTGAGGTGGATTTTGACAAGACTGACAAGCCCGAAGAATTTGAGACTGACAAGGTCGAGGAATTTGATTGACATTTTTGACAAAAGGGTGGACTTGGACAAGACCAGGGAATTTGATCGGTCTTTTAGACAAATGAGTTGACTTTGCTAAGACTGACAAGGCCAATGAATTTTGATCGGCCTTTTTGAAAAAAGGGGGGGACTTAGACAAAATCGAGAAACTTGGTTAGCCTTTTGACAAATAGGTGGGCTCTGACGGGATTGATCAATCTTTACCACTTGAACTAGACCTATGCAAATGACGGAACGAGCAAGATGGAGCCAGAGGTGGGCCAGTAGGGGTGATCGCCCCTGCAAGAAAAAAAAACTTTATTATTATATAGAAAAAAAATTCCTATAAATTATATAGGCTTGCCTCTGCAAAGTATTTTTGAAAAAAAATTTACCCTCGCGTAGTGAAATTTCTGGCTCCGTCCTTGGGACCGAGTATGAAATACCCGTTCTTTTAGAAAATTCGCATGTTATAAAAGGAATTTGTAAGAGCAATGAATTAAATGTGCAAAAATCAACAGCCAAGTTTTGGACCATAGATTTGCTGAGCAATTTTGAATGAGAACAAAATAAAATAAAAAGGAGAAAAAATTAGTTAGATTCACCAGAAAATATAAACCTTAATCATCATTGTCCAATTTGCGAGTACTTTTGCATCTCTAGAGCCTAGAGGTCGACCCCAGATGTTTTCTTTAGGATTATAATGTAAGCAAGAGGATCTACAACTTGGGTAGTAGATTTGATGAGATCCATTTGCTTTTCCCTTTGACAAACAAACACACCTGACACCCCCACCTTATCTTTTCTGATTGATATTTCGATTGCGCAATGTTGTTTTGTAGCTTGGAATGTTTGGTTTCCAACTTCCAAATATGTAATATACAATATGCACTGTTGATTCCTATTTATGTCACATGCTCACTTAAGTTGAAACACTCAATTCACATCATGAAAGCTAAACTATTAGGGTGGCGTTAATGCCACGATCAGCTTCTTTTCTTTTTTTCTTTGTCGATAACAGTTTTTTTTCTCCTTTTTTTTGAGCGGCAAAAATAAAATACATTATTCTTGAAATTGTTACACGAATGATAGAAGCAACGAAACAACATCATGCTCAAGAAGCAATCATCCACCCAATCGGAATCCCAAACCAACAATTGACAAGAACCAATCAACGACACACTTTGGGACCAAGTCCACCTAAAAAGACCGAAGCCCAACCTCCCTATGGGTTAAAAAATACTCACTCTGTCCCTTTTCAAGTGTGTAGTTTGAAAAGTTAATGGTTAAAAGTTCGTACAATTATCATTTTGCCCTTTTGAAAAGTTAGTTGATAAAGAGTTAATGAGTAAAAGTGGAGGATAATTTTACAAAGTAGAGATAAAAGTTGATGTGAAAAGTATAAAGTGGATAAAAAAGTTGATGTGAAAGGTGTAATGACAATATTTCTTTAATAAATTGGATTTACGAAGTAACACATTTAAAACGGAACGGAGGGAGTAACAAGAATTTACATTCGGCTCATAGCAACACCAAATTGCCTATCAATGCCCAGATAAAATGGGCCAAGTCCAACCAATATTAAAGCCCTAATCAGAATGCTGCTACCTCCGCTGCCATATGTCAGTAACAGTTAGTTAGTTTGATCTTTCCATTTTGCCCTCCATCGTGTCATTCTCTCTCAATCTAGATCTCTCTTGTTCCCCCTCTCATTCCCAAGCATTCACAAATGTGCCACCACTGTCACGTCGATCCATTCCCCTCTTATTACTAATGAAAATCGTGCAATAATGAATTTTGTTCCTTCTTTCTTTTTTGATTCTCTCTTTTTTATCTTTTATTTCCCTAGCTCTCTTTAACGTTTTCACTATTTATGTCGCTAATCAAGGTGCCAAAAAGGGATTCGGGGGTGCTAGAAATCAACCCCTGCAAATCACCCTGAAAATCGCCCAAAACGACATCGTTTTGGGTGTGAAAAGGGACAACAAATAAATAACTTAAAACTACGTCATTTTGCATCATAGGAACATAAGAGATAGGGTTTTTTTGGAAACTTAATTTCCACTAGGTCAAGGGTTGAAACTTACTTACCACTAGGTCAAGTTTTTGTTTTTTGTTTTTTAAAACCGAAATAACCACGTGCATTATTCTTAGGTCAATTTTTTGGGGCTTTAGGCACTTAGGGTATCTTACGGTTTCATGGGGTTTTAGAAGTTTAGGCACTTTCATGAGATTTTGGGAGTTTAGGCACTTTTAGATGTTTGGGGGTTTAAACATTTTCATAGGTTTTAGAAATTTAGGCACTTATTTAAGGTGCTTAGGTACTTTCATATGGTTTGGGTATTTAGGCATTTTGGGTTTTGGGTTTAGGCATTTTGAATTTAAGCACTTTGAAAAGAAAAGGAAAAAAAAAACCAACTTGACCCGGTGGGAATTATTTTGATCAAAAGTGGACTTAGTGGTAATCACTCAAAACGACGTCGTTTTCAGTGATTTTCAGGGTGATTTGTAGGGGCTGATTTCTAGCACCCCTAGATCCGCCAAAAAGAAGAAGTCAATAAACAATTGGAGAGTCAAATTCATCCAATCTAAATTAAAGAATAAAGGAAGAGATTTGTTCTCTGGAATAGCTTAATTAGGTGTAATTAAAATAATTTTTGAAAGACCTATCCCATCATCCATGGTGAGGGACACATAGTAATCGGGACAAATTAATTAAAGCCCCTTATGGATTATTCTCATAAATATTTTCAGTGGCAATCGGAAATCACAGATGATATAAAGTGAGATTAACTTAGAATATTGAAGCTATTCCATAAATGCCACTATGGCTTGATGTTACATAATTAGGTACTAAAATAGTCAAAAATCAGAAAAAGGTTCAATTCCTTTCATAGTGGGGATGAAATAAAACATTTCTAATCCCTCCATTTCATGCAATCTAATGTAGGAAATCTTATCACGTACAACTTAATTTGCATGGTTTATTGAAAGAAAAGGCTACATAATTTTATTTAATCGATACATTATAGGGCTAAGCCTAGGCTTTTTTGGCCACTGAAACTCCATTTGATATCCAGTTTACAAAGGCAACCACCACAACAGAGAAGCAAAGTTTGCAATAATGGAGTTCAAAAGGGCCTTTCATCACAAAATAAAAGCCACCATTTTTACAAAAGGTTACAGCTTTCAGTTTTTTTTTTTTTTTAAATCTTTTTTTGGACATAACAGCTTTTCAGTTATTGCAAGAGAATATGCATGGATCTCCTCCTTCAACAGTTGAACAGATTTTGTAAGCAGCACAACTTTTCAGCCCCCCATCAAAGCACTCAATGCCACCTTTTACAATCTGCAAAGTTTTTCATTTACTAAACACTCTCTTTAGTATCCACCTTGCTTTTCTTGAGTGCATGAAATTCCAATATATAGAGTAATTCTACGACGACCACAGGAACAGGTTACAGAACTGGCCAACAGAAAAAACATGGAAGTTCATAATTTTGCTAAAGTGGGCCCAACCAAACATTGGTTTTGAATCCGAAACAACCATGCAATTTATGTGGCCAGTTCTGCCTGTAAAATTATTTAGATTTGAGTATTGATCAAATCCATCCGTTGACAGAAGACGGGTGGCAAAGGGATTGAACACCAACACCCAAGAAATCCCTAGTCTGCCCTCCAGCAGCAGCTCTTTCTTCCTTCTGTATCTTCCGGCGTTTTGAGGGGTCCATCTGGAACTGATTAAAGTTGGCGAGATCATTTCCTCCACTCTCCACCTCACTTCCAACACTAGTTGTTATACTTGGGTTTGCACCATACATTAGTCCACAAAACTTGTTCCCATCTTGCCCTTGATTATAACTAGAAGTTGCACCAATTTGTGCAGCCTTCTGTAACAAAGCTGTTGCGGAGGTATTTGCTGAAGCAATTTGCTGAGACTGGTTATGGATTCCAATTCCATACAAGGAAGGAATCGCAATGCTTGTCATTTCCTCAGTATTGCCGGAACCAATCTTGTTTCCAAACACCCAATTCATTTGGTAATCGGATGGTGGGGGATTCGGGCACGAAGCCACTGGATCCCCCATTTGATGAGGAACCTCTTGGAAATTACTGTTTCCAATCCAAACAGGGAGTGGTAATTGCTTGTTTGGAGTGAGATTTTCATCGTTTTTTGTGGAGGTTGGAATGAAAATTGGGGAGAAGTTTTGTGCCATTATCGTCGGGCCCATTTGGGCGCCGATGAAATGGTAGCTGATGTTGTTAGGAGTGGCCATTGTGGTGTTGTTGATGTTTGATGCTGCGGCAACCCTGGCTGATTCTTCGGCTAAGGCATCACAGAAGGCCCTGTGAGTGATGAAGCTGTCTCGCCTACAAGGAATTAATTTACAGGTTATTATTTGGCAAATCTTAGAATTAAAAAACATATAGTATATGAAACTAATAGCACCTCAATAATCGTACACAAAAAGTTGATTTTGTTTATAGGATTTGGGGAGCTTGAAATGCCCGGCACTACAGGGTTAACTGTCAGATTGAGGACTACAACCCTTGTGGCCTTGTAGTGTATATTTTCCAAAAGCTTGAAACAAAACTTCAGAGGAGAGAACCAAAGACCAAGAGGGAAAACATGATTGTTTCATTTGTATGGTGATACCCGAACCTTCATATCGGTATTTTTTTTGGTTCGACGGGCAAGGGAGTCTGGACAAGTTTACGTGTACGTATCTTGACTAATCCCTTTCCTGGTGTGATAAAAAGCAGGTTATCCATGCCGATGGGGTGTGCAGGTTAGGTTGGGCAGATTGAGAGTTTATTTTTCAACCAACCATACTTTGACATTTTTTAAACTGGCCGCCAAGGCGAGCGCGCCAACACACCGACCTTAGATAACTAAGTCTTTTTAGAAACTCTCTTTCTTCTGCACCCAAATCGATCCGCTTAAATTTTGTGTTTTATCCGCTCATATTTAACCCATTTTTGGCACGGATTGGTGGGTTGGGTATTGGCAAGTTGGCTGATTTTTACCACATACCTACACATGGGACTACTGAGACTACTAAATTCACGAGAAATCACGTTAGACATTAATCAATTGTGTGAGGGGTAATTCACAAATCAATCAGACTAACTCTTGTGAGTGATTCTTCATATTAGTAGTTAGATATCGAGAACCTAATTGATCTCAGCGAATGCAATAAAAAATACTGACAAAATTTTGCAGATCAAAGTAGGAAATACTACCAATTACCAAAAAATAAAAACCAGTTGATCTACAAACATGGATGCTTAATAGAAGAAGTAAATAAACTAATTACCAGAACAATTATTGAACATGGCTAGACTAGTCTGGGAAAGTACCGCAACGAAAAATACCGCCATGGAAACTCAGCCTATAAATTATGTGAGTAGAATGCCTAATGGAAAAATACCGCCATGGAAACTCAGCATATATCTTAACATGATCTTTTTTATCAGAAACGGAGCCAGGATTTTTGCATAGAGAGGACGAGTTACATATATCTCTGGAGCAGGGACGAGACTAAATAATTTAATAAAATATATATTTTCAATATAATATTGTGCGCGTGTTTTAAGCTAGTGTTCCCGGAAATAGACCAATTCACAATCTATTAAAACAGAAACACTTTCAAGGATCGAGGCTAGTGCCTAATGAAAACAGGTGCGGATACCATGAGCTATAAAAAAGCACGTCAATGCAGCCAAACTTGAATTTGGCCATCTTGGTTCTTTCTTTTTTTTGTGGGGTAGGTTGTTGCCTTTATCAGCCTAACCCTATTACAGTATTACTTCAAACTTTTATGTAATCTTCCTTTTACCATTTATAAAAATATTTTTCTTTGCCAATAAAAAAAATGCAGGTAATACTACTCGAAAAT
This sequence comes from Vaccinium macrocarpon, assembly GCA_022606695.1. Classification (NCBI taxonomy): domain Eukaryota; kingdom Viridiplantae; phylum Streptophyta; class Magnoliopsida; order Ericales; family Ericaceae; genus Vaccinium; species Vaccinium macrocarpon. The sequence continues at coordinate 15,383,877 of CM040180.1, forward strand.
AAAAATCTATAAAGGAAGTAAAAATAACTGACAACGGATGCTTGTCGCAAGACATCCCGGACACTGGGGGAACCTCATGAAGTCTAGTTTTAAGTACCTGGAAAATATAGTCCCGCAGTCACACTTGTACTCCCTCGTCCCACAAGTTTTGGAATGAGCCTTCCAATCCGACTGGACAGCGTATCGCTTCGAGCACTTGTCGCACTTCCACTTCTTCTCACCGTGCTTCCTGCAGAAGTGCTTTTTTATCCCGGTTAGGTCGCCGAGCGCCCTAGAAGGGTGGTGGTGGACACAAGTCTTTTCGGGGCACACGTAAGCGCGCTTCCGAATTTCCTTGCTTGTCCTTTGCTTCAGCTTCCATGGCAAGTTATGCCCGCGCCTGTGTAATTGCAAGTTTTGATCCCTTTGGAACCCTTTCCCGCATATCTCGCACAGGAATCGGTTGGTCGCCATTAGGGTTTTGGGCGATAGCGCGATGACTTCGGCCTCAGGATCTGAGAGATATTGATAGTGATCGGATTAATAATCGTGTTTGTCATAATCTTGAAAAAAGAAATTAATTATGAAGAGATTGTAGTCATTTTATATTCACGCACAAAATAAAATATTATTCTTCAAAATATTTTCCAACAGCGATGTCAAATGGTAAAAACATTTCTGTTGTTGTTTTGTCGGCAAAAGTAAATTTTATTAACTAGAAAAAACAAAGCACGTCAACGATTAATGAAAAGCTATAAAAATATAGTTATTGAAAACAAAATATGACAAAATAAGTTAATCAAGAATATGAACTGAACAAACTAAAAATAGGGGAAAAGACATGGAAGTGACTAACTGAAGAACTATGACAAGTTCCTAAAAGCTGAAGAACAAATCTGGAAAAAAAAAGAAAGATTGATCATGTGGGTATATCCATAAATATACTAAGGATTATAGGAATCAAGAAAGAATGTTCGTAAGTGATCCAGAAAATAAATTAGCTATATATGAATATCCATGAATATACCAGTGTTCATAAAGCTAGGCTGAAAGAAAGATAGAAAGCAAAGCAAGAAAGAAAGAATGGAAAGGAAAGCTATCTACATATGTATTTTTTTTTTTATCGTCAAAGAAAATCTTATTCAGAAAGCACAATGATGGTACATGGAGAAAGAGAAACAGGAAGTTTACACACATATGTGTGTGTGTGTGTGTTTGGTGGGAAAAAAGAGAGGCTTGCCTGGATTTCCAGGGAGATTTCTCTTCTTCCTTATAGGGGGAGGAAGATTGGATCCATGATCACTTGGGTTTGGATTAAACCCACTTGGAATTGCTTCTTCTACCATTTTCTCAAACATGTCAACTCTCTTTCTTCAAATTTTGGAATTAATTTCTCTCTCTCTCTCTCTCTCTCTCTCTCTCTCTCTCTCTCACACACACAAAAGTAATAGAGAAAGAACTATGAAAAAACACCAGAGAACGAATGGCTTAATAACAAGAACTCAAGGATTAAAAATCTCTCTCTCTCTCTCTCTCTCTCTCTCTCTCTCTCTCTCTCTCCTCAAATGTCTTCCAGTCTTTTTTTAAGAGGTTTTGGTTGGAATGAGAATATAATAAGACTAGTGTTATGGGAGGCGGTGAAAAGTGGAAGTTGAAGGGGGGAACATTGAGGGAAAGGGAGGTGGCAAAAATGCACACTTACTACTAAAGGTGCATCATGACACATATCATGAGAGGGAAAGCTAGACATCTCTCTGTATATTTTTGCCTTTCTCCTTGGAAATGATTATCCCATAATTTGCTAGCTTTTTGTTTTTATTATTTTCTATTGTGATATCTTCCAATCACCATGTCTAAAGTATCTTTGTTTTAATAGATAAATACTAGCTTACCATTTGAAACAACCCCACAAAATATTTTGTGTCCATCTATGTTTATCCGCAGAAGTATTTATTTAGTCTTTGATAGAGCATAATTATTATTTTTGTGATAGGCTAGTGCTTAATTATTTTTCATATTATGTATAATGATAATTTAGTTCGTTGTACAAAATTGAATTTGATAAATTACAGAGTCTAGAAATTTATTTTTTCAGATGAAATATTTCTTTTTATGATCGATGATAAGTATTGTAATCCCTCCATCCTCTTTTAAAATGTTCCCTTTGAGAAAGGTGTATTTTTTGGATATTAAAAATGTATTTCCATAGAATTTTTTACAAGTTTTTTTGCCATATTAAATGTACTAAATGAGCAATTTAATTTGGTATAAAACAAATTAAAAATTTATATCCAGAAATATATTTTTTAGGGGTTCAACTAACTCAGTTTATTTTCAAGCCAGCTCATTTCGAATTCTAAGACAGGTCATTCTTTCATAATACATCAATAAAAAAAAATCCTTAGTGGAACACCCCTCACTTTATTAGGCTAAAAACATTACTCCACCGTCTCTTTTTAAGTGTTTGCTCCATAAATCTCATTTATGAAAGAGTTATCATCATTACCACTGTCAAATTAACTTTTACTTTTACTTTACACATTTCACATCAAGTTTTATCTCCAGTTCCAAAATTATCTTCCACGTTTACCAATTAACTTTTTATCTACTAACTTTTCAACAAGGCAAAATAATAATTGTACAAATTTTTATCACTTAACTTTTGAAAACACGTACTTATTAATGGACAGTCTAAAATGGAATAATCGACTATAAAAAGGGATGGAAGAGTAATTTATAACAATTGCAAAAACTTGAAATTGGATAAGCTGATTGGTAAAGATAACACTTTTAGCCCCTCGGTGAAATTCCTAGATCCTCCATGCTGTAAAAAGCAATCCAATGGGAATGAGCACCCTTTGATTCAAGTGGGTGTAATGAGATTTTTGGTATTGTTTTTTATTACTACAGTTGAAAAAGAAGATCTTTTATTAGAGAGTGATTGATGAGCAATACCCAGCTAACAAAAGGTTGCATTGTCAAGAAATGAATGGACAAAGCAATATTCCCAAGAAAGATAGGTTTTGACTATTGCATATACTATGGAAAGATAGATTCAGGTGTAAATATTAACTACACAACTTATTTTGATGATTCAGTCAGTTCATTTATGGCCTTTTATGGATATACTCTCTCTATCCTTTTTATGTGTGTTGTTTTGTAAATTTAATTTATTAAAGAAGTATTATTATTATACCTTTTACATCAACTTTTAAATCCATTTTACAGCTTTCCCATCAACTTTACCTTTACTTTTCAAAATTAACTTCAACTTTTACCCACTAACTTTTCAAAAGAATAAAAAGATAATTGTACAAACTTTTAGGTATTCACTTTTCAAAACATATACTTATTAAAGGATAACCCAAAATAAAAATGTCAACTCTAAAAAAAGAACAGAGAAACTGGTATAGATTATTCAGGGATAATAAATCAAATAGTTTAACTTTTTATTCATCTACTTATGTGATTCAAAAAATAAAATAAAATAGAGTTAAGTAAATAAGTTGCTGGATTTTTTTTCCTTTTCAAAATTCATGGATTCCAAAGGATGAAAAAGCCATGCACGTGCCCAACTGTCAAAGACGGTAAAATCCAAAGTAACGGACGAACAAAGCACGCATAAAAGGGAATAATCGTCCTTATGGCTGTGTCGCATGCTAGGCCCACCTCACACTGAGTTTATATTTCATTTTTTTAAATATATTTTCTCACAAATGCTTCTGAATTAGCCAACTCTTAGGGTTGAAAATTGGATCTCATTTGTGTTTATGGGGACACTTAGGATCCACATTGAGAAACAATTTTGAGGACTCAACTCTTAGAGTTCAAATTTGAAATTCAGTGAGGTTGGAAGAGATCTTGGGTTCAAGTCTCTCTATTTATTTTTGTTCTTTTTTTACATTTTTCTTGTGCCTCTTGTATTTTGTTTTGCTCTATCTATCAACATTTGCATCTCACGCGGTGTTGCATGTGAGAGAGAATGTTAGATACTAGTTTAATAACCATTTCTCAGTCCATTTCTTAACAACTTAAGCTACTGGGACCAATTTCTTAACATGGTAAGTAGTGAGATTTTAGTTTTGGTTTCGACATATAATGCAGTATGTTTGTTCTAGATGGCTATGGAGTACTTGGAAACAGTGCTTCTGACAAATATATGGAATAATCTATTTGCATATCCATTTTTTCACCATATTTTTCCACTTGGCCGTGTAATTAGTTTCAACAAGATAAATTTAAATTTTCTTTTTTCTAACTATAAAAAATCCTTGATGATTAGCATGGTAGTGATGTTGATGATGATGAATTGAAAGTGTTTTGAGTAGAGAAAAGTCGTAGGACGGTTAATTTGATTGTTGGGTTTTTTCTTTTGAATGGTAGATGATTTCCACTTTAAAGCTTTAATTTTCTGTCGCATCATTCAGGTTTCTTTCTTTGAAAGTCTGTCCTGGGATTTTTTTTTGCCGACCAAAACAGAAGGGAGCAGCTCCCCTCAAGACCTCATCTTCACCATACCCCTCAAAACAGTGATCCGAACTGTTCCCCTTATAAATCTCAATGAGACAACTAATGTGCAAATAATTAAGTCGATCAGATATCGATAGGCACAATAACTAATCATGTCTTGTTTTACGAAATTCATTGTAAATATAAATATAGAACTAATGGTTTAATTTGTAACATAAGACGTGAATAATTACTATTTTATCTATATCCGATCAAGTAAATTTTTTTGTATATTGGTTTGTCATATTGAGGTTTACGAGATGAACGATTCAGATAACTGTCGTAGGGCTTGTGGAGCCCACAAAGTAGGGTCTTAAGGGGTATGGTGTGGATGAGAGTCTTGAGGAGAGTTTATCTAAAACAAAACCTTTTGTACTTGTATAAGAACATTAGGCGCCTACACTAGTTTTTGTCATGAACAAATTCAATAGTTCTGCATACCCATAAAATATATTAAGAAATTGTCCAAAATTTAAAATCAGTGAGCTGGACAATTTTTTGGGTACTTAGCGTTTCCCGAACAAATTATGTTAATGCATAACCTAATTTATTTCTTGCTCGGTAGATGATTACTACTACTGTATAGAATAAGGTTTAAGAAAAGGTTAAAATACAGAAAACTGACAAAGGCAGTGAATTTTTGGAAGAGCGAGCAGTCGTCTGGTTGTGGGCTGACTTTTCCTGCAAACACCCCTTTGATCATAATCTAATCATGTTTTTTTGCTTTCTAAACTTTGTTTAGAATTTAATTTTTGGAGTTTAGCTGTTGAATTTTTGTGGCCTCCAGAATATTCTCTCCTTCTCCAACACCTCTCACTCTCTCTCAAAGGCACCAAAAACAGCTTCAACTTTCAAGATCTACCCTTATTTATTAGGGATTCCCTACCTTGTTTAACCCCCCGCAATCTAAGTTTGCATACTCTCTCTCTCTCTCCTCTCTCTAGATCTCTTGTTTTTTGAGGTAGTAAAAAACAACAAGATCTGTACAAGATTGAAATCATGTGGGGAGGTTTTCAAAAGGGTTTGGGAAAAAGCAAAGTGTTGTCACCAAGGGTATGTTTGTTTCCTTAGTTGTCTTTAATTTAATTTTTAGTCGGGAAAAAAATGAAAGAAATTGTTAACTTTTTAAATTAATTTAACTCGAGATAATTCTTAGGTCACATAATCCTTTCGATAGGATTGTCCCACCTAAATCAGGAACTTCGTTCTACGCTTCTCCTCTGTTGCTCTCAGTCCTCGCAATCGCATTGGCAAATTAAAATGGCTTTTTGAGACGTTTCTATGCTCACGCTTGCACTCATGCACGTGCATTAGATGAGTTCTTTTTTTTTTTTTTATAACCAACTGTCTAAACTAATTCCTGGGCCTGGAAGTTCACGACCAGATAAAACTCCAATATCCCAAGGTTTGGAATGTTTGACCTATGTGAGAATGAAACACATTTGACCTCATAGAGACATTTATTATTGTCTCATAACCACTTGGTCAAACCCCTCGGTTTAGCATTATGTGAGTTAGAGTAAACCCTAAAATCCAAGAAAATGTAAACATTTTCCCCAGCCAAAAAATAAAAACAAAAATTACAGCCCCAACAAAAGTTCATGTGAGAATTCAATGGTTGTTAGTCTTTTCTCTCCTTAATGCTGTGATACACTCAAGAGTTAGGAATGGAGTACTTTTGCCTTATAATGTACTCAGTGATTTCGAAAACCAAGAGGGAAATTATGGTGTGTGTCTAAAATTACACTAATGGCTAGAGAAACTTCTTGTTAATCGAAATTTTATATATATATATATATATATATATATATATATATATATATATATATATATATATATATATATATATATATATATATATATATATATATATATATATATATATATATATATATATCTGATTACCATGAATTAATACATAAATCACTGAGTGAACTTAGACACATACTTCTTGTTAATCGAAATTTTATATATATATATATCACAAAAGTTGAATAGATTTGGTCCATTTGGATCTAGGAATCTGAAGGTCCACATGCATGCCTTTAATTTGCTTACTAAAAGTTGGAGAATATATGCCTTTGAAGCCCCTATTTTATATTTTCAATGAGTTTTTTTTAAGCTTATTCACATATTCCTCCATCCCTTTTTAAATGATCCACTTGAGAAACGTGTATTTTGCGAATGTTTAAAAATGTACTTTCATGTAACGTTTTTAATTTTTTTTTACCAATTAAAGTACTCAATGAGCACTTTAATTTGTTATAAAGTAAATTAAAAAATTATATATAGAAATATGATTTTTAGGGATTTCAAATTACACGTATTCCTATATGAATCATTTAAAAAGGGACGGAGGGTGTAGTTTTTCAAAAAATATTTTTTATAAACTTGGCTCAATCGTCAACATTAATACATGCATAATTATAGCTGCTTTAGTATATCTAATTACCATGTTAACAAAAAGCATATATAATTACTGCAAAAAAAAAAATGTTTCTCGACAAAATATATTCAAAGATGAAGTGCGGCACTGCATCATTTGTTCTTTAGAATGCACAATATTAGGGTTCTCTGTAACTCAGGTGTCTACAGTGCAGCACTACAACACATTTTTTACTTTACAACTTAAGTGTCTAGGTCAACTTATAATACCACAACTAATTCTTGTAGCTCAATTCTACGTCCCATTTGCGGGGAGTTCAATTCAACTATCCATTTGCCAAGCCAATATTAGTGATATTATTTTGAACGATTTGTTATGCGGCATTAGATCAAGATTACATTGTCGATCGATATACCATCCAGATTATAGAAAATGCATTGGAGTACTGGTTCAGATGCTAGCAGCATGTCAAATTACAAAAATAGTAGCCTGAATAGCAACCAAATATAGTGTGGTAGGCGTTTCACCGGAATTACCCCTTTTGTCCTTCTAGTTTGGTACGAAGAGGTGGAGAGGTTGTTGAACCTTGCTGATACCCTAGTTGATGACTAGGGAGGAAGACCTGTACACGTGAACAACCATGTTAGTGCCAAACCGGCACTCCGACGATAAAAATAAGTGACCGGAGAAGATGAAGTGAATTGGAAAACTTAGAAAGAGAGAGGGGGTTAAGAAGTTATGAGGGTATTCAATGTGGAGAGAGACATCTAGAGTGAGGTAGGTGAGTGATGTATTTATAAACAAGGTGGAATGTGCCAATCACGCCCCTCGTGTGCCCCACGCACTCCATCCATACCTGACACCCTATGTGATCTGATCAAAATGTCTTGGGCAAACACTATGTTTTGGCTGACGTCATGTCCAATGCTTCGGCTGACGTCACGCTTGTTACATGTGAGGGTCAACTGGTTTGGGAGTACTCTCCAGTCAACCACATGGTCCTGCAAGCACAGGATGCTAGGCAGTTGACTGACACTATTAATGGTCTGCTTAATCTGTCAGACATGCTTTGTGCCGAGCCCCTAATAGCCCACCGAGTGCTATGAGACCGATCCACCAATTGGGCTCTTGGTAAGCACTCAGTGTGATCAAGGCTATTACATATGTTTTTTTTTGGGTAAGTCGGAAATTACATATGCTATTACATATGCTGAGAGCTATGCCTACCGGATCCATTGATCCAAGCGGTAGGCTCCATGGGCCTTCTCATGATTGCTCTGCCGAGGGCCATGCAGTCAAGACCGCCGTCCAGACGTCGGAGCATAGCTTTTTTTTTTACTATATATTTGTCCAGATTTGTACTGAGCCTCCCAATACTGAAGGCATATTCCGTTCGGCGTGGTGGAGCCGGTTCTATCTGCATTCGCTTTTGTCATTTTTGTACAGGTGACTTCCAAGGTATAGGGTTGAACCCTTAATGGACCCGGCCGCGACATAGAGACTTTTAATTTTAATATTAATTTCGAATTATGACTTACACTAAATGGAAACTATTGGCAGGTTATAACATTTTTATCTCTACTGCTTCCCTTACTTCTTTTAGAATATTTTTGCTTTTCATATTGATAAGTTTTGAATCAACGTCCAACTTTAAAGTTGCACTAAACCAATGCTGCATCACCAAAATGAGTTTTCTTTATTGCTTTTATGTTCTTTTACTTTGCTTTTCTTATGGTTCTTTTTCATTTGATTCGACTAGGCAATTAAGGAAACCCAAAAAAAAAAAAATGCTCTCATCTTCCATTAAAGTAAGGTCTCAGGTTAGATTTTCCTTACTTGCAAATTCTTGGGGAAAATGAGAGTTATGTTAGGTCGTTATCTCCATGGCCTAGAATTAGTCGAGATCCATGCAAACTGGTCGTGACATTTGGTTACAAATTTTTTTTAAAAATAAAATAAAATAAAGAATCATTTTTTATGACGAGAGATCTTATTAGCTAGCTCAAAAACAAAAAAAATATTTAGTAACTTTTTGTTTCCTATTTTTTATTTTCGTTTTCAAATTTTTTAAAACTAAAAACAAAAATGTGTTTGATAATTTATTTATTTATGTATGGTGTTTATTAAAAACATTTTCAAAATTTCTGAAAATTTTCAAAACACAGAGAAGGTGATTTTCCTTTTTTTTTTAAAAAAAATAGGGTCGTTTAAATTTTTTTTACCAATCATTTTTTTCGTTTTTGTTCTTATAAACAATAAACTTAATTCTAGTATTAGTTTTTTACAAACAGAAAACAAACGTTACGAAATGCCCTCTAAGTTATGACGAGTTAAATGGTAATTAGTTGAGATAGCATCACGGATAGTAAGGCATATCATTAGGGCCGGCCCTAAGATTCTCGGAGCCTAAGATGAACTTGTAAATCCGAGCCCTATATTTTCTTTTTAAAATAATAAAAATGAAACTAACCTCTAAATGATACTTACTTGGTCCCATATATATATGTACACCGGCGATCCTGTCAGGGATCCCGGATTTTCCGGATTGAAGCATTTTCGGTGTTTTGATGCTTTAAAAATTATTTTTGGGAAATCCGAGCTGTCCAATGTGTTCAAAAGGTGTTTTCCAAGGTTAACGCAAGAAATCTTCCAAAAAAAAAATACCGGGAAGGGCTTGATCCAAGTAGTTTTTCGCAAAAATTGTAAATATAAAGTTTTTGCGAAAACTGCTTGGATCAAGCCCTTCCCGGTATTTTTTTTTGAAGATTCCCGCTTAGATTCCTTGAAAACACTTTTTAAACACATTGGACGGCTCGAATCGCCAAAAAAATATTGGGAAGGTGGAGTCCCAGATCAGGGACTCCCGGACTAGATCACTACTATATATATATATATATATATATATATATATTTCTCTTATTCATTTCGTTGTTTCAATTAAAATTATTTTTTGGTCATTATTTTTTGCACCAATCAAAAAAATATGCCTTTGGAACGATGAGTTTGTGGGAGGGAAAAAATATTGCTATGGAAAAAGAAAAAAGAGGCCCAAGGATTGAACGTGTGCCTTAATTGGGTAGGAGAAACTAATCTATTCTGGGTACAGGGTCAGTGTAGTGAATGGCTCACTACAGGGTTTTAGTGAGCCCATCCGGCCGTCCATCTCGATAATGAACGCTCCGATTTTAATCTAAATAATGAATAATTTGGATTATATCTAAGTCATCAGTGTCGAGATGGATAGCCAGATGGAGTTCATTACAACCCTGTTATAGATTAATTAATATATGCACCTGGGTGTACCTATTCGAAGCCCTAATTTTGGGTCACAATTCGGGGCTTAAGGCAGCCGCCTTGCTTGCCTTAGCCAGGGCCGGCCTTGAGCTAAGGCTCAGTAGGCCCGCGCCTTAGGCCTCCACGAAAAATGAAAAAAAAAAGGCCTCCAAATATTTTTTACCACCAAGTATGTAGGCCCATTTTGGGTTTTTTCCGTGTTAAATACATGCATATAGTTTTGAAACTGTGTTTATCGACTTTATATTTAGTTTCGCTACCATTTTTAAGGGCCTTCATTTTCAAATTTCGTCTTAGGCCCCTCGAAAGTCAGGGCCGGCCCTAGCCTTAGCTCAGGGGTAGCCTTGATATCGATCCCCGTTAGGTTTGTCCCATATGACATATTTGTCCCAAATCATATGCTAAGCTACCAACCCGGAAGAAATTGATCGCCTGACTCAAACAAGACTCCAATGAGATCTGGTGGTCACGGATTCGAATTGTCGAAACAGCCTAGCCTCCAATTGATGAGTTTAGACGGTATACGTACATTCAACTCTTCTCCAAACCCTGTAGTTGCGGGACTCTCAACCACTACGGTATAGGTAAGGTTGCGTACATATAACCCGCCATCACTAAGCACAACGTCCAGTAACATGAGCCTCGTTCACCGAGTTGCCTTCTTTTTAAACGATACAACTCCAGTAATTCTTCTAACACCCCTCATGATCCATGATAACGGCCTCATACAGCAAGCATCAATTGTGATTGAAGAATTCAGTTTTTCTGTATGGTACTATTCTATTCCAAAGAGTTCACATTCCAGTGCATGAATAATTATATATAATATGGAGTGGTTAATTGGTAAGTGATTCAAGATCATTCAAACTTTATGAGCAAAACACTAAACAGATGAGACGAAGACAACACTACGTGCTTATGTCCTCTAGTGAATCATATAATTGATTCTAGTTTTACATAGATTGACCAAGTCAGATTCTCTCTCTCTCTCTCTCTCTCTCTCTCTCTCTCTCTCTCTCTCACATATTTCAGTGAAATTGAAAAAGATGATGTTGCGAGGGATGTAGATTTATTTATAGTTCTCCTTTGTTTGAGTGTGACTGTAAATTTTTAATTAATAAAGTAATATAAAAACCAAGTGCTAACCCTACTAACATTTGCAGCTACTAATTAACCGACTCCTAAGCTTTTAGTCTTATAACAATCTTATATTTCCTCCATGTCGACAATGTTGTACATATACTAATTTCTTAGATTTTCTTTTCACTAGAGGAACCTGTTAATGAGAAAGTGTTTAAGGAAATACAACCCCACATTATTTGGATATGGAATGGGTGATCACAAACTATAATGTTGGGACTTCTTCACCTAAAAACTTAAGCTTTTGGGCGGGATATAAAATTTATACATGAGATATCAGAGCGGGCCTCATTCTACCATACAATTTTAATCCAACCCATAATGACAAAGACAGTAAGAAGGTTGCACAATGATAGACCCAGAAAAAGGCTACACGTGATAAACCTCAAAAATGGGTTGCATGGGAGGCGGGATGTAAAGGAAATACAATTTTACATTGCTTGGGTATGGATTGTCCTGGTAATTACTCAAGGGAATTTTTGAGACCTCTACACCTAATAGCTTAAAACTTTTTGGGGATATAAAGTTTTACAGAAAGTGTCTGATAGGTTTTCCATTTATATGTATATGACTATCTATAATTTATCTTCCTTCTTATCTTCTAGTTTTCTTTTTGACGAAGGTGTCTAAAATTTTGAGCTGACGAATCTCTCAGTACATTTTAATCTTTATACTTCCTCCGTTCCTATTTGTTTGTCCTCTATGAAAAATCATGTCACTTTTCAAAATGAAAAAATAAAGTGTTTTCATGTATTATTTTAACAAAAATTTACACCAAATTAAAGTACTCATCATGTACTTAAATTCAGTGCAAAAAAATTTGAAAAATGATACACAAAAGTACTTAATTTTTTTATTTGGAAAAAGGCAAGTGAGAAAGAGTGTGAGACAAACAAATAGGAACGGAAGGAGTACTATGTATGGCTGTAACCTCACATAAATGGACTGAGAAGAATGACACTATTTTGTTCAATGAACAAAACAATAATGTCATGCAATATAGGATATAAAAATCAAAGATTCTCTTTTTGGTTTTGGAAAGCAAAGTTAAAGCACCCCACTGTCTCCCCCTCTCTAGCTAGGTGGATTGGATGGTCCCTATCCAAAGAGGATATTCACATCCTACATATGATTCATATATCTTCAGTGTCGAGTCTGGGTAATTGAGAGAGATAGATATGTGTTTTGAAATGCAAAAATGAGCCTTTTTAGAGAAAAAACAATGTTGTCAAAATAAAAGCACTGAAATTCCACTTAGCAACAATGCCAAGGGAAGGTTAGGAATGGAAAGGATTTGTTTGGTACATAATGGTTTAATCATTGAATAGTTGGATTGATTGGGGGATAGAGATAAACCAAGGAGCGTGCAAGAGAAAGAAAAAAAAAAGAGGCTACTTTCAAAACCTCAAAAAAGAAGATCAAATATTCAAAGGGAGGTCCACCATCCCACTTTGTGGGCTTTGGTTTTTTAGCTTTAGTGCCCAACTTGATGGCCAGAATTCTCTTTATTAGATAAAAAAATGTACATAGAAATAAAAGCTAATTGATTTTACGAATTATTAACTTATTGACAGATAATACCTGCATCAATAAAACTTTGGTATGTAAAATGCGATCCACGGTCTAGAGTAGTATATAGGATTGTGACTTCTGATCATGTCAATAAGAAAAGGTTAGTGATATTGAGTAGTTTGTGTAGCATTACTTGTATTTCATAAAGAAATGTCATTGGCAAGACCGTACTAACAAAGAGGACAAATGCACACACCAAGCTCAATGTTGTGAAGAGATTTTAAGGTTTTGTGACCATTGTAAATTGATCTTTCAACCAAGTGATCTTGCGCGGTTGTATGTAACACCCTATTTTTTATGAATGACAAAAAAATTATTAATCAACTATCAAAGATACAAAATGAAACGGGGCAAGAGAAAAACATTAAAGCGAGGAGTGGCATTCTAGCGAGGCTGGCACCCCACCCGACGGCAAATCATATGCCTCTCGAGACCCAAAATATTAGAAGGTTTACATAAGACAACCAAACAAACGAACGAAAAAAACCTACACACTTACCGGCCTAAACCCTTACACTAAAACACCAAACAGAAATAAAGAGAGCAAAAAACCCCAAAAACATCAAAACTCCTTGAGAAGTAGAACCATAACACCTACAATAGTGAAGATGAACTGTAGCACACGAAACAAAGCTGGCAATTAGCTCATCCTATGTCTTGCCCTCTCATTTTGGCTATTTTACTAATAACTTTATCCTCATCCCCCTCATAACCGAACCGATACCATGTGGCCTTGTTAATGGCCCAAATTGCCTGAACTTCATTTATTAGAGTTTTGCTTTTCTTTGTAATACTATTCGTTGAGACAGAAGTAGATAGAGCAGCAGCAACCAAGGTTGACCTAAAAACCACACATTTTTGTTTGATTCTCTTACCATTATAATTTCTTGGATAAACTTTAGAGACACCCAGAATATCATCAATCATTTTCCTCTTCTTTTTCGCTTTGGCTCCTTTTATAGCTACTTTGACTGGAGAGAGACAGTTGACTTTGTGTTGATCAAGGGGATAGCATCAGTTGGCTTCACATCATTGTTATTCAACACCTCCACTGAGCCTAGACTAATGCATAGTTGAATCCCCTCATGCTCACTCCCTTCAACTTTGCCCTTACGAACGCCAATAGCCACCATACAATTAGTTTCCTCCATTGTATTGACCATCATTGGATAAACATCGCTTTTACTCCAAATCAAATCCCGTTGCCTCGCAACAGTATTATCCTTGAAAGAATCAATTTCCTCTCTCAATTCACCCACCAAAGAGTCACAGTTCGAAAACAAGTCGTCTACTCTACTTCCAATCGAATCCAGCTCCCTGAAGGAATCATTATCAACTGGAATCTCACCATTGTTATCCTCAACCATCTTGAACATCTCCAAGCCATCACAAGCTTGGGCTATTTCTGGATGAGAATCCCCCCACCAAAGAAGCACCCTGCACGCATGACCTTCGTAGTTCATACTTAATTTAAAATTTGAATATCTTCCAATATGCTTAATTTTGCATTTGAAATATCTTCCAATATGCTCATATATAAACCATGGAAATGACGTAGATTTGTGCAATAAACATGCAAGAAAGTGTTTGATCATAAAAAAATACATAAAAAAACATGTCTAAGGTGTCATAACTATTAATAGACAAGACTTTGACATGCTGTTTCTCTTCTTATGGTCAAATGGAGGTTATTTTTTTGTTTTGTTTTTTCAAGTAATTAATGCATCGGTCCCGTGGTGGATTGCGTACAACTCAAACTAGTCTAACAGTCTTCCCACAATATTTTCAAATACTAACATGTGGTAAGGTGACCCCTAGAATTGTTTGGTAAGGAAAATCGAACATAAATCCTTAGAAACAAATTCCACTGTCTTAAAACAAGTAGGCCAACCCCTTCAAATTCAATTGCAGGCTGTTGCTATTCGCCTAATATCAGACATGTCAATAATGTTAGGAACACAGCATCAAGATACAACACTAGTGATAGGCGCGTGGAAAGCTTGTTTTTGAGCGCCTAAGTAGGGTGGTTTAGCATGTTAGAAGTGCGATTTAAGCTTCATTTTCCATTTGATATGTGCATGTGGTGTTTTTGTGTGTTAAGCATAATTTGTAGGTAATCTAGGGATGTGGGCGCTAATTTCGAGATATTGGGAATGCGAGCACATAGGTTGAGAAGGCTAAGTAAGGATGAAGTGGATTTCGCGCGAAAGTTATCATAATCCGTCAGGAGCGTTACACTAATTCTTTGGAGCGCTCAAGATTGGCACAAAAGGTCCAAAAAGTAAACAGAAGATTCTTGAGCGCTACACCCAAAGCGGTGTAGTGCTACACCCAAAGTGGTGTAGCGCTACCGGTTTGTTAAGAGGTCAACAGTCAAAGGGGAGTCAGCCGGTCAACGCAGCACTTAACAAAACGGTAGCACTACCCCTAAATCTAGGTAGCGCTACCGAGTGCTTAGTAGGCCTAGTAAACGTCATTGTTTGGTCTTCGCATGGAATGTTTTGGGATTTTCGTTCGTTTTTCATTAGGATTACGATAATTAGTATAAATGCTCTTGTTACAACTCAGATTAGGGACACACGTATTGTTTTTAGGTTTTTACTTTTCAAGGCTTCGGCTACAGTTTTCTTTTAGTATTCTACATTCAAGCTTGTTCTAGATTTCTAAATTTCAGATTTCAGTTTGGTTTTGATCATCAAGTTCGTTGTTCTCTTGCAATTTACGGTATCATTTCCTATTTTTATATTTTTATTCTTCAACCATGTCTAGATCTAGGTTTAATTGGATTTTTGCAGTTATTACAGTCATGAGTGAGTAGTTGTTTAGAGTGAGGCTGCGGGGCAAAGACGTGCCGTAGCTAGGCTAATTGATGTTTCACCTTGGGGCCGAATTTACTTAATTTTCGGGCAATTTTAGGAAACAAAAATTTTGCTAACAAACAAAACCCAGGCATCGCCGGAATTCGAATGCGCACGGAGTCTGGTGACAGGTGGTCCGCATTTGTTAGGAAGCCTTTCTTTTATTCTAAAATCAAGAAAAAGAGGAATTGTGGCCCGAGTAAATTAAACATCGATTAGGCTAGTTGCGGACACTGGGTTCCCTCAGTTGTGCTCTCTTTATTAATCTGCATTCAGTTAAATTAGCTAAGTAAATCAGTCCAGTAGTTAGTACATTAATCTCATTAAATCAAGGGGTGGCTACCTAAGAGCCAGTTGAACTAAAACTCCGCACTTCGAGTCAAACACCATTAACCGTCTCTGTGGCTCAACTCCGGTATTTCCGGATTTATTATGCTACATTGGTCGAGAGTCCTACGCTTGGGACGCGTCTTTATTCGTCTTATTTTTAGTCACCTGGTCGATCAAGCAACTAGACATAACATCCTATGTGGCACTGCATGATTGATGGTTGCAATATAGTTTTAAAGTGTTTATTCTTCATTACCAATCATACAATGCCTTATAAGATGTTGTGTCTAGTGTTCTGTCTTCATGTCGTGGATGTAGCATTATTGTGTAGAAATTTAGTAATGTAATGGTCGAATTTTAATCACCATTGTATTATCTGCACAACATAAAACTCCATGATTCGTATGATCATCTCGATTAATTTTCGAAGGCTTACTATTTTTCTGTGGTGCCTATAAAAGCTTCACATAGACATAGATGAATTGTCAAAGCTTATTTCTTCTGTCTTATTTGGGGTACTTATAATGAAATAGTAAGGGGAAAAAAAGTATGTTAAATTAAGTTAGATTTACTTCGAAATTTCCTTCTTAATTAGTTTTTTAGGATAAATTACATAAATTTCCCCTGGAGTCTTTGACATTCTTAGGGGCACCCCCACTTTATCTGATATTACACTGTGCTCCCTTGTAAGACCTGTCAGATGGATGCCATTAACTAGAGGAGCATTTGGACTTTTTTACCCTTCCCACTACCGATTCGCCATATGCTGGGATATACACATACTAAATGTAAGTCTATACACCAATTTCCAATATATCAATTAATATATACATCAGATTCTTTTCTTATTATACCTCATTATTTTGCATTAAACAACACAAGTTATGTTTCCTCTATCCCAAATTGTTTGTCCAATTCGGATTTCGATGCAATTTTAAATTATGCATATGTTTCAATCTATAATATTTTAAATATTTCCAAAACTTTGGATAATACTTTATAGATTGAAAAATATGAACAGCTTAAAATTTATATTCAAATCCGTCAAGATCAATAATTTGGGACGGAAGGAGTAGAATTTTGGTTCTGTAAATTTCCTTCTGCCAAATCCCCGATCTGAAATTTTTTTCATTTTGGGAACCAAACCCTCTCTCTCCATATTTATCATCAATAAATGGAAGGAAAAATGTCACTACAATCTTCATCCTCACCTGAATAAGGAGAGCCATGCCCACCTGGTGGATGCAGAATTTTTAATGTGGGGAAACCAAATCACATTTATTCATAAATTAATAATAAAATGTCATCCTTATATGCTAAAGACATAATTTCGAGGAGACTTTTCTTCATAATTTTTACAAACAAAACCTAAAATAAATATAATAGGTTCATTGGGAGCTGGGCATAGTCCAACCCCACTGTGAAGTTGAAACTTAAATTCGCTTCACCTCACAAAATGGGCCACCGGGTGTAAAAGGCCATTTAAGTTTACAATTGTATAATCAGGGAAAAATATGAAATTGATTAAATTGAGTTACTGATTTCGATTAGTTGTCGACTAGCAGAAGGGTTTTTTCAAAATAAGTCACTTGACTAAAAATGCTTTTTGGATTTTGTCTTTTTCTATAAAAAAAAAAATTCGCGTTTATATGTTTGTGTCAAACTTTTTCCAAAATTCACGCTACTCGAGATCGATGTTCGGCTTCATTAAAGCTCGGTTGAGATCGGTTTAGCTCATAAACATGACAGCTAAACTTGAACATTTTT
The DNA here is from genome assembly GCA_022606695.1 of Vaccinium macrocarpon. Lineage (NCBI taxonomy): Eukaryota > Viridiplantae > Streptophyta > Magnoliopsida > Ericales > Ericaceae > Vaccinium > Vaccinium macrocarpon. The sequence goes on from CM040180.1 coordinate 15,401,712, forward strand.
AAAAGTCGTTAATTTTCAAACAAGCTTGAACAAACCAATAATTCACAAAATTCAAAACTAACAAACGCGAAATTAAATAAAGACAAAAAAACTATAAGCCGAGTAACTTACTTAGGGAAACTGCCCTTAATCCAAAAGCCCCAAATAGAGTAAGCTAGAACAAAAAAGTATATTGGCCCATACATATTATTTGGGCTGTTTTTGGCCCATATTATTTAGGCCTAAATCCAGTCCCAAAATAACCCGTTGCTGCGCCACTTTCCTCTCCCCTGTTCTGGAGAGAGAGAGAGAGAGAGAGAGAGCGCGATTGTATATAGCCGAATTGGTGGTTTGTACAGTAACTGCTCTGCTATTCAAAATCTCAAAACCAGGTATGAACCCCAAATCGTCTGCTGTTATATCACTATTTACAGTTCTTAATCGCTGCGTTCTGCTTGTTCGTTTGCTGGGAAAACTTGAGAAAGCAGTAGATGCTAGAGTTTTGAATTTGTCCTTTTCAAGTAGTTAAGCTGCTTGTAGTAGGGTCCGTAGAGTAGAGAATTTTTCTCTCTTGAAATTCGAAAATGTAACTCTTAAATTTTACTCAAAAAGCTTCGTTCTTGTCCTAAAATTTCGCAGCATTGGAAGAAATGTTAATTTATTTTATTTTTATTTGAGTTGTCTGTGGATCTGGGTTTATAAAGTTTGTTGTTCTATATAATTTCCCAAATCAACAATGCCAGTTGAGATTGGAGCACAGTTAAATTAGTCCTCACATGTATTGGGGGTTTGGTTTTGTTGCATGCGATTAAGGCTCTCTTTGGGTAGTTGTAGATTTGAGATGAAATGGATTGACTTTACCTATTCTGCCTTTAATGTAAAATTAGGTCTGATGGTTAACATTTCACATTGGGTTCGAGAGCTTTATCATGATAAATTAGATATTACTATCAAATTGATTTGAAATCTCTATATCATGGGCTGTAGTGATAACTTGTACAATGATGCCTGTTAAGTGAATCCATTTTATGGTTGTACCTCTAATCCATCTTCCTTTCTAGTTTCACTACTCTCCTATAACTAAACCTTTTGTATAACTAGGGAGATGTAACTATATATTCCTTCATTGAAATTCTTATATCCTTAAATGGAGCCTAACTTCTTATTTGCTTATGCCCGGGGGACATTTGCATTATTAAGCATCAAATAGGAAGCTTAGGAACTGTGATTAATCTGCAAATGTCTAATGTGTTCTCTACCTTGCAGGGGTTGTGAACTATTAGCATCATTTGTGTTCAGCTAAAAAATTGTAAGGCCCATTATTGTTGCACTGAAATTTCCCCCTTTCTTTATAAACCATGGATACAAAAGCCTTGGCAAAGTCAAAAAGAGCTCATTCTCAACACCACAGTAAGAAGCATCATCCAAATGTTAAATCAAAAGCTCCTTCATCAGGAGCCAGCAGTGGAAAAATTCCATCTGGACAGCAAGTTACGGAAAAACCCCATCAAGCTCATGGTTCTAGTAAACTCCCCTCTAATTGGGACCGTTATGAGGAAGAATATGACTCTGGTTCAGAAAATCCATCTCATAATAACATGAGTCAAGCAACTGATGTTGTTATGCCGAAGAGTAAAGGGGCAGACTATGGTCACCTGATTTCTGAGGCAAAGTCTCAGTCTCTGACAGATATTTCCTCTGAGGGCTTTCCTTCATTTGATGATGTTCTCACTGGTAAGTCCTTGGTCTTGGTTATCCTTTGTTTGTATCAGTTGTATCATTTTATCTATTTTCTTTTTGGGTCAAGGAGCTATGGAGGTCAAGGTGGGAAATTGGAAGGGGTTTTGGATTTCATCAAAATGTGCATTACCACGAGGAGGATGAAATAATGGAGTTTTTGTTACTCTCTAAAACGTATGTTTCTAGGAGAGTAGGAGAGGACAAAGCTAGATGGATTGATTCGCATATCTTGTAGGTTCATGCCAAAGACTTCTTACGATTGCATATTTTTCTAGTGTTTAGTTGAGTTTTCTCGGTCTCAAGTTTTTTGAAAGGTGCCTTTCCCCTTTTGGTTTGGTTGTTGGAATGCATAGAAAGGGAAGATACTTACTACCGATAATCTTATAAAGCAAGAAGATTGTTCGTAACTTGTGAGTTGTGATTTATGATTTTAGAACAGGGGAGGTGGTGTATCATTTATTATCACTGTCAAGTGGCAAGAGGTATATGGTTGCTGTTTTTGTTTCTGTTAAGTGCATATTAGGTATTTTGCATGACAGTAGCTGCGCTTCTTGGGGCTCTTTGTCAATAGGTGGAGGGTTTGAAATGTGCTCTCTTTGCTTGATGTGGTTAGTATGGGGAGAACTGGATTAGCATTCATTTGAAGGCGTAGACATTATGCTTTCTTTTAGTAAAGAGAAAGTCCTTTATGTACTTTGGGTCCACTTCATTAGCATCTTTTTGAATTTTAATAGTTTACGTACTTATGTTATAGATACTTTTTTTGTTCATTCCAGTCTATGAACTCTGACATGCCTAAATAGTCATCATATCCATGGTGGACAAGCCAGTTACACCAACTCCTCATGGGACACGAGGGGATACTTGTCGAACTATTTATAATAGAACTCACGCAGGGACCTGTTTCGGACACACTTCTGTCAAGGACTATGGTGACTAGGTGTGGTTGGGAAAGAGGGGGCATCCCTCAGCCCAATCATCTAATTCGTTCCAACAGACCGGGAAATTACTGTTATTTCTTCATCATTGATTGGAAAACTCTTGTTAAAGACCCGATTTTGGCTTCTGTCTTTCGTGCCTTTGCCTTTGGACAAGTAGGTTGAAGCAGGGTGGTGGGCAAGACAGGAAGCTAACTTCATTATACGAATAACTTATTTCTGGTTAGGGGCGGCTCTAGCATGAGTTTAGGTGGTCCAAGCGAACCACCTGAGTTCAAAAAATGCCCTGAAAAAAATATTTTTTTATATATGAATTTTCTTTAGTATTGCCAGCACTAGATCACTCATGCAATGTTAAAATAAGTGAAAGTCCAATTATATTGGGGTAGTTGAATGGTACTATAATTCAACGTCATTAACATATGACAACTCGTGGTGCGATACTGTCCAATACCAAGGGAGTGTCGATTTGTTAAGCAATGGAATCTATATCTATATTCTCTTTCTGTTGATTAATATATCTTGCCAAGTTAAAAGTATATTTGTTTTTGCGTAGAGCTTTCCGTCAATAACATATTATATATTATTGTCAAAACTGGATGAAAATCCTGTAGCCCCCCTGTTTTCTAGTGTTAAAAGTTATAACAAGCCTGTCCCTTGTGCCTCTTGGTTTGTCATTTTTATTTACCATCTTTAACTGATGTAGAAGCAGCGGTAGTTTTCAGTTTTATGCCAAGTTAGAGTTGTATCCATTGGTGTCGGGTCTTTGTGCTTCCTGTCACATGTGCTTCTATTTATTTACAATTGATATGTCACATGTTTGTATACGTGTATGTAAATGTGTTTGTGTCCATGCCCGTTCTTCTTAGATTCCTATTCTAGTCCATGTTCTTCTATCACAATATTGTCCATTGACAAAACTGGTTTGACATGCAATCTGGCTTTTGATATTTTTCATGCACATGATTCTTGGAGGCTGGGTATTCTCAAGTTTGGACATATAATGTTATTGCTGCACAATACAGGGTTAGAAGTCTCACTGGAATTTTAATCAGTTAGTGGATCGAGTAATTCTTGATACAAAAGCTTCAGTTTATATTATGACAGGATATTTACTTTAATTTTCCTAGACTTCAATCAGGGAGTCGGCTCTCTACTTTCTGTAAGGGGACAAGGCATTGTATCACGGACAGAGGATGATAATTTTGTTGTTGAGGATAGAACAATTGCGAGTCTTGAGGTACTTTCTCATCTCTCTTTCATTATGTTTTTTGCTATATGTGAACTTTCATATAAGAGGTAGAGCGCAAGAGCTGATATTGTTTAGTCATATTAGAAGAATTATACATTTTGCGCAATTTGCCTGTTTATAGAAAGAAGCTCTTGCAGAAACGCTGTTCAATTCTAGCTTTATATCTAAATTTTGTTTCCTAGTCATTTCAAAAAATAAGTACTTGTTGTCTCTTCTCTTTTTTCCACAATCGTAAAGTTTACACAAGCTCCATGATTTGTGCTTTTGATTTGTTTAGTAGCCTTCGTCTTGAATACAAATAACCGTGGGGATTACTTCCTTCACCTGACTGTTAACAACCATAATGATTGCCGACTTAATTACACCAGATTTTTCCAAAGAAAATTTTGCATGGCTACCAACAGTTAGTCTGAATTATCACAGAACTACATGAAAATATCTTACATGGATGGGGGTAAAGTTAAATGTTCTTTTTTTGTGAACAGCTGGAAAGTTGAACATTCTACATGTGTAGAACTTGAGGTGGGTACCATATGAATGCAACTTCCAGATATTTGGGATGTATTAAACTATTAGTTACTCGTTTGGTCAATCAGCTTGAAGTTGTTTTTGGTGATACGTCTGCAGTAACTTCGCATTGATGACACTATCGTGGGTCAATGATTCTAAATGGCGGACCAAGCTGCGCATATCTTGAACAAAATTTGTTTTCTTTTTCTACAGATTTAAGCTAGGATAGTGGCAACTATCATGTTTAAGCTGAGTTTCCCTGCGGTTTTGGTATTTAGATTGGATGGTTATGAGCACTTCTCCTTGCAGGCAAAACCATGTTTGGGTTGTGATCTTTTAGAACAATAAGCGTCGGGTTATTTGTTAATCACATTAACTTATCCACGTTACATGGGTATCTTAACAGACTTAGTCGGTGGTTGTATGGAATTGTGAAGAGATCAAGCTGGATGCCCTGATATCTTTCTCAAACTTCATTATCATTGGTTGCCTGTCCCCAGTGCTCATTGAGTCATTGGTTGCCTATTCTAATTCTCTTATGGTACATTCATCCATGGGTTGTTTCACTATCTTGCATTACCAGTTTATGGTGCTTGAGAGAAATTGAGAATAAATCGGTAGTTCTTGAAGAGGGAGGAACAGATTTTACAGTGAAGAACTTTTCAGAGCCTTTATTGGTTACATGGAGGGGTAAATCTGGTCAGAAAGGTGTTTCAAGTCGGAGGAGCACTTTTTTTTTTTTTGATAAACAAACGAAAGAAATTTATTGAACAAACTCAATAGGGGTACATTGAGAGGGGAGAAGCAAGCATCAATGAGGCAGAATGCAACCCAACAAGGTTGGCTTACATGCCCAATCCAATCACGTGCTAAAGAAACTCCCTCAAGCAACAAAAAAGCTCATCCGACCAATAGTTGAAAAGCTATAAGGAAAACTGAAAACAGATAAAATGGGTCACACAAAGATTACTACTTATGCCTCCTAAACCCATCTAAGCTGCTACAACAGTCATCAATGGAGTAAGACAAATTGCAGTTTCGTTTGAGCCACAATGCAACTCTGGTTTTGATCCGTAGTATGTTGTCTATCTAGGGGAGGGTTGAGAACACTGCTCACCTCTATTTGGGGAGTAGTTGCTCTAGAGATGCATTGTTATGCTAGGAAGGACTTGAAAATACCATCCTAAGTTTTTTTGTATGAAGAACTTTTAGATAGTTGACCTATATACAGAGCACTGCTTAGGGTAACAATGCTACATGATACTGCCTCTTTGTTGTTTTTTTTTTTTTTTCACAAATGAGTTGTGCCGTATTTTCGCTGTTGTGAAATTATAGTGATTTGTCAAAGTTGAACAAATTAGGAAACACTAACCATGTTCTTTCTTTTCCGTTACACGATTCATTCTCCTTTTATAGGCTCCATTTTGGTGTCATGATAAATATGCATGTATACAAAAAATAATCCTACAATCATGGAAGAAGATGGCTTCTTTCCTCTTTTTTTCATTTTTTTTAATGTACTTTTGTACTTCTTGCAATGTCTTGTTTAACAAAATTAATCTCCGTCTAAAACCTACAAGAATCATTTTTATGAGTAGCACATGGTGTTATTTTACCTACCGTTTAGGCTTAGTAGCTGGGTTGCAGTGGCATCATGGACAAGGATTCTTATGATTAGAAGATCCAGGAGTGACATTCTCTTTTGATTTTCTGACCTGCCTTGGGAATTTCTCATAAAAGTTCTAGTAAAACTAAGATTGAACGTGAGACATTGTCATTTTAACAATCTCGGTCTTAGAACAGGACCTAGCTGAACATGACATATGCAACTTAATCTTCAGCTGCCGTACAGGATGTTTGAAAATCAAGTTAACATTCATAGAAATGCTTTGATTAAGGCTTAACTTCCTGGAGTGGAGAGAGGTGAGCTAAGTGAAGCTAATTGGAAGCCAGCTGCAAATTACCTTGCCTGGAAAAGTGCCACGTGCATACCAAATCGTATGTCATGGCTTGTAATTTCATGTTTGCTTGTCATGCTTTTGATTATCGATGAAATCAGCATATCAAAGTTTGTTTTATTCTCCATTTTGTGTTCCATTTTTTGCAAATGATATTTCAGCTAGTTTTCAAGCATTAACTGCGAGCCACTAACTCTTTCCTTAATGTACTTTTATTCTTATTCCAGTCATATCGTTTGACTCGCATCGATCTTATCTCTTACTTTTCTTTTTCCTTTCCTTTGCTACATAGGCATCCTTTCTCTCCCTTAATCTTCATCTTCTTGCGGAACAACTTGCTAAAGTAGATTTGTCGCAAAGGCTCTTCATTGACCCAGAGCTTTTACCGCCAGAGCTGGTATGTAATTTTTATCAGTCTGCCTCATGATCAGTCGAAGGGTGCGGCCCTACTTTTTTTCTCAGCTCCAAATATTTTCTGTTGCTAGGACAATGCTCTTGATTTGTTAGAAGAGAAGTTTGGAATGAAATTCAGAAGATTTCCGTGAATAATTATAGGTTTACCCAAAACAGTTTGTGCATCGTTTCTCTACCTATTCTACCCTGTTATGCTTTACAAAATTAGGTTTCGTAAAAAGTTGTATGGTTGTAACCTATGTAGCACAGACACTGACAGGAATACGGATACGGACACGGGACACGTGAATTTTAAAAAATGAACACGGACATGGCGGGGAACACGGCAAATATAAATAAATAAATAACTAATTATATATATAAATAAAGCATATCTGGATGCAGTAACAGTTTATATATGTAGACATATACACTTTTCTTTTGATATGTAGGATATCTTCACTATTATAAACTAGTATATACATTAGTACACACATATATGTAAGATATACACCCACAATGGAAATATATAATACAATACCATACATACATACATATACACAGAGTGTATATGTGAGACACACGTGTCCATGCCGTGTCCCCCCTACAAAAAATAATTTAATTTAAGGGACACGCCATGTGGCGTGTCCAATACGTGTCCCCGAGTGGGACATGCGTGTCCCCATGTCCCTGTGTCCGATACGTGGACACGGCGACCGCTAGAAGTGTCTGTGCTTCATAGGTTATAACTTAAGGATAAATTTTAACATAAAAAATAGAAGTTCTTTTTATGCTATTACGTGAGCATGGGATACTTCTGAAATATTACCCAATGTATGATAGCCCAGTTAGTGTTTTGCTTGCCTACAAAGAATTGCCTAGAAAGAATTGTTGGGGACTAATTGACAAAGGCTCTAAAAAAGTCTGGTACAGTGCTCAAGAAAGTTTCCCAAGGTTTTTAGTCTGTAGTGAAAAGTTAATGGTGTACTGTTTCGCATCACATTTTAGTAATGGTTCAACTGTTTAACCATTAGTTCCAAACTGTTTCAATGGTAATCAGCATTTAGGTCTCAGACTCTCGATCTCCTTTCAAAAGTGGACTTTCTCTGATCCCTTTTCGTTCTGTGCAAAAGTTATTGAGTGACTATAGTAGCTAATACATGTAATGACTTCATCTTCATTGGTATAACTCTTTAGCTTTTCTCCCACTTCAATAATTTTTAAATGTTCACACATTTCTACACATTCGGTGTTTGTATCTTACAGAGCACAGAAGAATTAAAAACTAGCTTCAGTCAGAAATCTGAGGAAGTACAAGCTGTGTATCCAAGCGAAGGGGTGGCAAAAAATTCAGTTTCAACCTCCACTAATCAAGGATTGGGGATAACAAATCGGATTAAAGAGGAAGTCAGTCATTCTCGCGGTACCAGTGAAAGCAGAGTGCATTACCATGGACAGTCAGATGGTACTTCCGTGGTGAACACAAAGAAGAAATCATTCAATGTTCAGACGGCTGCTTCTGAAACAGAACTCGATATGCTTCTTGAGTCCTTCAGTGAAACAAACTTCCTCGATTCCTCTGTTGTCACCAAGAATTATAGCGACTCATTTTCGATTCATCAGGAAGCAACTTCATCAACGTCTGAAGGAATCTCCTCATTAAAACAGGGTGCTCTTCAAACTTCGACAAAAGGTCCAGATTCATCTAAACCCGCTTCGGTGGCCAACTTTGATGATGCCCTCGATGACCTTAAGGAAACATCATCCAACGAGACATTTTCTATTCAACAACAAGAAACTTCAACTTCATTGTTAGGAGGAAGCCCTTCTGTTCAATCGGTTAGCGCTCCACTTTCAAGAAAAGGTCCAAATTCATCGAAGTCAGCATCTATTACGGCGAGCTTCGATGATGCTCTTGATGACCTACTTAACGAAACATCCAACTTGGAGAATCAAAACCCCCTACAGTCCCATGAGGTAATTCCAACCCATCTCAATATTACGTCATCTTCCTCTGGTCCTGTTTCGAAATCCAAAGTATTAGATGATTTTGATACATGGTTCGATAACATTGACGGCCCATAAGCTACTAAAACGTGGCTGAAAAGCTTCATTTTGATGTGTGTTAACTGCTTTTTAATAACATCTCTGTATTGCCTTTGAACTTGTGGATTGAGGGGTGGTTTGGGTAAATTGAAAAAACTAGTTTTCTAGTTTTTTTGGTTGTCCTTATTCAAAAAAAATTTGCATTTGCTGATTTTCGGTCGATTTTTTGTGATTTCTTGGTTTGTCTCTACAAGAGAAATCTAAAAAGTATAAAATTATTAGCCAAACAAAAAATTTGTGAATTTTTGGATTATTTTTTGTCTTTATTCACAAAACTTTAAGTTTGGCTATTAATTTTATACTTTTTAGATTCCTCTCGTCGAGACAAGCCAAGAAACCACAAAAAATCGACCGAAAACCAACAAATGCAAAAAAAGACAAAACCAAAAAACTAGTTTTTTCAATTCACCCAAACCAACCCTGAATATGGAACCTGTCTACTAGTAATTGTTACCTAACCATTAACTTTCAAAACTATGAACAGAGGCTGAAAATTTTGAAAGCAATGGATTCCTAACATGCTTTCTGAAAGCAATTTTTTCTCATTATGAGAAGATGCGAATAATACAAGTCATTATGAGAACATGTAATTATGTTACCTTTTAAGAGTATTGTTGGGTACTGGTTTAAGTAGTGAATTTAGAAATTGAAGCCAGCTGGAGCTTTTCACTTTCTATATTTGTCCTCTGCGAAGTAGAGGGGCAATTTTTGGGTGTGGGTGCGACCCACGTGTTCATGCCCAAGCACTTATCTCGGCAGTCTAAAACACTTTTGGACAGTTTGTGTTTAAAAGAGAGAAAAAAAGGAGAGGGGCAGAATAAATGTGTCATCCATAACATTTTGGACTATCGGATTGGGTGCTCAAGCATGGCCACATGTGCCCGCCTGGTACCCAAAAATTTTCGAAGGAGAGAGAGAGAGGCCATCCCCGGACATTACGCAAAGGGATGACTTCATGGAAATGCAAATACTTCACTGGCATTGACAGCAACAGCTGGACGACCCATGTTTACCAATCATGGTGGCTCTCGTGATGCAAAATTGAATGTATAATAGTACAGTTTCATTTCTTCGACCCATTCAAACTTCATTCTATTAGTGACGTAAAATAGAATATATCTCAGTTTCATTTGAAGATTCGAGCCATTCATTCTGCCATTTTGTTAGCTACATAATATAGAATGTATCACAGTTTCATATGGAGATTCGAGCCGTTCATTCGGCAATTCTCTGTATGTCTATAATTATGCCCAAAAAAAAAATATTGCACATTTTCATCTCTGCACAGGCAGACATATCGTGACCGTTCATTTATTTTGACAAATATAACTCGAACAAGTCTTTACCGATATTATCTCGTTGAGAAAGTTGTCAAGGCCTAAATTTTGTAGGCTCGAATCGTTAAATAGAACTGTGATGGGTATTCATTTATACGTTACGTACCTTTGAACTGGGGACCCTATAATGAGTGAGCTCACTACATGCGTGTAGTGAGCTCGCTCGGCCATCTGATCCGAGATCAACTGTCCGGATAAATTGGAATTAAAGTAAATGTAAAAGTGTTTTTAAAAGTGTAAGACGATCCGGACCGTTGATCTCAGATCGGACGGCCAAGAGAGTTTACTATATGCATGTAATGAGCTCACTCACTACGGTGTGGTCATATTGTCTTAAGTAATGAAAGAATTAGGAATAATTGATAATGCATTAGTTTGGTTATTCCTGAATCTTTATTGGTGTTTTAAGTTTAGCAAGTAAAATAATTTAGAAATTATTTAAGTTATCAAAAAAAAAAAATTTGTTAGTGACTGTAAACAGACGAATAAAAATTGTGATCTTTTTTATGATGTGACTCGTGAATAAATGAAACCGATGAATTTGTCTTGGATTCATCAATCGAATGGATAAAAGAAGATAAAAGAGCGATCAATTTGTTTTAATCAGATAAATGGGGTGTAAATGGATTTGACAAATATGTGTTTATTTATGTCCTGACACAAATTTTCTAACAAATAATGAGAGCAAGTTCTAGAGAGAGAGTAAGAACGAGTGATATGAGCGGCGGCCTCTTCTCAGGCGGCTCAACCCCTGGCAGCCAATCCACACAGCCTCCCTCTCTGCACCCCTTCCACACGCCTACCCCTGCCTGCTTCCTTTTGACTCTCTAATCTCATTTATGGTTGAGCTTCTTTGGCGTTTGGAAACTCCTTGTGACAGACGTTCTCTCCGTTCTAATATGGGTGACCACGCCCGATTTTTGGATCAAGGAGAGCTGGATTTGGAATTTTCAGATCTAGGCTCCTGACGACGATGGTGGCAACGACAGTGGGTGACAGCTCTGGCAACATGCTTCGGCGTCCTTATTTTCTGTCCTTTTTGTATTTTTTGTTTTTCTTTACAGGTGGTTTTGTGGCCGGTGGTTTTAAGGCTTGCAATTTTGTGTACCCTTTTTTTTTTGGGCGGTGATTTTTTATTTCATAATATTTTTCTAACTCTTCACCCAAAAAAACACAAGTTTTCTTACCATTTTCTCTTTGTAATTATCTCCTTAATTGTACTTTGAAATCTTAGTCATAATCCTTCAGTAGACTGTGTGCTCTCACTCTCAATTCTTGTTATTTGCTCGCTTACATTCTCAATCTTTGTTTTTGCTAATTTTAGTAGTTTAAGATATTTTTTAAATATGTTTTCATGCTCGCTCGCGTGTGCGCACACGCATTATTTGACATAGCTTGAAAAAAGCTAATTTCTTATTGAGAGAATTGAAGTCAATGAAAAATTATGATGTGGGAGAGAGAAATATGATTTGAATCATTGGAGCTCTTGTGAGCTTGTTTAAGATTGACCTATTACAACGTAGCTTAGAATATTTTTTTAACTTGTTAAGCTTTCAAATTAAATTTGAACACATTACTACTTGGGTTCTTCGCAGACGGATAGGATCGTTCCGGCGGAGAGCGGCCGTCACCGCTGTCGTCAACCTCTCTCCCGGCTGACCTAGATGCAACTCAAAGTCAAAAGCATTGACTCCCCTGTTCATAGCAAGGGCCACACTACTATAGACAAAGGATCAAAATGGAAATTAGACCTAAAATAAACTCTGTAAAAAGGCCCTATTACTTCCACAAATCTCCTTGCACTAAACTAGTAAACTCATTTACGTTGTATCGAAATAGAGATCTGGTTTAAACGATCAACATCACTTTTGATACGCGAGGAAGGTACATCCCAACTATAAAGCACATCAGCAAATGTTGGTTTAGAATGTTCGAAAAATCAAGTTACTCGAGACTTGGTTGTCATCGGTTCGATTGTTACTCGAGATTTAGTTGTCTTCGGTTCGATTGTTACTCGAGATTTAGTTGTCTTCGGTTCGATTGAAATTCATATGAGATTGATTCGCATCATGAAAAAGCTAAGATTATACATATCTTTAAATCCGTTAAATTTTCAAATCAAGCCTATCGATTGCTTAGCGTCACGTTTATCAGGCTAGAAAACCTATGCCTCTCAATTTTTCGTGAAGCTCCTATCCCTAAAATTCTGAGAGTTGTTAAATTATACCTACTGATAATGAAAATTTTCTTTTAGTTCAAATTGCAATTAACTCTAAAATACTCCGATCAATGCACATAATTAAATTGCACTTAAGCATCCCGAAATTGAATCAAAATGAAATTCTTTTGACAAATCATCGTCACATCTCTTTGAACATCATAATAGAAAAGTCAAAAATCATTTCCAGCTTTTTTCAATAATAAAAAAAAGAAATTCTAATCAATAATAAAAACTAGTACTAATAAGTGAGTAATATTCAAAGCCATAACGCCCCAGCTTTTTTCAACACCGGAATCAACTCTCCGGTAATATGCGTAGCCATAATCCGATCCAACCCTCCAAACAACTCCCCGCCGATAAACACCGCCGGGAATTGCAATCTCCGACCACCCAATTCACCATCGCCGCCGATAACCTTCTCCAATTGACCAACAACGCCGGTCTCATCGGTTTCGTCGATCTCGAACACCACTGGGTTCACGCCCAGGCCCTGGAGCAGGCGCTTGACCACGTGGCTCATGCAACACCCTCGTTTTCCGAACACTATGACGGCGTTTTCCGACACCATGCTTTGGACATCATCGGTGACGGGCGATTTGCTTGTTGGAACTGATGATCCGTTGGAGTTTAACGCAATTGGGTTGGGTTTGGGTGATCGGGTTAGGAAAGGTTGTTGGGGGATTGGTAGCCAGGTCTTGTAAGGGATTGCCTCTTGCATTTTGTGTGTGTGGGTGAGAGAGAGAGAGAGAGAGAGAGAGAGGGTGTGGTGGTGTGTTTAATTGGAATGGGGTCTGTATTTATATATGGAGGAAGATGATCTGAATGAGGAGAGAGAAGGGTAAGAGAGAGAGAGAGAGAGAGGAGGGGGTTAGGAGGGTGACGTAAGATTTTGGGTTAAATTAATTTTAATGCCTTAATCTTTTCAAATTTTGTTTACTAGCCTCTTATGCTCCCTCCGTCCCCATTCAATAGGAAAAACTTAGGGTGTGGTGTGTATGGTATGATCACGTAGTATCTAATTGTACATCTCGGTCATCCAAAGTGTTTTTAAAGCCTAATTTTCTCATTTTATCCCAACTCTGCTAGAGGTACCGATGGATTGGGTACCGTTGGGGCACAGACGATATGTGAGGCCTCTTGGAGTTCCGTTCAAATGATCCGAAACCCCCAAAAAAATTTAAAATGTTTTCTCTGACTGGGCAAGTGTGAAATCATTACCGATGCGGTAGAATGCAACTATTTGATCCAATGTTTCCATTTTACCCTTCAATCATTATCTTTTCTTACGGTTTTTTTTTTACTAACTATTAACTATTACTACTTTCAAAATGAAAGAATAAATAATTTATTTTGACGGAAAAAAGTGCTAATTGAAACCATAAAATAGAGCCGGAACAGGGTATTTCAATTGCAGCTACTTTCATATTTTAATTTGATTTGAAAATATTTATCCAAATAAAACGCAAAAGTCGTCTTACATGACGGGGACGTTGACTTCAACTCACTAAATTTGATATGGCTGCAAGTTGCAAATGTTTAATAAATTGAATCTTCTACGGTGCGGCCATTGTGGGTGCTTAATTAAAATAATAAAATGGCATGGTAATGCTAAAAAAAAAAAACTATTAACTATTCGTTACATAACGCACCTTATACCCAATGCATTAGACCAAAGGTTAATTCCAACTATTTTTCAGACATTGAATTCTCGGTTGGAGATTTTAAATTTTTTGAATAATAATATTTGGATAGTATACGTAAAATAGTACTTATAAAAAGGTGTTTTTATGAAAGTATACTGATTGAAATTTTAAATAAAAAAAAAACATTCAAAATCGATTTTCAATTCAGTATTTTCCTTTTTATTTTTTCAAAGTACTTTGGGTTTAATACATTTTGAAATTAGCTCGCAAATAAAAAGGCCCTGAAAAGGTTCGAATCTAATAGTTGAGGGACGAAAATAGATACACCAATAAAAAGTTAGAGGATAAAATAATTTAAGGAGTAATTCAAAGTTTTTTTTTTTTTTTGGGGGGGATGACCTGAAAGAGTCAAGCGTCAACGGCGGTTAGGCCCTTTTTTTCTTTTTTTTTTCCCTAAAAGTGGTTTATAGTTTTTTGGTTTTTTCGTTTTGTCTTTATTTAATTTTTTTTTTCATTTGTTAGTTTCACGTTAAGATTTTGTGGTTTCTAGATTCCTCTTGGCGAGACGAATCTAACGAGTATAAATTTATGATCAAATCAAATATTTTTTTCAATAAAGCCGAAATACTTAAATTATTCGGTAATAATCCACCTATTTTGGCTTTATTTAAAAAAATTTGAGTTTTGACCATAATTTTATACTCGTTAGATTCGTCTCGCCGAGAGAAATTCAGAAACTACAAAATCTTGACATGAAATTAACAAATACAAAAAAAAAAAAATTAAATGAGGACAAAATAAAAAAATCATAAACCACTTTGATGCCAACAAAGGCCTGACGATATCTTACGCGTTACATGTGTAGTGGCTTACGTTTCCATTTTGTTTTGTTGCCACTATTTTTTTCCCTCTATTGGGTGCTCCACCCGAAGCCACGCCCCACAAATTAATTCTCTCTCTCTCTCTCTCTCTCTCTCTCTCTCTCTCTCTCTCTCTCTCTCTCTACCTCTCTGTATCTATCGCTATATATCTATCTCATGTCATGCAAGACGTGGGGTGATCTAATTTTTCTCATTTTTTTAATTCGTTAGTCCAAATTGGCTTTTGGAAAGTTATCCATCTGTTGGATTATTTTATTATTTTTTTTTTTCATAACTCAGTTAGTCAGGCTAGTTTTTATATACCTCAATTAGTTCTGAAGGTGGATTATATAAGTGGAATTGATATTTTTGCTTCTAAAAACGCAACACGAGTAATATTTAAGCGATAATCCTGTGTTATATATGTGTTTGAAGACTTTATATTAACTTTTTTTTTGCTATTTTATAATAATTAGTAAAATTTTATAGTGTCTTAACTTTGTCATATTGTGATTGTTACTAGAATTTTTTTTTAAGTGTTATACTCTTAGAACAAATTTTTTAGGTCAGGCCTAGGGCATTCTAAACTCTTGGGTCAGCTCTGCTCAAGATTTCTAAGAGTCTAATTAAAATCAAGGTAAAACTCCGGTTGTGGATCTATTGTCCCAAAAATCCTGTCCCAATTTCGTATCTTGTCTATCCGAGCAATTGACGGCTAAAATTCGTGAGTAAACATGTTTGTCTCATTTGTTTGGGGTGAGATGGAATCCAAGCTATTGATTAGACGGATAAATAGCTCAAATGAACGAGACATAAAGTTAGAGCAGGGAATTCGAGACAGCGAAACGTAAAACTCCGTATGAATTGATCCAAAAAGAGTCGTTCGCACCGGAGAGATTTCGAAAACAAGACATTGGGGAGGAGCGTTTAGAAAAAGAAAAAGTAGGCGAAGACACAATCATGCTTAAGTAGGCAAAAGATTATCTCTTTTGGTTGTTTATGATTAGATCCAAATGGTGACATAAGGGAGTACACGTTTTTTATGTCAGCAAACTAGTTTTCGTCAAAAGTTTTTCTAGAGGATCTATTTGTGACGTCGATATTCCGTGCGCTTATGTCCTAGTATCTCGTACTCACTTTCAAGGATTTTATTTTTTTTTTGGTGACATCTATGGCCTCACTTGGGTAAAAAATCAAAAACCGATTTTAAAAAAAATCTATTTTGTCATTATTCAATTTTTTTTTGCATTTGTTAATTTTGCATCAAGATTATGTGGTTTCTGAATTCCTCTCGAGTCCTCGACGAGACGAATCTAACGAGTATAAAATTATGGTCAAAACTCAAATTTTTTTAAATAAAGCCAAAATAGTTGGATTATTGGACCTATTTTGGTTTTATTAAAAAAAATTGAGTTTTGACTATAAATTTACACTTGTTAGATTCGTCTCATTGAGAGGAATCCAGAAACCACAAAATTTTGACGCAAAACTAACGAATGCAAAAAAAAATTGAATAAGGAAAAAATAGTTTTTTTTAAAAATCGGTTTTTGATTTTTTACCCAAAGGAGGCCTATAATATTCGTTTATTATGTCCTAGTATTATGTAGTACGCCCTTTTGTTTCTTAAATTAATTTGGATCCTTCTATTGTGAGATCTGGTACAATACCAGAAAAGTTTCCAATATAATTCCTTAGAGAATGCATCTAAGTAGATTTCACCCGTTGAACGCATTTTTTGGATGATTTTATGGAAAACTCTTTTCTAGTACCAAACATTTTTCCTTCTATTGTACTGTATGACAATAAGTAAGGGAAAAAAAAAACACACATTTCAATATAATTTTTTACACATTTTAAAACATCATCCCAAATTTTTATACATATTTTCAATCTTAACGACCGCATATTTGGGTGATTTTAGAATTTTCCAATTAATTTTAATCTCTTTGGAGATCACAACAATATAGGACTTTTAGTCACATTTGTTACTTTCTTTCAAGATGCTGACAAGTAGACTTATCGCACAACTATCCCTTGTAGTGTTTTTTTAAACAAAAATTCTAAAATCATCTTATTGAGCTATCGTTAAAGTTTGTAAAGTCCATCCAAAAATGTGAAAGTGCATAGAAAATTGAAAAAAAATTACACTAGAGTATGGATTTTTTTTGTCTTCTTTGTGTCTTATTGTCAGCCCGTGGTGTCTATAGAAAGACCCATTTTTAGAGAAAAAAAAAATTGTAAAAACTAGGGCCATAATTCTGTCATGGTTTTTAGATGATGATGATAATAATAATAATAATAATAATAATCAATGTTGTGATTGTATAACTCAAACGGTCTCATGTTATCATGTCAATTTTGATTTCACTCTCTTTATGGGCGACAACATAAGAGCATCTCCAAGGCATATATTAAATTTGTACACTAACTTATTGAAAGTAAAATGCCATTTGCAACAATGCACTTCAAGGGACTTTTTAATGTTCAATTTTTTAAAATTAATTACCCTTTCACTTTAGGGGCCGGACTCATTTACCAAATAAAGTAGTTAATCAATCAATGATGAGATAATTTAAGAGTAATTTTTGGGAATTAAAATGATGTAATGGATTTACTACCTCCCTCACAGTGTTTCTTCTATTGACACGGACTCTTGATATATTAAATTTGTACACTAACTTATTGCAAGTAAAAAGCCATTTGCAACAATGCACTTCAAGGGACTTTTCAATGTTCAATTTTTTAAAATTAATTACCCTTTCACTTTAGGGGCCGGACTCATTTACCAAATAAAGTAATTTAAGAGTAATTTACTACCTCCCTTACAATGTTTTTTCTATTGACACGGACTCTTGATATGTAATTTCATTCTGATTTTGCCGCCTCGTAGATGCTCTAAGAAAGAAAAAAAGAAAAAGAATACCTAACTCGTATACTTTCACATTTCTAAGATTTACAACCGAATCAAATCCTATTGAGATTCTTTTGCATCATAGATCATGATAAGACGGACTCAACCATTTCTTGAAGCGTCATGATAGTTCTTTTTATCATAATTGACATTGAACTCATATCAAAATTCTTTTATTTTTTGTTATTGACATATCAAATGAAACTCCATCCTATATTAACATAGACAATAGAATATAACAACTGTAAAGTAAAAATTGCAAAAAGCTACCACTAGTAATTACTTTTTGGAGAAAAATACATAGTAATGGTTACTTTTTGGAGAAAAATTGCAAAAGTTGTAAGTTAAGATAAGAAAAAAACACATATTTCAATACAATTTTTTCACATTTCAATGAATTTTTTTTAAAATAATTTTATTAGTAATACATTTCAATGTATCAATACTTTTTAAATGTTAACAATAGCCCGTGGATACTTTTAAAGTACCATTTTACTTTAAAGAAATTGGCCCGCATTAAAAAATAGCCGTTCGCGGACGGTGCGCAATGCGAACGTCAGGGAGGAGGAAGGTTTGGAATAAAGAATGATGTCATAGGCCATGTGGTGTGATTTTGAGGGTATCGTCGTCAATGCCGATCCATCCACGTCAACTAATCGTGGCCTCTCGTCACTCTCCATGTGGCATGCAGTCTACCAAAAGACGTCACCGTCGCGGGTGACGTTTGCGTGACTCTAACACATAGACCGAACAACCAAGGAAAAGTCCACCCGCAATTTTATAAGACGTTGGCCATGCGCACACAGAATTCCTTAAACCAAAAAGATATGGTTACACCACATTTGCACACTACATGCACATTAAGGTAATATAATAGATAAAAAAAAAAACTCAATGTGTGGTTTACCTGAAATGATTAATTTCACCTCATTCGCCACATTACACTAGTGTGCATATGGTATACTCAAACGCATTATTGTTGCATAAAACCATAGATTAACTGAACGAGGCAATGAAATATTTGTTAATAGTACATGAAATATATATATATATATATGTATATATACACACACTAACTTTTCAGTCAAGGATTCCGTATTGAACAAAAATGGGTGTTTTCAATGGTTTAAAAAATGTCTTTGCATAATATGAATCGTCCAATGTGTTGAAAACATGTTTTTAATGGTCATCGCGAGAAATCATCAAAAAAATACCAATAAGGGTTTGGTCTGAGCAATTTTTCACTAAACCTGTACATATAAAATTTTATGAAAAATTACTTAGATCAAGCTTTTCCTAGTATTTTTTTTTTTTATGATTTCTCGTGATGACCCTGAAAAATACGTTTTAAACACATTGGACGGTTTGGATAATGAAAATTTAATTCGGAACTATGAGTCCCGGACTTAGGAATCCCGGACCAGAAAGCTCCTATATATATATGGTAAATAATGATAATCTTGTCTACCGATTAACCATCATTCATATTTTTTTGCTTTTTTGTTGTTTAGCGTTTATTGTAATGAATAATTTGGTTAATGGTTTTTGTTTGGAGAGTACAATATAATCCGTAGATAAAATCGTACCAAACCCTAACTCACAAATTGGTGAAACCAAACTATAGGACTTTTGATCTAGACACAGATTGCATTTTTTTGAACTGTGGCTCGCAGTTTTGTTCTCGGACTCATACGAATCGATCCGAACAATGACCAGCCCTACTTGGGCCTATATTAGGTTGCACACGAATAATCTGAACAGTTCATCAATTTTAAAATACATTTTCGAGTGGCTTGGTTGAAAATCAGCTCAATTGGATAACTTTAAATACTTGATCCAAACATTTAATTTTTCATTGTGCTTAGAGTTATCAAAAATTGGAATGAGCTGATTTTTCGTAGGTCCAATAAAAATGTATTTTAAGATCAATGAATGGTTTAAATTGTTTGTATGGAACCGCAAAGTGGATTTCATGGAGCGATCTATGCGCATAGTTTTTTCCATTTTATAACTAACCCTAAAACACATCTATTCGGCATGCCGCCCTAGCTTATGGACCAGACAACATAACCCAATAAATGAGGAATCCCTCAAACTGCAAAGGGTGAATCTCTCATTATACACTTTTATCGAAAATTGCTTAAATTAAGCCCTTCTTAGTTTTTTTTTTTTTTTGGTGATTCCTCGCGTGGATCTTTAAAAACACGTTTTAAACACATTGAGTAATTCAGAACATCAAAATTTAGGTTAGTGATTCCTCGTGTGGACCATTTGTCAAAGAGGTCCTCTCCCTCTCCCTCCACATAAGTTTTTGTTAAGAAATGCAAGGGAGGAAACGGGTCGGGTTTGGGTTGACCTACCCATATTCTATCCGCATAATATTGGCTCGTATTCAACCTACCCATATTTAACACATAACCCATATTAATCCGCTCAAACCCAACCCAACCCACCCATTTGCCACCTCTACGTATGAGTATGCAGCGTATGCTCCTATTTATAGATATTAGGGGATAGGATTAGAGATAATTAATTAAAATTAATAAAATCCACAAAAGTAGTGTAGACACCCCAATCCGGACCCTTGAAATTCCACGGTCCTCCCGAGGATGAAAATGCCCAATGTGAACATAACGAAACTTGGTTGTGAACTTGGAAACCCCATCAAAACCCTTCCATAAACCCACCAAAAGTCTCTAGAGACCCTAGAAACAACCCAAAACCCCAAAACAGGAGCACCCGTACTCCTTTGTGAGGCACCCAAAATTGTCAAGTCTGGGTGCCTAAACTCAGTCCAGGCGCCCACACTGAGTCCAAGCGCCTAGACTTGAACAATATGAGTGCCTGGAATTCTACCTAGTTTGCGTGTGTTCAAAGGCAAAATGAGCGGGAAGATCACTTAGGGGATTTTTTTGCAGCAGTTTGGGTGTCTACATTTGCAAAACCAAGTATGGATGTCTACAATTGTTTAGGAGATGTGTGTAGAATAAATTTTGCAACAAAATGGTGTTTAGCAGTATACGATGAAAATAAATTATGAATTGGTGCGTTACCATGTTTTCTTTGTTATTTACAACGTTATTATAATAGGGGGCTTATGAATAACCCTCTTAGTTTAATAAAAAAAATTAGCTATTCTAAGTTTAAAAAATAATTTTTTAATTCCACTCAACAAAGTTGGTTTATATTGAAAGTCATCAATTTTTTTTTTCCCTACATAGGAAGTCTTAAATATTACCAAAAAAAATTACAAGTAATATTATTTGGTGATAGACATAGAAAATATAATCATGACAGAAATAAAATTCTTACATAATCTCAAAACAAAACAAATATAATTTTGACAAATTGAAAAAAAAAAACGTCATCAAATAACCTACGCAATATATAATAAAGGCACGGGTGATGACCATGATTTAGTCTTTTTATCCGTAGGTACCTAAAACCCAATGCAAAATGAGAATGTAAAAGTACATCCATGATTGATTATCAAATTGTGGCTCCATTGTGCGGTTTTGAGAAGAATGGATTCTAGAAGGAGGCTCCCAAACAGTGATAATGCAAAATGACAAAAATGTAAAATGTAAAATGAAGGCTGCAAACGGCACCTAAATATCACTGTGGAACATTGAAGCAAGTGGCCGGGAGTGAAAACACTTGTATCTAGACGCCTCCGCCCTTGCTTCTATCCGTCTTACGCATATTGTCCAACCTCTCCGGTTTTAAAAAGAAAATAAAGTATGCAAACTGAAGCATTTCCTCTGAGAACAAATTTATAAGCGTCATGCCTTAACCAGATGAAAAAATCATTTAACGTCCAACTTGGTGTTCTTGAAATTTTTTTCACTGTAAACCTTTCCACCGAATGGAGTGTTTTGTGCCCAGGAAAAAGTACTTAACCTTCTGTGCAACGTATGTTATTTCTTGTTAAAAAAGAGAAACAAAAACTCGCCCATTTTAATGTTTTTCGTGAGTGTCAAAAACTTTGTGTGTAGCCACTGTCTCCTTTTCCGTTAAACGAAGTACCCGGAAAGAGCACACATGGAGTGGCCTTATGATTAATTTCTTACCTTGATTGAGGACTCCGATTTTATTTTTTTTCCCCATTTTGGTGATGACCCATGATAGGAATAATAATATATGTTTTTATATGAGATTAGAGAAGAAAAGGATTCTTTTAATAATTTAGAAGGTCCGTCCTCAATTTTCTATAACTCCAATGAAATCGAATTTTTACTTTCTTGGTACTCATTAAAAAAATTAGGAAGTGTAAAACAACCAAGGAAAACAAATACGTTTGAAAGCGAAGAAGGAAGCTTCATGGGCCAAAATTTCCAAAAGTCAACAAAACTATGGAACGAAAGACCAATGTAAATAACATTGCAAGTCAAGGTGTCATTTAAATTATATTCATGGAATTATAATATTAACCATGGGCCTCAGGACCAATGTAATTCTTTCTTTCTTTTTTATGATTTTAATTAGGACTCGACAAGTGTAAATGGGAAGCCTTTTCATTGACTTGCACAAGTTTTGTTAAATCACAAGAAAAAGGTGAATTACACAACCTCCCTTGAGGTTTTGGCTTAATTAAGACTGTCTAGATTTATTGGAAAAGTTTACCATCAAATCCGTGTCAGAGTTTCTCTCTTGACACAATTATCCTCTTGTGCCAAAACATCAATTAGTATGACTTGCATATTACTACCTCCATCTCCATTTTATAGTACATCGTTCTATCCTAACCGGATAAAAAAACGATTATATCTTTTAATCGATAATACATTTTATATGCAATATGGATCTTGTTTGATAGATCTTGATTTAATCTAATAAACAAAGTATTCAAAATCACCTAAAATATTGTGAATTATAAGATATAACACTTTGAAAAGTAGCACGAACTCCCATAAGAGACTATAAAATTGGAACAGAGGGAGTATAATATTTGCAGTTAACATTGTAAGCAAGTCCTCGGAAAAAGTATACATTCATATAGATGCTTGACATTGATCAATTGAAAGGGCTTATTTTCCTTTCATATAGCTAAAGAATATTGCTTCAACATGAATGTCGAACTTTTATTTTACAAGAAGCGTGTAATTAGCCGAAAGAAATAGTTAGATAAAATCCTTTACAATTAAGTACTTCTTAATTATAGTAGATCAAGCTTTTGTGATAATCATTAACATGTCAAGTTCACACGTTTTAACATAACTAGGAGTATATTTCAAGGTGATCCAGTCTAATATTAATTGTATTTTTATATTAACCATGGGCCATGCGGACCAATGTAATTCTTATTTCTTTTTTTGGTTTTGACCAGGACTCGACAAGTGTAAATGGAAAGCCATATTATTGACTTGCAAAGCTACACACACACACATATAGGGAAGGCTTCAAGTCAGGGATCCCTTACTTTGCTTAAAGTCAGGACCTCACCTTTCCCGATTGAATTTTAATGATCCGAGCCGTCCAATGTATTAGAACATGTTTTTAAGGGTCTCTGTGAGGAATTGTGTATAAAAAATGACCGGAAAGGGCTTGATCCGAGCAATTTTTCATACAATCCGTAGATATATAATTTATGAAAACTGTTCAGATAAAGCCCTTTCCGGTCAATGTTTTTGACGATTCCTCGCGGGGACCATTAAAAACACATTCTTAGTACATTAGATGGTTCGGATCATCAAAATTCAATCAGGAAAGGTGAAAGTCTTGACTTTAAGCAAAATCAGGGATCCCTGACTAGAAGATTTACATACGTGTGTGTTTGTGTGTGTGTACAACAAATATCTAATAAGAGCTCCATTACTTTCTACCGTGCAGGATTTTTTGTTCAGAATCTAATTTGGATGACCCGAACAATTAAATGTGTTTAAAACATGTTTTTAAAGTTAAATGCGAGGATTAGTAAAAAAAAATACCCAGAAAGGCTTGATCCGAGCCGTTTTCGATAAAATGTGTATATGTACATTTTTATCAAAAATTGTTCAAATCAAGCCCTTCCGCTTATTTGTTTTTGACAAATCCTTGCGGTGGACCTTAAAAATGCATTTTAAACACATCTAAGGGTTCAAATCGTCGAAATTCAATCTCGAACGAAAAATCTTGCAATGTAGCTTATATAAGAGAGTCCTTACTAGAAATGCCTCATATATATATGAAGCGTGAATTAAACCAGCCTTCCTTTAGGTTTTGGCTTAATCAAGACCCTCTCGATTTATTGAAAATGTGACAATCCAAACCCTGGCAGAGTTTCTCTCGTATCATTATTACGCTCTTGCATGTGCCAAGACATCAATTTAATATGGCTTGCTTGCTCGGTATATTGTTTGCAGATAACTCTCTCAGCTAATTCTTGCAACCAGAAGACATGCATATAGATATTTCCTCATGAATGGCTTATTTCCTTGCGTGAGAGGCATAGAGAGAGTGGTTTGGCGGACGCCATCATGAAGCTATGGGAATTGCATTAACAATGAATGTCGAACCCGTATTTTACGAGAAGTGGGTCATTCGCCGAAAGAAATAGTTTGATAAGAATGCAAGTGAAACAGTTCTATGGATCTTATCCCCATGTATCCTCCTCCCATAGCCACTAACCCCGACAATGTCATGGGACCACTCCCCTCTTGCTCATCCTGCACCGATTTCCTATGTGAATCCACCTTTGTGAATTACTTAGCATGGATTCACATCAGACCATAACAAGGGACGACCGCAGCCTAGAATTTTCACACGGCGTATCATCCTTTAAGGTTGAAACACAAAATCCAAAATTTCATTTTTTTGACCCGTTTGGTAACCAAATCATCAATCAAGGTCCGTTTTGTAACATTAGTAACATAGGGCCCATTTGGTAGCCCTAGCCATTGCAACGGCTCACAATCACCATCTCACACCTTCAACACTTTTCCATTTTTCCTTGAACTTAAAATTCCTATATCTTCTCATCTGCATGTATGCCCTCTTGTGAACCTAGTTTTCTGTTGTAGCATTCCATCAATCACTTCAAATTTACCGTAGCACAAACTGAATAAAACACTACGACAATTGATAACGTATAAATAATTCACCTAAGTTGTTTGAGATCATACGTGTGAGTTTTGGATACAAGGCAGCTTAGTACATAAGTCCATTTTATAACTTATAACTCTTCAAAGGTTAATCAGTAATTTTGTGAACCATATATAAGATTTAGTAGTTTAAACATGATTCGATGTTTATTCAATAAAATATAGAGTGTAATCTTGTAAAATGTAGGGGTAATAGTGTAATTTGTTGAAATATAAGGGTGGAGTAATTATTTGGTTAAAGGATAAGGGTAATATGGTAATTTGGTGGAGTACAGGGGTATTTTGGTAAATTGATTAAGTCTAAGGGTGATTTTGTAGGATGGTATGAGGTATTTTGGTAATTCGGTTAATCATAAGAGTTTAGTAAGTGGGAAATCTCTAGGGTAAAATGGTATTTATCCTTGTTATCCCTATGTTAAAATATAATTTCTTATTAAGTAATAATATCACACTTATTAGAAAAATCCGTTTAATGCTTATACTAAATATATTATTGCTAAAATGATAAGTACGGTTGTTACCAAAAAAAATTATCAAATTTAGTCATAACCATACTTTAGATATTTAATAGCGAATATTAAAGTTCTTAATATAACAAACTCACATTAACATAACATGGCAATTGAAATTTTTCACAAACATTATAACCAACCACTAACAACAATTATATCAAGTAATCATGCTACATCAATAAACTAAGAGGTCAAATATGCGAGCATAATTGAGGGTAAAAATAGTAGCAGATAGCAAGTGTAGGGGCTAATGTGAAATTTCAACATAACATTTCAAAACTAGCCCGATCATATTCGGATTGTTATCCTATTCGTCCGGACGGTTTCGATAGAAGATAGAGGTAGTGTAGTTATAGTTATCAAAATTCTTGAATTCATTCTCATGGGGGCATATCCTTAGTTCCACAAACTACATCTAAGCTACTCTAGGGTATATTATACTTTGAGTTAGAGAGTAAGAGGATATTGGAAGATTGGAGGAGAAAATGGGCTATTAGGGAAGATTAAGTGCATGTAGTTAATGGGAGTGGTTGGCTTGTTTGGAGTGTGAAGTGGTGTAACTTAGGACCTCTTAGGTAAATGTGCTTCAAGAATTCAAATGTGGTGGAGTGTGGTGGTGAGGACCCAATTGTATTGTTTTTTCTCTCTCTAGATTTCCACGAATGAAGTTTTCTCTCTTGCTCCTTCTTCCTTTCTTCTCTCACTCTATTTTCTGCAAAGTGTATTGTGTGTGGAGAGGGGATGTAGAAGAGTGTAGGAGAGAAGAAAATTGAAGGATGAGGTGGGATGTAGAGTAGGTTGATGGAGATGATAGGGCATGGTGATTGAAGAGAAAGTAGTGTAGAGGTGCAGGAGGTAAGGTGGAAGGGTGGTAGAAGGATGATTGTGGTAAGGCGGTGGATAAGGTCAGGTGATGGAGTTGATGGGAGGAGAGAGAAATTTGGATTTCGGATTTCAATAATAGGGTTTTCGTTAAAACATGACTAGAATTTTAGTGTAAGAATCTTAGGATATTATTGGGGTTTAGTCTAATTGAAACATGCAATTAGAATTAAACAATATTAAATTTGTAATAAAAATTTTGGAATGTCACGAATAAATATTTGAAGATTATTGTGCTAAGCTAGAAGAGGAATTAATACATGTTGGAGCATTTGATGTTGATGGAAAATGATAAGTCCCTACTAGTGTAACTAAAGGGGCTTGTCTCTCTCATTTTTGCCACACACATATGCATAATGCGGCTTTTATATGATTGATGTTGTGCGTGGGTAAGGGTCATCATCGAGCCAGGTCGGTTCTAGGGCCCACGAACTTCCTACCCAAGCCTCTCCGCGGGCCGGGCTTAGCGGGCTTTTTCTTTTAGCGAGCTGGGCAGGCCGGGCTATCTCTCAAAAGATGAAGCCCAAGCCTGGCCCACGGGCTTATCCTAATCGGGCTAGCGGGCAGACTAGTCTTCAGGCAGGCCGGGTCGAGCTAATTAGATGGGCGAACTCTCTCTCAAAATTTTTATTGCCTAAGCTCTCGGTTTGAAGAAGTGGAGGTTTCAGTGGAAATGGAGAGGGAAAAGACGATGAAAAAAATGGTTAAGGATTTCTGAAATACGGTTTGAAGAAGGTAATTGATAAGCCCATAATGTTGTATATATCTGGGCTTATCTCGCTCATTGTGATCACACATACGTGCATTTTGTGCTTTTATACGATTGATTTTGCGCGAGTTGTGTTTTTGATAAGTTTTAGAAAATCGGAGCTAAAAGGCATGTCCAAAGCTCCAAATAATCCCCGGTTGTACCTGGAGGTATTCAAGACCTCGCAATGCCATGGAGGACAATCGCCAAAGCTTGAAATTCGATTCAAAGAGCTTTGGAAGGTTCAAGGAAGGCCCGGAACAAAAGAACAAGAAGTGTAGAGTTATGAGGCTCAAGAAAATCCAACCAACCGATAGAAAAAGACTCATATCTCTCATTCTACAAAGGACATTCTACAAAGGCCATGAAGATGAGGTCAATTGGGTTTGAAAGTAGACTCATAGAGCTTTCCAACGGTTCAAGAATCACCTCATTCCGAGTTCGGATGAAGCCGGGGCGTGCCCGCGAAGTTGGGTAAAAAAATCAGTCTTCTAGACGATTCTGGACCGATCCGGAATTATTCTGGACCGATCCAGAATTGCCCAAAAATTTCCAGACGATTCCGGACCGGTCCAAAAGTGCTCCGAACCAAATTTTGTGGACTTTTTGCACTTTCTACTTATGGAAACTTACTACTTTTGTTGTTTTTATGATATTTTTGTGAGAGAGAAAGTGTGGTGTATATAATCATCTCTCTCTCTCTCCCTCTCTTGGATCTTCTCCATTAGTTAGCTTTAGGTATTTGAAATTTTTCATTTCCATAGTTTCTCAAGCTTTATCTCTCTAGATTTCTCAAGTAAGTTTTCATTTCTAGTTAATTTGTCAAGATTTATTGTTGTAGCTACAATCATTCTCTCTATATAAATCTAGTTTATTTGCATTTCTACCGGTTAAATCTTGTTCTTGTTTTTCCATCTTCTTCCTTAAGAAACACTAGTTTAAATTTGTTGTTTATTAATTTCTCAAGGCTTAAAAGTGTAGGGAAGCTTAGGTTCAATATCAATATCAAGTTTAATCATGAATTTTATTTCCTTCAAATTTCTAATTAGGATTAGCTTAAGCATAATTAGTGAGTAGTTAACTGGGCTCGGTCATGGGGTGATTAGCACTCCATGACTTAGGTTTAATTCGTTCTTCTCGCCAAATTGCAAACACTTCTTATTTAATAAAGTCACGGGTTCATCTTTATGTATCAAAATTCGGGTCTATAAACCCCTTTGATCGCACGTCGCCCGGGGCATGACCACTTGGTACGTGCGATGCTTAGGGATAGGGCGACTCAAATGTTTGTATAAACGGCACAAGAATCCTACACTTTATCGAACACCATTTCTAGTTCAAAGAGTTAGGATCAATTTTATGTACCAAAGTCTAGGTTTGTTAATCTTTTTGATCTCTCGTAGTTAAGGGTTGATTCTCCTTTTCACGTGTGATGCTTGGAGTGATGTCAACCTAGACGTTTGCCAAATGGTTATAAGAATCTTAATCTCAACAAGAGAGGAACGAATTAGCCTAAGTTATGGTTGTTAAAATCCCTAGACTTTGTCTTAGTTTAATTTGTCATTTTTAATCTTCCGAGTCATTCTAGAAGTAGGAAGAGAACCACCAAACAAAACCACCTCGAAGTTGGCCGTCTTAACGCCAAAACTCTCATCGCAAGTTAAACACTCACGCCGGGTGCGTTCGGTCCCTGTGGATTCGACCCGGTCTTACCGGTTATTATGCTACCTCCGACCTAGCCCTACGCTTGGGGCAACACTTTCTACGACACAATCCAAAGGTCGCAAGCATTTCTAGCTATACTTTGTCGGGGATTAAGCAGTAATGACCCTACACACAAAAATTCTTTGTAAGAAAGTGGGCTTACAATGAATTCCCCATAGTAAATGTCAGAGAAAAAAATTCTTTGTAAAAATTCTTTGACCATGCTTTTGTGTGTTTTTTTTTCATGCTTTTTCAGTTTTTTAAATCTTAGAATCAGAAAGTGGGCTCGGGAGTTCCCCATAGTAAAGTGGGCTTAGAATCATTCCCAAAAACATGAGCTATTTTATTAAATATTTATTACATATATGCATATTTGTTACTAACCCATGCTATGCATGTATAGTGTATCGAGCTATAAGCGGGCTAATATCTCGGGATGCCGGGGCGAGGCGGGCCGGTGGGTGGGCCAATGGATTAGAGCTAAAATTTTAAGCCCCAAGCCTGGCCCATGGGAAGGTTGGGCTGGGCTAGCCTGCCCATTTGAAAGGCTCGGGCTCGGGTAAAGCCTGGCGGGCTTTGGGCGGGCCGCGGGCCAACGGGCGGAATGATGAGGCTTATGCGTGGGTGTATTTTGATAGTTTCAATAGAAACTCGAGAATAAAGACGTGTTTTAATGCCACGGATAGGCAAGGCATACCCAAGGTCACATGGTGACCCGCCACCGAGTCCCAAAAGTCAAGGAACGAATCATTGAACAAGACTCGGGAAGCCAAAAGACCAAGAAAAAGATCAAGCGAAAGAAGGCATGAAAATGCCCAGTTGCTACCAGTAGCAATATGCATACTGCTACCAGAGTAGCTAGCGAGTAGAAACTCAGATTTTAGGTTGCTACCAATAGCAGCTACAATTTTCTGCACTTTTTGTGCCCAATTTAGGGGCAATTTTGTAATACTTTGGCACGACTTTTGGGGCCTGTAAAAGGTCCCCAACCTCAAAATTTTGGGGTTATCTTACATTTTCACCTCCTCTCTCTACCTCCCTCCTTCTTCCCCCACCCATTTTCTCTACCTTCTCTCTAGAAATTAGGTGTTAATCTTTAAGAACCAAGGCTACGACCTTCATTAAAGTTGTAAGCACTCTTCTTATCTATTCAAATCTCTAATTTTTTTCCATTTTCGTTATGTTTCATATTTTTGTGTCATTTCACTTAGTATTTCCATTTCTCCTCTAAGCATGTGTGAGTAGTGTAGCAAGGCTAGGTCATGGGGTGATTAGCACCCCATGACTTGGGTTATTTTTGTTCTTCTCTCAAAATGAGCATTAAAAGTTGTTTGTTTAAGAGTTAGGGTTCAATTTTATGTATCAAAATTTAGTCTTGTTAATCTCTTTGATCTTGTGTTGGCAAGGGTTTGACTACTTGCCACACATGATGCTTAGAGCCATGACATTCTAAGTGTTTGTAAAAATGCCTCAATGAACCCTACTCTTGATCAAACCCATTTTCTAGAATCCAAATGTGCTAAAATGTTAAATCTTCCGGTTAAGCATGTTTAACTACGTGATTTAACCGTGTAATCTTGAGAGGAACAATGTAATTCAAGTCATGGGTCTTTTGAACCCTTTGACTTTGCCGTTAGTTTAAATTAGCAAAATCTTCATTTCCTAGTCATTTAGAGGTAGAGAGAGAATCCCACAAACAAACCAAATCAAAAAGTTGGCCGTCTTAATGCCGAAAAATCTCAATGCAAGTCACTCTCATGCCGGTTGCTTTTGGTCCCTGTGGAAATCGACCCCGGTCTTGTCGAGTTACTATGCTTTTGATGACCTAGCCCTATGCTTGGGGCAACGCTAACTACAACAACGCTAGGTCGCAAGCAGAAAAGAAGTGATTCATAATTCATAGTCTTGAAGAAGGTTTGCCGAAAGATATAACGAAAAAAAATTAAAGTGCTACATTATTTGAAAAGGATGGAGGATTGTCATCCAAATGTATGGATTGCTTATAGGAAACTCCTAACTATTCTTGTTACAGTTCCAAAGAAAGAAGTTTTTTAGAATTGAAGTTGATCAAGCTTTACCTTCGCTCCACTAGTATATCACAAGAAAGGGCTAAATAAACACCGATAAAAACTTTCATTAGCGTTTCAAAAATGTTGGGACGATGATATCGTGTTATTTTTATGGCATTTTAAAGCATCATCATTTTATTCTAACGACATTTTTTTTTGTAAAAGTCGATAAATGTTTCAAAACCAGCAATCTAACTTAATTTTTAGCCAACATTTGCATAAAATGTTGCAAAAAGTCCAATAAGGTGTCATTTTTTCTAACGTTGCCAACACCAAGGGTCAAGTAATCTATATTTTCTTGTGACACCAACACCAGGCAGTTGAATTGCACCAACCATAACCTATCTAGGTAGTGAGAGGCGCAAATTTACACATAGGTCAAATTTAGGGCTTTATTGATATTGGATGTCATGATTTCACATATTCCAATTGAGAGGGAAAAAAAATTACATTGTTCCAAAATTAAGAACCCAAGAAGAAAGGCAGGCAAAATTTGAGAGCCACCCCTTCTCCTTCCCCCAGGGTTTCACCACCCTTAGTGGTGGCGGGAGAAGAGGACCTCCCCCTTACTCGGTTCTCTTTTTTGGTCTCAGATATAAGGAGTTTTTCTCTCCCCATCAATCTTGATCTCTCCCTATTATTTCTTTGAAAAAATATTCTTTTCACCACCGGCGGAAACAAATGTTTTCTCCAAATCAATCACAGCAGTCCGATGTAATAATACACTATCATGCAGACCGCTATGATTGATTTGGAGGAAACATTTGTTTCCACCGCCGGTGAAAATAACTTATTCTCTACGCAGCTGTACCAATGTTCTTTCTTCGCCTTTACTTCTTCCAGTGCTTCCACCAAGTGATTGCTGGTGGCTGGTGGCTATGGTAGCTGGTGGTGCAAGGAGTGGTCACTGATGATGGTGGTGCAAAGTCTTGATTCTAAGCTCGAGGCTGTCGGTGGGTGATCGGAGTTATCCCTTTTTGTTTTTGTTTTTTAGTTTGGTTCTGTTTATCTCCGTTTACGGGGATTTATGTTCCCTATGTGTAACTCTTCCTGCTATTTGTGGGTATTGTTTTCCTGTACTCAATGAGATTCTTCCCATACCAAATGGATAACCTGAAAGTTAAGGTCTGTTTTATCCAACCAAGGGCTCCGGTTAGAGGTTTGTAATCCTTTTGGGGAACTTTCTGAATTTCAAAATAAAAAAACTAGTATAAAGCTCCAGGGGAGGAGGGTAATTACTAATAGGTCACGGGTGCTAATGTCATCAAGGCAAACCTCTGGGAAGGTTGGTGTAGTTCACCTAAATGAAAACAAAT
This sequence comes from Vaccinium macrocarpon, assembly GCA_022606695.1. Taxonomy (NCBI): domain Eukaryota; kingdom Viridiplantae; phylum Streptophyta; class Magnoliopsida; order Ericales; family Ericaceae; genus Vaccinium; species Vaccinium macrocarpon. Next base: position 15,433,871 of record CM040180.1, read on the forward strand.
AAAAATAAAAGATGCATGTGTTTAACGCGAAAACCTATAAAATAAGTGTAATTTTATTATACAGTAAACACCACATGATTTTCGTCTTATTAGAAATTCTCCTGTACACTGTCGGGGGAACAGAATGATTAGGCAAAGCATTTTGTAGAAATTCATGGCCCTACTGAGTGGCCCAAGCAACGTTTGGACCAAATATTTGTTTTTGTTTTAGTATTTTTTAGGTTATTTGAAGGTGTGAAAAGGAGAAAGAAGTGCAGTGGTGAAATTTTTGGCAAATATTTTTCTATTTTGTAGTAGTTATTTTGCAGATCAACAAAAAAGTAAGGGAAAAAATTGCTTCTTTTTGGTATTGATTTAGACCATCAACAGCACATAGTTCAAAAGCTTTAATCGAAAATATATTTTATTTGCTCTTTTCAAAAAAAATATATATATTTTATTTGCAGAGTAACTTTTTGTTAAGGAATTCCGCACTTATTTCAAAACATTACTAATTTTGAAGGTTCGGTTGGAAATGCTCTTGCTTTTATATGGTTTGTCCTTGTATTTCTTAGTTTCTTTTTTGCTTTTTCGGAATACAAAAGTTGAAGTTTTCAATTTCAAACATAAACCTGGGAAAAGAAAAAGGAGATACATCATTATTACGCTTTTACCAACTAAATTTTCAAAATGTACACTTAATAAAGAACAGGTTAAAATGAAATATTGAAACGTAAAAGGCAACGAAGTGAGTAATTTGCTTTTCCCCTTATTTTCAAGGTCTTTGTTTGGTAACCATAGAAGATGGCTTGCTTTTCTTGAAAGGTAACAAGAAAGAGGTATGGGAGACCATACCAGCTTACCTTGGAGTGAAAAAAGGGTCTAATTGTATTGATTGATTGAAATGTTTAAATTGCTTTGAAATTTTTGTTCAAAAGGTGGAGATAGGGTCCCAATATGAAAACCACGGGCAAAACAACTACCAAACTTGTTTAATTAAAACCATCCAACATCGATGTTGTCCTCTCACAATCAGGGCCAGCCCTGGGTATAGACTAATAAGGCGGTCACCTACGGCCGTTAGTTTTTGGTCCAATAAAAGGGCCCCCAAATATTAGATCATAAAAAATAGGGTCATTTAAACAAAAATCCAAAATATTTGACATTTTTAAAAGGAATGACAAGGAACTTTTGTAATTGAACATAAAATATATATATATATATATATATATATATATATATATATATATTTGACATTTTTAAAGGAAAAGATAATGAACTTTTGCGATCGAACATAAACACAAAAAAATTAGTGAGATGTCACTAATTTTTAAAAATACAAATTTCGAACATAAAATTTAATAAAATCTCCTTTGCACCTCCGGCTGAACACCACCCACCTTTAGCCGACCACTTCCGGTGACCAAAAAAATTAGTTAGATGTCACTAATTTTTAAAAATTCTAATTTCGAACATAAAATTCAAAAAAATCATCACCCCACCTTCGACCAACCACCACCCCACCTCTAGCCGACTACTTCCGGCGACCAAAAAAATTAGTGAGTTGTCACGAATTTTAAAAAATTCTAATTTCGAACATAAAATTCAAAAAAATCACTACCTCACCTCCAGCTGACCACAACCCCATCTCTGGCCGACAACTTCCGGCAATCAAAAAACTTAGTAAGATGTCACTAATTTTTAGAAATTCTAATTTTGAACATAAAATTCAAAAAAAATCACCACTCCAACTCTGGCCGACCACCACCCCACACTAGCTGACCACTTCTAGCGACCAAAAAAATTAGTAGAATGTCACTAATTTTTAAAAATTCTAATTTCGCACAAAAAATTCAAAAAAATCACAACTCTACCTCCGGCCGACCACAACCCCACCTCTGGCCAACCACTTCCGGCGACCAAAAAAATTAGTGAGATGTCACTAATTTTTAAAATTCTAATTTTGGACGTAAAATTCAAAAATATACTACCCCACCTCCGGCCGACCACCACCCCACTTCTGGTCGATAACTTCTGGCAACCAAAACAATTAGTGAGATGTCACTAATTTTAAAAAATTCTAATTTCGAACATAAAATTCAAAAAAATCACCACCTCACCTCCAGCCGACCATAACCCCACCTCGCACTTTCTGGCGACTAAAAAAATTAGTGAAATGCCACAAATTTTAAAAAAAAATCTAAGTTCTAACATCAAATTCAAAAAAATCACGGTCCCACCTCCGGCCGACCACCACCCTACCTCTGGCCAACCACTTCTGGCGACTAAAAAAATTAGAAAAATGTCAAATCTCAATGTTGAAAACGTTTTCTTCTCAATAGCAAGGGATATAAAACAAAGGCTTGCTGACACCGACTCCAGAGCGGAGCTGGAGGTGGTCAAGTTGCACAAAAATCAGCTGCTTGTGGTTCTTAAACAAACGATATAGGAATCATGGCACGAATTGGAGGCTACTCTTTGGAGAAGAAACAGAAGAAACCATTTTTTATAACCAACGTGATGACTGGTTGTAATTTTTCGGAAGTGTTAATTCTTTCTAAACTTGTAGTTGTGTGCGAAAGATGGGATCTTATTATTACTGAAGAATTTTCTTTTCTTCTGCTTATTTTAAGGTTATGGATACTTTCTTTTGTTTTTCGCAAAATTTTGGGAAAATATTGTGTATTTGTGTTTGATTGCAAATGTTCATTGTCCTTATGTTTGATTGCAAATGTTCTTTGTCCTTCCCTTTAAATAGGCAAAATATTTTATCTTTAGGTTTGATTGCAAATGTTCTTTGTCTTTATGTTTAATTGTAAATATTCTTTGTCCTTCCCTTTAAATAAGCAAAATATTGTGTATTTATGACTAATTATTCCTAAAAAAATATTATGTACGTAGAAAGTTACACAAATACGTTTGTCAGCTTTGGCGGTTCAATGCGTGTGGTTTAGCTATGGCGATGCAGGTTCGATTCTTGCCCACTTTAGTTTCCATGCGTACCCTTTATCAAATTTTGCTTAGGGCCCTGAAAACCTTAGAGCCTGACCTGCTCGCAACTCGCTCGCTAAAGTTCGAGTTGCAGTCGTTTTAGGCCCCCGAAAACTTACTAATATTAGGGGGTCCTCCCACTTTAATACCCTTATAATTAGGACTGTAAATGAACTAAGCCGTTGGTGAACTATTCAAGACTCTACTCAATAAAGGCTCATTCGAGTTCGATTCAGGTACTAAACAAACTGAACCTGAACCTCAAATTTCGAGCTCGTTTAATAAACGAGCCGAACCTAAACTTGATATTATTTGGCTCGATTAGGCTCACGAGCTTGGAATATATATGTATGTCTCATAAGAATTTCATATATATAATGAAAATTTTATAAATTGTACATGTAGAAACTTATACAAGTATTATAAACTTAGATATTAATACGTTTTTGTAATTTAATATATGTATGGACTTATTTAAGTTCGAGTTCAACTCAAACCTAGTCAAACTCGGCTCGTCAAATTTTAATTGAGCTTGAGTTCGGCTCGAGTTCTTTTAAAAACTTTAAGAGGTGTTCCACTAAGGGAGTTTTGTTTTAAAACTGTCTTGATTTTTTAGTTCACACATTTTTATGTGATGTATTATGAGAGGATGACACGTCTTGGTTTTTGAAAAAAAACTAGTTAGTGGAACACCGAACAAATCTAAAGCTCGAGTCGATTCGGCTCGTTTGGAGCCCTACTTATTATATATCAATAAAAAAAAAAAGGTCTCATTTTTAATATTTGTTGTAGGTCCTCGAAAGGACAGGGCAAGTTCTGTCTCTCCCTCTAAAATAGATATAAATTCTTATTTGCAGAGTATTCATAGAAGACAAATTTGAAGTTTATTCAATGGACGCTGTTTTGCGCTACTTGCAAATAAAATTATCATAAGACGCATTTGGGTTGTCTGCTACTTGGATTTAACAATCCAACTTTCAAAACGAAATAGGAAACTATTCACAAGAAATAATTTGTTTTAATCCAAACATCAAAACACTTCAATGAACGGCCTCAATTTTACGTAGAAGAAGCTGTATATACATCACAGCACAACAAAGAACCCTGTGTTCTTATTCAACAATCTCTTCTTCTATACCACCCTATATAAAAGCCGGAATTGTCTTTCTATTGTCATATGACGGACTTGTTATGAAATTAAATCTGGCTTATGTTTGAACCAAAAAAAAATCTGGCTTATGTTAAAATCCTATACAAGGGCCGTCCTTTGTTTTTCTTTCATTAGTCTCTTTTTGAACAAGGGAACCATCATATACTCTAATGTATTTGACGCGGATTCAAACTTTCCTAACTATAATTAACAATGCTCACTTTCACCGAGCAAAAAAAATGCAGTATTCAAATTTTGAGAAACGAAAATGTTAGTTTGGAATTGAGGACAATCATTTTGGAATTGAGGAATATTTAATATCCAAGAAGTACACGTGTTCGAAGATTAATACTCCCTCCGTCCCAATTTTATAGTCATTTTTGGGAGTTCGTGCCACTTTTCAAAGGGTTATATCTTATAATTTACAATATTTTAGGTGATTTTGAACACTTTGTTTATTAGATTAAATCAAGATCTATCAAACAAGATCCATATTGCATATAAAATGTATTACCGATTGAAAGATATAATCGTTTTTTTATCCGGTTAGAATAGAACGAATGACTATAAAATTGGAACGAATGACTATCCGGTTAGAATAGAACTGGTATCGGTGTGAGGTTGGGGCCTGGGAGTTGCCTGTGCCGCCAGGGCCCCTCAATAGTTTCGCCCCTACTACCAATGATGATGTTCCCAGTGCTAATTAATCGAAATAACGTACTTACCTGCATCCCATTTTTGTATTTTTGTATTTTTTTTTTTGGAGATTCCAATATTTTAAGGAAACATAATGATTGCTCCAAAAAAATATCACTTTCCAAATATGCCCTCTAATTTGAAATTAGTTGTATTTAAACACAGAGGCAAGAATGGTATTTTATCGAGCTTCTGTTGATATTTTTATATAGAGTAGACATCCTTTTTGAGGCGTTCCATAATGGAATAGGAAACTATCAAAAATGGAACGGAGAGAGTAGTAAAATACGTTGTCACGGACGCAGCACGAATTGGTAAGAAGATTATCGATTTTGATATTCGTCATACGTTTAGTAATTAAATGTAAGCCAAATCATACCTATGATGACTTCAACAATGTTAATGGGAGTCAAAGATGATGTCGAAGATTGATAATAAAATTATGGAAAAAGCTACAATACACACTCCTTATTTGGTTGTGTATGATACACACCCTTAAAAAAGTTACAATTTTTTGCAAAAAGTTACGAATTTTTTGTAAAGGTTACAAATTTTTTTTGTAAAAGTTACGAGACACACCAAAATGTTACGAATCATAGAAAATGTTACGAATCATATTGCTGAAAGTTACGAAAAACTAAAAAATGTTACGATTGTCGATGAGGTGCCACAATCTAGACCATACAATAGGTGTATATGGTGCACTTAAATAACAGGTGTGTATTGTAGTCATTTCCATAAGGTATATTTTTCTCTCGATGAAAATGACATAAGATATCGACGCCTCCAATTCAATAATAATTAATTCTGGATAACTATCAATATTTTTTAAGCAATTTTCTTCCATGCTGATTCATAGTATAAAGTCGTTTGATATTTACCATGTCAAGTGACGGCCGAATTCGAGGACCCTGCAGTAAAAATTTGAGTAGTTCACTGACTTTGACAACCAATTTCTGATATTTTTTCTTTCATTTTCATATAAAAATCCTCTCGAATCCATCACGTGACGCAAAATAATAAAAATTGCCGAGGTCCATTCAAAACATTTCTCGCAAGTTTCAATACATACATCATTCATCATTCGTACAAAAAAAAAAAATTGAATTATCGCTCATCAGTATCAACAAACCATATTTTGCCTTACGAAGGATTGACGATTAATGTTTTGACCATCTGAGACAAATATGATTTGATCAAGTAATTTAATTGCGTAACGATTAGCAAAATGAACCACGCAAAGCATCAAATAAGACTATAATTGATTCTCATGCTGCATCACAAGAGAAATCGTCTAATAGTAAATTCCAATCAGCACAAGTTTACTTTTGCGTGATCACAGTTTTTTTTTGTTTTTTTTTTTTTTTGAGAAACGAGATTTCATTACATTGCAAAAGCTAAAACTCGGCTGAAAGAATATTGAGTACCGGGAAGTGCCCTACACATGAAGGGGAAAGGAACCCTAAAATCCAAAATATGACCAATCAAGCACTGATTCACACAACTGAGCACGAATCCACACCGAACTACAGTAACAAAACCAAAATCACATCAACCGAATCTCGAGTTACAAAAACGACGATGGCATGTCTACTTGATGGAACAAAACTCAATCACAGTTGACTCATCAGAAGCTGACTAAAGAAGCCGACTAGAGGACGTTGCAAAGTATTACTCTCTCCATCAAATGCAATTGACTGATGTACCATAAAGCAGAAAATAGAAAACCTAAACAGAAAATAGAAAATCTAAGCAAAAAATAGAAACCTACCGACAAAACCATAACGGCATGATATGAACAGCAGCAACTAAGACTTGGTTTGGCTAAATTGAAAAAACTAGATTATTGGTTTTTTTGGTTTTGTCCTTATTCAAATTTTTTTTGTATTCGTTAGTTTTCGGTCGATTTTTTGAGGTTTCTTGGCTTGTCTTTTTTGGATTATTTTTCGTCTTTATTCATAAAACTTAAAATTTGGATAATAATTTTATACTTTCTAGATTCCTCTCGTCGAGATAAGCCAAGAAACCTCAAAAATAGACGGAAAACCAACAAATGCAAATTTTTTTTGAATAAGGACAAAACCAATAATCCAAAAAACTAGTTTTTTCAATTTAGCCAAACCAAGCCTAAATAGTCCTAATTGGTCGCATCCACCTTTTCTCTAACGGAAAATTCCAAGCCGGTCCTATTTTTCCTGTTTTGTCTCATTCAAATACTTTAATGTGTTTCAATTCCATAAAAACTCAACCGTGTAACCCAAACACTAACACGCGGGTCAACCACCCACCCACTCTTTTCAGTTTTCACCGACAATTACTCTCCACACGATAAATAATGGTCTTGTTTGATTTGGTTCTTAACAACTGGTTCTCTCAATTATTATTCAATTAATATCCTTATTTTTAAATATTATTTTTATTTTTCTCTCTATCTCGCTCCAATCATTAATACCTATTTTTTAATTATTACCTCTATTTCTACCTCTAATCATTACAAAAACTAAAACTCAAAACCCAAACCAAACACAACCAAGAAGTCTCTCTGTGTCTTCTTTCCATCCTCTCTCTCTCTCTCTACTCCTTTCACAGTCCTTTTCTTTTCTCTCTCTCTCTCTCTCTCTCTCTCTCTCACTCACATTCATTAATACCCACCCTGCCATACTCTCTCTCCTCTCTCCCTCTCCCTCTATATTCTATATTCTCTATCCTTTTTTTATTTTTTGAGACATTAAATGTTTCTAACTTTTAATTTATATCTCCGATTTTGAAAAAAAATAAAAAATTGTTAGAACCTACTCGACGAGATCTATCAAACAAGACCCATATTAGATATGAAATTATGCGCAAGAAGAAAAATTAATTTTTTGGAGGATGTGAATTCTTTCATTTTTTGAGGTGTGAATTGTTTAGAAATGCAATGAATTCTTTCCTTTTGAAGGGTGTGAATCTACACTTAACATGTGTGAATTTTTTCATTTTGAAAGGTGTGAATTTCTTCGTTTTGGAAGGTGTGAATTTTATATTTGAGAGAGTGAATTATTTCATTTTTGAGTGTGAATTGTGTTTTTTTCGGGTGGAAGTTGTATAAAGGATGCGCAAATTCTACATTTGTTGTGGGTGATTTTTTATTTCTAGAGGTGAATTCTTTCATTTTTGAGGTGTGAAATGTGTATTTGTGTAAATTAGTCCCGTGAATTCTCCGTTATAGAGCATGTGAATTGTGTGATAAGGGGTGTAAATAACTTTTTTTCTTGTGTACATATTTTCATATTTAATGTGGATCTTATTTTAAAGATCTCATCGAGTAGATTTCAAATATATAATTTTTACAAAAAATAAATGTATATAAAAAAAAGTTATTTTATTTTGAAATAAAAAATGACTTGGGTGGGTGCAGTGCATGGGAGAGAGAAAATGAAGGCCCAGGAAAACACTGCGCAGTGCACACAGAAAAGGTATGGTACAACTCTGACGTGCACGTGAAAAAAAAGATTTAAATGAAAGAGTGACGCGGGACTTAAATGGGAACATCATCCCAAAAAGGGCCGGCCTGGAAGAAGGCCTTTCTCTAATGGGGAAACTCCACTTCGTTTTGGTTTTATAAATTACAGAAAGCCCAAAACCAAGCACGACCAAATCAGAGAGCCACCGATTCGTTGACTCGGAACATCAAGAAACTGAGTTACCGAGTCAACAAACCACCACGAACTGAGTAAACAAGCCACCACCAACTCAGTCGCACCAAGTCACCTGGTCAATACCAAGGCTTCTAGCTCAACTGGTCGTGTACCAATACTCAGGAGCTGAGAGGTTTTTAGTTCGACCTGATGAGGTTTTTAGTTCGACCTGATGAAACAGCATCGGTAACTCTTACAGTAATTTAAATTAATTGACAAACTACTCCGATCTACCGTTTGGTAAAAGAAAAGAGACACCGAGCCACCCACAAACGATTTGTCAAGAAGCACCGTGACTAAGGGTGTAGAAGGATGTTCCGCTGGAGTCCGGTGTCGAGCCGCCATAACAGGTTAGACAACCACCGCTGGCTAACAAAACACTCGTGCTTGGAGACTGGAAATCACCTTCAAGATGGAAAACTGGAACTGGGCAAATAGATCTGAAGGGAGAACAGCAGATCTATCAATTCTCCAAATATCAACATAGCTCCGCCAAACATGGTGGTCTGAGGAGAAGATGAGGGAAAACTTCATGTATGATTGGAAGGAGAGGAAACTGGGAAAGGAAAACTCACAAGGAGTTGGAAACCCTCACTGGGAAGGGGAAAAGAACACCTCACAAGGGAGGGGAAAGAACACCTGAGAGAGAGGGGAGGCTCTCCAACTAGCTCCAGCCCAACACGGTATAACGATCAAGTAAAAAGATCGATTCACCCATCAGGGTTACATGGTTGCACAATTCAAAAACATTCCAAGTTATTCATCATGGAGTACAATGTTTTTAGCAATTCACTATTGGGCAGAAATATACCCCCGAGATTTGGTATACCGAATGAGCAGTTTCAAAAGTTTTGGTAACTAAATCCCCTCAAAGTTCAAAAAACACAAAATCTGTGCACAAAAGCCAGAGACAGTTCTAGAGAGGGTAATTACCAAAAGTTTTTAATCTAGTTCAGTTCATTTCCTCCCAGCAGCACTCTCCAAGTTCATATCCTGAAGGTTCAACAGCAAGTCATCCGAACTCAAGTAAACCTTGTTGGCAGCGTTGGCAACCGTATGTGCGTTCTCTCTAGCTGCTTCAATTTTCCTCAGAGTAATAAATGCTGGATTATTGGCAATAGCTTGACCTATCAGCTGGGCACTCTTTGCCTCTCCCTACAACCCACAGAGAAAAGGAAATGTTTTTAGTTGAGCAAAAGAAGCAACACATAATCAATGAAAACAAATACCAAGCTTCCGTGTGCTTTGAGAGAATGTCTAAAGATGCTTCTCCATTCATAAATGGGGGAGAAAAGAATTTAAGGTTATTAAGAACAATCAAGAATCAAAAAGAGAACAAACTTGGAAAGGAAACCATCTTTTTAACGCATCAAATCATTTCAAATAGAGAAATACTGGGACTTTCATCTCACCTGTGCCCGGATAATAGCACTTCGCTTGTCTTGCTCAGCCTTTTCAACAACAAATTTGGCCCTCTCAGCTTCTTGTGCAGCCACCTGTTTGGCCTCAATTGCTGCGGTAAACTCCTTCCCAAAGGTTAGGCTTGTGATGGAGACATCATCCAACGCAATATTGAAATTTGCAGCTCTCTCTGTCAATATCTTCCGTACTTCCCTACTGACAGCCTAAAAAACACATCAAGTTACACCAGGAAGTCGTTTTAAGTTCGACCAAATAACCCAACCTAATTAATCCAACACACTACAGATTCATGGTATTTACAATGAATCAAGGATCCATTCCAAATAATACTTCACAACAAAGTGAGATGGAACAAACTACATATTAAATAAATGTTAAAGCATATGTGCAGGTACAAATGCAAAAATGAACTCTCTATGAGGTTTGCAGCCAACCAGAAAGACGAAGATCCACAATGGCTTCTACACTTTACAATTGCTACTACCCGTAACTTCAAATATAAAACTGAAACTGACAATAGAATGCTAAAGTAATGTCAATACCTCTCTCTGAGTAATGAGCTGGCTAGCATTGTATTGAGCAACCACCGCTTTCAGAGTTTCATGGATAATTGAAGGCAAGACTCTTTCATTGTAGTTCTCACCAAGTGTTCTGTAAATTGTAGGCAATTGGTCTGGCACAGGACGCGTAAGAACTCGAAGACCAATTTTCACCTGTGCAGCAAAATCAAGGACCATATTGAAAATGGAATTAGACTCGGAAAGAATGGGATAGGTATGGTGTTAGAAACTTGCCCACATGTCTCTAACATATAGTTTGCCTACTGTATTCAACTAAAGCAAAAACAAAAACAAATCCTTCCCCAGTGACATTTTTTTTTTTTTTTATATGTCTCCCCAGTGATATATGTATATTTGATGAGTCTCCCCAGAGATATATATGTTTTAAACAAGATAGATCATCAAGACATTAGAGTGCAGCTCCAACAATATTGAGCAAGGGCACAAAGCACCACACGAGAGGGAACAATAAATTAACCCTATAACTCACAAGAGTTTAAAAAAATAATTAAAAAATCTTTAAAAAAAGAGGCGAAGATACACAATCAAATAAATCAAGCATTTACTGATTCATCTGTCACAGAAATTAAGCAACAGACAACGGCATCGAGCATGGCACAAATTTTAACCAATGACCACTTTTGCTTAAATTGTTATCATGGCATGGCCAGTTCCAAGCGTAGGGGAAAAAACTAGAAAAAACCAATATAGAATAAATAACCCCTCTTTGAAAGTTGAAAGAATAATATGAAGAAAATATCCAGATAACCTTAAAATCTATGCCTCCTTAAATACAGAAAATGAAACAATCTAACATTACTAATTTTATCCATCAACAAAACAATTGCTAGTTACTATGAAATTCAAGCCACACAAAGCAGTAACTTCATCAGCATCCAAACTAGCACTGACAAATAAGCTTCATGTACAATAAACGAAACTGAAGCATAAAATGTAGATTGGACTAGCAAGTTCCAAAAAGTGCATGCCATGACCTAATAACATAAAGAAGCTATGATGCAGAAATAATATTTTAACTGCAATAAGCAACCCATTTATGACACTAGGGTCAACTGAGTTCGGAGACTGATGTGTCTACACTCCAAAGAAACCATTTTGCTCCATACTTCAGAAAATTAACCAAACAAACCTAAACAAAGTAAGTCCCCACATATGCATTCTTTTTAGACCGTTGACCTCTCTCAGACTGTACCTTCCTTAGTTCCCTAACAGAAGACGTTCCCACGACAACCATTACAGTTCAAGAATTCAAGCTATAATCTTGAGATGCAAATGATATTGTATTATATGATGGCTGAATATCTTCTACATCCTCTTTACAGGTAAGAATAAGCAACAAAAGGATATTATCTAGCCTAAGATCCTACGTAGAAAGCATTGTATATTCAGAAAGTAATTGATATGTGTGTGTGTGTGTGTGTGTGTGTGTGTGTGTGAGAGAGAGAGAGAGAGAGAGAGAGAGAGAGAGAGAGAGCCTAAACAGGTACTCATAATGGTAGAAAGCCTCTCTCCAAGATGGTGGACTGAAGAGTTCAGAAAGTATTATAAACACAATAAGACTGATGACATTAACCCAAGTATGCAAAAGGAATCTCCATTTACAGCCAACTGCATCACTAGATAAAATCAAATCGGTCAATCACATTACTAAAGCATTCAACATGGCTTTCTACAATATCCAACCTTCTAAACAATAATATTCACTAATATTTGTAAAGTAACGATAAACACAAATCCAATCGTTTTGACGGGAGGTCTCTCTTAATCACAAGAATCACATTGATAAAAAAAAGAATGAGATTGGATATTGACATGATGCAGATTAGGGTTAAATATTGCATCCACAAATTCAATGCAACACTTAAAACAAGCTTGGTTAATATAAAGTAGGGGTAAAAATATAAAGAAATATACCATCTGGAGGTCACGGCTCCCTGAAGTACTCTCTACCAAATGGGGACGTGCACGGACATCATAAATGATTGGTCTTTCAAACCATGGGACCATCAGATGTGTACCTTCAGGATAAACCTACACAATCAACACGCCGGTATGTGGTTTTAGCATATGAAAGATTAACAACACACAAGTGCTTTCAAAGAAGCTATTGACAAACTTCATTACATTCACAACCATAACAGAATACAAGATTACCATTAACCAAAGTAGAAACATGAAGATATGATCTTTAAAAGAACAGTATAAGATAGTAACTTGGGGAAAAAAATCAATTTCAGCAACTGATCTTTAAAAGAACATAATACAAGATAGTAACATGGAAAAAAGCAATTTCAACAACGAGAAGAGCTAAGCGCTACATGCCAAGAATGGTCAGGAAATTGTTTATCAAACTAAAATGATTCATCCAATTTCTATTGTCCAAAATGCCAGTAGCTAAAATTATGATTTTGGTCTACTATGGGGGAAAAGGGAATACGAGGAAAGATAAGAGGTTATTGAAAGGCAGAACAGAACAATCCTAAAAGGGACAGTAAATAAACTGAAAATTACTGAAGGATAGCAAACCTGCCAAGATGCGTACAAAACATAAATGTAATCTAATTTCAGTTTTCCACAACTTCTCATGCAAGATAACAAGAATTAATGCAAAAAGAACCTTGTCTTTCACACCAACTAAGCGATTGAAGACAATAGCCCTGTGACCTCCATCAACATTGTATAGACTGTTAGCAACCCCATACACACCAAGCCCAGCAACAACCCCAAACTTGATTAAAGCAGAAGCCGCACCACCACCTGGCACCTTGGGGACTTTCACGTTGTTGAAATTCATGTTTCAAGTTCCTGACAATAAGTATATTAGATACATAGAGAGCAGTTGAAGCATACAGTAACCCAACAAAACTGGTAAGCAGTCTGTCATGCATCAGTTGATAGATATTGAACATATTTTTCCCCCAATCATAGTTATTGAACAGATAGGTATTTAGTAAGCTGTAAGTATATAAAGGTGGGTGAAAAAAGGGAGTTGCACAAGATAGATGAAGCAACAACAATATAGGAAAGATAAAGCAACCATAACCTGATAACCATGATAAAGAAAATAATCCACATTGACAGAAAAGAAATATTATTCAGCAACCCCAAATCCGAATTACCAACACACTAAAATAAATGTGTGAACCACAAACAGTTAATTACCATAAAATGCAACTCAATGACCAAACTAGGACGGTGTTCCCGATCAAAAAAAAAAAAAAAAAAGACGGTGTAGCTAGAAATAGAATTCATCCTTGTTACTCAGCCTCGAGGAATTCCAAAGTTGATATCAATGACAAAAGAGCTCACAAATTATCGAATAAATTAATTGGTCACTAAAGCTAAGAGCATCTTCATTACGTGCCTCAAATACTACAAGTCAGAAAATTTGAAGGCTCAGGTAAAGACCACCAGAGCCTCCAACCTAACTTATGGTTCGAATTCTTAATTACGCCCTTCAGATCCTACTTGTTGTTGAAGCAAGGATAGTTTCCTTCAAAAATCTAGATCGCATGTTTTCATCTGGCCTTACAATTCTCAAAAATTCGCAAATACCGTCATTTGTTGAAAAATAACCAGACAAATCTTTCAAGGCAAAAACAGCCAAGTAAAAGAAAAACATAATTTTATACACAAACTCTCTCTTCAGAATGCAATCCAAGATAGCAAAGTACAACTTCTGAGATACATAGCGGTGTATCTCTGGGAAATGCTCTAGGAGAGCTGTAAAAATGCATCTACCAAATGTGAAATAGGCAAAATCCAACAAAATCACAAATGATCAGCAAAATTTCAAGGGGGTTTAGAGTGTACAATGAGATCGTAATCACTGCCTTTTCTTGAAAGAGAAGCTAAGATCAAAAAACCAGCAAACAGAGAGAGAGAGAGAGAGAGAGAGAGAGAGAGAGGAGTACAGGAACGGCGAGAGAGAGAGGAGCACCTGTTCGATTTGGGGTTTTAGGCGGTTGCGGATTAGATAAAACCCTAGAATGCAAAGAACCTCGATGTACACATGTCTTTTCCAACAAGAAAGATTGCGACAATTTCATATTAAACCCTACAACATGATCTGTCTCGCAAATTACTCCCCTCCATTTGTATATTTTTCAGTTCAAATACTGGCTTCTAATTTAACAACAATGACACCCTCTATATATCTAAGTCAGCTTCATTAAGAGCATCTCCGCTCCTTATGATTTGCTTCTTTTTTTTCCTCAAAAATTTGATTTGTTTAATCATGCTATCAATGAATCTTTTACTCAAAATTTGTGTTTGGATATGTGTTTTCCCATTAGAAAGTTTCATAACACATGAAATTTTAAATTGAGTAAAAATATGAGTAAGGACTAAAGATACTCTAATAGAACCTACCGTAACTAACCCAACTTTTAAACTTTTAATTACCACACCATGTCACAACCAAATTAAACCATTCTTTTTTGGTAAAGAGATAGAAGATCCATTAAATTAAAACCCTCATACAACATCCTACCAAAAAAATGAAAAAAACATAGAAAAAATCAAAGAGAAAATAGAAATACATAAAGTACAGAATTGCCAAAGCTTCGCTGAAGTTGTCATGTCATCGTCGCTAATGCCATCGATGATGGAAGACTGGATCTGGAAACCCCATATCCGGTTTCCCCTTCACCAAAAATCGATTTTTAGAACCCTTGCAAAGAGGACAAGAGGTTGATCGCCATAGGGAGTCGCCGAAAACCAAAAAGGCAAAGAAATAGAGGAGAAGAGTGGAAGAGATGAGGAGGAGGAAAAAAAGTGGAAGGGGACGGTGGTTGGGGGGAGTGCGGATGCCGCTAGGAAACCCTAGGCCCCGTTTGGTGACCAGAGATGATTTTGAGTGAATTTATAATGAGGGTGGGCCCACTTCCTAAGAAATGTAGATTTGTATACTAGGTATTTGGATGGTTTGTTGAGGAAGGGGATTTGGGAAAGTGGATATGATAGGATAAGTTGTCAAATGACTTAATTGCTCTCAATTTATTAATGTAATGGAAAATTTTGATTTGTTATGTGAGTTTTTTTATTATGTGAAAAAAATTGTTGTTTAATAAAAAAAAATTATATTATTTTGGTGTCACATATAATGCACTGTTCTCTATTTATTTTTTCCTTGTAATAATACGCATGGGTATAAAATACACCTGCATCTCATGAAATCAGAGATTTATTTTCCCACCGTTGGATGGATCACACTCGGATATAATACATGTGCCACACCATATTAAATTCTCCTCACCCTTTTATGTGTTTCTTGTAAATATCGACCACAAACATGTTCCAGTTCATCTCTCTCTCTCTCTCTCTCTCTCTCTCTCTCTCTCTCTCTCTCTCTCTCTCTCTCCAATAAAAACACCGAAATTTCGAGGGGGAATTTGGTACCCAAAATCCACAAATTCCCCATAATTTGCTAACGACGAGGGGAGGCTGTCATTACCTAATCCGGGTGCTCCCGGATTCTACTCCCACTAGTGAAATTTTTCTTCCAAATCCAGGGGAGTGTTTCGCCATCCCAAACACCAGCTTAAAAGTGGGCCTGGGATTACAAACCAAGTGCAAATTCGGTCACCAACAAGGCGCTAGTGAGAGTCTCTCCGGCGCCCTCCCCTCACTCTCTCTCTCTCTCTCTCTTTCTAGAACTTTTCCTCTCGCCCCTTTCTGAATTTGCATTTAAAAGTTGTTATATTAAACCATTCTTACTATGCATGAAATCTAAATCTCACATTAATAGTATCTTTATGTACTTAAATTACATGAAATCAAAACATATTTTAACTTTTTCTCGACTATCCTTTAGCGAAAAAAAATCCATTTGCAACTCTTAATCTCTCTTCATTCATTACTATGACAAATCTTTTCAAATTTCAACCATAATTAATCAAAAAATGCTCAATAACTTGCCCAAGAAGCATCATATGAGCGCTTATAAATAGAAAAGAATGATTCGAGAACAAGCTAAGTAAACACATTTTTACATTTTTGCATTAGAGAAAAAGCAGTCTCATCCTTAAAAATAAAGGCTTATCTGCTACATTATAGTTTCTATAAAATACACCAAGTTTCAATTTCGTCCTTACAAAATATTTTGTGTCAATTTCATCCTTATAGTTTCAAACAAATATCAATTTTTCCCTTCCATCAAATTAATGACGGGAAATGCTTATGTGACAAACGGAAAATACTTAAAATACCAGAAAAATGCTTAAAATATCGAAAAAATGATTATCTCCAAAAAAAAATTGAAAAATTACGAAAATTTTAAAATACCGGAAAATTTTCATTATACAAAAAGTTTATAAAAATTATCTAATGACTTTTTTTTGAGATTAATCATTCGTATCAATGAGAGAAATGAGAAAAGTATAAAAATGTGGGTCAAAGTTTTAAAAAAAATCATTAGACAAAAAGTTTATGAAAATTTTCTAATGACTTTTTTTGGAGATTAATTATTCGTGTCTATGAGAGGAATCAGGAAAAGTATAAAAATATGGGTCAAAATTAAAAAAAAAATTCATTAGACAAAAAGTTTATGAAATTTGTCTAATGACTTTTTTTTGGAGATTAATCATTCGTATCGACGAGATGAATCAGGAAAGTATAAAAATATGGATTGAAGTTTTTTTAAAAAATTCATTAGTAAGACAACACTTTATATCAAAAAAAAATTAATTGGACATCCTATTACAATATTACCCTCAGGATGCCACCCTATGGGATTTGAATCTTTATGATTTCATCCTGTAAATGTAATTTGGACCATTATGCCCCTATTACAATAATCATATTTCCTTAATTATACTCACATGCAGTTATATCTCTTCCTATTTCAATGGGATTTATTTGTGCAAAACCAATCACTTCCGTCTTCCTATTTTAATGGGACTTGTTTGTCCAAAACCGACTTTGTCACAAATCACGGATGAAATTCATCAACTGCAAATCAAGTTCACCAACCATCTTTGGCAAATCACGGATGATATTCATCAACTTCATCAACTGCAAATCAAGTTCATTAACTTCGTCAGATCCGACAACACCTAAGGGATGAAACTACAAATTTTATTGGTGTCGCTAGACAAAGTCGAAACCATCATATTCCAAGCAACCTGTTTTGGTAGCAAATATTGGACTTCCACGGCTCCACATCATGTTATAGGCTTTTCATTTTTTGCATCAAAATTATAGCCTATTTCTCCATTTCGACGGTTCCTGTTTATCATTATTGAGGTATGATTGGATAGAAAAAATTTATGTCGGATTTTAATGAGATTTTGATTCTAGGTTTTGCACATGTAATTTTTTCTCAACCCATCACTCATTATTTTGCGTTCCTTCTGTTTAACCCTAAGAAATTTGTTTTCAATGCTCCATATCTTGTTAATGACGGGTTTTTTTTTCCTGATCCAATGGTTGTTTTTTCCTGATTCAATACTAGCGGTGCTCTTTTTCAATATAATAAACCATGTTCACATGTCATTTAAAAAAGGTTGTTTCATACAATGATTATAGTTTATTGATTTACCATATTGGGTAATTTAATACAGTAAAATGATAAATTAAGAAATCATGTTTGCATGTCCTATTAAAAAAAAGGTTAGTTTTACACAGTGAACATGGTTTATTGATTGACCATGTTTACAAAAACCAAAGGTTCATGCCTGGAACATGAATTAACCATGTTTACAAAAACCAAATGTTCATACATGGAACATGAATTATTTATTAAACAATAAGCCATATTCACTGTATAAACTCACCATTTTGCCATGATATCTTATATTTAAATGGGAAAATGGGTACATGGTTAATGAATAACCCATGTTCATGGTGACATTAGAGCAGTAAACATGATTAATCAATAAATCATCATGTTTCCAATGTAAATTCATCATGAACATGGCTAATCAGTAAATCATGAATATTATTGTCATCATTAGTTTTATCATTTTTTTTGTATAGTCTATGAAAATTAATTAATTTATCATGTTTTCTTTGATTATTGTCATAAAGAAATTTTTTTTTTTTTAAAGATTTTAGGTGTGAGAATATTAGGAGAGAGAATTATAAGATTAGGAAAGAGAGATTTTTCAAGATAGGAGAGAGCGATAGAGATTGGGATAAATTAGGAAAGATTAGGAGAGATAAATATTAGGAGATCAGGAGAGAGAATTATTAGGAAAAATCAAGAGAGAGATATTAGGAAAATTAGGAGAGAGAAAGGGTGCTTTGGAGTTTATTTGAATTTCAGGATGGAATCATAAATATTCAATCTCATAGGATGAAATCATAATAATCTTTTTTGTACAGGATGCCTAATTAACTCTAAAAAAAAAAAGTAATTCCACTTGTCGATAAAGTATGGGCCAAATTAGACAAAAAGATTTTCCAAAGACAAAATAATATCAAATAACTTCTTCTTTTTTTTGCTATAAAGTGTCGTCTTATAAAGTGTCGGCTTTGGCCCAAGGGATGTTTTAATTTCTCCAACCTTGGTTTCAGTGGTCAAGCCAGAAATCAAAATCGGAAGGGGTCAGATTATGAAATAAATCTTTGTATGATGATTGTTTTTAATTTCTCCAACCTTGGTTTCAGTGGTCAAGCCAGAAATCAAAATCGGAAGGGGTCAGATTATGAAATAAATCTTTGTATGATGATTTTTTTTAAAGCAAATTGAGTTTTAAATTTTGAGAAATTAAAAAATTAATTCGAGGATTTTTGTTATCATATCACTCGACGAACTCAGTATTATTATCGGATGGTATCATTCACCATTTTTTTTTGCACGGCAAAAAAGAATTTTATTAATCAAATATCAAAGCTACAAGATTAAACCGGGCAAGAGAAAAACAAAAAAGCCTCTCGAGATCCAAAAGATTGGAAGGCTGACAAGAAGACAACCAAACAATCAAAAGGAAAACCTAAACCCCAACGCCTAGCCAAAGAGCACCCAAAACACCCCAAAAAAGAAAAGCCACTCCACCCAAACCAACCCCCGATGGCAAAAACCCTCACTAGCAAAAAACAACCAAGAGCCAAAATATGAAACAATTGAATCAACTTCCAGGAACAAACAAAACAAGCAAAAGAACCGAACCAACCCAAAAGCAGCAAAGCATCAGAGTTGACAATTAGCTCTTTCGGTATCATTCACCATAATTTAGTGTTCTCAAAATGAAAATTATTTTTGCTTTAATTATTTTTGTAATTGCCTATTTTTTAAAAGAATAACTACAAAAAAAAATGTGAAATATACTCCAAAATATGAAATACGGGGGGCCGGGGCCACACTCAACCGCTATATGGACCAGCCCCTGCTTGGTTTGAGTCCTCTCTTTTCTCCCTCCAACTTGCTGTATCCATCGTTAAGTTTTCTTCAATAAATTTTATTGTCGTTTCAAAAAAAAAAAATTGCCATCTTATATGAACTTTTTTTTAAATGCGACCCATATTTTTATACTTTTCTTATTCATCTCATTGATACGAATGATTTAATTTCAAAAAAAGTCATTAGACAAATTTTCATAAACTTTTTGTCTAATGACTTTTTTCTGGTATTTTAAAATTTTCATCATTTTTTTTGGAGATAATTATTTTTTCCGGTATTTTAAGCATTCTCCGTCATTAGACAATGTTATATATTTTTTTTGAAATTTGTCCGGAACTATGTGGACGAAATTGACACAAATATAAACATATCCGATCATCCATGCATGTGGAGCCCAGAGTGAGCCCAAACAAGCCTATCTGTACAAAATCTGTATGCATATATTTATTGAACTCTATTGTAAAGCTTCCAAAATATGAAATTCTATTGTAAATTGCCTATTT
This sequence comes from Vaccinium macrocarpon, assembly GCA_022606695.1. NCBI lineage: Eukaryota > Viridiplantae > Streptophyta > Magnoliopsida > Ericales > Ericaceae > Vaccinium > Vaccinium macrocarpon. The sequence continues at coordinate 15,454,213 of CM040180.1, forward strand.
ATTGGTCATTGGATAACGCCAACTTTTTTACTTTTACAAAAAAGATGCTACAGTAAATTGTACGAAAGAATGAGGGAAAAACAAAAAAAACAAAAACTGTCCCAATTTATGTCAATTTCAAATGGATCGGGGAAAACAATTTCAAGTTTCAACCCTGCAATTTTTTTTTTGTCCGGTCATTAAAGATCATTCATTATTTTAAAATTCGTTGCAAGCATCGAGAATGCCAAAATTTAACTTGATTGCATATATTTTGATATTATTTCGGAACTCATTTATGTTGTAATTGGTTTTAATCCAGTGTTGCTATTTTACTTTTTTTGCAAGAGAAATATGTTTTGAATAAAATCATATCAAATGACATCCAATCAATTTGATTTTAGAACGTTTCATTTTCTCAACGATATTAATAAAGTGAGCTGTCTAGATGATTGAGGTGAACATTGACTTTTTCTCCCTTCATCCTGAATTTTTTTTTCTATTCATGGGTTTGCGCGTTAGTATTTTTCAATTGCTTATATAATGATTTTTACAATTTTGAAAACTTTGTTTAATAGTACTTATTGAGAACTATCAAATGAGATCTATATTGAATATATAACATTGTACATAGGGGTGCACAAGAAAACCGAACTGATCGATTTGGTTTGGTTCTACGGTTCATTGGTTAGGTTATGGTTTTTAAAAACTAAGAACCGGTAATTATGGTTCGGTTACTAGTTTTCAATTTCAGAACCACGGTTAGAACCAAATCGGACCATGTAACATTAATATTATATATATATATAATATGCATATATTTTAATATATTTATACACATACAAAATTATGTATATTGATTTGGTAAGTTAATATTTTTTTTGTAGTAAGGTAATCTTTTATGTCTATTTAGAATAAAAATCTAGTTTGTTAAGAAATTTTTTAATATATTACTATAATTTACTAATACCAAATTACCAATTTCAATTATTTTTTATTCCACCTTAATTTCACAATTGCTACTCAAAGCAAAACTCAATTCTCTAACTCTTTAATCTCGATCTGATTCCTAATTTATTCTTCCTTTCATATTTCTTTGCAATATCTCTTGATTCTTCCAACCATAAAACTATTTATTTTATGAATTGTTTTAGTGTTATAAATTCTAAATAATATTTTGAATTCATGTGTTGTGGTAAAGTGTTCCTTAATCGGATAGAACCAAAACCAAACCAAAATTGGTCCAGTCTTGCAGTTTGGTTTTGGACAGGCTCTACATGTGTATTGGTTACATTTTGGTTCTTAATTTTCTGTAAAACAAAGTCAAAAATAGTCCAGTTCTTTGGATTTCTGTAGAATCACCCAATCCAGATCATAATGGCTTCTAATTATACACTAAAAAATATAACTAATTTTTTGTGTTGTTGTGAATAGTAAAAGTGGATAACAAGTGTGCACCCCTAATTATACACTAAAAACTATAACTAATTTTTTGTGTTGTTGTGAATAGTAAAAGTGGATAACAAGTATAAAACGAGTATTAGTAATAATCAAACAATGCGTAACAAAAGAATGCCCGAAAAAAAAAAAACAACAACAAAAAAAAAACAGCACATGCCGTTCCACGAATATTACAAGAACAGAAAAAGGAAAAAAAAGTCCATGTATCCTCATTGACCTGATCACGACAGAAGTCCAATGCAGAACAAGCCAAAACCAGTAACCAAACCCAACCCCGTCCCTAACCGTCCGGAGCCGCTGCCCGAAGGGGCCGCCGCCGTCGACTTGGTGGAGTTTGAGCCAGAAGTGGTGTTTGCAGCTGACGGCGAAGGCGCGGGAGCCGCAGTTTCACTGAATTCCTTGGGAATCAAAACCTTATCCACTTCGAACAAAGCCAACGGAAACTGCTGGCGTAACGGATTGTTGACCGGAGTCTCCACAATTCCAGTGGACACATTTACCTGATTGTTATTGCCCGAAAAGTAGAGCCCGAAAACGCCGCCACCGTCTTGGCCGGAGGCTTGGGTCCTAACGGGGTTGCTGACGGTTTGGAGGGTGGCCAAGGTGAGGTACTGGGGCACAACGTGGTAAAGCACGAGGATTACCTGCTGTTGGGTGGTGAGGTTGTTTAGGTATCCGGCGGGGAGGTTGTTGAAGGCGTTGTCGGTGGGGGCAAAGACGGTAATGCCCTGGTTGGAGTTGTTGACCTGGTTGTCGATCTGGCTGCCCACCTGGGTGGATGTGAGCAGGCGGATGAAGACGGTGTACTGGCCTTGTTTGTCGAGAATGCCGGTGATGTTGATTGGGGTGGAGGAAGAGGGAGCCGGGGCGGAGGAGGATTGGGCGGAGGTAAAGGGGATGAGGAGGAGGAGGGTGGTGAGAGAGAGGAGGAAAAGAGAGAGAGGTGTGGAAGCCATTGTGGTTGTTGTGGTGGTGGTGTAAGGGTAAGACTTGAGGGGACCTGGTTTTATGGATGAGATTTGGCTGGGACTTTGTTGGAATGAGCTGGCTGTGGCTGCAGGTTAGATTTGAATTAATACAAATTTAAATGAAATGAGCCCATTGAATATATAAGTCAATTACTTAAAATCGTACAATTTGCTATTATATATAAGTAGGGGTGTAAACGAGCCGAATCGAGTCAAAATTTGTAGTATTCGAGCTCGGCTCGTTGAGTAAATGAGCTAAAAAATTAAGTTCGAGCTCAGTTTGTTCATAAACGAGCCGAGTCAGGGTAATTTACTTAATGGGACTCCTTAAACGAACCAAACCCATACATTAATCGAGCTGAACTTTTCAAAGCCGAGCCAAGCTTTAACAAGTTCATTAACTAAACGAGTCCGACAATCAACCTCGTTAACTAAACGAGTCTGACAATCGAGCTCGAGCTCGGCTCAATTAATTAACGATTCGAGCCAAGTGGAGTCTTAACAAGCCAAGCCATCAACTCCTCGCAAATAGCTTGATTCGTTTGCAGAACCATATATAAGTCAATTACCTAAAATCACACAATTTGCTATTATTAAATTTTTGGTTTTTTTTAGAGATGTATGGAGTATGTCGGTAGAGCAATTATTGGGATTTAAGTAGACACCCTCATTTCTCATATGGCAATTTTAATTAGGTGTCAACATGAATTGGATCCCCTTGACTTAATATTTCATTTCTTCTTCTTTATTTTTCTTTTCCCGGCAAGGCATCCCCAACAGACTCTTTAAACTTGATATTTATGTAATTTTACCTAGTGCAAAGCTACAAGATGAATTGGTGCACAGTACCTCTCTATAGGAGGAGCTGCCTAGCGAGGTACTGTACGCCACCTTAAAATATTTTCACACTTTTAAACACTGTGCACTCCTACCTTTCTCATTTCCCTGGCCCACAATGCACACTGTTTTGCAATATTTTAAAGAGAAAAAAAAAGTCTATTTTGTCTTGTTTTGCTTTGGTGAAATTTTTACCCGAAAAACCTATTTGCACAACCCTTTTTGCACCGAAAGTGCATTCCATGGCTTTTCGGGGGCCACTTTTGGGTTCACACGAATATCCCTAACCGCTCATTATTCCCAAAACATTTTTTCGAGAGGGCCATTAAAAAATCGGACGGACGGTTAGAAACCAAATTCTTCCGCTTTGCTTTTTGGTTTGAAACGGTAAGAATTTGGTTCAAGCACTTCTAACCGTCCGATTGAGCTGATTTTTTGTGGACCCTCTCGGAATAGTGTTTAAAGAATAATGAACGGTTTGGATCACTCGTGTGGGACCCAAAAGTGGGTTCCCGAAGCCGTGGGGTGCATTTTCGGTAAAAAAAAAAAGGGTTGTGCAAGTAGCAAGGTTCAATTTTTACCTTCTATATACCAAATTTTTACTTTTTCAAATCCCCCCTCTCCGTAGCTGCTACAATATTTTTCTTCCTCCCTTCTCCTTGCCCCTTAGGTTTCACGATCCTTGTATGGCAATGAGAGGGAAAGGCCGTAGTTCTAGTTCTAAACTGCTTCTTCCATACCGTAGGTTATTTTTGTTTTCCTCTCGCCTCTTCAAGTCAACGACTTGTTGTCTGATATGTGAGAGTTATGTGTCTCGTTTTTGCTAGCTAGAGTTGTTAGTTTTGTCTTTGGACGAATATTTAGGTTTACGGACGGTTTCTTTCAAACAATGTTGCTTCACAATTATATATGTGCGTTGTGCTTAACTCCATAAGATGTCCCAGATCCGTACTTTTGGGAGTTCATTGGTGAGTTTATACTTAGTTGAAGCTTATCTGATCGTCTGAGTATTTGTTATCTTCTATATTTGGCCAACACTTTATCTCTTTTGATACTGCTAATTCTAGGTATGAATTTCGGCAGATTGTGAGTTTTGCTATTTGCATCAAGCTATGTATAGGTTGGGGGTGAAAAACATCGATTACCTTGTGATTTTCTCATTTTACACTAATTACATAATTAGTTTGGCTTTGTCCAAAAAATTTGTAATGATCTCGTTATGTAAGTGCTGCTGGGTTGTTATCAATATAATCTTCTGATGAAGCAATTTCCGTCACCCCTCGATCAATGACCTGCAAAACAAACCAAAGCCTGGGACCCGGTGTGGTGTTGGCTGAATAGCCTCTGATGCCTAAGTTAGTAGATTGTTGACAGGAGATTTGAGTGGAAATATTGAATGGATTAAGTCACGTACCTCTCTTGGACTTCATCAGTCGCTTTTATAGGCTTTCGGAGAAGTAGAGTCATAGTAGGACATGAAGTCATGACTCTCGTTAGATAAGATTAGTCCCTTAGACCCATAGACCATCAGGACTCTAATTCAAGATGAGTTCCATCCTTTTGTATCCGAATAAGCCCTTTAAACCCCTTGGGGTTATCTATTTGGTCATAGGATCTCCTTGGGTTAGGTTTGAGGAGACTCACAATTCTCCGTAGAACAGCTCGGCCTCCCAATGCTCAAGTTGTGTTCTGTGTTATGTTGTGAGCTAACCTCATGGTTCGATTTGCAAAATAGGTCAACTCGGACCCAACAACTTCTTCATTTTGATAAAAAAAAGATGCATTTCCTCTAGACTAAACGAAAAAGTAAAATGAAATTGTCTGTATATGGGCCCGAATAATACAAATAAAGCTTAAGGCCTAATCAGGCAAAGAGATATAGTGCTAAGACCCATTTGGGATTACCCAGGCCCAAGCAGAGCGATAATGTTCTCTTCTTGAGAGATATACTGGATAAAAGGTGTCCAAGCCCATATCCATGACCCGAACATTTATAGGCCAGGGTCACGGGTACTGGTTGCTTGGGTGCCGGTCAAGCCCGCGTGATCCGAGGAGATACAGCTCTCATTCACATGCATGGCCGCCTTGCTCATAATCACGACTAACATCCCCCAAACGGTTGGGACACACATCATAAGAAGATTGGTTACATGTGTTGGAGTAATGATGCTTGGTTACATCTACAATGATGTCACCCAAGTAGTTACCGTGCATGACATGCACGAGGATCTTGGAGCACAAGTGAGACTTCAACGATAAAAGCTAGCTTGATCAGCCCAAAGAGGTATGCACAATCTTACTCAAAACCCTATATCTGAGTACTTCTCTCTTGTCCCTTCGGGGACATCCGATATAATTGGAACGATACAGAGAAGATTAGCATGACCCCTGCGCAAGGATGACAGTACTTCTCTCTTCTTCTTCAATTGCTGACTTGATCGTCAGAGTACCATCCTGGACTCCATGGTCTGGGTTGGTGCTAACAAGTTTGCTCAGTTTGCAGGAACGAAACTCGTGAGAAGATTCATTCCAGAAATCCGAGTTAAAGAAGATGGATTGAGATAATCCGACCACCACAATCTCAAAACTAATATAAAAAAAAAAAGACAGGAAAAAAAGAAAAGAAAAAAAGCCAATTAGCTTGGAAAAACAAAAGATTAAACCTACCTATATCCATTTTCTTGTCCCCAACTCTTTCACATACACAGTTCTGGTAAATTTGATGTTTTGTGTTGGTTGAATCCTAAAATACAATAGGTCCGGTTCGTACAAATTGAACGGTAATCACCGGTGGGCTGTGGGATTTGGCCCTCAAAATTAGTCGTGATATGCGGAAGTTAGCTCCGACACTTGAGATAAAATAAAAAATAAAAAATTTGAATTATCAGCACCATGGTCAAGTGACCCCTCTTACTTTAATTTCTCACAAGAATTTTAGATAGTTTGGAGCTAAATTTTTCAATTTTGACCCCTTGCTAAATTTTTCAATTTTGACTGCTTAAAAATTTCATAAATTGCCCCAACTTGCTTAAAAGACATAGAAACCTCAAGTTTTTTCTTCTTTTCGAGGGTTAATAGTATTACAAATGAGGCTATCGTACATTATTTTCGAAATACAATAAAGTATTAGGACCAATTATAAAGCAAAACTACATGTATCACTGTATATCTACATTATAGTTTTTTTTTTGAACTGCAAAAAAACGGTGCTATAGTAGGGGCTTCATTGCACCGTTAGGCAAGGGCTCCGGGGAAATCAATTGCCGGCCCAATTTAACCCAACCCAAAGGAAGGGACCTAGCCATCGGACAGCAGCGGTGTTTATCATACCCTCGGGCAGAGGCGCGAGAGTCTCCTAGGGGAGACATGGGAACAAAGCCACTTTGTTCTCTCCTGGGAGTCAAACTTGGGACAAAGTCTTAATTTAGTTATTTCTTTGCATGAGCAAATAGAAAAAATAACTTGCATATAGATCTAATTTTTAACCCCGCTAACTTAAAATCCTGACTCCGGCATGCTGGTCTGATACATAACAAACTTCCTCTAACACAAATGTAGATGGTAGTGCATGTTTAATTGCTACCGCATGTGACCTACCTCACCTGCAATTAAAGCTAGCTAATGATCAAACTTAATTCAAATTGATCAATCGAGCTCCATCTCCACCAAACTTCATGCAGGTTCCTTCTACGGTTGAACAGAACCACACATCCGAAAGTCCAACCAAGTTGGCAACGATCCAATCTGGATTCATGTTAAATGTATTTTTTATATGTTCATCAATCACCACTGACAACCAGTATATAAATAAGCCACTAGAATTATATTAATACAAATATACAGAGGGAGATACATATATATTCCTATATATATCTTTCTGTAATGAAAAAGAAAAATGTGCAGTACATGTGACCATAGAGTCGGGAGCCTCTATAGTCACGTCCAATGGAAATTGCTATGCTGGTTGCCTCCTCCCAAAAAACGGGAATTAAGATAGACAAACAAAAAACATATATGCTCGGTAGGGCACCCTGGCATAACATGCCTGGCATGTGGGATCCCAACTTATTTGTTCACTCCAAAACCAGTTCGCCAAAGACAACAAACAAGAGAGTAAATACGTAGTGATAAATTTCTTTAATTTTCTGGCCATTATATAGTGATGATCAAATTGGTAGGCCCATTGCCACACTTAACCGGTTAACCCTCTCCCTGTGGGCACATTGTCACAAAAAAATTCTCGTAAACCCGTACATAAATAGTCCAATCTGATGCCCATATTAGGCCAAGTAAACCGGCCCTGTGATAATATAGCTTAGCCAATTGAGGAGGTAATGGAATGGATGTACCTATTGGAATACCCAATTAAAAGTAATGCCATTAATTAGGGGTTTTTTTCTTTTCGATAACCGGGGCAATTTTTTTGATAACAACCATATCAAAAAATTACAAATGATGGGTATCTCACTCTAAAGAACACAATAACCAATCAGGAAGTCTAGCTTCTCAAGTTTTCACACCAAAATCTCTTGAGACCGAATTTTGCCAATTTGTCGGCAATCATATTCGCTGATCTCCGAACAAATTGAAAACTAATTGGCATATATTAAAATGCAAGCTAACTGCCCATGAGAGGAAATATTGATTTCGTGATTCGAACTGACATTATAAAAATGGGCACATATATAGTATGCCATGGATTTCAAATTCGTAGGAAGTCGCATGCCATTAGTTCAGCTGTTTCCATCTTTAATTTGGTGGCAGCAAGTTGCATGCCATAGAATTAAAATTCATAGGAGGTGACTCTATCATCATTTTCATTTCCTCGTCTTGATCATCAGGAGAGGTACAAACCAACAACTTGCAGCTTTTCTGTATGTCTATTCTAATTAATATACGAATGAAAGGTTTAGGCAGCCGTGGTCCTGCACGCTCCCCCAAGACCATGGACGGAGCCAGAATTATTGCAAAGGGGGACAAGTTATATGTAAAGGAGGGGCAATGCTATATAATATGATGATATTTTTTTTTCAATGTAATAGTAAGATTTATTTTTAATTGTAGCAGGGGCGACAGTCTCCACTAGCCACCCCCTAGCTCCAATCCTTGCCCAAGACCTCCTGCAACCTAAACTGTTAGGCTTGGTTTTCCATTTGCTAAAATGGAAATCTCATAAAATCAAATGGTTGATTTTAGCAAGTGAAGTGGGAAGATGATTTTATCATGCGATGAATGCGGGCGGTCAGCATTCATTGGCGACAAAATCATCTTCCCACTTCATTTGGTGATTTAATCTCCAATGAATCTGTACATATATATATGCCCAGATTCATTGGAGATAAAATTACCGTCCCACTTCATTTGCTAAAATCACTCACTTGATTTTAGCAAATGGAAAACTAAGCCTTAGTCCAACAACCTGCAGATAAATTTTCTGTATGTCTATTCTAACATACAAACGAAAGGTTTAGGCAGCCGTAGTCCTGCCCCGGCCCAAGACTCCCGCGACCTAAACTGTTAGTGAAACAAACTGGCGAAATCAAGTTTGGATTAGACTTCACAAACCCAATAATCAACAAATCTTACGATCATGAACACACTCCGGTAATCTAATAAGTGCATCGATTAGCTGAACGAGAGTTCATAATTCATTCAATTTCGTAGTAGGTGACTCTTTTCATGACCTTAACTTTCTTGTCTTTTTCTCATGACATTATCTTGATCAAGAGCTACAGGGACCAACCAACAACCAAGATAAACTTCTTGTAGGTCAATTGTAATATACAAATGAAAGGATAAAATCAAAATCTTAGATTTCTGAATGGATTTTATCAATTGTAGGTCAATTGTAATATACAATTGGGGGTGAGTTTCTGAATAGATTTTATCAAAATCTGATAAAATCAAACTTTTGATTTTATCTCATTCGTCTTGAGAAATGATAAAATCTTAGAATATAAGATTTTATCAACTCTCTGCACGAATGGATTCTAAGATTTTATCAACTCTCTGCACGAATGGATAAAATCAAAGCTTGATATTATCAGATTTTGATAAGTCTAGATGAAATCCATTCGGAAACTCACCCTTGATGTATTATTACTGCAATATTTTGGACATTAATGAGTTCCTTGTTTTCAGTAATTGTTCCAACAGAAATTTATGAACGGTTCCTAAGGAATTTTACCGAATTGTTGAGTATATGATGATTGATTTTTCTTTCGACGGGATACTCTACAAGAACGTTAACGTTCCTTTGAATCATCTGTTTTCTTGCTGAACTTTTCCAAGTTCCTACGACAAATAAACAATGCTACTTGTTGTGGATTGTATAACGTTATATGATGAGGTGGTTAATTGATCCTAAATTTCGTGGAGTTCTCATTGATCGTAAGAAGGTTGGATATGACATCTATATATATATACGGAAATTTTCTAGTCCAAACCCTCCCGAGAATAAAAAAAAAGTGCTTTTTTTGAGTTGCAAATTATTTTTGAAAAATCCGAGCCGTCCAATGTGTTCAGAAGGTGTTTTCAACTGTTCACGCAAATTTCAAAAAAAAAATACCGGAAAAGGGCTTGATCCAAGCAGTTTTCGAAAAAACTGTAAATATAAAAATTTTGCGAAAACTGTTTGGATCAAGCCCTTCCCGGTATTTTTTTTTTGAAGATTTCTTCGCATGGACCTTTGAAAAATATCTTCTGAATACATTGGACGGCTCGAATCGTCAAAAAAAAATTTGGATCATGGAAGTCCGGAGGAGAAGCTACATATATATATATATATATATTTGGTAATTTTTTAACTTTTTTTTTCCCCTCGTTGAGATGAATTAATAAGGTATAAAAATTTAGGGTAATGATAATGCCAAAACCATTTTTGTTTATGCTAAAACTATAGTGCACAAAAGGCTTGTACCTTGCACATGGTACAAGGTTTTTAAGCACTACATTTTTTGCACAAACAAAAATGATTTTGGCACAAACAAAAACAGTTTTAGTATTAACACAATCCAAAATTTAACGCAAAATTAACAAATGAGATAATTTTTCGAGAAAGTCAAAAAAGAAAAAGAAAAAAAAGAACCAACGTGCTTCGTTTAAGCCGAACCAGGCCATGAATGATTCGTCCACAGTTTATTCTTATTTCAGGCTTTTAAAGCTTTGGTTTGGGTTCTCTACTTTTTGTTTTCTTCCAAGAAGTCAACTTATGCACTTTTGGGTCTCACTAAAATGGTCAAAGATGGCCCATGCATGTGAGAAACAAAGCCCATTATGAGCCCGTTTGTGAGCTCTTTTTTTCTTTTTTGCATTTTGCAATTGTGTATTATAACTTCTTGGATTATGGTCAAAATAAATTATTAAACTATAGAGTGTTTGGGTATTGTATGCAGAATAAATTTTGCAACAGAACATTATTTCGTAATATAATTATCAAAATATATTATAAATTAATTTTTTACTATGTTGCCCGTAGTTGTTAATTATCGTAACATTACATATGTTTGAATTACCCTTTACCTGTAGTATCATCCTTGTCGCTAAATTTTATTAATGAAAATAGCTTTTCAAATAGATTTTACATTATGTTTTTAAATATTATTAATTAAAACATTGCTTGTAATATTTTTAGTTAAAATATTATTAATTAAGATATTATTAGTAAAAATATTATTAAAATATCATTTTCAATATGATTAATTTAAATTTATTATTAATTAATTTCGAATATATTTTTAAATATATACATTTTGCAAATATTAATTGCAATATTATTGGTTAAAATATCATTTGCAATATTATTAATTAAAATGTTAATTAAAAATTTTCAAATAGATTTTCCATTATATAGATTTTGCAGTTATTAATTAAAATATCGAATAAGGGTAAGGTTAATATGGTCATTTCATCCAAAGTGTAAACCCAAAATGCAAAATGCAAAATGAGAATCTAAAAGTACCTAAAGGGCTGCTTATCAAATTTTTGTCTGCATTGTGTGGTTTTGAGCATTCATTCTTATAATGGGCTCCCAAACACAGAAGCGAGGACCCTGAAGTGTAGCAGATGAACTGCACATTGAAGTATACAAAAAATGGTTTTTTGGTTCGCAAATGTGGTCTTGTGAGGTCCACTTTCAGATCCAACACAAACGATTTAAACCATTAAATAATTTTAAAATAATTATTCAAGTGATCTTGGAGAAAATTAGGCCCATCGAATATGATTTTCATTCAGAATTCAAGACCTTATAATTCGAAATAATTTTCAAGAAATCTTATTCAATTGTGAGCTTGGTAAATCATCAATCTGAACCGTAAGTGTCGTAGGGCTCATTGAGAAGAGCATTTTCCTCCTGATATAGCAATCGTGGTCGTAAATCCAAAAAGGAGTATTTTGTTCCTAAGGATTTTCACCAAAAATGCTTTCATTTTCTTACAAAATCTCCTTAAAAAATAAGATAATTTACAAGGGCAAGCATGACAATGAGATCTGTTTTTTTCTTTTGACAATAAAAAAGTTATCTTGATTGGATATCAATAGGTATCAAAACACTAAAAAAATAAATTGTTTTGATACATTGTTACCACCACGATCACCACTCCATCGTTGTCGCCACCCCACTACCAACACAACTCCATCATTGCCATAACCAACTGTAGACACCGTAATTTTGACCTGGGATACTTGTCAAGCACTCCCGATGATGAGAAAAATCACCCGCTTATACCTTAAGGTCAAGAAAAAGACTTGAACTTGCCCCAAACCACCATGAACCACCCCAAACCATTCCCAAGTAACCTAGACCAACCCAAATGACCAAAATACCCTTCAAAACACCAAAATAAACCAGAATCAACTGCTGTGCTCAAAGGGGTTTGAGCGCTCAAGCTCTATCTAGTCTGTCGATGGCAGAGTATTTAATGATAAGATTCCAATTGAATGGCAGCCACCCAACCATTTTTCTGTTGCTCGCATGCACCTGATAGACTTCAGGGTGAGCCTATATTGTTTCATTAGGCCCTCCATTTCAAGAAAACCCATTCCCCCCCCCCCCAATTTCACTCTATAAAAGCCACCCTTCTACACCATTTGGAGAGGTTAGAGACTCTAATATGCTCCAAGCCATTATTCTCTCCCTCTCAAACAATATTTCCAGCCACCATCAACCCATTTCATCCATTACTTGAAGCTTAATCCCTTTTCATCTATCAAACCCATTTTGATCCTCAAAACCTCTCACTAAAATACACCATCATCTACTCAAAATTAGCCCAAACCAACCCACACCCAACATAATTTGTCCTAATCTACCCACATTGTGTCAACAAACCCACCCAACACTCATCTATCTAGCAAAACCTCAAGTCCAAGCTCAAATAAAAACCAAAAGGTAGAAATCTATGTGAAATTACGGGTTGGTACTCCTGAGGGAGACCAGTGTGTTCATGGAGATCTTCTATACCTTTAATGGACTCACAAGGTCTCAAATATTCAAGAAAACAACTTTTGAAAACCCCAGCTTCAAATGGTTTGAGCGCTCAGAGCCTAGCCTATGAGTGCTCAAACGGTTTGAGCATCTTTCATGTTTTGTGGTTTCTAATCATGCCATATCTTGGTAATGTCATTATTATGGCTATTTATTGGTTCAAAAACTTTCAAGTCAGTTTATTTTGCCTTTGATCATTGATCAATGAACCCAAAAGCCATGAAAGTGGTGTTCCATCATTATAAAACCATGGATGATCCTATTCTATGAAACAAACAGTGTAATTCAGCTTGACCGACCAGGTGACTAAAAACAAAACGCGTCCCAAGTGCATGACTCTTGACCGGTGTAGCACAATAAATCCGGAAGTACCAGAGTCGAACCACAGAGACGGTTTGACGGTGTTTGACTCAAAAGTGTTGGGTTCTAGTGTAACTGGCTCTCAGGTAGCCACCCCTTGTTCAGATTGATTAATTAACTGACTAAAAATTAATGAAACTGACTACGATGAAATAAAGAAGAGGGAGCAACCGTGGGAACCCAGCACTCGCAGCTAATCTAACCAATGTTTACTCGGACCACAATGATTCAATTTATTGATTTTAGAGTAAGAAAATGTTTCCTAATGAATGCGCAACCCCTGTCACCAGTTCTCGTGCGCATACGAAATCCGGCGATGCCCGGGTTTAGTTCGTTAGAAAAGTTCCGTTCCCTAAAATTGTCGAAAATTGAAGTAATTCGGTCCCGAGGTGAAACGTTGATCAGATTAGCCACAGGACACCATCGTCCCATGGTTGCACCCTATACGACTACTCACTCATTATGTTTAAACATGCAACGATTAAGTTAAAAACCCTATATTTAAACATGATTGAAAAAAAGAAAGCAGAAATAGAAATTGATACCGTAAAATTGCAAGAATTATATTACTTGGTTAAGAACGCCGGAGCATCAATATAAAGTTGGGAATCTGAAAACAAACTTCTACTTGAACATGAGAATTGAGAGTAGCAGCTGCAGCCAAAAAATAATAAAACTAGATCTAAAATTATTAAAGTTTCAACCCTAATTCGAGCTAAAAGATAAGTATTTTTTATACTAATCTCTAATTCCTAATTAAAATTCGAGACAGAATAGGATTATCCTTTGCGGAAGACCAAAGCACTGTCGTTCACTGGCCAAGATAAGCTATTTGTAGTGCTACACCAAAAGTGGTGTAGCGCTACCGCTTGCTTATCTCCCCCTTTGACTGGTTGACCCCCTATTGACCAGTTGACCTCAAAGTTGACCGGTAGCGCTACACCTCTTTTGGTGTAGCGCTCCAGAACATTCTGTTCATTTCGGAGCCCTTTTTGTGCCATCTTGAGCGCTCCTTCACTTTGGGGTAGCGCTCCCGAACATCTTTTCTCTAAATCATGCTCCAACACTTAGTCTCCACAGCACTCCAATTCTTAACCCACGTACATGACCATCCCGACACTTTCCGTTAGCGCCAAGTCACCTCAATTACCTACAAATTAAGCACAGACATACAATCCAACCACGTGCACGCTTAAAATGGAAAATGAGGCATAAAATGCACGTCTAACATGCCAAATCACCCTACTTAGGCGCTCAAAAGCAAGCTTTCCACGTGCCTATCAATTTCACTCCTTTTAACCCTGATCAGAAAGTTTCAAGTTCACACCTAAATCAAAGAATGGTCAGAAATCACAAAAACTCACAATCTTGGAAGGGGGCTTGAGCGCTCAATGCCAACACTATGAGTGTTCAAGCCTTGCTCAGTTTTGGAATTTGAATCTAGTTTATTTCAGTTCTGCATTTTGTTTTCAGTTTATGAAGTGTGTGTGTTGATGTTTGGCTAAGCCAACCTGTTCACGAAGTGTGTGTGCGCGTTGATGTTTGGCTAAGCCAACCTGATCTCTTCTCCCTCTCATTCTAATCATGCTTATGTGTGGTTTGATGCTTAATCTCCAATTATGTGGACACTTCAAATTTATTTTATTCGTGTTGGTGAAGTTGCAATACATTATGCATTATCATATATCATGTTGAACTAGTTTGTGGTCCAGATAAAGGAAGAATGCTGCAAAAACACTCAAATCCAGGAGATGGCTCGAGCACTCAATGCATCCTTTTGAGCGCTCAAACTGTTTTCCGGTCCAATTAAATCATTATCTCATTTTAGCTTGTTCTTGGCATTTTGAGTGTTCTTCAAAGTTTGAGCCTTCATTCCCTCTATATTGTTTACCTCATTTTGGTCCATGGATTAGTTTTAAACCCATGGTTATGTGATTATGCCATTTTGTTGAGTGATTCAAATGCTGATTTTGAGTGAACAATGGTGGTTAAGTCATGTTTTCATCAAATCAGAATCATTAGGAACATCAGAAGCATGAGTGAGTGAGAAGGCTTTGAGCGCTCGAAATTTTGTGGAGGATCAGATTGGTTTTGTTGTACAGTAACTTGTAGTGTTATTTCGAGTTAATCTGTCATTGTTAATCATGAACTAACATTATGGTTTGCTGTTTTGTGTGTTTACTAATTCATACTTGCATTCCATCACCTCTCATGTAGATCATAATACACATGCATACACCCGAGTTCCATTGTCGTGCTTATCATTGTTACATGGTTCCCCATTTTCCCATACTTGTTCAAAGTTGAATTATAAACATTTCTCATGATCCCACAAAAGTCAAGTAGAGACCGGTCTTTGAACTGGGCGAGGGGGGTGCCGTAAAACCCTTCTCCTCTCGTAACTGAGCTCCCGAACCTAAGATAGTATGGTGATGATGGGCCAGTAATCCTTGTCCATTGAATAGGGCACGAGTCAATCGAGTTCGGTTCCTTGGGGACAATCCATTAAAACATAGGTGGCGACTCTGAATCGATCGAGGATCTCCAGAGGGGCGTCCACACCATTACTATTCCACCGCCACCATGACAACCACCCCCACTCCATTGTTGTTGTCATTGCCACCTCTATTCCATAGTTGTTACAATTAATGCCATCACCACTACTCCAGCAGCATCACCACTATCAACGCCGCCACCATATCTCCAACACAACCATCACCATATCTCCATCTTTCAATTATATATGTTCCACCCCTAAATTCATCGAACTATTTCACTTCCACGACTACATCACTGCTCGTTATTGTCCTCACTTGCATCATTGTCTTTCCACCGCCATCACCTTCGACATCCTTCCACTGCACAACTTTGTTACAACCATCCCCACACCACCTTCATTATGACCATCACCGCCACACTACCAACTACTACCACCACCACCACAACTATTACCATGACTTCTCCATCATTACTACAAACACTTTGACATCTAGTAATAAAATGACGTAAATGAGAATAATCACATATAATTTAAGCTAAATTCATTTATATTTGCCAAAATAATTATTTTTATTTAGCTCTTGATATTTTTGTCAAATAGCTTTCCAACTTAAATATTAAATATTTAGTACTTAATTTTTCATCTTTCAATTTCATTTTTTCCTTTTTATCTAACAACACCTTAGTAAAGATGTAAACTCCCTCACACAATGGAGTATCATACCTATCACAAACTTAGCCCTAGTTTTTCATTTGATTTTAGCAAATGAGTTCAACATGTGCTAAAATCATGGTTTTGAAATTAAAAAATTAAGTGTTTCTGTGTATTGTTTTTTGAAATTTTCACACCAAATTAAAGTACACGAGGAGTACTTTAATTTGTTGCGAAAAAATTGAAAAACGATTCACGGAACCACTTCATTTTTTGATTTGAAATACCATGATTTTAGTATTTGGTGAACTCATTTGCTAAAATCATGTTGATTTTAGCAACAAGGTTGCTAAATTTTTTTTGAAAACTAGGCCTTTGCATTATTCACATCCTTCTCTTCAACAAACTCTGGGTAATCTATCATATTCTTTATCTGGATTCACCAAGCTTCTTTGTCATAACTGTAGTGGGACAAATCCACACAAGGTTAATGGTCGGATCGATGAGAGGAGACCCAGAGTGGGTTGAGCCCTCATGGGCATAGTATTGGGCCAATGGTCCAGAGATCATTATAAAAAATAGACCGGAAGGCTCACATGGCGACCTTGGGCCGAAAGTTATGTGGGTTGAGTCATCAGGAGGAAATGTGGTTGGGCCTTATCTCCTATGGCACAGGATGATGTCACCACACGTGAGCCCAGTTTAATAAGGGATGATGAAACCGCACATGCGCGAGCATGTGCACATGTGTGAGCATGTCTAGCTTGGAGAGCAAGCATATGGGAGGCTATAAATACCAAGGGATAAACCCTAGAGGTATGGACACACTCTTCTAGATCTAAATTACTCTCTCTATTGGCTTTTTCTCTCTGGTAGATGACTTGACCATCAGAGTGGCAGCCGACAAAAGGCTGGTGGGGCTCTAATGGGTTGCTACGTGTGCAAGTCGGGCTAGAGGAAGGTGGCTCATCCAAGGAGGATCCATCGGCAAAATCACCCCCCACAATTAGTATGGCTACTGGGATCTAGTCATTGGTGTTTTCATGGTGGTTCTCGGGTGGTGATGAAGTGATTGTAGATCAGTTCCCAGCAATTTGGTGGCTGTTTTTGCAAAGCACGGTAGCCACAGAAGCAATAATGGTCTAGGTTAAGATGAAAGTGGTTCTAGGAAAGGATCAAACCAACAAAGGTTGTAGATCTCATTCATACGAGTCCATAGGTGGTGACACGGTCAAGCTTTGTGGCCAAAATAGTTCTCACGGGCGGCTTGAAGGCGGCAAAAGGCGGGGACAGTTTGTTAGCATTCAATCTCATGTAGAGAGATCGAGTCCTAGTTTTGAGCACGAGGCTTTGTTGCTCTCGTTGAGACAAACTCAACGATAGGTAGATCGATGAATTTGGTCAACGAAGGAGTTCACACGGTCGATTTGAAGCAAGATCGACGGATTCATTTGGTTTTTTGTGGTTGTGCTCAGATCAAACTAGATCGGACTCAAGGTTCAAGCATAGGTTTTGTTCGCCTTGAAGAGATGATCACGGAGATGTAAAGGAATTTGTCGAAGGATGTCAGACAGCGCCGAAAAAGAGATTTGAGCAGCGGTGGTGGGCGGTGGAAGAATGGTGAAAGAACGGTTAAGCATCGGTTTCACTTGGAGATATCGGGTTCAAATTTTGAGCATAGGGTTTTGTTGGTCTCGTTGAGACGACGGCGATGGTACCAAGATTGTTGCCAGAAGACATTGAAAAATGCCTCATGCACCGGTTGAAGATGGTGCATGTACGATGCGTTAGATCTACTCTCGCTGTGAAGGCAAACTCCAGGCGAAGAGTACG
This sequence comes from Vaccinium macrocarpon, assembly GCA_022606695.1. NCBI lineage: Eukaryota > Viridiplantae > Streptophyta > Magnoliopsida > Ericales > Ericaceae > Vaccinium > Vaccinium macrocarpon. Next base: position 15,472,289 of record CM040180.1, read on the forward strand.
TGGATGAACGATTTCATTTAGACTAATCGAATGCAAATTTTGAGCACAAAGTATTGTTGCTCTCATTGAAACAATCACCGTGGTACTTGGAACTTCGCCAGAGGACGTCGGAAACACAGTTTGAATGTCAGTGAAGAGAGCCGAACGGTTTTTTGGGTTTCACACGTATAAAATTTGATCGAAAGCAACTTTTAACAACTAGGCTTTTTTCGTCTCGACACAATGATCGTGGATGATAAGCCCTCAATATTGTATGTAGTGGGGCTTATCTCGCTCATTTTGATCACACACATGTGCATTTTCTGGCTTTACAAGATTGATTTTGCACAAGTTTGTGTTTTTGTTATTAGTAGGAAAAAGGCGAGAAAACACCATGGTTGAACCAATAGATGCCCGAGCACCGGAGGCCACATGACACCACGCCACCGAGTCCCGGGATTCAAGGAATGAAGTTTTGAATAAGACTCGGGAAGCCTAGAGGTCATGATGACAAGCCGTAAGGTCAAGGGAGCAAAACATAAAAAAATTCTCTGTTTTTACACTTTCAACCGGTAGACACTTTTTGCTCTACCGATAAAAGGGGAACAAAAGGTTTTTCAACCAATAGAGCACTTTTGTTCTACCGGTTGAAGCTGCACTTTTCTACAACTTTTGAGCCCGATCAAGAAATATCTTGTGGCATATTTGTAATAATCTAGCACGACTTTTGGGGCCTTTATAAGTTCCCCAACCTCAGAATTTTAGGGTTATCACTACCTAATCTCATATTTTCACTTTCTCTCTCTACCTCCATTAGTTTGTTCTTAGTTTTAGCTCTACATTCTCCCTAGATTTTCAAGCTCTTGCATTTAGTTTCAAGGTAATTCTTCTTCTTTAATGTTTTAGTACGTGTTGAGACCTTTATATAAATCTAGTTTGTTTCCGTTTTTATCGGTTAATTCGTTTTCTTATTTTTCTAGCTATTTCCTTTGAAAACTCTTGTTCTTATTAGTTGTTTGATTAATTCTCAAGTGTTAATGTTGTAGGCAAACCTAGGATTAATCATAAAAATCAGTTGTTAGAGTTATTAAACATATTTTTAGTTTTCTTCCAATTCATAGGTTTAATTTTTAGCATAATGTTTGAGTAGTTTTAATAGGCTTAGTCATAGGGTGATTAACACTCCATGACTTGGGTTTAATCCGTCCATCTCGTGTATATAGCATACACCTCTTGTTTATCAAATATTTGGGGTTGCACTTTTATGTACCAAAGGGTGGGTTTGTTAATCTCTTTGATCACACGTAGCCAAGAGCTTGACTACTTGGCATGTGTGATGCTTTGCGCGATGTCAACTCATCCATTTGCCAAATGAACCAAAAATCCTAATCTTTGTAAAACACATTTTTCTAGTAAAGGTTTTAAAATCTAAATCTTCTGTTCGGGGGCATTTAACGATGCCCCGAGTTGGTCATCAAGGGGGGATGGATTAACCCGAGTCATGGTAGTTAAATACCTGTAGACTTTGCCTTAGTTTAATTAGTTGACTTTTAATTCCGAGTTGTTCTCGAAGTTGAGAGAATTTTACCAAACAAACTCCGAAAGTCAAGTTTGTTGCTTTAAGGCCGAAAACCTACACTTGCAAAACAACTCTCACGTCGGGTGCGTTCAGTCCCTGTGGATTCGACCCGGTCTTACCGGTTATTATGCTACCGCTAACTTAGCCCTACGTTTGGGGCGACACCATCTACGATACATTCTAAGGTCGCAAGCAGCGGATTTGTGAAGCACATCACCGGAAAGCAAGGCAGTGATTCACACACCCGGTCAAAGGGAGGTGCGTGAGGTTTGTTCGTTTTGACTGGGGTCACGTGCTGCACGCGCCAGAGGCTTGAAGAAGATGGTCAAACAGGTCAATGCGCAAGTTAAAGAGGTTAGACGTGTGGTCAAAGGGTTTGACCAGTTTTTAAAAGGTTTAGGGGGCTCATTTGTGTGTCAGAAGGACCAAATGGCAGTCCAGAAAAGGTCAAACAAGAGGTCCACTTACGTGTCAAAAAGGGAAGATGGGGGATGAGAGGGTTCAAACGGCTCAAATAGGGTTGTTAAAGGTCCAGAAAGCTATTTTTTTTTAGTGTTTTTAAGGTTCAAAAATATTTTTGGAATGCTTGAGACCACTTTTGGAGGGTTTAAGACATGTTCTTCACTAATTTCTGCATTTTTTATTCAACCGTGGCCTCTGTTTGAGGTGATTCGACACCAAAATTATTGGTACGTTTAATTTTCCCACTTTAAAATATTATCTAGTATATTGAATTGATATTTGGGAGTTCTTGGAACAATTTTTAATAATTATCTTGGTGTTAAGATGTTGGGTTTGTGCATGAATTTTATGGCCATGGTGATGGCGTAGTGGGGCTTGTATTGAGCTTCGGTTTTGTTCATCGTGTTCATTTGTTTTGTGGTGACTTCCTCGGTTCTTTACCAAGAAATTAAAAGATACTTAGTGTTAACCGTTTAAAAAGCTAAGTGTTAATTGTTTTGATGGTTTTAAAGAAAAACCATGTATTCACGGCATACCGGCCGAGTGTTTTGTTTAAGTGCTGAGTGTTTTGTTTAAACACCGACTCTTCGTCATTTTGATGGTTTTAAAAAACCAAGAAGGGGACGGTTTAAAAGATGAGTGTGAAGTTCATAATTGTTTTAATGTCGCGTACTGTGTTCCTAGACGGCGTTAATTGTGTTTATTTGTTTTGTGGTTGCTTCTTCGGTTCTTTACCAAGAAGAATAACAATTATTTACTGTTGACTATTTAAAAGCTAGATATTAATTGTTTTGATGGTTTTGAGACCAAGTTTTTACGGCTTGTGTGAGTTTTTAGTCTTATGTAATTTGTTAAATGGAACATACAAGACTTGTTTGGCCGAGCCAGTTTTCATGGCCATGCCCGTTTGTTGCAAATATTGTTGTTTGCTTTGTTTCATTTGCAGGTTAATTAATGAGCAAATAAGGATAACTGATGGGCGCGTGAGGAGTTTGCGTATTAGCGCCTAGTAGGGGGTTTTTTGGCCTAGTTTACATGCGGTTTGAGCTTTATTTTCCAATTAATACGTGCATGTGGTGTTTCTGTGTTGCGAGTGTGATTTGCAGGTAATTGAGGGGCATAAGTGCGATTTTAATATTCTTCAGGGCCATGCACGTCGATCAGAAGTTGAAGGCAAGTGAGTTGTGCATGAGGTGGTCGAAACTCGTCGGGAGCGCTACCCCAATATCTTGGAGCGCTCAAGATGGCTTAAAAAGGGTCCCAAAATGAACAGAATGTTTTTTAGCGCTACCCCAGATTAGGTGTAGGGCTACAAGCGCATTAGAAGAGAAGGTCAACAGTCAACACAGAGGGTCAACGGTCAACCCAGGGGCTAAGCAGAGAGGTAGCGCTACCTAAATTGTTGTGTAGCGCTACCGAATGGTTACCGAGAAGGAGTGGAACGGTTCTGTTTTAGGTCAACGCGAGGATGAAGAAGGCGGTAGCGCTACACCTATTTCTAGGTAGCGCTACCGAGTGGCTTAGGGGCATGCCAAACGCTGCCGTTTTGGTCAGCCGCGAGGAATATTTTCTGACGTTTATTGTTTTTCTTGGGAGGTTTTCCAAAATTAGTATAAATACTTAGCACTTAGCTTTGTCTAGGGTTCCACGAATTTTACCTAGTTTTTAGTTGACAAGTTTTCAGCTCAGATCTAAAGTTATTTCGTTCGTTGCTACGCTTCCAAGTGTATTCGAAGATTTGTTTCACAGATTGCTCATTGGGTTAATTTTGCCTTTGCAATTACGGTATTTACTTTTATTGATTTTATATTTCATTTGTTAAAAGCATGATTAGTTTCAGTTTGAATTTATTTTGTTCAATCGATTTCAAAGATGTGTGAGTAGTTAGGTATAGAGTGCGGTCAGCGGGGCGAGGTGTCCCGTGGCTAGGCTAACTTATGCGTTCCACCTAAGTGCGTCAATCCTTCAATTAATGCTTGAGCTTTTCAATACGAAATCTTTTCTAACAAACAACCCGGGCATTGCCAACTACAAATGCGCGCAGTGGTTGGTGACACGTGGTGCGCATTTGTTGGGAATTCTTTTCATATTTTAAAACCTATTAATTAAATGTTTGTGGCCTGAGTGAATGTGGATTAGGCTAGTTGCGGACACTGTAGTGCCCACGGTTGTGCTCTTCTGTTCTGATTAAGAGTTCACTAATTTAATTAGTTCAATTTAGTTAATTAAATCATCATCCTGGAACAAGGGTGGCTACCTGAGAGCCATTTGCAAACATAGAATCTAGCATTGTTTGGGTTAACACCGTGGACCGTCTCTGTGGTTCGACTCCGGTACTTTCGGATTTATAATGCTGCACCGGTCTATAGTCCTGCGCTTGGGACGACATTAGAGTTAATTATTAGATACCCGAACGGTCAAGCAATAACCCAGGGTTTTGCTAAATGACCGAGGGGATTGATAAGGTGTGACATTTGATTTTAATTGAGAAGGGCAACCTTCGGTCTCATTGATAGGAAGTGATGAGAGAACATGGTTCTTGGTTTGATCACTTCGTCAATTTAGTGATGAGAGAAAATGGTTCTCGGTTTGATCACTCACTCAGTTTAATGATGAGAGAACATGGTTCTCGGTTAGATCACTTCCTTGGTTTTGTGATGAGAGAAACTGGTTCTCCGTATAATTGAGAGGAAGTGATCCTCTGTCTAAGCATGAGCGGTAGGCTCTCAGCTTGTTGAGAAGGAATGACCTTCTGTCTTTGAAAGAAAAAATGTTGTCGGTTCAAGCACGAAATTTAGATCCTCGACTTTTTGAGAAAGCGAGGCTCTTGGTATAATCAAAGGAGTGTGACTCTTGATTTTGTTGAGAGAGTGGGGCTTTTAGTTTTAATTCAAAGGAGCAATCATCGACAAATGTGCTCTTTGGTTTTAGAGAAAGGGGGTGGCCCTCCGACTTCATCAAAAGTTGTGAAATTTTTTTCCTCAAAATGACTACGTCTTAGACCAACCCAGAATGGGGGGAAAGGGGCGGTTTTTGAAACCATTAATTTTGGCTTGGTCCAGACCGAGTCCTATGTGGATGGTTTTCTACAAAAGTATATATTGTTTATAAACTACTCTAGCTTGCACTAGACTGAATCCCAACCCCAATCCTGAGTGGGGGTAGGCGATGATATGTTGTACTAAAAAGAACTTGAAGATGTTTGGGAAAAGAAGCATGAGCAGAAACAAGGAATGACAGGTTGGTATGTATGGGGTCGGCCATCACGAAAAAAAGGAATGACTGCTTCGGTTTGATTTGAGGACGGTCCAGTGTAATAAAAGGATCGAGGACCCTGGTGGTCCGGTTTGAATATTGAGGACTTTGAAGGTCTGGTTTGATAAAAGGATTGAGGACCCTGGTGGTACGGTTTGAATCCAGAGGACTTTGAAGGTCCAGTTTGATGAAAGGATTGAGGACCCTGGTGGTCCAATTTGAATCCTGAGGACCTTAAAGGTCGGGTTTGATAAAAGAATTGAGGACCTTGAAGGTCTAGTTTGAATTTTGAGGACCTTGAAGGCCTGGTTTGATAAAAGGATTTGGTCCTACAGTTAGAAGATCAACTCCTCATGTCCACAAAGGACGAATAAGAAGTTGAGGGGCTATTGTAGTGGGACAAATCCGCACAAAGTTACGGGTCAGATTGATGAGAGGAGACCTAGAGTGGGCTAAGCCCTCATGGGCTTAGTATTGGGCCAATGGTCCAGAGATCAGTATAAAAAATAGATTGGAAGACTCACATGGCGACCTTGGGCCGAGAGCTATGTGGGTTGAGTCATCAGGAGGAAAGGAAGTTGGGCTTTATCTCCTATAGCATGGGATGATGTGATGAGGTGGCATCTCCTTTATGCCTCATGTGTCTGAGTGATTGTGTGATTCACTATGGGCCATGTGCCCAGTTTAATAAAGGATGATATCACCGCACGTGTGTGAGCATGTCTAGCTTGGAGAGCAAGTATATGTGCGGCTATAAATACCAAGGGATAGACCTTAGAGGTATGGACACACTTTTCAAGATCTAAATTACTCTCTCTATTGGCTTTCTCTCTTTGGTGGTTGACTTGCCCGTTAGAGTGCCTGTCGGCAAGAGGCCGGTGGGGCTCTAACGGGTTGCTACGTGTGCAGGTCAGGCTAGAAGAAGGTGGCTCATCCGAGGAGGACGAAATCACCTCCCACAATAACTATTGTCACTAGCTTCCTATCTCATCTTGCTTATCCTCTATACTAGTTTCGACATCCACCACACTAGGTTTACCAATATATACATTAGGTTGCTCATCATCCATAAAGACAATTGTACCATCATTTCTAGAGTCCTGAAACCCGCTTATAGTATATTCTCCCCCTTCACTCTAACTCCCATCTTACTGATAAATAAAGTCACCAGCGTCATGTTTCTCTAATTCTAGTCTCTTTGTATGTGTGGCCCCTTCATCAGGAGTAGCCCATTATTGTGACACCCCATCAGTTGCTACTATGTGATTAGGTGTGTTAACATCAAAGAAACCATAAGCGTCTAGTGTGGTTTGTGAGTTGGGTGTGCCAGGACTATCTGTTACAATCCAAATGTGAGAGAGGCCTTTGAGACTTTTTCTGACTTTGTCTATTTGATTGTGTGCAACCCTCAAAGGGTAGAGTTGCAAATGGTCTGTGGTTTACCTTACGTGGGAGGACTTAATAATTTCCCAACTGTTGTGGAAAATTAGGAGCAACGAGATAAAAATAAAACCCATTTTTATTAATGGTGATTAACAAAATTGGGGTAGAAAGGAGTCAATAACAAAATCTAAACTCGAGCTAGACTTGTCGAATGACTGGAAAAGAAAGGACTCAACGGTGTTGTAGGCTTTAACGGGGTTAAATGGCTACAACAGGTTGAGGACTTTGAGTGTAAGTCGAGAGACTTGAGTTTGATTTAATCGTGAGAGTGATGGCTATGGAATTGTAGACAACCCGATTTTGATCCAAGAAACTTGTCAAGCATTTCCAAGGATGAAAATGCCTAATAAGAGCACGTGAAGCTTGATTGAGTATTTGGAACCCCTCCCAAAGCTCTTCAAAATAAGCCCAATCTTGCACCACCTTATAGTACATTCAAAACCCTTTTTATTGATATATAATATGTCCCAATACATTTTGAAATGTGTGAGATGCGTGAGTTTTACAAAAATGACTAGTTTTTTGACCTCTGGAGGGTAAAATGGTCATGGATTTTGATGTACAAATCATCTTGGGTTCAAACCACTTGGGTTAGAAAGTAGACTGAATTACCTTTCCAATGCTTTAAACCATGAACAAAATGGAGTTTGGTAGCACCCGGAGCAGCCCCGCGAAGTTTGGAATGTTGTGTAGTCTCCAAGTTCAGGCGCCTGGACTCAATCCAGATACTTGCATCCCAAGGTGAAATGGGTTGGAATCAGCATCTTGTAGGATTTTGTAGAAATATTTTAGCAATAGTGAGGGTGGAGGGAATGATTAGCCTACTTGAACCCCTGCCTAACCTCCTAAGCCACTCCAATGACCATTTTTAGCCCTCTCATGCCTATTTATACCTCCCCCATTCCTCCATTTAGGAGGGGGATCAACAATCCTCCACTCTTTTACTGTTACCTTGCTAAATTCATTCCAGAAATCCCATCATCAGCCATCCTCTTCCCTGTTTCATCTTCTACAAGCCTTAAAACTCATTTTCCCTCTTACTTTAATCCCCAATTACCTTATCCCCAAGGTTAAATCCACATAGCAACATCTACAATTAGTGTACTAAGCTCCAGAAAATAGAATCTAGTATCAAGGTACCTAGTAACTAACCCATATCCAACATCCAAGTCCATCAATCAAGCTTCCAAGGTAGATTTCATCTACCATAGTGTTCAAATAGGGTCCTGAGAGACACCACCCAGTCTTCATTGGTCTTTAATACCAAAGGGAGACTTGGGAAGGTTGGAAAAATCACAGTAGATATCAAGTCTCAACACACCCACACTTAGTGTGGGTGCCCATACTCATTAAGTATGGGCTCCTAGACTCTTATTCCTTCCTGTGTTTTCTGATTTCCACATGTTCTCATCAGATCATTTAGGCTATTTGCATGACACTTGAAGTCATTAATCATGGTGTAGGGGTATGATGCATATTCAAAAGTTCATTTTTGAGTCATTTGTGAGATAGATATCAAGTTTAGGAGTTTAGGAGTCATCCACGAATTGCATGATGTTTATTGATAATAACAAGCATAATCATAAGTATCATAATAGATGTGGATAGAAATTATATTGGTGTGCTCCATTTCGTACCAAAGTTGTAGATTTCATGTTCAAAGCATTCTTTAGATCTGTTTTTTGAAAGTTAATCAGAATCAGAAAGTCATAGAGTATCATCTTAGGTTTGGAAGATTGCATATTATGATTCAAAAGTGCTAATTATTCAAAGGCCCGGACTGTGAGAAAATCATTTTGCAAAGCATTCCAGGCGCCTGGATCACTCTATTCCAGGTGCCCATATTAGTTTCAGGTGCCTAGATCACCCTATTCCAGGTGTCCATATTGGTTCCAGGCACTTGGATTACGCTATTCTAGGTGCCCACATTGGTTCCAGGTGCCTGGACTTGCTTAGTGCGAGTGCCCAATTTACAGTCAGGGTGCAATGCATGTGTTGTTTGTGAATCTGTTTTGGGGTTTTTCAGTGTATATTAGTCACATTTTGAGTTGTTTATTACATTGTAGGTCATCATATCATCATGTATGCATAACACTTAGCACAAGCATCCACACACCAGGCTTTGGATTTCAAGTATGTGAAATCATATACCCTTCGTGAACAAAGTCCATTCAAATGACGTTTTCAAATATCCCTTGAGCATTGAGTAGAGACCGGTAAATTGCGTCGGGTGAGAGGGATGTTTTAAATTCCTTCCCCTCTCGTAACTTAACTCCTGGACCCGAGAAATCTCATTTTAAAAAACTAGTGAAATATTTTCTATTCTAAGGGCAAAAGAGTCATTTTGTAACTGTTTTCTCGGGTACGATTCTCAAACCCAGGTGGCGACTCCATCTAATCAATCAAAACCGTTTGACTAAACTTGTGGAATTTCGGCGGTGTGTCCACATGAACCCTTTATACTCCTCCTATGCCGAGACAATGCCTAGTGTCCTTAGCATTTTCCTGCCTTAATTTGATGCTGCCACGTGCCCTAGGTTGCCAATTTTCCCTCTATTTTGATGGTTATTGGCAGTTACCAAGGTCATGGCCCTATTTCCGTGGTAAGAGGCCTAAAGACCCACTGTTAAGCCTCTTATTTTTTAGCTTAGTGGGTTCATGGGGCCCTATTGAAGTCACGGTTCTGTGCCATGTGTCATAACCGCTTCCCTCTATTCTTGCTAATTTTTATTTTCTTTTTAATTCTTTGATAATTAACTTCCTCCTTTTTAGGAGGAGATAATGATAAACGGTTAGCATCTCCTTTTCTCTATTTTCTCACATGAGAATTTATCCATAACCGTTTTCATTTGAACCTGGTCTTCAAAATATATCCGCAAGGCCTTAATCCGTAATATGGGCCTTTATTTGCTGTTTATTTAATCCTTCTTACAGACCAAATGGGCCTTATAGGCCATAATCATCACATGCCTCTTCACTTCTCAGCTTTTGGGCCCTGAATTGGGCCTTTTATGCCTAACAACTAATTTGTGTCAAATTTGAGTGTAAACAAGGTGTCAAACACCCCCACTCCCATCCTCAAGGGTCAGCAACATGTTTAATAGTAGTGTTCACAACCAAACATTGAGGTCGGCCTTGTTCTCTTATTATCTCATTATTTTATTTCTCTCTCAAATCATTATCTCATTATTCTTATTTTCAAAAATTCAACCAAATATTAACTCAAAAATTCTTCTCAATTTTTTTTTAAAAAAATTCATCCAAACACGGCCGACAAATTTAGAGAAGGAATGCTTCACGGTAGTGCTTTTTTAGGCTCCAATCGACTTTTCTTTGTCGTATGTGGATTTGGATCAATGTACAGATATGACAGTAAGAGGGGCGGTGGAGAGTTACGGAGAGGGAGACAAAAACCTGTTACTAATTTACAAAATATCTTTTCAATAATTACACGCATTCTGTGAACCTCTCGTGATTATGATACATGGGGTGGGGGGCTACTGATGGATGTTCTTGTGAAGGTGCTTTAGTTATTATTATACCAAGCCATAGAGAAAGGAGGTGTTTGTAATTTGAATAGTGATATATGTACAATAAAAGTTTTCAATAAATTTTTTACACATTCACGTAGTGTGTAGTCTATACACACTTGAGTGTGAAATATGTGTGGACTTCACAAACTATGTGAGTGTGTTGGAGATTTGTTGAAGATGATTGTTGTACACTTAGGTCCAGTTTTCTAAAAGATTTTAACACCCAATTGCTAAAATAATGATTTTTCAAATCAAAAAATGAAGTGGTTCCGTATATCGTTTTTCGATTTTTTTGCACCAAATTTAAGTACACGAGGAGTACTTTAATTTGATGCGAAAAAAAATTAAAAAACAATACACGGAACTACTTTATTTTTTAATTTAAAATATCATAATTTTAGTACCTAGGTACTAAAATCTTTTGAAAAACTGAGTCTTATCATTTTTGTTGTAATTTTTACCATTTTGGACAACAAACGAAGAAAAAGAATTTTTTCGGATGATAAGAAAGAAAAAATGAAAAAGTATTGGCCAATTGGAATGAAATTGAATCATTGGAAAGTGAAACGACGACTGAGATGCTGCCACCGCATCACCAGAAACAACCCCCCCTTCCCTGATGCAAATGGTCTCTTCCTCCTCCCTCTTCCAAGTCGGCAATCATTCCACGGAGACTCTCTCTCTCTCTCTCTCTCTCTCTCTCTAAGAGAATCGAATCGTCTAACCCTTCTCTCTCTCTCTCTCTCTCTCCTCCGTTCGCGGCGGTTGTGGTGGGTGACGGTTGATGGCAAGCAGTAGGTCGACGAACAACAAGTACGCCTCCCTCAACTTTAACGACATCTACCAGAAGAAGAACCACCCTTCCTCCTCCTCATCTTCTTCTCTCACCTCTCCCAAAACAATCCTCTCCAACTCTCGCATCCATGGCAACATGCTCGTCCTGACCCGACCCTCTCCCAAACCCATCCCTCAACCCTCCCCTCCTTCCACACCACCACCACCACCACCATCGCAACAACAAAATCAGCAACCACAAACAACTCCCGATCCGATCTCCCTCCGCCCGCTAGGCCGAACCGGGTCGGGACCAACTTTAACTCCCTCCCCTTTGACTCTGCCAAAGCCGGATAAGGACTACTCGCCGTCTGCGTCGCCGAAATCGGGGCGGTTCGTTCCGCCTCACCTTCGGCCAGGGTTCGTGGGCCGGGAGGAGAAGCCCGGTCCGCAGCAGGGTGTCCGATCCAGGGAGTACGGGGAGAACGGGCGGCCAAAGTCGGGAGGTGGGTATGAGAGGGTGGTGATGCGGGGAGCTGGTGACAAGGATCTGTTGGATATGAATCGGCCTGTTTCGAGTGGGAATCGGCCGAGTTCGAGTGGATGATGGTATGGTTCTTGCACACTTTTAATTTTTTAGCTGTTCAAATTATTGAAGTAATATCTATATGCATCTGTGTATATTGGTTTTTGTGTGCATCGGTTCATTTACACATGGGAAATTATTAGTCGTTTTTACGTTTTCTTTGTGTTTTTGGTCAATAATGTGGCCGAAAACCTTAGGTTACACGCCTTTTTGGCCTTGTTTGGCTCACTGGAATGAAGTGATCATCTCTTAGAATGCTCAACTGGATATTTGGTTTACTAAAAAAATGTTTCAGAATGGACAGTATGTACGGAAAATAGGCGAGTGACCATTTTTTTTTTGTACCCGTAATCATCCCAGCGAACCAACCAATAGCTTATAGTTTTATTTTTACTTGAATTCTGTATTTGTTATTGACTTTGACCAATCACAAACTGTTGGTTGTGGTTGCTTCTGCCTTTTGCAATAGGTTTGTTGCAATATATTTTGAAAAAGTCATGTAATTTTGTAACTTTTGTGCTATTTATGTAATGAAATCTTGGAATCAAGTTCCTTGGTTAAGTTAAGGGAAATTGGACCGGAGAGCTGGTTTCTTATGAAGTTATATGATTAGTTGGGGGTTATTTGTTAGGAACAATTATCATTAAGGTCAGCTTTTTTACAAAAAAATACTATTAACGTCAGTCACTCTTTTTTAATTACCATTAACGTCCGTCACTCTTTTTTTGGGGTTAGGCACTTAGGGTATCATACGGTTTCATAGGGTTTTAGAAGTTTAGGTACATAGGGTTTGGGGGTTTAGGCACTATGGGTATCATACGGTTTCATAGGGTTTTAGAAATTTAGACACTTTCATACAATTTTGGGGGTTTACGTGACCGGCCCGTGCATTTTTGGAATTAGGGTGGAGTTGGTGGGAATAGAGGCTAGTAAGTTGTACTGGCCCCAGGCCCGACCCTAAGATTTTGGGGGCCGTAAGCCAAATTTAATAATGGGTCCTTCTAATTTGTCTTTATATATATTAGTTGTTCATCATATATCACAAGTGACTTTTGTGGCTTGGTGGTTTCTTTAGTTTTACATAGGAAATGCACGTGAAGGTCATGAGTTCAAGCCTTCTGGGTGTCACCTTCAGCCATTTTTTTTGTAAAACTTGAAAAGAAAAGTGCTTGCATAAAATGCTTTTAGCAGGAATTGAACCTGCAACGTTAGCTGCATGGAACAAGGTTCTAACCACAGTTGCTAGCTATTGCATTTGTTGAAGCTTTGACATAAATAATATTTATTATAATCTTATATTTGGGGGCCCTTTTATTGGTCAAAAAACCAGGAGCCCTAGGCGACTGCCTTGTTGGCCTATGCCTAGGGCCGGCCCTAACTGGCCCGTACTTTCCACTATTTGTTGGTGGATGTTCATCTACTCATCATTATTGTTGCATATAACTATTGAAAAAATGGAATAAGAGATGGTTACATAAAAATTACATGTTGGTCCTAATTTACAAAGCCATAGATATGTTTGTCTGCTGCAGATAACAGCGTTTATAGTGTGTAATGTGCACAAGAATTGGAAACTTGAAAGAGTACTAGCGGTAGCATGGTAATTTTGTATCCCCCTTCATTCCAACAAAGTGGTTTTTGAGGATGTGAGTATTAACTAGTAAGTAATTCTAGTATTAGTAGGTTCTTGAAAGTTTGATGAATTTTTTTGAAGGCCTGGCTACAAAAGTTGTCGGAGAGTGATAGTTTACAGGTAGAAAGATGATCTCATAGGATGCAGATAATTCTCAATGCTAGTTTTATGCTTATAAATGTATGGTTTTTACTCAAGTTTGCTTTTTCCCGTTTTATTTACAACTAGATGCAATTCAAAATGCTTATGTGCGTGTAAAATGATTCGCGTGTTTTTTATTCCTTTATTACTTTCTAAGCAAAATTAATGCATTTGGTAGCCAATATAGTCAATTTTTCTTGTGTAAACTGCATTGTCTTCTACAAAAGTACGAGATTATGTTGGTTATTCTCTTGTGGAGTTTCTGTAGGATAGATGAACATTTAAGATGACCTTTAGTAGGGGGAGCCAAGCACTTTCAGAGAGCATAAGAGAAGCTAAAAGCTAATTGAGACCATTATAGAGGATGTTGCAATTGCATGAGTACGCCTCCTCTCCAATTCTGGAAAGATTGGATAATCCTCTGTCCTGTCTAAAATCACGACATTTGGAAACTTTTTGATTCAACGTTTAAACTGTTAAAACCTTTTGATTCAATGTCTAAAATCTAAAATGTTAAAAGCTTTTTTGAAGAATAAATGAAGTTGAAAAAGTTCTGAAAAAAAAAGTTGTGATTCAGCTTATTAAGTTCGGGCTAGTTATTTATTCTTTGTTGGGTTTAGCCAACTAAGTATGGAACAAAGTTAACCAGGGGTGGACACAAAGGGATGCTGTGAGGTGCCCGGCTTGTGCACAACTCTAGATATTTGTACTAATTATACTGAGCATGTTTGGTTTGGTTTTGGAGAACCAGTCTCCACCTTTTTCTGTGGGCCCTTAAATGGCAGTATAATTTTCTCTCTCATCTTAATTTCTGGAAAGACTACTCTAATGCATACCTTGTGTGAGATGGGTCAATGGGATCCACTTTGAAGACCCACAAAAATGATTTGCATTGTTCATTAATTTTTAAAATATTTTTTTGAGTTGCTCCTATAAAACTAGCTCATTCAAAAAATTATTAGTTGATCCGTCTTCTAATTATTCATTCAAAATTTAGAATCCTAAATTTTTTACACAAGTTTGAAAGAAAGTTAGACAACTGGATCAAGTACTTAAAGTTACGATTGACCTCATTTTTTTTTGGATGACTCAAAGAATAATTTTAGAACTAATGGACGGCCTGGATCATTTGTGTGGATCTTTGAAGTGGACTCCATGGACCCATCTCCTTAAAAATATGTACTAGAGTAGTATTTCCTAAAATGAAGTGAAGATAGAAAGTACTATCCTGTCATTGAAGGGCCCACGGAAAAAAAGTCGAGACCGGTTCTCCAAAACCAAACCAAACATGGTGACTAGTTTTCGGATTAATTGGAAAAAAAATCTTGTGCGATTGGCCCTTGCATGTCCTTTGCATGAGATATAAAATCTTAAATTTCTTATATATGTGTTGGTAACCCCTCTAAAAATTCCAAGTTATCAACCATTTGTTGGTTGCATGTATAAAATAAGATGGAGGCTAAGAGTATACGCACAATAATGTCTCTTCCTCAGACCTAGCAAGTAGCATTGTATACTTATTCAGGCTTTGTTGTCCTATAGATTTTAGGTGCATTTTATGAAAATCTCATAAAATGAACATTTTATGGATGGGTGATAAAATGGAGTTGTTTTCCCAACTGATAAAATGTAGTGGTTTTCCTATAGATTTTAGGAGGATTTTATGAAAATCTAATAAAATCACTTTTACATTTTATGTTTTGAGATTTGAGTGTCATAAAATGTGAGATTTTATGTCCTAAAAATCTATTGAAGAACACACCCTCAATATATTTGTTGTTACAAATGTAGAGATATTTGTGGTTGGGGCCCACAGTACGGAGAATCCTGCATCCAGTTCTGAAGTGAACAGCATGTATGTTTTGGTGTGTGTACAAGTATAGTTGGCTTTGTTCAGAGTTGAAACTAGTGAGGCATAATATTAAAATCTTGGTCATTGAAACCAATAGTAGCCAAGTATCACATTTTTAGGTAGAGTTGGAGGTTCTTCAATGGTTTGGTAATTGGCAAGGAGCCAAACTGGAGTTCTACTAGGTAATTTTTTATGTGTTAACCAACTGAGAGTTTAGATTGTGAAGACTAGAGTGTAGGTTGTTGATCTAATTTTGTTCATCTTCGTTTGCATCTCTTAATAGTATTTGGCTAAAGAAGTCAATTTATTTTGCATCATTTGACTTTTCAGAGAAAGCCAAAAGATGGCCCAAACAAGGACATGGCATTAAGCTAGTTGTTTTAGATTCCACTCTGACATTGCAAACATGAAAAGCCAAAAAGACATCCCAAACAGCTTTAGCTAATTAGCTCTTAGCTCTACTTTATAAGCAAAAAGTCCAACAAACTAAATAAAGCTGGATTTTAAACATTCCATATCAAATTAATCACTGGCTTTTTATTAATGACAGTGAAGCTACAAAAGTTAAGTTGTTTGTGACCTCTTTTTGGTATTTTTGCATTTCATGTTTGGGAGTGCATTTTTTTTCATTTTTTCTTCCTTGTTTGGAGTCTTTGGACCATCTTTTGGCTTTTTTAGAAATGCCAAATAATATAAAATATGTTGGTTTTTTTCTTTGCTAAAAAGCCATAAGACGTCTGATCAAGCATCAAGTGGGTATCTTATTGCCCCTGTGATAAACTGATAATACTGAGTTCTCCATGTTAGATAGCCTAACCTGGCCAATGCCTCCCAAGTTTTGGCATGGTGGGGCTAAACATCACTTTTCGAACTTGATTGGATGTTTTTTTTACCGAATAAGTCAAGCCATATTTTGACACCCCTAATTTTGCATCTCTACGATTCATGTGCGCAATTTATTATATCACTTTGAGGCATGGTGCTTTGTTATGTATGTGGTTTGGTAAATGACTAGCTTCTGTTTCATGGCAATAGTTTTTATTTTATCCAAGCTTATGGTCCCAATCTATGGCACGAGAGTGTGGAATTGATATGAGTGCACTGCCAAAGGTCAGTAGGCTTCTGATGCGATCTGTGTGTGCCTAGGGGCTCTTCTTACATAGGAGAGTAAGGGGAGGCTTGTATCTTGTGGTTGGTATATTGTGTGATGGAAATTATGCGCATTTTTAGATTGGGAAAATTTGCGGTCTTTAAGATATTTGGCATGCTGTCTGTGTTGGTAGTGGGTTTTGTCTGGTAACTGGGTTATCCTTCGTCACATTAAACAGTTTGGTAGTATAGCGTTTCACAGGGACAATGAAACCAGCAAGGGTTCTACACGTTTTACTAGAGCCTCATAGTGAAGTGTGTCTTGAGGTTAAAAATTTGTGTTGCTATGATGATGAAGGTAAACATTTGAGGAGGAGAACAGAGCAATAATAAAACCAGCAAACAGAAGCTCTTTACAGAACTCTCCATTAAATATCTATAATGATCAACACAAAACTCAATGAGCTAGGGGGCTTACATCCTATATCAGAAAAAGTCTAATCCTATTAGGATACAAAGTGTTTAAGTAATTGTTCATTAATCACACCATTATTTGAAGGGAAAACAATACAAATTTAACAAAAACATTAAATAGCTGTTAAGCTCAAACTTGGAATCAAGAGCAAAGCAAAATTTTCTGCCGAAATCTAGGTCCATTCTGGATCCTTTTTTGGTCCAAATAATTGACCAACGAATTCTTTCCACAAATGGACATTCCCCATTTCGGTGGCTTTGATTAAGGAATTTGGTTGAAACCACCTTAGATCACACCAAATCTGTGAATTTTGATTGTTGGGCCATTTTGGATTGAAGATGGCTGTGTAGCAGAATTGGCAATGTGGGAATGTCGCTAGATGTACCTTTTTGCTACTAAACGATAAGTTGCTCCATGATTGTGTGGCAAGCAGCTCTGCTCCCTGACAACTCATTTTGACGCAGTTTAGAGTTGTATGAGAATCAATATTGGTTTGGCAATGAACTCGAGGAAGCTTCCTTTTGTTGCTTCCCTTATTGTTTCATGTTGCCTGCTTATATTGTGTTTTTCATCCGACTCAAATGACCCATTTTCTCGGATATGTGTGGCGCTAATAATTTCAGAAGATTTCTGCCATTTTTTATCGTCTCTTGTGGCCTGTGGCGATGAACGCAAAATTCTACTTTATGGTCCATGTTCCCTGTGTACTTGTGATTTTCATTCATCTGAAATTGTCATTGGTCAAGTATGATCATTTACTGGTGCTTTTCATTTACAGACAATTGGCCTAAAGGCCAAGTTTGGAGTCTTTAATGGGTTTTTGTCCAGCCTAACTTATTTTAAGGCATCTAATACATGAAATGAAAGATTTTGAGGGCTTAAGGACAATATTAGACAAAAATACCCTTAATGAACCCTTTTCGCGCACGCTACGCTCTGCCAACAAAAATAAACTGGGCCTGACATTGCAGTCGAAATTGTATGGTGGGAAACTGGGAATTGACTGTGAGAGAGAGCATGGGGAGTAATTGATGGGATATGTCAGACTTCTCTCTCTCTCATGCGTGGGTAATAAATGATGGTACGAGACAAAATTGATTTCTCTCTCTTCAATTTTGAGGGTCGGTTCAATTTTGGGGTTCAATTTTAGGGGGTTTAGGCTCTTTGGGGTAGGGTATAATGGGTTTAGGCACTTCCATAGGATTTGGGGGTTTAGGCCCTTTCATAGGATTTTGGGGGTTTAGGCAAATTTCATGGGCTATCGGGGGTATTTTTGGAACGTGAGAGTGATTTGTCCTATTGACATTAAAGAATTACTTTGTGTCTTTTTTGCATGATTGATTCCTATGCTATGTCCTTCTCAAAGGAAGACCCTTTCATTTAACTGGTCTTCAGCCGCAGTTCCCAATGGAGAGACCTTCTGAAATATTGGTTCTTGGTTGGTCCTGAATTGCCCCCCACAAGAATTCAACACGAAAATTCTCTGTAGACCTTTGACCAGTTCACATGTCTCTATGCTTGGCTTGGCAAATGCATCAAGCTGAGGCCTGAGCCGTGCAAAATTTGTGGTCTTATTTAGCTAGCTTTGAAATTGATTAGCAGCAAACCTGGTTTTGATGGTTCTATAGCATGCTGTTACTCTTACTAGGGGTTCACTTTGACAGTTTAGGATCTGTTCGCCTATTAAACTGATGTCTTGTTGTACTTTGAGGTTGCCAACTGCATATAGAACTCATGAGATGGAAATTTATGGAGGCTTTTGATCATTAATTGGCAAAAGTGTGAAATTTTGGGTTGGGTCCACCCATGAATGATCGTAAATGGTCTAAGGAGCAAAACTCTCTGCTTCATATTTCGTTGAAATTGCATAATTTTGGCTTTGGAATGTGGACATTTTCTGTTTTACAAGTGTTTGTTTCGTTACTTTCTTAGTCTAGAAAATTCGGTTGGAATCTTGTTTTTCTTTTAGGAATTGGTTGTTCCCCCTGTTGGGAATATTTGAATTTTTAGCTTGATAGCTAGTATTACCTACTTTAGTCGGGATTACTTCCACTATAGGTACAGTTGGAAGCGTTTGGGCAGGTGTTCTGGTTATATATTTTAATTATATCTCATAGAGAATCTCTGAAGACTTCTTTTTGTGGTTTTGTTTGCTGTTTCCTTCTCTTCATTACACTATTACAGCATTATTTGGTTTGGAGCCTGCTCACTTCCCTGCATCATCAACATATAAAAAGCATTCATTGTAATATAGTCAGGACATGCGAGTTTTCACAGCTTTGTAGTTGAACTAGGAAAAGGTTATTATTGGATATCCATTTTTTAAACCATCTTTCTTTTATGTCTAGTTGATGGAGACAATTTCAGTTTCTATAGTTCAATGACCATCTCTATGTTTTCCAATGTGAACCTCTTAGCCAGACCTGACAAAAACTCGTCAGTTGACGAATTGAGTTTGAGCAAGCATGATTACATGTAGAGTGAGCTTGATTAAACTAAAAGCCAATTATCTTTCATGAGTTGTTGATCATTGCTTGAATATGGGTTTTTCACCCCTCTATGAACGGCTTATTAATGTCCAACCAACTGTGCAAGGGCCGTTGAGTATTTTGGTAAAGCCATTGTTTACCTTCGAATGCTTTTTATGAGCATCGAGGCCACATGGATGGGACACATGTATGAACGTGATATGGCATAGTGTATTCTGAAGATGTCAGAATCTGAGAGCCGCCACGTGGTACAAAATTATCACAAGTTAGGTCTAACCGAATTTACTCTGTTCCAGATGTTCATCTAAGGGAATTAAACTGGGAATATTTCTCATGAACAAATGTATTTACTGCTGACCACTCTTGTAATACTGTTATTATTCGTTCTTTTCCTGCCTTTGTATACCGACGCTGGTGGGCTAGGAACAATTGCTCGTGTGACTAGTTTAAGGTTTTCTTCCTGCCATTGCTAAACTGTTAGCTACGCTTTTGTGAATGAGAGCAATCAGTCGAGTCATAGTGGTCTCTTTTTGAATGAATTGAATTTGAAGTACTGTATTTGTTGCTAATGTAGCCTTGGAAACTTGGATTGCCCATTTTGATTGAAATTCTTTCTACTAAAATCAGATTATACTAATCACGATGACCAAATGCCTCTGGACAGGTTTCTTTTTGAGGGTGAGCTTCTTCCTTGGACAACCACTCTTTTTTGAAGCAAATGCTTTCTCACAACTGCCATTAATTTCAAGTAGTTTCACGACTTTTCAACTCGTGCGAATCAGAATCTGCCTGACACTGTTGAGACATTTGTTCAAGTGTTGTTTTTGAAGAGGAGGCTTGTGGATTGAAGCCTTTAACGTAGTTTGGTGGTTGGGAGTGTATTAGTTACAAAGGTGGTGGCAATGGAATGTATTATCTACTCTCTGATTCTGTTCTGTTTACTTAGTGCATCGTTTTGTAAAGGGGAGTATTTCATTCAGTCGTGGCATCTTTCGTCGAGCTTTGCACATGATTATATTTCTGATATTGAACTTTCACTTTGTAACAGAATGTACAATCTTTTCTGTGATTTTAATTTTCCTTTCTCCAGAAATCCTGACACTGTTCAACTTTCCATATGTTTTTCTCAAAAATATCAGCGCTCAAACGTACTGGTTCTGTTCTTTGTGGCCAAATCTAAGTGCAGCATTCATATTTCTGCTATTCTTCTTGGATTGGATGATTCATGTTTCCGAACTTAATTAGATTGAACTTTGGAAATAGGGATGGTGCGGTGCATAACACAGCCATTCATCTTAGAGATCAATGGTCCGGATTTGGTAAAGTTTTATTACTGGTAGTAAAGCACTTTGACCGGTAAGAAAGCATTTGCGAATTCAAACCATTGAAAACACTTTTAGACTGTGGGAATGTTGCGCTGCACGATCAGTGTTAAACACTTTTTCATAGATACCACACATTTTGGAGTATATAAATGAAATAACCAGTCTCTCTCCATCCTCTCTTTCTCCTTCTTCTCTTCTTGCTTAATGGAAAAGACTAGGGGTGTACACGGTCTGGATCGGATCGGATCGGATTGGCATGAATTCAATCCTAATCCACGAGTCACGATTTTTAGAAAATACAATCTATGTCCGGACCAAAAGTCTCATGGTTCAGTTCCAATCCGATCCGCGAGTCACGGATCGGTTCCGGTTTTATCCACGGATTACATGTTATATAAGACATTATTATTTACGGTAGTCGTAATCTGACATAAAAATAAATCAAGAAGCATCCCAAAGTACATTATTCAAATTCTATAAATACTTAGGACACCACAAGTTCACAAGTTCGTAACAGATAATTTCTATTTTGAAACTAACTCCACTAACTCATCAACTTGAAACAATAGAAAATCAAAGTAAAGAGCTCCCGTAGCTAATTAGAGAAGATGTCTTCGTTGGAATCTCATACTAATGGGTAATGGGTCATCAATAAAAATACACATCCAAGTTTTGAAAGAGATCACAGTTTACCCCTTAGTCTCTGTAGTAGAAGTTTGTGTAAAATTATGTATGTGTATATATATATATATATATATATATATATATATATATATATATATATTAAAAAATTATATATAATAAAAATCTCACGGTCCGGATCGGTTAATCCACGGTTTTGAAATCAAAATCCGTGTCCGGACCGCAAGTTACGGTTTACTATTTTTTCAATCCATGTCCGGACCATTAATCCACGGTTAAAATTCAAAACGCACGGATCGGTTCGGTCCGGACCGGATTCACGGTTCACCGATTTTTTTGTGCAGCCCTAGAAAAGACAGCTATGATCAAGCAAGTGGACTTTATGTAGTTATGTATACGAATAATCAACCATTCCCACATACCATAGAGAAGAGTCAAGATCGGGTTTTTGGCAGAATCATCCTCTAACTTCTATACTATTACCTAAATGTCCTTCAGAAGTTGAATATATTGCTTGTAACACTTTTTTCTTTTAATCCAAACTCATTCCTTAAATGTTTATTCACATGAAATCACAAGATTATTCTTTTCGTGACTGAGAAATGAGTGTATGAAAAATAATTTTTTAATTTCACTTGGAAAATAGTGTATGATAAATAATTATGTAATTATCTAGTCTCGATGTGACAAGTGATGACAACTTTATAACCATTTTGCTGCTTCAAAATCCTGTTTTGCTATTGATTATAGGCGGCGGCTCTACATTCTCTTATAAGTGGTCACTTGAACACCCTAAAAAAAAAAATTGTTTAGAATACATGTAATTTTATTTTAGTTTTGTCCTCCAAAAAAACTTGAGTTACCCCCAAAAAATCAGCCCACAAACCAATCTAATATAAATTAAAAGTCATAAAGAGGCTTAATAACTTCTCATAAATGGTCAATTGAAAAACTTGAACCCTTTTACATCTTATTACACATAATAATTTCATCTCAAGTTTGTTTAACACGCAGTCCTATATTGTGCTTTGATTTTTCTCTGAACAATCAAAACGCAATAAGATCGTAAGACGCACGCTAAAACATCGTAACGAGTATAACGACAACAGGCCACAAAAAGCTTTTTGAAATCATGGTATTAGCTATATCCCAACAAACGTCAAATCCCAAACTATTCCAACAAGTCTCTCAATTTCTCAATGAAACTGTCAATATATGCCGAGTCCAGATCTTTCTTCAACAACTCCTCCCTCAGCTTGGCCTTGTTAGCCCTAACCTCCTTCCCGACCTCGTCGCCATCTTCCATCACCGTCCTCACTGCTTTACAAACGCTCTCCCTCGTGAACAACCCGTCTCGATCCCCTTTCTCAACTTCCACTCCCACCTTCATACTCGCACTCATCATCCTCGCGTTAATTATTTGATCCCCAACATTAGGCAACAGCACCAACTGACACTCATTCACCAGTGCTTCCGACAAAGAACCCGACCCGCAATGGGTAACGAAGCAACCCACTGATGGGTGTTCCAAAATCAGTTGTTGCTGTACCCAAACCCCTTTCACTACACCCTTTTTCCCAATTCTTTCCTCAAACATCTCTGGAAATGCTTCTTCGACAGAATCGAACCCCATTGGTGGCTTCAATGCCGCCAAAAATGGCATATTACTCAGCTCTAGACCCAACAGTAATTCTTGAAACTGGCCTTTTTCCAAGATGCACTGACTTCCAAATGCGCAGTAAATAACCGATCCGGATTCAAACTGATCAAGCCACTTAGCCAAATTTTGGTCTAAAGGGGAGGTGGGTGGCTCTGGAATAACTGGTCCCGAAAGCAGGACAGGCTTCCCGAATTGTCGTCCCAGATAGTCACAAAAAGGCCCTTCGATTTCTCGACAAGTCCTCATCCCCAGTGCATCACAATGGGTTATGCTTAGGTGTAGACGATCATAAAAAAGAACGTCTCCACCATACTTCATACTCCTCAAGCCGTAGAATAATCGTGCCTCATGGGGCCGGAGCTTGATCGACGATTCTGGGTAGTCAGGTGGTGGCAACATCAGGTCCTCCTCAGTCACCTCTCTGCCATTGAGTGTCCTAGCCGGGGACATCGTGTAACCTGTTGTCGCAGGACTAATGATGCAGTAGAGAACAGACTTGATCCCTAAACGGCGGGCCACCCCTGGGAGCCAATAGGCAAAGTCGAAGAACACAACATCGGGTTGCAGGTCACGGAGGAGACACTCGACATTGCCCTCCGTGCAGTCCATGGCCTCCATGACAAGGGTATGCAAGGCCATGCCGACGTCTGCAGTGGTCTCTGCTTCAGGGGGGAGACCGGGGACGGGTGGGACGGTGATGGGGACAAAGGTGATGAGGTCAGGGTGGAGATTGAAAGGTTGTAGTTTTTTTTGTGTTCTGGTGGGGATTAGGAAGGAGATTTTGTGGCCTTTCTTGGCTAGTTTGTTAGATAGGTGGAGGAAAGGGGTGAGATGGCCAAGAGCAAACCAGGGGTACATTGCTATGTGAAACGCTGGTGTAACCATAATGTGAACTTGAAAGCCAAGAAAGCAGAAATATTTTCAAGAACCTGAAATCACAGAAAGCAATTGAATATGTATCAACCAAAACTAAATAGTTAATGATAGACACCAAGTAGTCGTGCAAAGAGGGTCAAATTAAGGTCTATGATGTGTGCCTAAAAAAAGGCACTCCCGGAAAAATTAGTCAATGGCCTTGGGACTTTGTCACGTGGTGAATGGACCATACAAAAATGTGCGGTGGTGAATAAGAGTATTGGGGCATTACGTGGAATTTTTCATAAGTTCTCATTAATTAAAAGAATCACCACAATAATTCCTGTTTTACTTTCGAAATGTTTAGAAAATGTTTCAAGAACTATCCGGAAAAGTACAAGGTCATTTTGATTGTTTTTTTTTTAATTTTTTAGTAGATTCGGGTATAATTTTCGTATCACATTGTTGACGAAAGGAATTGGAAAAGAATAAAACTATATTTTAAAACGTTTGTATAAGACTCCTTTTGAGTTCTTTTGCCGTCTTCTATGAATATTTTTTTTCAACTTTGATCTACATATTTATATAATTCCGATTTCTCTCGCTGATACGAATGATATGATGTAAACTTTTGGTCCGAATCTATTTAAAACTATGAGGAAACAAAAAAAAAAAAAAAGCCAAGACAAAAGCCCTTAAGCCATTAATTTTTTAGTAGATTTGGGTATAATTTTCATATCACATTGTTGACGAGAGGAATCGGAAAAGAATAAAACTATATTTTAAAACGTTTGTATAAGACTCCTTTTGAGTTCTTTTGCCGTCTTCTATGAATATTTTTTTTCAACTTTGATCTACATATTTATATAATTCCGATTTCTCTCGCTGATACGAACGATATGATGTAAAATTTTGGTCCGAATCTATTTAAAACTATGAGGAAACAAAAAAAAAAAATGTAAACTTTTGGTCCGAATCTATTTAAAACTATGAGGAAACAAAAAAAAAAAAAAGCCATGACAAAAGCCCTTAAAAAGTTATGCCAAATGGGGACATTTTTCCTACTCTCAGTCTCACAGACTACATGTGTGTAAATATATTGAATAAAAAGAAGGGAGACAGGTAAGGGCTCAAATTTATGGCCTATACGTGTGGTAAGTAAAACTTGTGTTTATAGTAAGTATAATTGCGCGGAAAAGAGCAAAACCACCCTCTTTCTTATGGTGGTATTCATCAAATGGCTTAAGATTCCTTTATTTTTGATCTAATGACTTAGATTTAATGGGACACTGGTGCCCCAATATCACATTGGGGCACCATGGAAATATTCATTCTTTGAGAGTAGGAAAACATAATTGAACAAACAGTACAAAATATTTTTATGGTGCCGCAATGTAGTATTGGGGCACCAGTACCCCACCAAATCTAAGTCATTAGATAAAAAATAGATGAATCTATCTTTTCACCGTATTTTTTTTAGGAATACGATTTTTGAACTCCACTTCGTAATGCATTCCAGGATTGCGCTAATAAGGTGCTTTAAAAATTGTATTACGTACAATTTTAACAAGTATCATATAAATTTGAGAGTGAATTAAAGAATGGGGAATACAAGTTTTTTTTTTTCTTCTCAGGAAAGAAAATATAATGTGCATACAATTTAAAGGATCATTCTATTGTCAACTAACTAAGCTAACAATAATAAACAAGAAGATAAAAATTACACGTATTTCAATGTACTTTTTACTCTTTTTAACATAAATTCACATTTCTTAATACATTTTTCACACATTTTTTTACATTTTTGGGGCACCCGAAGCGGTGGCTTTATTGGCTCATGTCATGAGCCAGCCTTGAGTCTACCCGAATCTTGAAAACAATAACACATTAATATAGAGAAGATACACAACCATTACATAGATTGATCCACAAAGCAAAAGCTGAATACCAGCATAGAAGTGTGGGTTTTAAAGGAGACTCACTGGACAGAGGGAAGGATTCTCGCAAGTAGAGTCTCATGCAAAGAACATACCTCCGTCAGAGAAACGGCGGCGAAGGGGCGGCAGAGGGAGCTGATCACGACGGTGTTACAGGGAAGGAGTGAAATAACTGAAGGCAGAAGAGAAGAGGAGCTTCGTCAAGGGTATAAACCGGGACTAGTAAAGCCTCCAGGTTCATGGGTTACACGCAAAATTATAAAGAGAGTATGCCAACGACATTAATGAGTGCAAAACTTAAAAAGGTCACACCAGCCAACGTGTAGGGAGCTAGTCCTCTCACTTAACTTTTTTGCTCGTGTTGGAGTACGACTTTTTCGTGTGTATGATACACTGATCTCGGTCACCCATGGCACGTGGGCGACCCGTAGCCATGGGTTTAAGCGGCGTGGTTAATTTGCAACGAACTAATAAATAAGGCTAGGCAGGGAATAACCCATTACTACTTTCTTCTTCTTTTTTGGCAAATGATATATCAAAGTTTCATTGATAAAAGAGCTTATAGGACCACCGTTCCACCGAAGAGGAGAACGAAGCATCAATGAGGCCTAAACAAGAACCAAATTTAGGACCTCATACAAAATAGGAGCAAAACACCGATAACTCATTGTCACTCCAACAATAAATACCTCAACCACAACCACTCAAAACATCCTCGAAGGGATGCAAAAAGCCTGCAGGGGAAGAAAATTCAAGAAAATGACAAACATAAAAGATAACAAAAACTACAAACCAACAACTAGTCAATGACCCAAAGAATCGAGTCGCACCAAATAAATCCAATCACCCTGAGTCGAAGGCAAATTGCTCTAACACATTCCATCCGTAGGCCAAAACTTCATCTCCGACAAGATCTTGACAACTATGCCGCAAAGCTCACCTTCGGCAACTCAGGGCTTGCCCTGGGCACAAGCCCACCGAGCCGTTGCTTAGGGCCCCCAAATTCTAAAATATATTAAATACTCTCTCTGTTCCAAAATAAGTGTCCCTTTCTCTCTTACCGTTTTTCAAATCAAAAAATTTATACTTCTGTGTATCATGTTTTGAATTTTTTGCACCGAATTAGAGTACTAAATGAGTACTTTAATTCGGTTTAAAAAAGTTTGAAAAATGATAAACGGAAGTACTCAATTTTTTATTTGAAAAATAGTATGACTTTTCGTAGGGGACACTTAGTTTGGAACGAAGGTTATACATTAATGAGTGCAGAACTGAAGTCACACAAGCCAACGTTTAGGGAGCTAGTCCTCTCACTTAACATTTTGCTCATATTGATTTTTTTTTTTTGTAGTAGATTGATTGGTTTAGGTTTTTAACGAGGTTTTTTTTGGGGGTAATAGTAAGAGAGGGATAGTAGTACACTAGTACATAGAGAAATGAGAGATTGGGGGCGTGCTAAGAGAGATGGGATGGTTCTAGAAAGGTTAATAATTAATTTTGATACTTCAATGACTTATAATAAGACTCCAAAATTTGTCTGTTGGTCTGTGAAATGCACACAACACAAGTATTAAAAGACAAACTTCGGAGTGCAATTATAAGAAAGTAGAGTGCTAAATTTATTGTTCTTCCTGGAAACTAAGGTGAACAAAGTACATGACTACCTTACGCGCACCCCGAGTAACTATAGATTTGCTATGGGTACACCATTGGTGCACACCACATTGTTTGGAATCCATTTTAGAATTTTACACAAACGACCGAAGCTGCTCAACTTATTTAAAATATGTTTTTAAGGATTCTTTCAAAAAATCAACTCATTTGAATATTGGTAAGAGCTTGATAGATTTTTCGCTCAATTTCTTTTCAGAAGATTGAGCAAAAAACTAATCAAGTTTCTACTGATATCTGATCCTGATGTTTTACAAGAATCTTAAAAAAATACTTTAAACAAATTAAACGATTTCAATCATTTGTGTAAAAGTCCGAGATGAGATCTACACAATATAGTGTGCATTTGATGTACGATAAATAGTGTGCCCATAATTTTGTTGTTTTATTCATTCATAGCCTATGTTGGTTGTTCGGTTGTGCACTATCACTTCATTACTTTCTCTATTATTATAAATATCCTACCTTCCCTACAATATATAGTATTGACTTTCTTGGAGTATAACTTTGCGACGCACTAATGATAGTAAGGCTAGGCAGGGAATCTGTTTGTCTGAGATTTGAAATCTGTTTCATCACTCTTTTATACTCCGGTTTTACAGGGAAGACAACTTCACCCGAAATCATCCGACCCTATCGGCCGTTTTCTTGAAAATACTTTCTTCTAACCAAGGGGCAATTTTGATGTTAAAATCATGATACTCAGTTCGATTTTGGTTGAATTATGTTAGAAACACGAGATAACTTACAAATTATTACACTAAATGTACATATGTCATTGCCACATCAATGCATAATGTAATACATGGACGCACTTATCCACTAAAATAATGGCATGCGTATGTTTAGTACACTATTTAATAAATTAGTTAGTGTCATTAAACTCTCCCTCATTATTTGTTTGCACCGAATCCTAACCAAATCTGAAATCCATCTGATGGTATTATGAAGAGGAAATGCATACATTTATATACCACGAAGGCGATCGAACCTAGAGCAATCTCCATCTCCATCCTAATCGAACAACTAGGTCTGGAATCCCTCTCTCCCTCGTTTGATCCTCACTCTTTCTCGTTTTTTGGAGTTATCTGAAAAGCTAGACGTTTTGTGCTTCAAGTCGAAACGAAACCCTAGAGGAATCGAGGTGAAACAGTAGAACACCCAAGAAAACCCATGTTCGACGAAGAAGAAGAACAACTCTGGGTACGGATCTACTTCATCTTCTCCAACTTTCTGTCGTCTGTTCGTTTTCGTGAAAAAACCCTAACTTTTTAGATCTCTCTTTTTCAAGTCGTTTGTATCAAGGAAGAAGAAGAACCTACGTGTCTCCATCTTTCTCAGGTCTCTCTCTCTCTCTCTCTCTTTGAAATTTTTGAATTTTTGAAAACCTTGATCTAAGAAATTTTGAAAAAAATCAGAAATTTTTCAAAAACCCAAATCCTCTTCTCTCTGTTTTCTGGGAGTTTGGAAACTCAGTTTGTTTCGTTGAAATTAATTTTATGTCCAAATGCTTTAAAGTCTTGCTTCTTTATTCATTTTTAGGTATTCAATTTACGATTGCAGCACAGTGTAGTGTTTTTGGGGTTTGTTAGGAAACCATGTTGGATAAATATTTGTTGTTTCTGAAAGCTCAACAAGGCATTTGTCACACAGTTGCTTGGTGTTTGGGCATAGGCCAGATATGACTTTTATATGCTTGGTGTTTGATTTGGAGTTGAGCAAATGGAGGAAGTGTGTATCTTTGCCAAATGATTATTTCACACATGAATATCTGATTCATCCAGTAATTTAATGATTTGACGCCAAATTTTGAAATAAAAGCTTTAAATGACTGAAACAATGAGATTCATGTAAATACCTTAATTTTTTTTATCTCAATATTCCTTGATCAGCAACAGAAAGTTTGGCTATGTATTGTTAGGTTGAAAGGTTGAGGGCCAAAGTCCTTCAAAAGTTTGAGCAATCTACGCAAGGAAATTTGTTTGACTCTATTTCTTCTACTGTTCATCAGGTAATCTTTACACAAAATGAAGTATTTACACGCTTTATTCCATTTTTAGTAGTACTAATCTTTGATGTTGCATTGATTAAATTATTTTAATTCTTTCTAGAATGGAGTCTATGGATGAAACGGAAATATGCTCACCGGAACTATGTCAAACAATGTGTCAATCATCTGCCAGTTCTTCCCAACAAGTATACAGTCCTCAAGTTAAAAATGACTTGACACCGAAAATTGGCCAACATTTTGACAATTTATATGAGGTTCAAACATTGTACAACAATTATGCTAGAGAATCGGGATTTAGGACGCGAATTAACTCTACCAAGAAGAGTAGGGATAATCAAATCATTAGGAAGGAGTATTGTTGTTACAAAGAAGGGGTGAGAAAAGTGTTAACTAACGACGACGAAAGTATGGACTATGATTGTAAGTATCCATTTATAATTTAAATTAAGATGTTCCTGTTAGTTCATTTATAATTTAAGCTAAGATGTTCCTTATTTGTACTCCCTCCGTCCCAATTTTATAGTCCCTTATTCTATTCTAACCGGATAAAAAAATGATTATATCTTTTAATCGGTAATACATTTTATATGCAATATGGATCTTGTTTGATAGATCTTGAGTTAATCTAATACATAAAGTGTTCAAAATCACCTTAAACATTGTAGATTATAAGATATAACACTTTGAAAAGTGGCACGAACTCCCAAAAGGGACTATAAAATTGGGACGGAGAGAGTATTTAAGATGCTCTTCTGGACTGAAAGATGCACTGGATTGATGTTGGATAGATTGTAACTAGTCTGCAAATGCACTGGAATTGAACGGAGATTTGTAGAACATGTTGTTGTGTTTGCTGTAGGAAATGACCTGGTTGTTGTGTAAGCTTGTAGTTTGAATGAACTAGATGTGTTTGTTGTAGAAAATGACCTGGTTGTTGTATTTGCTGTAAGACATGGTGGTTATGTTAGCTTGTTGTTGCTCTGGAACTTTTAGTTTTTATTTTGGTTTGGAGTTTATGTAATAAAATGGTGTTTCATTCCCCTGAATTTGGCACTAGATTTGGCACTTAGTTTGCTCACTGGATTTGGCACTTATTTCATTGAATTTGGGATTTTTCTCACTAGATTTGACACTTAGTTTTCTCCCTCGATTTGGCTTAGTTTGGTGACTGGATGTGGCATTTAGTTTGCTCACTAGATTTGGCACTTACTTTGCTCACTGGATTTGCATGACTCACTAGTTTTTGGCTTGCGTATCATTTGTTCTTTGTTTTGGTCATTGCTCAGCACATTCGGCAGATTGCTGTTACTGGTGTGTCCCTCACATAATTCATTTACTCTCTCTCTCTCTCTCTCTCTCTCTCTCTCTCTCTCTCTCTCTCACACACACACACACACACACACACACACATTCAATGCTTGAATTTACAGAAGTAGCCCCCTTTCTTCGCAAAGTTAGGTAAGCATTTCTTGAGAGACAAAGTGGCTTGTTAGCTGGTGTTTTAATTAGAAAAAGTGTTTCATCAACATGACATATTAACAAAATGTCTTAACATGCGATGCTTGAGCACTTGTCTGTTTGCATGTCATTATGGGGCAGGGTCGTTTTGTCCATGAAAAAATTCTTCTGTCCATGCCTTTTTTTCGTTGCAACCATGTATCAAGCCTACCTTCTACTAGAAGAAATAGAACACCATTTTTCACTTAGAAGGCTTGGCGTTGTAGTTCTTGTGGGAAAGTAGGACAGTCGCATGACAAAAGAAATTGTCCATTACTTCTAAACAGGTAGTGATAAATAAGTATGTTGAATTGTTAATTTCTGAATGCTTAAATCGTTTAAGTGTTTAAATTTTAATTGTCATAATTATTGTTTATAGGTTGTCGCAAGATCATAGGTTGAATGAGGAGGATGAGGACGACGATATGGAATGTGATTCTTCAAGTGGGAATTGAAATCCATAAGTGGAACTATCAGTTTGAGACTCTTATTAGTTTGTTACT
The DNA here is from genome assembly GCA_022606695.1 of Vaccinium macrocarpon. Taxonomy (NCBI): domain Eukaryota; kingdom Viridiplantae; phylum Streptophyta; class Magnoliopsida; order Ericales; family Ericaceae; genus Vaccinium; species Vaccinium macrocarpon. Next base: position 15,503,680 of record CM040180.1, read on the forward strand.
AGCATTAGTTTGTTACTCATCTATGCGACTTGGTTGGACATTATAAGATAGACTCTTATTGAGATGGTAAAGTTTATACTGAGATGCTTCTATAATTATGAGCTGGGGTGCAACTGGGCTATCGTCATGGAGAGTTTATATTGAACCTTACTAGGCATGTAGTCTTTTGGCCTGATTATTCATCATGTCATTTTATTGAGATGGTAAAGTGATTGACATTAACAATTTTTTGTACTTTAGTCATTCAAATTTATCATTCATTTGTTTGGTAGTATCTTTTAGATTCATTTTCTTGTATAACTTTTGCAGGAGTAGAGTATAGTTTTTCTTTCTTTGTGGACTTCTCACGTACAGCGTTTACCCCCTGCTGCCTTTAATATGCTAATTAAAATGATATCATGCCACTGAATTTCTTTTTTTTTTTTTTTTTTTTTTTTTTTTTTGTAGATTTCACTACATTAATTTGGAATGTCTGTCCTATGAATGTTCAATTCAGGGTCATACGGATATCTCAATAGCTATGAATGTCTCTGTTTATTAGTTTGCTTGTTCTACTATGATAGAATTTTAATTGTTTCCATTTTTATTTTTATGTAATGAAGGATTTTCTGGAGCTTGACATCTATGGTGGAGAGCAAGGCCTTTTCATGCCGTTAATCCGATGGACGACGCAAGTGATTTGGTGTTAATCTGGAATAGCACGCAAAAAAGTTAAACTGGCTGTTGATTTTTTATTGTAATGATTGATTGAATCTGTTAAACTGGTAGTAAAGCTAGATTAGATGTTATCGTTGGCTTCTGAGAATTTGAACTTTCTGCACAATGAGCAATGTAGTTCTCGGCTGGATTAAATGTTAAATGAGCTATCTAGTTTCTTCCCTAGAGTATGACATGTTGCTTGTGCTATTTGTAAGAAAAGTATGTTTATTTGTATTTGAACTCAATGATGAGATTATTGGTGTCAATTGTCAAGGGTTTAGCCATATAATGATGGGTATCATGCAACACATTAGGATTGAGTAGTAATTGTTGCGGCAATTATTCTCTTTTATTGAATGTGTCATGTGGTCTTATCTAGATGACCCAGTTGACTGGTTGATAACCTCTCTTTCTTCAAGAAATTTTTGCTAATGTGTAAGCCCAATTATGAAATTCCTTACAGACTACTTACATGATCAACTGAATGCAAGGAATGAAGAGATATATTGTCTGAGTTAGCATGTGTATAGCCTTGAGCTAAAAATTGCAGACACTGGAAGTTTAGAGGAGACGGGTTGCAGGTTAAGTGAATAACTGAATTGCTCCAATTCAAAGCGCTTGTTTTTGATGCAGGAATTAGAGAGCAAAGAAGTGGAACTACAAAATTTAGCTTCATGCATAGAGAAAGTAGAGGAGTCAGGTTCTTCTGTTGCATTAGAGTACCAATGTGAAATAGAAATTCAAATTCGAAATGAACAAGAGAATGTTGAAAGTTTGGATAAAGAAAATAAAGAACTCAGGTTTAAGTTTGACACGTCTCAAAGGAATGCCGAAGTATTTTGTGAAAAGATAGAAGAAGAATTTAAAGAAAATATTAGGTATGTTACTCATCTGTTCTCACACACATGCTGGTTAATGTGCTCACGAAAAAATCAATGATCAGGATTAGTGGGTATACATGGAGAAACACAATTTCAATACTGACCATGTACAATGTAGGTTACACTTGCAATAACTCAGACTATTCTTGTCTTTCTAGTCTCTGTGTTCAACCACCCTACAATATACAACATGAACAAATATGTAGCGGCGAAACGGGATAAAAAGGCAACGGTCATTGGCGGTGGCTGCCAGCAACATCAACCAATTTGGTTAACAAGGAAACTAATAGATGAACAACACAAGTGAAAAGAAGGAAAAACTAGTGCAATACAAGAAATTTAATCATAGACAAAATACAATAATACATAACTTCCTCCAAACATCATCCAACAAAATACAATAAGACTGAGGCATTGTACTACTAAGGCAATGCTAAGTGATTGCCACTATTCTTCCAATTGTATAAATAATACATAAACAAACCCACAAAACCATAAAGCCATAATTTCCTCTTCGATGTTCCCCTATTGGCCACTTTCAAATTTTCAATTTCCGCTTGCATTGTGTCAATCTTCATCACTATTGCATTTCTTTTGTTGTGAATTTCGTCATTTTTCTGGAAAGGGGTCAAACTACTCTCCGCTTGTTCACTAGCCTTCCCCACCTCTCTCACATTCCAAATCTTCATTGGCCTCAAAACCCTTTTTTTTTCAAATTCAGTGGGGGGTCATACCAACAAAAAAAAACTGCAATGTTCTTTGTTCTTCAAAAGAAAAGAGAAGAGCATAATGCAAGGTTCATTAAAAAAAACAAAAGAAGAGATACATAAGGTTCATGTAAATGTAAAAGAATACCATGTAGTTGGAACACCAAAAGAATCTCCAGTCTAGGTTTGTGTTGGATTTTGACTTACAAAGCGGTGCTCTTTCTCCGCAAAAGCACATGATCCCAAAATCAATCTCAACTCCGCAATAACTTCCTTCCAATTCCATCTACTGGGGACATATTAAATGAGGCTAATTGACTGTGCTTTTGGATTTCCAATGAAATTTAGAGGGTGAAATTTAGTTGTCAAACTAAATGTATAGTTGAAAACGTGAACCTTGTAAGGAATACTGAGCTATGATTACCATTTAGCATACAGATAGCTCAGCAAGACAAAGATAATTTACCAGTACTGAGTATTAAATTTTTGCTCCAATGAAACAAGGTACTCCCTCTGTCCCAATTTGTTTGCTCGCTTTGGGAAACGTGTATTTTTTTGTAGATGTTAAAAAATGTACTTTTATATAATATTTTTAAATTTTTTTTTACACCAAATTAAAGTACCCAATGAACACTTTAATTTGGTATAAAACAAATTAAAAAATAATATAGAGAAATATATTTTGTAGGAGTTTGAAATCGCACGTATTCCTATTATGAGCAAACAAATTGAGACGGAGGGAGTAATTACCTAAAATGAAGTCACAAGCATCCAATCATTTCTGAAGCTAGAAGTTAAAAGACTTAAACAAGAAAATTTTGTTTAACACAAGCTATGAAGTTAGAAGCATCTAATCATTTCTAAAGCTAGAAACTAAAATGAAGTCACAAGCTATGAAGTTTTCTTAACACTCATAATACGCAACGAAAAATTTTTGAACTACAAGTTGTAGGAACAATTTTTACAACTAATGCTAGTAGTTAACAAGTTGTAGAAACAATTTTCAAAAAAATTCTCGATTATTCGAACTACAAGTTGTAGAAACAATTTTTGAAAACCTCATGTGAAACCCTAACTTCACAAATTTCACATATTTGAAACCCTAACTTTAAAAATTTTAGAAATTTGAAACCCTAACTTTAAAACCCGAACTTCACAAATTTCACTAATTTTCAAACCATCTCTACACCCTACATTGATGAATGAGATAGAAGAGAATGAGAGATAGCAGCTTTTTCAACAAGAGAGAAGAAACTGAGAAGGAGAGATACCTTCTTCTTCTGGTGGTCGTAGCCCTAGATTGAACAACGTGGGTCGCGGTGTGGTGGATTGATTTCTTCTTCTTCTTCTTCTTCTTCTTCTTCGTTTGTTCGTTCGTCGTCGTCTCACTTCTCTCTGATCGCTTTCTCTCTCTTCTCTCTAGATGAACGTGAAAATGAGGCGGCCAGAAAAAGTGGAGGGTTTTGTATACAACCCCTTGACCCTCAAAGGGTCCATTTTAATTGAAAGGGATCACGATTAATGAATGAGGCAGCCTAGGCCATTGGATAAAATCCAACGGCTGTGGAGAGAGGACCGGATTTAACGCAATATCAGGGAGCCCGAAGGAGAAGTGAATAGTTATATATATAACCTACTCACCATTTAAATGAACAAGTAATTGTCTTTTACAAATTCTTAACAAATCAATAATTATTAATTTTTCCTGGAATTTCTCTTGTAATCCGGTTTCAATAGCTTTATGTATTTTTTTAATTATTATGTAATTATTGTTATTATAATGAAATTAATCCATTTAGTTTATTAAAATAACAAACTGGGGGCAAAAAGGTAATTTGTCCTCTTATCCTATCAAATCCACCCACCAAATTCTATTTCTCAAAATACCATCCAAACACCTCATTAACAAATTCATCCTTCTTAAAAGGTGGGATCACTCCATTACATATCCACCTTCAAATCCCCCATCATTATAAATCCACCCAAAATCATCTCCGGCATCCAAATGGGCCGTAGGTGGGCTTAATGTTCTCGACGAAGTCTAAAATATCAACGGATCAGGGAAGGGCCCGTAAATGAGCTAGACAGGACCGTCCAGTGTCATATGATCCATCATATAATTTCGACTTCTCAACATCATCAAACCCAATCAGTCAATTGTAAGAAAACAATTCAATTCAAAAACGAAAAAAAAAAAAACCAAAAATGGAGCAGAAAAACAAGAAGAGAGAAACATAATGACCGTACTATAGAAAAATTCAGTTAAATCACCACTACTTGAAATTTAACTCCGAACTTCAATTTAATCACCAGAAACTGAAAAAATATCATACAAGATACAAGTACATCCATATACCATAGTATGAAATAAAGGACAACACATGTTATTTATTTAAATATAACACATTAAACAAGTTTGCCAGCTTCAATGGCCCTAAAACTTGGATTATTAAACAAATTCCATATTTATTATTGAGGACAACACATGTTATTTATTTAAATATAACACATTAAACAAGTTTGCCAGCTTCAATGGCCCTAAAACTTGGATTATTAAACAAATTCCATATTTATTATTGATTCGGAAGTACTTTAGCCCTAGTGTTGAACAGAAGACCAAGAATTTGCCTCAATCCAATTGTAGGCTATAGGGCTCAAGAAAGCAGCAGGTATCCCGAAAGAACTGACCAAGGCTAGTGCATGGGGCCGGAGCTCACTGCACAGTTTAGCCACTTCTTTTCTCACTGCAGCAGCATTGTCCGGTGATAAGTAGCCATATCGGAGGAACGAGCTATCTTCTTCCAAGCTGATCAATGCATACATGATTCTCACAAGGCCTAATATATCCTGCAAGGTGGACACGCGTATCATTACTCTCTGATGCCTTCCGGCATCCAATTTACACTTCAGAACTATAGTAGAATTTTTGCATCAGAAAAAGAAGACCAAAAGTTCTCCAGTGGGGAATTCTCAAAGAGAGAAAACCTGAGATGACTATCTAACCACCAACTTGTACTCTCTATTGTCTTTCTGTTTTGCATTTCATAATCCTCTATTCCATTAACTAGACAGAAGACTGGAAAAAACAGACCAGATGAGACAAATTCATGTGTGATGTCAAAACTTCTGCATTAAATCCTATTTTTTTACTGTTGCTAAGTTGCTGAATTTCTCAGTTACAAAATGACATACTGTCATATCCTAGCTAAGTTGGCCCCGTTACATTGCTTTACTTGTGGTTGAATGTCGATAAATAAAATGCAGAGAGACACATCATGGTTCCACTGGCAGCAATGGGAAATTAGACAAATGACCAATCTCACCAGAGTAAGTCAAATACTTCAGTTTCCCAAATTTGTGAATGGTAAAATTTTGCAGTCATCTATTACACCATAATCTCACATCTCCCTTTAGATGTTGAAATGGGAAGCACCTAACCCTGTACACTTACATACTGCTTCTTCAGACTAAGTTATCAAACAGCTGCCTAGATTTACCTCGTTTTTCAGAGGGCAGAGAACAAACCCACAATACATGCCTATGGAGATATATGGAGATAACAGCTCATGAGATTTACCTTCAACGGGCCACTAGATAAAGCCGCCTCAGCCTCTATAAAGGTTTGGAAAATTGCTCGATCTGAGAAGGCCTTGCCCAAGTCCTCAGCAAGTTGATAACTCTGGTTGGAAGAAAGAATTACGTAAGGGGAGAGAGAGAGAGAGAGAGAGAGAGAGAGAGAGAGAGAGAGAGAGAGAGAGAGAGAAGACATCAGCACATGGAGCGGTGAAGGATTACCAGAATAAATGCATATTCTTTGCTTTGTCCCTGATCTTCGTGAGCTGAAACTTCTGCAGCAAAGCGACTAAGTAGATCCCGCTCTCTTAGGCAAAATATATCAGTCTGCCAAATATAACTATGAGAATCCACCTCATTAAATTGACAAGAATCACTATGATATCCATAAAGCTAAGATTCTATTACCTGGAATTCGATGCTCCTGAGGGTAGAACTCGTGAGCTGAGAAGGGATGACAGGACAAGATTTGTTCATATGTTCCAGACCCAACCCTTTGAATGCTCTGTTCCTCTTCTTGGCTGCTATATATTCAGCAAGAAGTGCCTTGCTAACCTAAGTTGGTAAAAATCCCATCCATTAACTCCAGTTCACTAAAAACCTAGCTCAATTAAAAAATGTTTTGCTTTGACTAGTTTGCAAGTCCGAATTTATATCCATGTTTCAGGAATTATTTCAAAGTAAAACATTCACCGCTACTGTTGAATTCACAAAATTTAAATGAATGATCCAATTGAACACCAAAATTCTCTCAAATGCCACAACTAACATCTGATTCATCATTTTTCCATGTTGGACAAAAATATGCCCAGTCACACGAAGTTTGTGGACTTGCATCAGCGCTGCAACTGCAACTTATATTTTGATGCATGTTTTATCATAACCAAAGAGGCGAAGACCATACTACAACAATACCTGTTGCATAAGAACGTTGTTATCCCCCTCAAATGTGGATTGCACATCGAATTCACCTTTCAGATTGCCAACGCGATTTTCAGTCTTCAGACCCTGTCCACCACAAGCTTCACGACATTCCTGATCCATACAAAAGAACTTCTCATGAGGACATTTTACAGGAATAGGATGGACTCAGCAACCTTGAAATTATGTTGTATGACCTGAAGAGTTCGCATGTTATGCCAGGTCAATGTAGCCTTGAATGCACTTGAGACCACATGGATGGTTTTGTTTGATTCAGGTGTCCTCGTCACAAATAATGTTTTCAAATAATTACCAGCAAAACTCATAGCATATCTGCAGCACGATCACGAAAGCAATGCGTCAGAGTAGAAGAACTCAATTCAAAACAACATGAGATGAGTCACAACAATGCATTACATGGTCAACTCATTCACCATATATATTCAAATAGCTTCAGGCTGTGTACTTTCTGATTTTTCCTTTTTTCCTGATCTCTTCAGCTGTTTAATTTCCAGGGAAAAAAAAAAAAGATTGCAGTAACTGGGCCTTTAAGCCAACATAAAAATCATCGTAGTAGTTACAGCTACTTTTCCTAAATGAAATAGGATGGAATGTTTCGGTATTAGCTATCAGCCTATTACTATTTTATATTTGGGGCCACACCCTAAATAAAAACAAATTGTTTTACAGAAGCAAATTGGCTGGTATATGGGAAGGTGTGGCCCCATGGGACTCAAACTTGGCTGGTATATGGGATCGTCCACAGTAGTTTGTTTAGAAAATAATTGGTGGAAACAAAAACTAAATCTAATCTTGCCAAAGGTTAGGTCTGTCTCCTATCCATCCCCCGCCCATACCCCCAATTATTGGGGACTAAATGGGTAAAGTTATTGTATAGTTATTGTTGTACTAAACATTGAAAATGAAGATAAATAAAGTGAAGCGAAGTCCCCCGTCTCCAAGGTTCCAACAAAATATTAATTACCCAATAGCTAGCTTTTGCGGTTATTTCTACCTAAGACCGTGTAACATGATATCATAACTCCCTCCGTCCCATATTTGCTTTTCCTGTACGGGAGAATCCAACTTATAAAGGGGGCATGCAACTAATGCATGTCCTCAAGAAGTTTGATAATATTTCCACTGTTACTCCTTACTCTTTTCATAAAAAACTACTTTTATTTAAGAGGACTAATTTTAGAAAATTAATCACTTTTTAGTTTGACTTGTCAAAAAGGACTACCATTTTGAGACATCCCAAAATAGAATCCTTGACAAGCAATACGGAATGGAGGGAGTAGGTACCAAGGACAGGAATGGGTAGGGTGCATCTGCCTGCATGCGGCAAATAATACGGATGAAGTTCCACATCGCTTGGGTAATCAAGTAATATGATGTATGCAAGCATGAGGGTACTCTCACTTCAATAGCTAGCTTTTCGGGTTGAGCTCTACCCAAGACCATGAAATAGTAACAACCATAAAGCCCTAAATACTTAGCATTCACAGTTACAGGAACACGGTAAATTCATAATGGCCCTTTCCAAACAAACTCAAAAGTTATATATTGTAGTATGGTCCTTGTGGACTTGACTTGCACGATCCAAATTCAGATTAGCATTATCTCACCTAAACCATAAACAATACAAAAGCTATTACTAATAAGCAATAAAACCTTGCCCCGTCTATGCATTTGAAGGAAGTTGTCTATGAACAAGCCAGAAGTTGTGACTTGAAAGTTTTAAAATTCTTACATACTGCAGTCCAGTTGGTGAGAAACTTACGTCTTTGCAAGAAGAGGTAAGAGCCGCCGTTGATGACTTGGATAATCAAGCAAAAGAACTTCAGGCCCATTAGGTGTAACTGAAAATGCTCTCCTGCTCAATGAGTACCTTATGGCAATTGCTAAACCAATCTGAGAAGAGAAAAGACAAGATAAAACATCCGGAAGAATCCAAATATTTTGGGTTGGGGATGATTCATAAGTTCCCTTATCCCTACGTACAAGCACAGCGAAAACGACAGACACATTGGGTGAACTCTATTACCTTTGACGAGTAAATTGCACTAACAGCAATTGTTACACGACCAGAAGTCAATGGGGCCATGAATGCCGCAAATCTCTGTAAACAGATAACTACGGGTCAGTTTAACAAAAACAAATGTTAACTAAGATTGCCAGTAGGTCTATGCTACCGAACCATCTTCCCTTTGGAGTTTGGACCAGCAGATTGAGAGCTAGAAAGATCTATAATTCTATTCTTGTCGATCATGCCGATTTGAGCGAGATGAGAAAATAAGACTTGAGTTAAGGTACTTACCTGATCTGGATTTTTTATTGCACTGAGGTATTGGCCATCAGGAGAAACATCAGCTACAGAATTCAACAAATTATCTCGGGGAATCCGGACATTGTCAAACCTGGAAAACCACATAATGGTAAAACGTTTCAATTTCTTCGCATCTACAAGTGTTTGCCAAAGTGGGTAGGGGAAACAACAAAAAGTGTTGCTTTTACCAGATTCGACCATTGTCAACACCATTTAAACCAATCTTATGACCACAATCGGCTATGCGGATGTTTGGACAGATGTTGCCATTTGCGTCTCTTATCTGGGCTATAAAAGCATGGACCCCGTGATTGTTTCCATCTATATTGAGCTGTGAAAATACTACTGTGTGTGTTGCATGCTGAAAGCAAAAAAGAACATGTCAATTCTAAGTTATGCTGATACATGAACAAAGGGAGTCATCCAATTTCTCACATTAGCTGCTCCTCCAATCCAATACTTCTGAGCTGATTCACATGGAGTGTTGATGACAAACTCCCCGGTGCTTGAATCATATGTGGTGACTGTTTCAATGCCTCGGACCTAAACCATACATAAACCATGAAGTAATTACCACAAGGCACAAACTATGGAAATAGAACTACATAAACATGTCAAAAATCCTAGACTAAATGATGGAACAACCTTCACATACATTACTTCCATGCCCCAACTCAGTCATTGCAAAGCAACCCTTGACCACATAATTTTCAGTGTCCCTCAACCACTTCTCATGATGATGCTTTGTGCCAAAAAATTGGATGGCACCGCCCCTACATTCATTGGTTAACAGAGGACTTACAGATTAATCATGTAGATCTTTTCATATGGATACAATTAATAAGATGTTTTTTTTTTCTATCTGAATGCCAATTAATAAGATGTTACATACAGTAGAAAGCAGAAATGATCCCTTCTAGTAAAATTCAACATGGAACTATAGAAATATCTGTGAAGAAATATACAGCTAAAAGTAGGACTCTAAGCCAAGCAACCTAGGTCAGTTGCCCTGGTCTTCAGACGGTAATTGAATATCTAAAAAACAAAATATGAAGCTTGTTTCAAAGAATACTGCCAGAGTTTCTGCAGAACAGGTGAAGACAAAGGTAAATAGAGTACCAAAAAACATTAAATCATAACAATGTGTACATTAAAAAAAATCATTTTTTATTTAACTTAGAAAAGCCTGAAAGGCCATTGTACAATTGGAAAGTAGGGAAAAGAGGCAGAATCTAAAAGCTGAGACTTCCACATGTCAAAGTCATCCTACAACCTCCATTCAGCAAAGATAACAAAGTTAAATACGAACAAAGCTCACACCAGTAAATGGTAATTGTTCTCATCCATTGGACCAGAGTGTCAATACATTTTTTGTGGAACAGTGCTAATACATTTTTTATCAAAAAAATCGAATACCTCTCTCCCAAGGGCTTCCAACAAAAAAACATATTATATGTACAAAAGTAGGAGTGCTTTTCAGCTGCAACTGTCCAAGTGTCAAATCTTCCTAAACCGATAAGCTTAGGGCCTGTTTGTTGACGGCTCGATTGTCAGGCAGATAAGATTTTGGGTGGATAAAGAAGAGGCAGGGTGTTAGTGGGAAAAGGAAGGGAGATAAGAGGGAGCCCCACCTAGGATTAGCTAACCCGGGCTAGTAAAAATTCCAAATTACCCCTCAAACTATTTTGTATTCTCCATGCAATCATTTAATGAAGGCAACAAAGTAAACCAAGTAATTTATCATATTATCCACCCACATCAACTGCTACACCAAGTAATTTATCATATTATCCACCCACATCAACTGCTACTCAAAGCAGGTATAAGCTAATCTCCCCCTCCTTAACTAACCCCCCCATCCACCTCTTATCTATCCTTCTTCCTTATCCACCCAAACCAGTATTTGCCCGACAAACGAGCTGTTAGAATACTGGAACATGTATCCAAATAATTCAACATGGGGCACCTTGATCCATCAAGAAAAACTTATTCGTTATATGTCGCAAGGTGCTTTGACATAAGATAATGTTATTATTACAAATGCACCTGAAACAACCTAAATTCCATCCATGTGAGCGGCTCAAAACATTTCCCTTCATACAAACAAGAACTAGATGGCAAGACTCCTGAAGAAAATGCCAATGTGATTACAGATCCCAATGAATCCCATGTTCGCAAAGAACTAGATTAGGAAATCAGTTCTGAATTCTGATCACTTTATCCACCTAGAATCACATTTTCATACTAAGTAACAACCCAACCCCCATCCTCCCCTCTAATGATCTAATATTCAGCCTGCAAGGCTCAATCCATAAAAAAAAAATTAAATGCTGAACTCCACAAAAAAATCCTCCAACATGTCCTGAAAAAATTCCTACACTTAGTCCTACCATCTGAAGGAGACTGCTTCAGCAATTAGATTTTTTGGCTTCCCACTCCTAGCTATCATATATACTTATTTGCAGGCATCTGGCATCCACACATACAGCCGCCCATTTACGACCGGCTGAGACATCTAATTCCACTAGAGATCTACATTTACACCATAAGTAAACCACAAGGACCAAGGGAGGGGTTGCCAACAGCCAAGGGTGTCCACGGCCAACCCCAACTATTGAGTAATTACAATAGCACCTCTAAAACTTCTCCTAACATGACATCCTAATTTCTTGAAAATTCTTCTCAGTGCATCTAATTATTTCAAGAATATCTTTCAAAAGTATAGAATCACTGTACCATGCAATTCTTACAAAACTAATTAGTATTGGATTATATCATACTCCAAATTTGTTTGTCCACTTTTTAGCTTTTGCTTCTCCCAAAATATTTGTCCAATGGATCAAAAGCCACCACAGTTCCCTTTTTTTTCGTTTGAACTTTCAAAGACTAATGGATCAAAAGCTACAAAATTCCCATTTTTTCCCTTTATCTTGAGTTCAAGTAATGTTTTATAGAATGTTAAGATGGTAACTTTTGGAAAGATAGGTGTAACGAATATGTTTCCCTTGAAGAGTTGTATTCCTCAAATTGAACAAACAAAAAATACAAGTTGTATACCCTTGTTAAAGTAACGTCCCTTATTTCCGTCCCGTTTTCTTGGTCTCTTTTGGGATTTCCAACCTTTTAAGGGAGCATGCAATGTATGGTTCCCCAAAAAGTGGGTTTTAATTTACATCATTGTCCTTTAGTTCTGACTAATGAAACTATTTTTAAACATTTATGTTAGCTTAGGAAATCTACACAATTCTGTTGTTTGACTTTTCAAAAAGGAAACCATTTTTGAGGGAGTATTGTTTATGATGGACCTGGAGTGCCCCATGGATTTGATTACACAATGCCACTCCTTGTGACCGCTATGCAAACATACTTGTGGGTGCAATGACAAATGTCATAAAAGACTTAATTGAAACCCTCCCTAACACCAATTAGTTTTAGGAGAGATGGTGGAAAAGCGGTCCGACAAGTGGTATCAGAGCCTGGAGGTAATGGCTTCAAATCATTGGAATGTCAATTGTTGGGTTCGGGGGGGCCCCATGGATTTGGTTACCCTATGCCACTCCCTATGATCGCTCTACAAACTGACTTGCTGGTGCAATGTCGAATGACATAGAAGACTTTATTGTAAGCCTCCCAACCACCAATTGGTTTAAGAGAGATGATGGAAAAGTGATCTAACAGATTAGAAGTTAACTTCTTTTCTAACTTACCTTGGCCACAAAGTCAGCCCCGAGGTAAGCCACTAGACTTAGGCGACCCCCCACCATGGGGCAACAAAAAAAAAATTGTATACCCAACATAAAAAACAAATAGTTTCATATTAAACGAAGAAAGCCCCTTCCAATACTAACAGGGAGGAAACGTGAAAATCACTTGTCCCCAGGCCATTCAAACTCAAAACTTTGAAGACAATCGCCAATGGCCGGCGCCTTGGAGACTCCAGATGTAAGCGATGGCGGCCGGAGACAATCTGAGTTCGAAAAACCCTCCCTGAATCAATCTAATGTCACTACATATTCCGGAATCCGAAATCCAAACTCAACTCCAAACTCCTCTGGGCTCTGATCCTAAACTCAGAACTCCTCTCCAAGTTTCATATTAATGGAGTATCTTAGTATTGTAGTATTGTCTATACTCTCCCAAAAGTGAATGCCCCATTAACAGTAAAGAATACGTAAATAAGATTGAAAAGAATCAAGATTGTGTATTTTTTTAATTCCCTGTTCATAACTTGTAGAGTATTATTCATTCATAACTTTCCTCAGTACATGAAGAACTCTCGATCTGTATTCTTTATTATTCAGGAAGATTCGAGACTATTGCTTAACTTGAAGCAAATTTTTGTTTATTGCCCCACCACAGAATATTGTTTAATCTTTTACGTACGAATTGCATAAGAAAAACCAATTACAAAAAGCGGGATGAGGGTTATGCGGCCAGTACCAGCTAGGATTGTGGGGAAGTCTTAATGACTTTGAGTTTTTGCTTTTTTGACTCGTATGTCATTTTATTTTTCACAGTGAGTGCACAACCAAGCTTGGGGTCACCTTCAACCTCCAAACCAAACTGACCTCATCTAAACGCGTCCTACCAAATTCAACAATTACAATAATGGAGATCCAGTCCAACCCCGGAACTTAGGGCATCTCTAGTGGACTACCTAAAAGAGTATCATATAGTGCCCTAACTAGTTAACTGAAAAAAACTCAAAAAATGGTCTCTAGTGGACAAAAAATAACTCCCTAAAATCTTAGGTGTCACCCCTCAATCTCTAAAGTGCCCCAAGTCACTACTTAAATCTGGGGAGAGACTTAAGGAGAGAGGAAGAAGAGAGAGAGAGAGAGATAGAGAGAGAGAAGGGAAGGAAGAGAGAGAATAACTTTAAGGAGAGAGAAATGAAAGACTTAATGAATATACATATAGATATAGGTAATCCACATTCTACATTAGCTAGCTAATTAAGTTCTTAACACATAAAATAGGGCCCACGTATGCTTAAATGTACACTTTAGCAAACATTTTTTCAGGTAGTCCACTAGAAATGCTCTTAGAATGGCCGGCCTGTTTTGGACGGTAGAACAGGGGAAGGGGGAGTCAACTATCCAAAGAGTCCCGAAAGAAAGTGGAACTCCTAATCCGCTTGCTACCTTACAACAAAACAAGAAGAGAAAGGCAGTCGTTTGAGCTATTCTACGATAAAGATCAGTCTCCAATGACAACACAATTTAACATCGGGCCGGCACTGCTTGGGCTCGGCCACCCCAAAACTTTCCATTTCTAGCTTTCTCCTCTAGTAATTAAACCCAAAAAAAGCACTAAAAACACAACACACACACACAAAAAAAAAAAAAAAACGCGCACCATAAAAAGAAGTGAACGCCAAGCTTAATTGAGAGCCCGTGATCAAACATCCCAACAACTTCCAACAACGCCAGCTTCCTCAGCTCAGCCTCGGGCCCTTTCCCCGTAACCCACCCTTCAAAAACCCCTCTTTCCAACAAATACTCAATCCTCCTCATAGTCATCTCCCTCTGCTGCTCCATCGACTGGTTATAATCCGGACCCACAAAAACCCTCCCCACGCCCCTCTCCCTAGGGCAGAACAGCTTGCTCTGCATTATCAGCCCGAACAGCCAATCGCGATCCGCCAAGTTGTGGCCGTCCAACAAGGCCCGCATGTGGCGCGTGTCGAATTGGGAAGGATCGGAGAGGTCTGGAGGGGTGTAGTTGAGGCAGGGGAGCGGGAGGAGCGGCGGTGGGGTTTGGGAGGTGGGGAGGAGGTGGTCGGTGAGGATTTTGGCGCGGAATGCGAGGCGGTCGAGGGAGGAGGCCATTGGTGATGATTTTGGGATTTGGGATCGGAGGATTTTTGGTTTTCCACAGAGAGAGAGAGAGAGAGAGAGAGAGAGAGAGAGAGTCGGAATGGAGGGAGGAAGACGGGGTAAAAGAGGCAGTTGAGAGGAAGTATCTGTCCGGGTTAGACGACCAAGCGTGTGTGGCAGCTTTTTTGGTCTTATTCTGTATTTTTGAAAAAATTTAAGAGTTTCGGTCAAAAATTTTTACTTTTTCGATTCTTCTCGTCGAGACGGATTAATAAGTCACAAAAATTTGACGCAAAACTAAAAAAAAATGAATAAAGACAAAAAAAAAGAATAATAAAAAGTTATTTTACTACTTAGGCCAAACTTAACCTCAATTTCCGTATTTATTTAGCGGTTACGGAGTTTACACACTCAGCTCTATATATGTGACGAAAAAGTTCGTTGGAATATCACATGACCGTTCGTGAAAACTGCAGAATGATTTTTTTAAATTGATGTCTGCAATTTTCGTATTTATTTATCGGTGTCGAGATTCATCACGTATGACACAACAATTTTTTTCACCGTATATTATGTGAGTTTCACACTCAACTTTATAAATATGTGGTGACAAAGCGCGTTAAAATATCATACGACGGTGTTCTCGGAAGCCAGAGAATGATTTTTTTGGAACTGGGTAGGTGTTGCGCAGCGTGTTATACGGTCCAACACCTTTTTGACAATCGAAGACATCCACCGTGTAGAATTCGTCGAGTATTACAAATGTCCCAAAAATCAAATTGATTAAGTATCGTTAAGTACCTCATCGGAACACAAATAAGTTGAAAAAAATTGGAACACACATGTCTTAAAACATTGGATGAAAACCATTGAAATCATTTTTTTTAACATATTTGTGTTCCGACGAGGTACTTAACGATATCCGATTGAGTTGATTTTTGGGACATTTATATTACTTGACAAAGTCTACGCGGTGGACGTTTTCGATCATTAAAATGGTACTGACTCGGTGCTGAAATGGGACCGCACAGCACTCAACTGCGCAGCACTCCCCCTGTGTTCGATTTTTTCCCGTAAATTATGGTCTGATGTCATTTCTTGAGATGCGTGATATCTTCGTTATCTGTTGAATTGGATAGGAATCTTGCTATGATGTAACCAAGCGGTTCTGGGATACCATGCTCCCAAATTGTACAAGTACAATGTTCACCATTGGATTTGATTCAAGAGAAAAGAATATGCACCGTTCATTTCTGCAAATTATTTAGTGCTGCTATTGTTTAGAAAAAGATGTATTTATCCTCCCAGTCTTAGAAAATAAAACAGATGGTTGCAGGGTGATTAGTCTGGAATTTCAAAATAAAAAAATAAGTTAAAACATATACTCCTATTTTTTAGTAAAACTTTTGTCAAAATTTAATTATAAAGACAAAGGTAAAAAAAAAGTATGAGAATTTCATCTATAAATTTAACTATTACCAATTTACCATTAATGCCACTTAGAGAGGTCTGACATTTTTTGGGACAACGGGGTGTTGTGCACTGTGTAGTGCACTCCTCGGCCATCCGATCGTGTTTTGGACAATTCAGATGTGTTTGACAATTTTGATTTATTTATTTATTTATTTTATCGGTTAAAAATCAATGTATATCTAGCCGTCCAAAACACGATTGAATGGCCGAGGGGTGCAAGGCACCGTGAATAGCTCCTCCGGTTCCACTTTTTAAGAGACACAAAATAGTGAAAGTAGACAAATAAATTAGGACGCATAATGTAATTGAAATTGAACTATTCAATTAGTTAAATATACTGGTCAAATCAATTGATCTACTGTAGTCAATTGTATCGATCCTCATTTAGGAATGAGATTCTTTCTGACTAGCCCTCTTTTGGGAGGGTGTTCCCATCTAGGCCCCTGTGTCACACTCTTCTATTTAGGTCATTTTCACACGTCAGTGGCATACCACATCTAGGTGTTACGTTTTTCCTACCAGTGAGACTTCTCTCAGAGAGTGAGAGTGAGTGAGTGATAGAGAGAGAGAGAGAGAGAGAGAGAGAGAGAGAGAAGGGCAATTACAACACTATGCAAGTAGGGTAATTATGACACTGTGCACATAGTGTTTTTTAAAGGCTACTACTGACACACGTGCTAACCTGTAGGGGTTCAATAGAAGTGAAACATATTAAAGTGTTTGGATGGGACAAAAAACCAAAAATGGGACCGGCATAGAATTTCCCGTTTAGAAATAGCAACGAGTTAGGTTTGGATTGAGATTACTTCTTCCATACCCGAACCCCAAACTCCATGCTCACATCTATACATGTACCCATGCCCCAATAAGGGATACTTAAAAAGTCACCACACAGCCATATGAATAACAAGTATTGCCCAATTACACTTCGAAGAAAGAGGCAAATAAACAGAAGAATTTATAAAACTTAAGAGATAAAATAGTCATTAATTAAATACATATCTTAATATGTAACAATAATATTAAGTTCAATATTCAAATCAATCCGCAAACAATACTTAAATAAGTGTGAAGAGAATCGATATTTTACTTTTTAATTTCTCATTAATAATTTGTAGAGTATTGTTTATTACTCCCTCTGTCCCAATTTTATAGTCTCTCATGGGAGTTTGTGCCACTTTTCAAAGTATTATACTCTCTCCGTCCTAATTTTATGGTCCCTCATTTTATTCTAACCGGATAAAAAAACGATTATATCTTTCAATCGGTAATACATTTTATATGCAATATGGATTTTGTTTGATAGATCTTGATTTAATCTAATAAACAAAATGTTCAAAATCACCTAAAATATTGTAGATTATAAGATATAACACTTTGAAAAGTAGCACGAACTCCCATAAGGGACTATAAAATTGGGACGGAGGGAGTATTTTATAATCTACAATGTTTTAGGTGATTTTCAACACTTTGTTTATTAGATTAAATCAAGATCTATCAAACAAGATCCATATTACATATAAAATGTATTACCAATTAAAAGATATAATCGTTTTTTTATCCGGTTAGGATAGAACGAGGGACTATAAAATTGGGACGGAGGGAGTAGTAACCTCATTCAAACCACGAAAAAATTGTATTCTTTATTCTTCGTCAAGATTGAAGAGTATTGTTTATTCTTCCAATATTTTTTTCCTTATCACCCACCATAATATATTGTGTGATCTTTTATGTAAAAATTGTATAAGAAAAACCAATTACCAAACGCAGGACGAGGGTTATGCGCCACCAACAGATAGGATTGCGGAGAAGTATTAATGATTTTATTTTTGTTTTTTCAAACTTGTATATCTTTTTTATTTTTTACTACTTAACAGTAAGTGCACAATCTAACTTGGGGTAGCCCTTCAACCACAAAAATGACCTGAACCTCAGTTTGTCCAACCTAATTCAATGACTAAAATAATGGAGATCCGACCCAATCCCAAAACTTGGAACGGCCGGCCTGATTTGGATATTAGAGCTGGGAGTCAATGATCTGAACACCTTGTTCGGTTTGAGTCTGAAGACCCACTCTGTACGATTCCTAATAAAATTTTCTTTCTATATCTCTTTACTCATTACCCAAATAACCTCCATCAAAACTCAAACCAAACAAAGCCGAAAAGTGCCTATGCCCCTCCTAAAGGAAAGTGAAATTCCTAATCCACTTGACACTTTACGAGTAAACAAGAGGAGAAAGGTAGCCGTTTTGAGCTGTCCCCAATGACAATACAATTTAACATCTGGGTTGGCACTGCTTGGCCAAGTCAAAACTTGCCAGTTGTAACTTCTTCTCTGGGTCTAAACCCAAAAAAATACTAGTAAAAAAAAACAACAAAAGAGAAGACATTACCACGCACCATAAAAGGAAGTGAACGCCAAGCTTAATCGCGTGTGAGAGATCAAAAATCCCAATGACTTCCAAAAGTGCCAGCTTCCTCAACTCATCCTCGGGTTCTTTCCCCGTAAGCCACCTTTCAAAAACCCCTCTTTCCAACAAATACTCAATCCTCTTCATAGTCATATCCCTATGCTGCTCCATCGACTGGCTATAATCCTGACCCACAAAAACTCTCCCTGCACCCGTATCCCTAGGGCAGAACAACTTGCTTTGAGTCATCAACCCGAACAACCAATCACGATCGACCAAGTTGTGGCCATCTATCAAAGTTCGCATATGGCGCGTGTCGAATTGGAAAGGGTTGGTTAGGTCTGGAGGGGTGTAGTTGAGGCAGGGGGAGGGGAGGAGGGGAGGTGGGGTTTTGGATAGGGGGAGGAGGTGGTTGGTGAGGATTTTGGTGCGGAATGTAAGGCGGTCGAGGGAGGAGGCCATTTTTTGAAGTACTGCTAAAAAAATTGTCGCTAAAAGTGATCTTTGGCGTAGTGAGTGAGAGAGAGAGAGATCGTTGGAATGGAGTGAAGAAGATGGGGGAGAGGTTGAGATGAGTATTACGGATTGGCCACACCTCAAAGCATGATGCTCGGTGCAATCCCACTCAACCAATATGAAATTATGAATAACTTATCAATTTTACAAAATAGAGCTATTTATGAAAACTAATAAATTATTCATGAACCACTAAAAACTAGAAACTGTGGTTGACGGGTATTGTAAGCAAACGTCGTTCATAATAGAGTCCACTGATTTATTAGAAACCATTGAGGTACCAATTGTGTTCTAAATCCCTCCTGCCTGAAACAAATAAAAAAATAAAATTGGAAATTTGTTCAATGACGATACTTAGATTGGATGACAATTGACATGCATACCCCACCTAGAATATGGTAAGTTTTTTTTTGTCTTTTTTTAATCGGCAAAATATACCAATATATATTAAACTCAATTACGAGTACTTCGAGGGGATCCCTACCTATGTTAAGTTGGTGAATATATTTAACAAATTAGCAACACCCATTTGGAAGTTGCAAATATAATTATCAAGTTGATCAAGTAGGTTGCTCATAGTTATCATGATTGAAGCATCAAATTAAACATTAGCGATATTTTTGCAAATTATTCAGTGCTCATATTGTTTAGAAAAAGATCTACTTCTCCCAATCTAAGAAAATAAAACAGACGATGAAAATTATGTTAGTCTGAAATTTTTTTGTTAGAGCATCCA
Organism: Vaccinium macrocarpon; assembly: GCA_022606695.1. NCBI lineage: Eukaryota > Viridiplantae > Streptophyta > Magnoliopsida > Ericales > Ericaceae > Vaccinium > Vaccinium macrocarpon. Next base: position 15,523,747 of record CM040180.1, read on the forward strand.
CATTGGTATAACCAAAACCAAAAAGTTGCTAAAGTTAGCAATGTTTGTTTAAAAAAGTGCTCACATTGGAATAACCAAACTTAGCAACCTCTTAGCAACTAACCAAATTTTGTCACTTGGATAACCAAAACTAGCAACCTTTTGCCAATAACCAAATTTAATGGACCCTACATCTACCCAATCAAGTACACCCACCATTACACAAAATGGCAAAAACCTTCTCTCTCCTCTCTTAACAATGTTTTCAAAAGTTTAATTTAATTTTTTTTTTCTTTTTCAAAAGTTTAATTTTAAAAAACTGGTTTTTTTCAAAAGTTTATTTTAAAAAACTGTTTTTTTCAAAAGTTCATTTTAAAAAACTGTTTTTTTTTTCAAAAATTCCTATTAAAAACTGTTCTTTTTCAAAAGTTCTTTTAAAAAAAACTGTTTTTTTTTTCAAAAGTTCATTTTAAAAAACTGTTTTTTTTTTCAAAAATTCCTATTAAAAACTGTTTTTTTTCAAAAGTTCTTTTAAAAAAAACTGTTTATTTTTCTTTCAAAAGTTCATTTTAAAAACTGTTTTTTTCAGAAGTTTATTTTTAAAAAATGTTTTTTTACAAAATTTATTTTTAAAAACTGTTTTTTTAAACCGTTTTGTACTTAAAGAAAATTCAAAATATTTTTTTAAAAAAATTTCAAAACTATTTTTTGTAGTTTGAAAAAGTAATGTGGCAAGTTTTGTTTATCATTTGAATAAGTGATGGAGGGTGTCCATTATTTTTGGTTATGGACAAAAAACACCAATGTGAGACTTGACATTGCTAACTTTAGCAACCTCTAAATGGATAACCAAAAGCTTATGTGGCAACTTTTGGTTATCCAATTTTGGTTAGACCATTGTGGATGCTCTTAGTCTGTAAATTTTTCCATTTTACTTAAAATATTGACCTTCTCCATTCATCTTTATTTGCCATAAACTTATCTTTTTGTAATTTTCGTGACAAATATTTGATTTTTGAAAAAAAAAACAAATTGAAAACTATTATTCGAAGTATAAGATGAGTTAAAACATATATTTTTTAGAAAAATTTTAGTCAAAATTTAATTATAAAGACAAAGGTAAAAAATTTGGTAATTTCACCTATAAATTTAGCTATTACCATTAATGCCATATGCTTGTATACTTTGAGAGGTTTAAATTTTTTTTGAGAGGTACAAAATAGTGAAAGTAGATAAATAAATTAGGACGTAGGAAGTAATTGAAATTGAAATGTTTGATTTATTGTATCAGTAGTTTAGTGGTTACTCCTCTACTTGCCTAAAGCGTAACGCCCCCAAATTTTGGGTTTGTTAATAAATAATACATAAATAATAAATGGGGTTTTACAGCAGTAACCCAAAAGGAATTACATAAATCTTTTTGCCAAATATAATCATTCTCTACAGGGTTGACTAGGTTTCTCTACTCCATTGCACGGCCGTCCATCCCGACAGTATCCTGTTTTAGCTCTGTAGGCCTTCAAGCCATAGTACTCCTCCTGTTCATCTCTATAGTTTGGCATAATACGTTAGAGTCGAAGAGTAACATCGTGGTATTATGTCAGGGTTACACGTGTGCAACACTGTGAGCGATAACGCCCAGTAGACTACACTACCCAATCCTTAACTAGCAATTCTAGACCAATACGATCACAACAAGAAATGCAGACTTGTTAATAGTAAATATCATGAATGCTATATGTCAGTGTCCATGTAGATCAGAGTGTAACAAGCACAGTAGAACAGTGTCTTGTATTAGTATCAGTGTCTTGTATCATCTTTTTATTTTCAACATTCTTCTTCAAATTTCAACCATGTCAATATCTCCCACCATTCTAAAAGTTATTATGTCATTTTTGTCTCCTTTCAATTGACGATCACCAACCTTTCTGCTCAAGGTCCGGTTGTTTTGTATCCAGGTGCACACTAATAGGATACAAGATCCATCCACCCCGCGACTCACACGCACATAGTCCCGACTGCCTTGTCTTACTGATCCCCAAAGTTAGTTTCAAGGTTCGTCCACTATGTGTTGTGCACGCTTAGCCCTACCACCAAGTTCACTCCACGAAAATGGGGTGGTGCTCTCGCAGCACTACCGTATCACTTGACCGTAACCACATCATGGCGCACACTCACATGACGGGTGGCGTTAAGACTGCATTACCGTTTTCAATTCCATTTCATCTCTTTTCATTTCATTTCCCAAAAACGCATTTCTCCGTGTCAAAACTTTTCATTCTCATCTCTTTTCTCATCAACAGCTATTCAAGCTTTTCTCGTAAATTGTGTCGTTAACCGTATCATGATGTGATCATGTTTTATGCTCAATCATGCTCAAAACGTGTCCATGCAATATTTCACGATAAACCTCACATAAAATAATACTTTTTTCCACGTAAAAAATACCACATAAAATAACGCCACCGAAAATCTTTATTTACTAGAAAAAAATCATTTCTTTCTTTTCTTTTAAAAACAAACACATATCTTTCTAGAGGAAGAATAATCTTTTCTTTTCCACATAATTTCACAAAATTGATTTTTGTAGACTTTATGACTAAGAAATGTTTAACTCATTCTGGTCAAATTTATATAAAAAAATTACTTTTAGTCAATCTTTCTTTTTCCTAAAAGCTTTCTAAAACTCTACTATTTTCCCAAGAAAAATTGCTAAGTAATCTTTTAAGAAATTTCTTAGGCTCTGTTTGCTTCGGGCAGAAAACGTTTTCTAGGAAAACATTTTCCATTGAAAATATTTTTGTTGTTTGGGTACAATGAAAAAGAAAAGTCAATGGAAAACTTTTTCCAAAATAAAAAAGTTGAAAGGAAAATGAAATAAGAGGCCTTGAAAATGTTTTCTGGATTTAAGAGGCGGAAAACATTTTCCATCAGCCTCAGCCTGTACCCCGATCTTCCCCGATCTGAGAATCACGCATGTCCCAACTCCCGGCCAATGTCATCTCTCTCTCTCTCTCTCTCTCTCTCTCACACACACACACACACACACACACACACCATCCCCCTCTCTCTCTTCCATTCTCTCCATCTTCAGACCTTAGCCATCTCACCCATTTGGTTTGTAAAGACCCGTTTTTTTTAAATCTTTTTACGAAAATAAAGTTGGGGTTTTGTGGGGAATGTTTTAAAAGTTCATTTGGTGTTCAAAAGGGTGAAAATTTAAAGTTTTGGACTCGTTGGATTTACACAAGTGAAATGGAGGGTGTGAGGTGTATTTTTTTGAAATGTGTGTTAAATAGGAGAAAGAAAGAACTACAAAATCAGTCCCCTCTCTCCCCATTACTGCCATCCCTCTCTCCTCTCCTTCTCCATTGTCTTGCTAAAACCCACCAAAAACACCTCTTCTTCAAGTCTCCTTCAAGATCCATGCATAAAATCACCTCCATTGCGCATATTGGAGCTTGAACCGTGTTTGTTTTGCCTCAAGAAGCTTGGTTTCGGGTTGAGCTCGTTTTTTTTTTTTGAAGCTAAGGTTTCAGATTTTGTGGATTTCAAGCTCAAATCTTCAATGTAGGGGAACAATTTCTACTCCCTCTAGTTGTATCTATGTGATATGATGTATATATCTTGTTCATCCAATTTCTCAAAATTATGTTTTTTTTCTTCCTCGTGGGTTTTGTTGAGTTTGGGTTCTTGAACTAAGGATTTGGTAGTTGATTGATGCAATTGATTGTTGTTTTACTCTCCCTCCATGCCCATTAGTTGTTTGACATTTCCAATTTTTGGCCTAAAACTTCATATATGCACTTGGGTTGAAGTTTCATGTTTTGAGAAAAATTCACAGAAAATCTAGGTTTCCCCAACCAGTCGTGCAAAAACTTCCAACTGGTTGGGTGCTTCTGAAATTTTCGCTAGAATCTGTCTCTACCCAACCAATTGGGCAAAAACTACCAAATAGTTGGGCTTTTCTAAAAAATTGTTCGTCTCTGTCTTGGCCTAACCAGTTGGGCAAAAACCTCCGACTGGTTGAAAAATGCTAAAATACTGTGTTTTTATTATTCGTTCTTTCCATGATCAATGGACGTCCTATTCTTCCCTCCGATACATCTTTTCATCATTCGCGTTGTCATGCGAGGTTGTGGGGAGACTTCGTGGAGGTGGTTTACTAATTCAAATAAGGACTCTTGGTTGTTTATACGTGTTAAATGAACTTGGACTTGTGTTGTGATAAATTAAAGGAAATGGATTGGGATTTAATAAGTGAACTAATATGGGTACTTATAAGATACATGGGCATTGGTGGAATATTTGAAAGACATGTGGGTATTTGAGAGACACGAGGTAACATGGTACTTGCAAGATACGTGAGGGAAACTTGTTGAGTACACATGGGTACTTATGGAATAAGGCACTTGCTAAATAGTTAGTTGACACGTGGGTACTTATGGAATAAGGGGACACACTAGTTGTATGTTGTGTGACACGTGAGAAGTAATTGACCATCAGGATGGTGTCAAGTATATCAAGTATACGCGCGCGCGCGCACACACACACACACATATATATAAATGAGATGCGATAGGTTGATTATTGATGTGTTGAGCGGGTACGTGGGTAAACTGTTGGCGTGATGTGGTATTGTGGTACTTATGTGAACTTGTAGTATGCCTTGGCAAATTGAGACGTATGTGAGTATTAGTGAGAGACATGAGGTAACATGGTACTTGTAAGATAAGTGAGGGAAACTTGTTGAGTACACGTGGGACACGATAGTGTTTGTAGGATCCGATAAGGCACTTGCTAGATAGTTAGTTGACACGTGGGTACTTATGGAATAAAGGGACACACTAGTTGTATGTTGTGTGACACGTGAGAAGTAATTGACCATTAGGGTGGTGTCAAGTGTATCAAGTATACGTACACACACACACATATATATAAATGAGATGTGATAGGTTGATTATTGATGTGTTGAGTGGGTACGTTGGTAAACTGTTGACGTGATGTGGTATTGTGGTACTTATGTGAACTTGTAGTATGCCTTGGCAAATTGAGACGTGTGTGAGTATTAGTGAGACACATTGGTGCTTACGGAATATGTTGATAAGTGTGTAGGCAAGGCGGGGTACAGGGACTCGCATAAATATTTAGATTAGTTTATGATGGGTGAGTATATATGTACATATAAGTAGGTGTGAAATATTTGGGGACGCGATGAATGGTATGTTATAACTAGTAGTTGCATGTGCGGTGTGTTGTGTGGCTAGAAGGATATAAATTGGTTAATTATTTGAAGTTTGGATTGTGGAAGTGTCCTCGGGTGATATGAGAAGTACTTTTACTTCAAATTGTAAGTGTAGAAACCTACTTGTAAATGTTGGTTTGCTTTATGCTCTTATTCGATACATGTTATTTATGCATATATGTTTTTGTTAGAGTCTGAAATCCAAAGGGGACACCTACTGGGCGAAGTTTATACTCTCCCCTTTGTTGTTTCAGGTTTTGCTTGAAGTGCAAGATGGAGTGCATGGTGTGCATGACATAGTTAAATCATGGCATGAAGGATCCTTTGAACATTGTAACCCTTTGTCCTTGTAAAATACTGACATCTTTAATGTAAAATCTGATGGGGGATTGGGAGCTTGCGACCTTGGATTGTATTACAAAAGTTACTTCCCCAAGTGTAGGGTTTAGGTATCGCGTAGCATAATAACCGGAAGTTCGAGTCGAGTCCATAAAGACTGAATGCGCTGAGCGTGAGTGTTGATTCGCAAATGATGGTTTAGCCTTAAAGTAGCAAACTTGGCTTTGTAGTTTGGGGGTGGAATTCACTTAACTTCGTGAATGATGCGAGATTAAAAAAGACTAATTAAAATAAGGCTAAGTCAAGGGATTCACAACACCCATGCCATAGGCTAATTCATTCTCCTCTAAGATAACCGGCTCGGGGACATCGTTAAATAACCCCGAACGAAAGATTTGGTTCTTAAACCCGTTTGATTAGAAATGGTGTTTCTTAAATAATAGGATTCTTGTGTCATTTATACAAATATTTTGATTGACATCGCCCTAAATCACACGCGTGCCAAGTGGTCAAGCCCTTGGCTACGTGTGATCAAAGAGATTAAAAAATCCCAATTTTGATATATAAAATAATCTGTACTCTTTGATTAACAAGCAATGTTTGCATTATGATGAGGAGAGTGAATGAACCAAAGTCACAGGGTTCTGCTCACCCCATGACCGAGCCTATACCAACTACTCAATCATAACTACATGAAACATGACTATTTTTTGTAAAGGAAATAAAGAACATGACATATAACTTTATAAACAGATTTTTATGGAAGATTATAAGTCTACTTACAACATTAATACTTGAGAAAATCACAAACAACACATAAAAGCTTGAGTTTTCAAAGGAAAAGGCTAGGTGATGAGAGATAAGATTTAACCGGTAAAAACGGAAATAAACTAGATTTATATAAAGGTCTTAACATGTACAACATTAAAGAATGAGAATTACCTTGAATCTAAGTGAAAATGCATGAAAACCTAGAGAGATGGTAGAGCACAAACTAAGAGCAAACTAAAGGAGGTAGAGAGAGAGAGAGGGCAAATTAAGAACTAACCCTAAAAGTCTGAGTTTTAGGCTTATAAAGCCCCAAAAAGTCGTGCCAAATAATTATAAAAATGCCACAAGATATTTTAGATCGGGCTAAAAAAGTGCAGAAAATTTGCAGGGATACCGGTATCTCATTTTTCAAGCTACCGGTATCTCTGATTAAAATGCAAAATTCTTCAGGGATACCAGTATCCCGTTTTTTCAACTACCGATATCTATCTTTCAAAAGTGAGTTTTTTCAGGGATACAGGTATCTCAGTTTTCAAGCTACCGGTATCTCTGGGCCTTTTTCTTCTTTCTTCCTTAATTCATTTTCTGGCCTTTTGGTCTCCCCAAGCCTTGTCTGGTGCTTCATTCTTGGCTCTCGAGGCTCGGTGGTGGAGTGTCATGTGGCCTTGGGTGCTTGGGCACTCCTTTGGTTGAACCATGGCGTCAAAAATTGTCATTTTCACTCATTTTACTTGAAACTAACAAAATGTACCCACGCACAATATCAATTGTATAAAAGCTATAAAATGCATGTGTGAGTGACATAAACGAGAGAGATAAGCCCCTCTATTTACACTATTGGGGGCTTATCATTGAGTGTCGAGATTGAGATTCTTACAAAAATGTAAGGAAACGTTGTAAGGTGATTTTGCATTACACTACGAGTTATTTTATTAAAAATTGCTTAAGAAAATGTATATTTATTTATGTTAAAAATTGAGGGCGTGACATGGTTCGGTTTAGTCAAGTATTGGATTTGCTTTCTTCAAAGAGTATTGTATTTACTATTGATTATTGGATTGAGTTGGAATTGTTGTTGGGTTCTGTTCAATATGAAACTAGAAATGAATTTATTAAGCTTTTCATGTTATTGAATTGATTTTTTTTTTGGGTTGGTGTCACGCCCTCATTTTTCCAAAACTTAAATAAAGGAATTTCAACAATAAATAATTCAAATGATAAGATTTCCATAAATTCATCCCAAAGGGTTTTTAAAAAAAAAAGTACATCAGTAGACTATTGGCTATCAAATGTTTGGGCACCCTTGCCCCAAAGGTGAAATCAAATAATATCCTATAAGTCAAATGTTCGGGCACCTTTGCCCCAAAGGTGAAATTAAATAATATCACATAAGTAATTACAAGTTCAATGTCAAAAAGATAGTGAAAAGATTAGAGTTACATTATCATCTCCCCAAAAGAAAATTTAATGCATAGAAGATGAATAAAATAACTTCATGTCATGCATGCTCATCATCCAAGCCATGCACTTCAAACTATGCACAGTCCAAGCTGGGTACCTGAAAAATGATAAGGAGAGCACAAGTGCACGTAAGAGAACTATTCTACTAATGCTAAGTGTATAAATATGATGCATGCACATGGAAGCAAAATATGTCAAATGGATATTCATATACGAGTACGAGTATTCAAATCATAGAGAAAGGTTTTTGAAAGCATCAAAGTACCCAAATGATTGCCAAGTACCCACCAACAACTCATATGTTCAAAGTCTTTTCTAAATACCCAAATATCACCAAGTATCCATTTTATTTCACCCAACCATCTGAGTTTATCACACAAGTCTAAAATCAAGTTCACATATCGAGTTTCAACAAAACACATTAGATAGTTCAAAAATCTCATTTATCATTTCTTTCATTGAAGAAAATCATCATTTCATTAATATTAGGGATTTAATCCCTTTGCCAGATTCCATAGGCTCTGCATGCCTCTGTCGGATTCTATAGGCTCCGTGTGCCTCTGCCGGATTCCATGGGCTCCACGTGCCCCTACCAGATTTCATAGGCTCTGCGTGTCTTTATAAAAATTTCACCAAGTGATGACATTGGTTTGAAACATTTCATTTCCCAAACATTCTATTTAATGTCAATAACAAGTCCAATCTTTCCCAAGTTCATTTCACCATTTCACATCTTTCGATAAAAAGGGTTACGCACACACCCACACACGCTCTCTAAAAACAAACAAACATTCTTGCGTCATATAATGGAAAATTTATTTATAAACCTTAGTCCTCGAGTCAAAATATGGGTGAAAATGATGTCAAAGGTCAAATATGTGAAGGAATGGGCAATCGGGGACCAAACTGATATTAAACGGTGGCCGAATGCCACCTAAAAGACGGGTAACAGCTGGAAAATCTGGGGCAGCAACTTATGAACAATAAATAGTACATATTTTCACTTCTAAGGCGTGAAATTTCAACCCAATCACAAATGAGATAGTTTAGGCTCAAACTAGATATGTTAGACAACAATTAAACATGGAGAGAGATTAATTTCACTCCCAATTTCGTCAATCAACAAGTAATTTCATAGATCAAAGAATCTAAGTTGGAAAAACCCACACAATTTGTTGAAAACACGATTCTGAATGAATTAAAGGCTATAACAAGATATGTACAATAAATCACAAGCATACAACTAGATAGAGTAGACATTGTTCCCTCACCTCAAGGATTTGCTTGAAAAATGAAGACAAGTGAAACCCTAGGTGTAGAAAACCCCAAATCCCGACATGTGAGCTTCTGGTGCAAATCCAAGGTGAACCAAGCTCCCCACGGCGCGTAGAACATGAAAATGACCTTGGTTATTGAAGTGGTTGAGTGAGGAGTGAGAGATTTGAGCTTGGAAGGTGTAACAATGGAGGAGAGAGAGGAGAGAGAGGGGCCGATCAGTGAGGGTGAGAGAGGAGAGTGATTTTGTTTTAATTTTTGGCAATATTCTCCCATACACTTACTAGTATAACTCTCTAATTACACCTCACACCCAAATATCACTTGTGTATATAAAATGTGACCCCACCTCACTAATTTCAATCCAACACTTAGCCAATTAACATGTTTCAACATTCCTCACAAAACCCCAACTTTTATTTTCAAAAAGCGATTAAATTTTCCGGGTCTTTATAGTTGGACTGGTAATTGATTGATTTTTTTTTTGTTGTAAATGTGTTAGTTTATGGATATGGGTTGAGTTTGAAGTTAATAAAATGATAAAAAAATCCCAATGATTTTCCAAAGTGCCAGCTTCCTCATCTCATCCTCGGGTTCTTTCCCCATAAGCCACCTTTCAAAAACCCCTATTTCCAACAAATACTCATTCATCTCCCTATGCTACTCCATCAACTTGTTATATTCTGGACACACAAAAACCCTCCCCGCACCCCTATCCCTGGGCCAGAACAGCTTGTTCTGAGTCATTATCCTAAACAGCCAATCGCGATCAACCAAGTTGTGGCCGTCTAACAAGGCTCGCATTTGGCGCGTGTCGAATTGGGAAGGGTTGGAGAGGTCTGGAGGGGTGTAGTTGTGGCAGGGGAGGGGAGGTGGGGTTTCAGATGGGGGGAGGAGGTGGTTGGTGAGGATTTTGGTGCGAAATGTGAGGCGGTAGAGGGAGGAGGCCATTTTTTGAAGTACCGCTAAAAAATTGTCACTAAAATTGATATTGGGTGGAGAGAGAGAGAGAGAGAGAGAGAGAGAGAGAGAGAGAGAGAGAGAAAAAAGAGAAAGAGTTGGAATGGAGTGAAAAAAATGGGGGAGAGGTTGTTGAGATGAGTATCTATTTGGGTTAGATGACGAAACGCGGGAAAATCATGAAAGTTTTGCGTTATTTTGTTTGGACTCTCTCAAAGCATTGAAAAATGAAGATTTTCCTCTCAAAGTTATGATTGTAATCGACCATAACAAATATTAAGGATAATTGTAATTGCCCATAGATCAAAGCAGGACGGTATAATCCCACTCAACCAATATGAAAATTATGAATAACTCATCATGTAGAGACCCGTAAATTTTGCATAATTTTTCCGGAATAACATAGGGTTAATGTGAGGAATTGAATTTTGACTTAAGGGGTCAATGAAAGAGCATGAGATTGCATTTGGGTCTTGTTAAAACACAATTGGAAGTTTAGGGGTGTAAGTGTAAAGATGTGTGTGTATATTAGCATGTTTAATGCTAACATGTTTGCAAAAAATCAGCCATAGCTCTCTCTTTCTCTCCCTCTCTCAAAAATCTTCCATAAACGCATCCCAAATCTCAACCAAAATCAAATCCCTTCAAGGTTCTACCATAAAATCTTCTCCTCTACGTGATTTCAAGCTTTTGTTGTGTTGGTTTTGCCTTCAAATGAAGCATTTCGGGTTTGGAAGCTCAAGAACTTAGGGTTTTGCTTTCTCAACTCATTTGGAGCTTCAACCTTGAGCTATGAGAACAATTTCTACTCCCTCTAGTTGTATCTACGTGATATATTGCACATACCTTGTTCTTACTCTTCCAATTTCTCAAAATCATGTTTCTCTCTCATAAGTGGGTTTTACTCAATTTAATTTTGTGATCTATGGATTGGGTTGTTGTTTGTTGTTTTACCCTCCCTCCATGCCCATTAGTTGTTTGACATTCCCAATTTTTTGCCTAAAACATCAAAATATGACTTGGGATGAAGTTTCATACTTTGAAAAAAATTCGCAGAAATCTGGGTTTCCCCAACCAGTGCAAAAACCTCCAACCGGTTGGGCGCTTCTGAAAATTTTTCTCGAATCTGTCTTTGACCAACCAGTTGGGAAAAAACATTCAACTAGTTTGGCTTTTCTGAAAAATTGTTCCTATCTCTGTCTTGTCCCAATCATTTGGGCAAAAACCTCCGACTGGTTGGAAAACGTTAAAATATTATATTTCCATCTTTTATCCTCCCCTTGAATATTTGACACATCGTACATCCCTCCAACTTTATTTTGGCTACATTTGGGTAATATAAGGAGTTGGTTTGACATTTTAATGCAAATGATAACGATGGGACAAAATGTAAAGTTTTGAAATGGGTTTTGAATCAAAAGTGTTTTATAGATAAATGTGAATACTACGGCCACCATTCGAAGTGTCCCTAGCAGTGGGTAAACAGAGCCCACGAAATCTGGCAGAGGGATTAATTCCCTATTAAATGAAATGGATATTTTGAGAAGTGTTTGGAAATGAAATATTTCATGAAAGATAGGGCATTTTTGGTATAATAAGATACTTGGACACATTTTTGGACTAACCTTGGTGTTCTTAGCGAAAACTGGTTTTTGGTACATGCTATTGAGAATTTGGTGAGCTCTTGGGCTTTTGATGGACATTTAGGCTATTTTCAAACATATCGGCATCTCCTTGGACACATGGATACTTTTTGGAAGAAGTGGAAGATTGCACTATGTTTTGTGAAAATGAGAGAATGCGGGACGATAAAGAATATATAAATGAGACATTACAAATTTAGGATGAGAGTGTGTGGGTGATGAGTGGATATGCTTTAAGCTAACTAAGTCACGTTGTAATAACGTTGGTATACCATTATATTGCTATTATTATTACCAACAGAGCTGGGCATGGTGCATGTGGCCTATGAAACATGGAATATACTATTCTTATAGGATGGATAAGAGTCTTTGGGACGTATATACTATAGTACGGGTTGCCATACGTGAAACTTCCCAATATGTGTATAGATAGAGTTCATAGATGAGTTGAAGTGAAAAAGAGAGTTTAAGTACTTAGCACATATGAGACACTCAAGATTTAATAAAAGAAGTTTTTCATGAACGAAGATGATCAGTTTATGAATGTTAGCACATGGATTTATTTTTAATTTGAATTCATATATCATTCATGAGTCATTACTTTTCAACATGAGGCATAGTATTTATCGAACCACCGTGCTAGTTTCATGCCCACTTCACGTGCACTTATCATTTTTATACACCTAACATTAGTAGAATGGTTTTCCTACGGAGCTAGTGTAGTTCAACCTATCAATTTTCAGATACACGGCAAGGCATATGAGATGGATGCATAAAGTGCGGATGCATAGCTTTGGATTTCATCGAGCATGGAGTTATTTTTCTCATCTCTGTCTCATTTTTTTGAATGATGATTTTGTAACTTCTATTTGTTAATCTTTTGACTATTTGACTAATGTAATAACTCTTCAAACTTGATACTTATGCATTTGGGTTTTGGGTTCTAGTTATTAGAACTCATTGAATTATTTAAAGTGAGAATGTATTATTTTGGATTTTGACTATTCAAAGAAAAATTATAAGACTTTTGACTTGTTCCACGTAGATATTATCAATATTTGGTCTATTAAGTTTGTGAGCGTGACACATCAATTTTAGAAAATAGAGCTATTTATGAAAACCAATAAATTATTCATGAACCATTAAAAAATAGAAATTGCGGTTGACGGGAATTGTAATCAAACGTCATTCATAATAGCGACCACTGATTTAGAAACCATCGAGATACCAATTGTTTTCGAAATCCCTCCTACCTGAAAAAATTAAAAAACAAAAAACAAAATTGCAAATTTGTTCAAAGATGATAGATTGCATGACAATTGACATGCATACCCTACCTATATATGGTAAGTTTTTTTTATTATTATTATAGGCAAAAGAAGCCAATATATGAAACTCGATTACGGATACATCGAGGGGATCCCTACCTATGTTAAGTTGGTGAATATATTTAATAAATTTGTGAGACCCTAGCCCCCTTTGGAAGTTGCAAATATCCTTTTCGAATCCAAGGCGGATCCCTATATCAAGCTGATCAAGCAGGTTGCTCATAGTTATCATGATTGAAGCATCACGCTAATGAATTTAAATTGGTAGGCCTAAAATTAAACCTGAATAATATTTTAATACACTTTTTCAACCTTAATGGCAGCTCAGTGGACTGATTTTTGAATTTCCAATTAATAAAACTAATCAGCTTGCACATAATCAAATGATTATAGTCAGTAATTTTCTGCTTATTTTCTTATAAAATGGAGGAAATGCCAACATCGTTGTTAAATGAATCTTTTTTGTTTTACAGTTACCCGATGCTGGATAGGACGCTTTGCACTAGAGATATAACTACGTAAAAGGACTTGACTATGTGTACAAAAGAGTGTACAGAAAATGTACAAGGGTTTTGGGGGGCTCACTTTTGGGTCTCAAACCCATAATCCGAACTATTAAATAATTTCAAAATATTTTTTTCTTGCGGCCTTGTAAAATATCAACTCAATTGAATATGTATAACTACTCGATCCAAAACTTCAAGTTTTCATTACAACTGTTATGAATGAAAACATGGAGTTTTGGATTGAGCAGTTACACATATCCAATTGAACAGATTTTTTGCAAAGCCGTAGGAAAAAATATTTAGAAATCATTAAATGGTTTGGATTATTCGTGTGGGATCCAAAAGTGGGCCCCAGAGCCCTTGTACATTTTTTTGTGCACTTTTTCTTCTATACCTGCGAGAAATCACCATAATTTGACGTGCGTAAGTGGTTGATCCAAAATGATTTCTCGCAGTCCTCCTTGAAAAATTATTCTGAGATGAATCAACGGTTCAGATTGCCCGTATTAGACCCATAAGTGGGTTCCTGAACAGATCTGTGCAAAATATGTACCATTTGATCTGTACCCTTAAGTTTTCTGAAACTACTTTATACTAGTAGCATATGTTTGATTTTTAAACAGATTAACAAACTTATCTCAACTTGAAGTTGGCTAGTAGCAGTGGAAGAAACAAAGCTTTAGCCGTATGATTAATGGAAAATAACCCATAACCGTTGGATGATCGGTAAGCCATGTAACATACAACCACAGCCACAGGATTCATTGGAGATTTTTTATTTATTTTTTGGTCATTCGTTATTCCTAATCTATCATTTGAGAGAAATGGGATAATAAAAAAAAATGCCAACTTCCATTGCACCAAGGAAAAATAAAAAGTTTGTCCGACACTATTGTCAAGTTTTTGGTAAAGATGAACTTGACTATGAAACTAGTTACATTTACAAGTGGTTCCAGAGATTTTTAACAGTGTGTTTAAAAATTAATTTAACTTTAGTAGCACTATTAACTAGTTACATGTGTCCGCTTTTACAAAATAACATATACTAGTATGAATAATGCCACTAAAAAAATACAAAAATACTACACATAAGATGTCACAAACTATTCTCCCCAAATATTAGTATATTTTAAGCCAAACAAAATTAAACCGGCGCATGATTTTTATAGAAAATATTGAGGCAAAAAGATTTGTACGGATTTTTTAAAACAATAAAACATATATTCCCGGTAAGCAGCTCCTCTCCAGTAATGCAAGAGGAGCTTCCCGTTCAGTTCTATTTTTTCAAGTCCATACCAGTCTCAAATTGATCATCGGAATCGTACATCATATACATCTCGTTGAGTGCTTCAAATATGCAAGACTTCGTGTTGATTAAATACCGTTCGATACCTAATCAGAGAGCATTTATCTTGAAAAAAGTGGACAAAAGTGATTTTGATCCAGTTTGTCCAGTACATTCTTCAAAATTATTGTAATCTTATTTGTTATCGAATGGTATCCGATCAACACAAATTTTTGCATGTTTAAAGTACGAGGTCTACATAATATACACGATTAAAATCATCAATTTGAGACTGGTATTGGCCCGAAATAGGCAGAACTGAATTGGAAGTTCATCTCTCATTACTGGAGCATCCACTCCCTACTCTTGTTATTAAAGTCTTAAAGATAAGAGTTGGTTATCGTTCAAAGAGAGCCAAAACACGCGCGCGCGCACACACAGAGACAAAATGCATGAGTGTTTTATAAGTTCTAACCAGTCTGCATGACGGACGTTGCCTGCATGTATATATCAACGTAAACACAATTCCAGAAGCATAATGCAAAACTTGAATCACCATGTCCACCGAACATCTAATGAATCAATCAAGTATCCCGGAAATAAAAATATCTTAATACATTAACGCATCCAATCCTCAGCAATCAAATATCTTAATATGATATAACCTATAGGCAGCACGAAATATAAAATTACACTTGACATAAAGAAGAAGATTGAAAAGGGAGGAATATCAAATGCAAAGCAAAAACAGGAGGGAAAAAAAAAAAACCTAAGACAAAGCTGACCTTCGCCCATGAGGCTTTCGATTAACCTAGAGAAAGTTCAGGATCGGCAAACAGGATATGCCACAAAATTGAAAATTTTGTCTTCTCATTGCCATGCTTCTAGCATTTGATATTCCACAACCGGTTTAAATTTTGGAACACTCCAGAGGGGGGGGATATGAGAAAATATCCCTGCATTATTTTTCTGGTTTTCTTTTACACTATGTTGAGCAGCATCCAACTTTTTTCACAGCAGATACATCATCCTTGAAACCAACATTAATGGTTTGACCCTTGGGCAAAGCTGCGGGATCATCCCCAATGTCCAGAGCCTTCTTGCTTACCACATGGTAGATTTGGGTAAGGACTTCTGTGAAGGAGTTTTCAACATTCATGGACTCCAACGCAGATGTCTCCATGAAAAATGTGCTCTCTCTTTCAGCAAATGCCTTGGCATCCTCGGTAGAGACAGCCCGCAAATGGCGCAAATCTGCCTTGTTGCCGACAAGCATGATCACAATGTTTGCATCCGTGTGACCCCGGAGCTCCTTTAACCATCTCTCCACGTTCTCAAATGTGACATGTCTAGTGACGTCATAAACAAGCAATGCGCCTACAGCTCCTCGATAGTATGCACTTGTGATTGCACGGTATCTTCAACAAAGATTAATGAATTAAATGAGCTTGGGGAACACCTTTAAGTCAAAAAAGCTCTTGCATATAATAGCATGGAAATATAAACATGGTGTGGTGTGTTCATCCAATAAGAGAAAGCTGACTTAACTAACACAATATAAACTAGACGGTTAGCTTGGACACAGGTGGGTAAAAGGATCCAATAACAAGAACAAATAACATGGAATATGGGATAAAACAAACAACAATGGATTGTACAAATACATGGGATTGAAACTTGAAGCACATTTGACATTTATTTATTTATTTTTATTGGCAGCACATTTGACATTACTAGCCTGTTAGTTGCCTCTAACTAAATAAAAACTACATAGCAAAACAATCAAAACTTGAAGAAACAATGTCCAGGACAAATCATCCTTGTAAAATACTCCTGTATCGAGAAGGATAGGGTACTGGGGTAGATTCATCAGAATCATTAACTTCTAGCTAAGTTCAGAGGCAATAATGCTAACCTTACATACCAAAATGAAAAAGTGAACTGCATACTCGTTATCGGAGACGTGGAACGAAAAATGTGTTCATTGCACAAGCACCCTAGCCCCATCTCCTTATCAAACAACATGAAGCAAAACAGGAACATTGGACCGAAGATTAGTAGTGCTTTAATTGGTCTGCCTCACCACTACGGGAATTAGTCATTTCCAGTTTGTTACACTAACGAGGGTTCAAATTAGCAATAATTATTTTATTTTATTTATTTATTTTTTTCTTTTCCAAATCCCATCAATCCCAGGAGGAAGTGCTCCTCAAGAAAATGCAAAACACATGCACAAAAAAGAAGAACACCATGAATAATTGAGATTACAATGTAAGATGAAAAATCACTCAAACCCCACCATATATCCTAGCCCCTTGCTCAAGGATAGTTGAATCCTAGCTCATCCCAGTCTCTGAGCCCAAACTGGCTATGCTTCCTGCTCGCTTATATATTTTCTCTCATCTTCACATATCCATTTTTTCTCCACTGCTCTCTCACACATAAGTCCAAATGTAACTAGATATACACGAACCTCTACAACTCCAAGTAGGTGAGCTAGTACATAATCTACCCCAAAGAGTGCCTTATGACACTAGTTAGAAAGAACTTTAGAAGCAAACTCAGAGGTCTAGTGAATCGATTTAAATCTCTCTACCTTATTGAGTTGATAAGAAACCAATGACTCTACTAAAACTAACTTCTGCCGTAAGCATTTCTACAGTGCATCAAGCTTCTGTGAATTTTCTCTTGCTTCCAATTCTGTCATCAAACCTGCCGTTAGGTCCAAGGATTCCTATTTAATCCATTCAACTTCTTCTCTATCCCTAGTATAACTTTCACAAGGGGGTTCCGTCTGCCAAAATTTAGTGGAATGCACATTACCTAACTGCAAATAAAATCTATGCAGTATGAGAGTTTCTGGCTACCCAATTCCTCTTGGTGACATGTTGGAAAAGCAAAGAGGTCAAAGATTAAATGTACAAATCCTATCACATGGCAACAGAGAAAATAAAAATCTCTAATGGCCAATCAACTAAGCCTGGCACAAACACTCCATAGAACACTCCTTCCAACTTCCAAGTATATCGAACACAACATAAGCACATAGTATACAAAAATAAGTCCCTAGCCCTTGTTTGGTGTGTGTCATAGGTTGAAGGGAATGGTAATGAGGAGGGGATTGGGATAAAGATTTGGTGGTGTGGAGGGATTAATAGTGAGGTTGGTTGTTTGGTTGGAAGTAGGGATTAGTATAACCATGTTTGTTTTTGGTTGAGAAGTGTGAGAGGATTAATTAGATAATGTGTTAATTTGGTAGAGTCTGGACGGATTGAACTATACAACGCATGGATTTTTTCGCATACAACTTTATTCCAACACCCTTACACATGGGGTGGGTCCCATATACGTGTAGGTCCAGCCCCCTTTGAGAGGAGGGCTATGTTTTCTCCCCAGATACCTCCTCCATGGGTTTGCCTATACCCCAAAATGAGAGATTCAGAGTATGGGCGGACTAATAATCTCCCCCACAGAAAATGCAACCAAGCAGCAGAATAATACACCCACAAGATTCATAATCCGAAACCCCCCACCCCTGGTATCGTGGCCTAAAACTTGCTCCATTTTCTTAGCATCCAAAGAAAACGCCAGATCTGATAGGGCATGGGATGACATGAGATTCGAAACTCAGGGAGGCGAACTGATATCCGGCGGCCAATCTCTATTGGTCACTTTTTACAGTTTCCTTATTATTTTGTGGTACCTAACCTATACCCAGCTCGGGCTCCATCCCTATAGTAACAACAGGACAACCCATAAATGACGAGTTTACAATGTAAAAATCTAAAATATCAATCAAACCCCACAACCACAATGAGATCCCAAAACAGAGCATTGGTCCCGGATTTCATAATTGACAGATAGATCACACACATCCATAGTAACCATTCTACCCATAGACGTAAATGAATGGAAAGGAAGGAGAGGGGTAGGGATTTGTACCTCTCTTGGCCTGCGGTGTCCCAAATCTGAGCCTTGACGACCTTATCATCGACGTGGATGCTACGAGTGGCGAATTCGACGCCGATGGTGGACTTAGACTCGAGGCTGAACTCGTTCTTGGTGAATCTAGATAGGAGATTCGATTTACCGACGCCTGAGTCGCCGATTAGGACGACTTTGAAGAGGTAATCGTAATCGTCGTCTGCCCTGTACCCTCCCATTTCCCTCCCTTCAATTTATGTGCAGAGAGATGTAGAGAGAGAGAGAGAGAGAGAGAGAGAGAGAGGGATGTGAAGATTTTTTCGCGATGTATGTATAAATCTGCTAGGAAACAGATCTCAACATTTTCTATAGAGAGAGGTGAGATTTAAAGGGCGAGGGCACACCGTTATGACGTTCGATGAAGGAAGGGGACGGAAGAGGGAAAGAATTCAAAGCTGAGGAAGTATTCCTCCGTCCCAAATTGTTTGTATTCTGAATGCCAAAAATAATGGATTTACGAAAATTATTTTTCAAAAAAGTTTACGCCATTTTTTCCTACTCAATGAGATCTTTCAATTGGTGTAAAAAAAATTGAAAAGAAAAGAATGTTTATACATCATTTTTTGGGTGCAAAATACATGGATTCCCAAAAAAGGCGAACAATTTGGGACGGAGTGAGTAGTAAAAAGTAATGCTACAATGCGTACCCTTTAAAAATTACTCAATATGAGATTTTATAGCTATAAATATGAGATTTTGTGGCTGGAGATACAAAATGCATATGGTATGCACATTCATATGAATAGTTACAAAATCTCGTATATTTTCAAAAAATCTCAGATTTGGAAGCACACAATCTCATATTAGATCCATGCGAACTTTGCTACAGTGCGTGCGGACTTGCTACAGTGTGTGAGGACCTTATATTTGGAGCCACAAAATCTCATATATTTCCAGAAAATCTCATATTTGATTCCGCAAAATCTGATATTTTGGAGTCACAAAATCTCATATTTGGTGCCCCAAAATCTGATATTTTGAAGTCACAAAATCTCATATTTAGTGTCGCAAAATCTTATATTTTGGAGCCACAAAATCTCATATTTTGAGCCACAAAATCTCATATAGTCAATAGTCAAAGGCGGCACAAATCCCCACACATCATACGTGGCGCAATCTCGGCCGTCCATTCGTATGGGTGAATACCGTATACCATATCATATTTGGAGCTATAAAATCTCATATTATTTCATATTTGGCGCCACAAAACTCAAATTTAAAGCCACAAAATCTCATATGGGGGTGTACATTATAGCATTACCCGAAGTAAAAAGGAAAAATTTGGAAAAGAAGGCCTTGTTTCCCTCTTTTGATTTTATCATAATCTTTCCTCGTTTGTTGATTTCATCAATGGAAGCTCTCACACAAATTATTTTATCTAATGAGAATACAAATGTCTTGTTCGTTTAGTAGTTTTAATTTAGTTTAATTTTTAAAAAATGTGTAATGAGTGAAGAGAGATAGAGAGAGAAATAAGTGTAATGATTACAGAACAAAACTAAAACTACGAAAAGAACAAGGTCAAAGTGATTTGCAAGTGGGGGCTAGCTCATGTAGTAAAATTCTTAGATGTCTACCGCTGTAGGATTTGAGGGTGCTAGAAATCAGCTCCTGAAAATTGCCTAAAACAACGTTGTTTTGGGCGCCAAAAGAGACCACAAAAAAATCACTCAAAACTAGAAACAACCATGTTGTTTTGAGTCCTAGGAACATAAGAGATAAGATCTTTTTAGAAAAGTAATTCCCACTAGATCAAAGGTTGAAACATAATTACCACTAGGCTTCTTTTTTCTTTCTTTTTTTTAAAACCGAAATAGCCACGTGCATTATTCGTAGGTCAATTTTTGGGGGGTTTAGACACCTAGGGTATCATAAGATTTTAGAAACTTAGGCACTTTCATGGGGTTTTTGGGGTTTAGACATTTTCATAGAGTTTTAGAAATTTGGGCACTTTCATGGGATTTTGTGGGTTTAAGTACTTTCATACGGTTTGGGAGTTTAAGCACTTTCATACTGTTGGGGAGTTCAGACACTTTGGGTTTAGGTTTTAGTCACTTTTAATTTAAAAACTTTGAAAAAAAATCAACTTGTCCCCACACTGTGCCCCGAGATCGAGTTTTATTCACCCATTCCCCATGTAATAGATTAGTAATGAGTAATGATGAATAACAAAAAAATAATAATAATACAAAGTGATTTTATCTACTCTCTAATTTTACAAGATTTCTCATAAAACCAAATGGGAAATCCACCTAAATCAATTTATCTTCCTCAAAAGAATATCTCATCTGTCAGATCGGCTTAAAATGAATACTTGTATGTTTTATAAAAAGAGATTCAAGTTTTTTTTTTTTTTTAAATTGCAGGAATGACATCTAGTATTTTTTGAAATTTTGTTGGATCTTTTTTGATCCAGAACGCATTTTTTGAAATTCTAGTTTTGTGGGCTGGGTAATGTTGTTGGGACGGAGAAAGAAATTGCCAATTTGAATACAAAATACTACTAACAAAATTACAATTGTTCCTTTTCATCGCATATTTTCTCTCTTTTTTTTTTATTCTTTTTTTCTTTTCATGAGTTCCATATATAATTTTAATGGGTAATAAAAATTTACACATAAAAGTTGCACACCTTGGAAGAAAAGAGAGACAGTGGTTTTTTCGTTTTTTTGTTTTGTCTTTATTCAAAAAAAAATTGCATTTGTTAGTTTTTATGGTTTATGGATTTATCTCGACAAGATGAATCCAAAGAATATAAAATTATGGTCAAAAGTAATTTTTTTTAATAAAGTCGAAAATAAACCAGTTTATTGGTTCAATTTCGGTTGTATTATAAAAAAATAGTTTCTACCATAATTATATACTCTTTGGATTCGTCTCGTCTAGAAAATCTATAAAACCACAAAAACTTGACGCAAAACTAAAAAATGCAATTTTTTTTGAATAAAGACAAAACCAAAAAACCATTTTTTTTTACTTTTTTGCCAAATAAAGACAAAACAAACTAAAATGCAAATTTTTTTAATAAAGACAAAACCGAAAAACCATTTTTTTACTTTTTTGCCAAATAAAGACAAAACAAAAAAAAACCAAAATAGTTCAAGAAATGGAGTGCATTCATGAAATAAATAAATAAATAAAAAGTGTGAAAAACAAGTTCTGGAATAACAGAGAAAACTTAGGCTCTAAGTTTTGAAATTTGAAAGGGAAAAACTTGAGAGAGAGAGAGAGAGAGAGAGAGAGAGAGAGAGAGAGAGAGAGAGAGAGAGAGAATATTGTGTGTATACTATAAAACCTAGTCAAATGCCTCATGTGAATGTGAGCTAATGATAGTGCGGCGGGGTTGTTGCATGTATAACTTTCAATTCCTTGTGAAAGTGGTAATTCCAAGCTTCTTTTCTATAATTTCTCCAACTCCCTATTTGATCAATTATAACAAAAGTTGCGTTTGGGATAGCAAAATTGTTTTTGCTTTTTAAGAAGGTTATAAAAATGTTTTAAACTGAGTTTTCCACTAAGGCATTTTTTATACCATTTCACAAGTCATTTTTCTCACATATATCAACTTATTTGACAATTTGTAATATGAAATTACCCTGAATTTGAAAGCCTCTATGTAACACTAAACCTTTTCTCCTAATAAGAGACGATTCTCTTCATATCGACATCTTATATTGAACTAAGAATAAGGACTTGCTTCAACAAGAACATCCTTTTTGAAGAATCCAAATTCTAGCACAACAAATTTAGAAGTCAATTCATGCCAAATGTCGCTACAAGACACACAGCACCCCGATATGTACGACGATTAATGTAATTGAGAACAGGCGACCTGAACATGTGAATAATTGTCTAACCATGTCCATATAACAAAGACAAAGGGAATGAGGTGAAAACAACCCACGCTGCCAAGCATATGTTATGCAAAAATGATTGTGACACAAACTTTGTGCCACAACCAACCACAACCCCACTCACATGGGGTGTGGGTCCCACATAGGCCCACATGTGGGCCCCATGTGCTTACTTCATGTGAGTGGGGTTATGGTTGATTGTGGCACAAAGTTTGTGTCCCTATCACTATTGTATGTTGTTGGAGTTGCCTCCTTCAAGCTACCGTTTAGGCCAACAACAAAATTTCTAGGTTTATTTAGGAATATCACTTAAGATCACTTGTGTAATTTCTCGAAGGGTTAGCCAACGTAATTAATGTAATTTGAGTCATGTACAAATATTGCAAATTATTATTATTATACACTTTTAGTTGTCGTATTTTCATTATAGTCCCTTGAGTGTACCCCATATTTATTCGTGTCACTTGTAAATTAAAATACTTAGAAATCTTATATGAGGGGGACCTTGAGGTGAGTTCAACTTCCACCTTGTACTCATTGTTTATGTTGTTAATACACTGTTGTTTGTTCAGTTAAATGGGTTGTGTAAATTTGTGTTACTTGTATTGCTCATTTTAAGCTTGTTGTTTGCACTCATTGTTGGTTTAATGTTGTGGCCAATGTACTTACTTGAACTTATTTGCTTCTATTGCAAACATACTTGAGGTAACTTGGGGGGCTAGCAAATGGGACTTGTCTAGTGCCACACACGTCATGCCCATTTTGCAAGGCCATCGTGTGACACTACAGAATGCCATTGGCTAACTAAAGTTTATTTTAATAAGGTGAGGATAGTTAATAGAAATAAGGGCAAATGCTGATCCAACGCTTTAAAACGTAATAAAATTAGTACTATCTTTCGAGATTGTTCATTTTTTGGTCTCTTTAGAATTGTTTTTCTTATTCATCCAACCTTAATATCCAATATTCCTATCCATGGGAGGGAATTATCCAATCCTAAAAGATGTTCTACATTAATAACACATTCGCCAAAGCCCTGTTCAGTGACAGAGAAAGGAAATATTTATAATGTCTAATTTCTTATTACGAGGGTATAAATGAAAAGTTGAACATTTATTGAAGCAATAGTTATGTTCCTTTTAAAAATTGAAATTTTCAAAGGTTAAATTCTACGGAGACCCCCTCATCTATTCCAATTTTCCATAAACACCCTCTAATTTAGAAACATCCAAATTGACCTCCTCATCTATTACCGTTAGCCACATTGACCTCTTCTGTTAAAAATCCATTAACGGGAGGAAGAAAATGACAAATTTAATCTTTAAAGTTTTTAAAGTGCAAAACACAATCTCTTCTCTTTCCCTTCTCTCCCTTGCGACTGATATACTTCTCCATCTCTCTCCACATTTAGCTTTTCTCTCTCTCTCTCTCTCTCGCTAGGGAATTACTCATAACCATCACCTTTCCCCCATTGCTCCTCTTCCCTATGTAGATCACAACCACAACCCACCTCTATATGAAGTCCACAAACCACAACCATAGACCTATCTAAAACTACCCATTTCCCAATCAATGCTGCCACTACCTCTGTTGATATCTGTCTCTTTGAATATCCACAACTTGATCTCCATCTTCTTCACGCAAATGCTATTTCTAAAGAATAATCAGAATTTTGATCGGATGAAATCTTTATGGTGATTCTGGCCATCACTGCACTTCTGGAGATAGGTGAATCATACTTCATTGCCAGTTGATATGCTTTGATTGGGAACGACGGCGGTGATGGGTGTTGGTGGTTTCAACCTCCGGCTGAAATCAAAGGCAAGGGCTTCGAGTCTCCTTGATTTCAACTCGAATTAGGGGTTTGGGTTCTGAAATTAGGATCTTTTGGGTTCTAAAAATTGGGTTTAGGGTTTGATGAAATTAAATGTATTTGTGATTTTTTTATCGTTGGTGGTGAGTCAACCCAGTCAGTAATGTTGTTACATGTGATGCCGGAGAAGAAGCAGTGGGGGAGAGCCGGAGAGGAGATAGTGGTGAGTGGACCCAGTCGTTGTGTTAGGACCCATTTGGTATGATGATTTGGACTTAGAAAAAAATTTCATTGAGAGGGAAAAAGAGAGAGATGGCTGTAAAATGTTATATTCTACCAAATACAAACAAATCTTTAACAGAAGGTGTGAAGATGGCTAATGATAATAGATGTGTGTGTTGGGGGGATTGGACATTTTAAAGGTTAGGAAGTGTTCACGGAAAAATGAAATAGATGAGGGGGTGTCCATGGAATTTAACCATTTCCAAATGGGACTATGAAAATGGTATGGAGGGAGTATTATTTATTCTATGATCAAGGTAGGAAGATAAAGATGACAAGTATTTACATTATTCGTTCCAAAATTTTGATCCCTTTTTTGAAAATTCAACTTTTTAGTAAGACACAATCATTATTTTTCAAAGAACATGAACTTTCAAAACTACCCTCATTTTTTAAATTTAATGACTACATTTTAGACCGAAGAAAAGACAAGGTGAACCAAAATTTTGGGACTAGGGGGTAGAATTTTGTTGGTTAAATTCCATAGAGACCCCTTCATCTATTCTCATTTTTCATGGAGACCCTCTAACCTTTAAAAGCGTCCATACTCACTCCCTCATCTATGCGAAATGCAAAACACCCCTTCCTCCCTTAACGGAATGATGAAAATAACTAAAATTTAAAAATCATCCACACTCAACCCCCTATGAAGAATATCAAGAGACACCCTCACTCTCTAAATTTCGGTTTCAAATTTGGAAAACAAAACAAATCCACCTAATAAAAATGAAACATATAAATCTAAACATGTAATTTCATCAAAATCCATAATAAAAACAAAGAATGGGATAAAACAATGGTGGCTGTCATTTCTCTCTATCAAATTGAATAAGACCCACCACACTACTCCACTCATTCGCTGCAAATATTGTCTCAAATGGCCGCCATAACCACACCTCGCCGCTGCCACCATTGATTACTGATCCTAATTGCCTCCTCAATCACGCCTTATTGCTGCCGCCCCTTATCGTCGTCATCTTGATGTCGTCGCCCACTGCCTTCGCCTTTACTCGTCATCACCATCTGTCTTACTGTTTGCCTTCGTCATCGTCTGTCATCCACTGTTCACCTTCACTTATTGAAGAAGGATTTGAAAAAAAACCATTGTTCACTGTCGTTTGTCGTCGATTTGTGTTTTTGGGTGGCGAAGATGGGTTTTTCGGCGAGTTTTAAGGTTTGGATCGATTTGATTGATAGAATTGATTTAATTGGTTGAATCAATTTGTGTTTCTCGTGGGTTACCTTGGGTTTCCTTGAATTATGGTTTTGGTTTTAATGGATGCGGATGCATATATATGTAGTTTCATGTATGGATGTGTATGTATAGGTTGAATATGGATGTGTGTGTGTGTGTATTTCTATTTATATTTGTGTCAATCTGTGTATTTTTGCGTTGGCAGTAGGCGGTGGTGGTGGCCAAGGTCCTAAGCATTGAAAGTTTTCGCTTTATTTTGTGAAATGGATTCTAAAAAGGGTTTAAGGTTTTGGCTTAACAATTGCTTAAGACAAATCTGTATTTCTTGATTTTGTGATATGGGTTGTAATGGGTTTTAAGGTCTTGAATGTGTTCTTGTTTTTGTTCACCAATATGCACAACTTGTTTCGAAAAATATGGCGTAAATGGGTTATAAATGTGTTTTTGTTTTTGTTCATCAGTATGACTTAATCAAGGGCATTTTGGTCTGAAAATACCCAAATTAATGATATTCTTTCAGTTGCAAATGGCTACACTAACGGAAGGGGTTTGAATGGCTAACGGGGAAAGATGAGTGGGTGAGTATGGATGCTTATAAAGGTTAGGGGGCCTCTATGGAAAATAGGAATAGATGAGGGGGTCTTTGTGGAGTTTATGTAATATATTATAAGCAAAAACTTGAAGGAAGAATCCGTAATTAAGATTGGAAGGTGGTAGTTGCAGTTTAATGAAGAACAATTGACAAGTGGGAGCGCTTTATCGATACAGTGAGCTCGGTGCAGAAGATCTGATTCCGGACGGGTGGAAATTTCTGACGACAACTTTCGTAATTGCTCCGACGGCATCACCGTTGATGGCCTGGTATTACTCTTTCCTGAACTCAAACATACGTTCATTCCGAATTCATCGAGTCCATATCTTTAAACTGTTTCTAATTTCCGACAAAAAACCTAATGCGAATGACCCATCTCGGTAATGACTGCTGTAGACGTTTTCTAGCTTTGA
This sequence comes from Vaccinium macrocarpon, assembly GCA_022606695.1. Lineage (NCBI taxonomy): Eukaryota > Viridiplantae > Streptophyta > Magnoliopsida > Ericales > Ericaceae > Vaccinium > Vaccinium macrocarpon. Next base: position 15,550,672 of record CM040180.1, read on the forward strand.
ATTGGGTGTACAAGTGGATTGGATTCTACGGCTGTGAAATGTTATTGTTTTGATTTCGAGACAAAATAAGCATCGTCCTAAATAGTTGGTTATTTTTACCCTCTGTAATAATCCGACAAGCTTTGAATGTGTGGATAGCTTAGACACGAGTCACATTAGACTCTTGGCACAATTTGGATACAAGTAATTGGGAGCCAAAGATTATTATATGTGAACATTTTTTCTCGGAAAAAAGGGTGGAGGAGGGGGCGACCGGCATAGTAACCCTCCCACCGTGCGTCACTATAAGGACTCCAGATTCGCTGCTGATTCTGAAAGACAAAAAATGCATAAAAACTACCGAACCACAACCTAGATGTCACAGGGCCGGCTCAAGCCCTACGCCCAGGTTGGCTCAAGCCCTAGGCCCAAGAGACCTGGGCCTAAGACACTCCAAAAAAGGTTAATTTTTTGGGCACTCCAATATTTTTTAAAAATAGGCTAGATTAGGACTCTTTTTTGACAACCCAAAAAAAGGATCCTATATTAGTTACAAAAAAAAAGGCCCAATCTCAGTTACAAGGGCCTAAACCTGATACTAAAAAAAAAATGGAAATCTGATCTTTTTTCGTTCAAATTGGAACGATACAGTCGATACTCACAGAGACAGTCAAGGCGAGAGAGAGAAGAGGAAGAAGGGAATCTGAATCGCCGTCGACCGCCCATCGCTGTCCCGTCAGTCGACCAGCGACTGCCCGTCCCATCGCTGTTAGGTTTCCTCTTTCTCTTTCCTTAATTCTTCTTCTTCCCTTGCCCTTGGCAGTCGGCCCTCCCTCCCTCACTGTAGAATTCTGGGTTTATTTTTTGTCAATTTTCGCCATAGAATTCTGGGAAATTGCTCTTGTACTGTGCACCTTTTTTATATTTTCAAAAAATTGGGCAAGCATGGTTAGAAACTAGGAGTATTTTAGGGCTGGTATTAATTGTATAGAGTTAGAAATGCTTCAAAGAATGTATAATCTTGTGAAAACGATGATTGCATTATCTTTGAAGAATCTTGTGAAAACGATGATTGCATTAGTTTTGTTGGAAATATTGGAAGATTCACAACGGTGGCGAGCCAATGATTATGTTGCGCTGAGTGCATACGGTCTGATTAGAACCAAGCTGTTTTATTCCCTTGTCTTTGTTTAGAGCACTTCGTATTTGCTAACTTTCTACAAAATATCTGAATTTTTTTTGTTCACACCAACTATGAGAATCTAAATCATTTTTCCCTTAACGAAGAACCAACAAAAGTAATAATCAACAAAAATGAACAGTACTGCTTTTTCTAACAGGCTTGTGTAATGTTTTTGCAATAATTGGTCTTTTTATTAACTCTTTTTGTTGTAATCTAGCAAGAATCTCTGCAAAAAATCATGGTCCACCGAAGCTGTTTGCTTACATAATTTACATTGCCAAAGTCTATTAATGGCTTGATCAAAATACATATATAGATCATGTCACTGCTACATTATGCATAGAAGTCTGATTGTGGAGAAACCGTATTAATTCGAGTGTCTATCATTTGAGCACTAAGATGTCAATCTGCTATAATGTGAACACTTGCAAGGTAAACATGGACTGTATTTAGGACTAAATACATGTTTGGGTCTAAGGTATTCATATTATCGCTGAAAAAAGAAAAATTGAGATGTTTTTTCTGATACTTATTTGAAGTATCTTGTCGAACGTTTCTTTGGTCTATATCTGCCTCTCTATGTAGCTTGTTTGTTGTTTCACAATAGGCCTGTTGCAATGCATATACTAAATCAACTTATGCAATGCAAATAGTAGCAATACATTGCTTCATATGCTAAATCAACTTGTCACGGGCATTCACGGGCCAACAATACTACGCACGTGTGGCTTCGCACCTAGTATTGATTAGTAGAACTTATATTGTTTTGGCTTTCTTGTATTGTGATTGTTATTGGAATTTTTTTTAGTGTTGTACTCTTAGGGCTCAATTTTTAGTCTAGGCCTAAGGCACTCCAAACCTTTGGGCCGGCCTCATCGAGGAGCGTCAATTGCATGAATTGAACCTATGACCTTTCAAGGCCCAAAACCTTTGTGAATACTTAAGCTTGGCTTTATATTGCCCCCGTTTTTTTCTTCTTCTTCTAGTAGACAGGTAAAAATAGAGGAATTGTTGATATCTCATGTAGTACAAAAGAATTTTATTATTTATTATTTATTATCTATTTATACTTTTAAGGACATTTCTTATTGATATAGACGTAAAAGTGCACGAATATTCATAGCCAAGTCTTTGCTTTTGGCGTTTGAAAATTGCCCTGTGAATGTATGAATGCGGTTTCTTGTTCTTTGTCTCATGTCTTGGGCTCTCATTGATTTTGCTCGTCATTTTTTTTGCAAGATGATAGGATGTTGGTATCAGTTAGATTACTATGAGGGCCAACGTCATGTCCATAGGAGTCAAACCCTAGACCTCACGCTCCAAAAGAGCGCTACACAACCATTGGGCTAAACCCCAAGGTTTGCTCGTCATTTATTTGTCTTCTTACTTTTTATGGGATTAATTCTTATTCTCGAAGGCAGACATAACTGGTCTGGAGTCTGGACCACTCATTTTCTAAATTACTTACATTTCCAATTATGGCTTCTAATATTTCTGTGGTCTTGCTATCGTCTGCTTTATGCTCTGGACATAACATATTACATTTTAAATGTTTTTTTTTTGTCTCTAACTTGTATCTTTTAATTGGTTCAGCTACAAATCACTGACTACCTGGACTGTGCTTTAAAAGATGTTGACTCCAGCGTCAAAGATTTGTTCATCTCTTTTTCGTTTGTATGAACCATTTCTTCAGTGGAGTTCCATTCGTTTTATCTTTTCATATCAGACACTTGAAGAATCTGTCAGAACAGCAGTGGAGGCCAAAAAATACCAGCAAATTCCTGATCTTCTCATTGCCTCAAAAGAGTCTTGCCAAAACCCAAACCCATTCTCATTCCTCTCCACCTTCCCCCAGCATCTGAGAACCCAAATCATCGATGAAATCTTGCAATCATTTATCCCTGTCAGACCCCGTTACCGCTGTCATGTTGCCTATTCTTTCCTTCTCTCCTACACCCTCCAAAGCCCTGATCCCTTTCCCATTGCTCTTGCCATTATTCAACGAACTCTACGTTCTGGCTGCATCCCTGTCCCCCAAACTCAGCTTTTTCTTTCCAATGCATGGCTTCATCGACGACACCAATCTCAGTCTGTCTCAAACCTATTTCTGGAGATGCAATCAATTGGTTATAACCCTGATACTGGAACCTGCAATTACATTATTTCCTCACTCTGTGCTGTCGATCATTTGACAGATGCAGTAAATGTGTTGAACAGCATGAGTGGGGTAGGATGTGTTCCTAATTTGGAAAGTTATGGTGCTGTAATTGGTGCTCTGTGTGCAGTCAGAAGGACTACAGTTGCAGCAGAAAAGATGAAAGAGATGGTGGCAAAAATTGGATTAACGCCAAGACAGGAAACGGTGGTGAAATTGGTTGTGGCAATGCGCAGAAACAAAGAGATTCGGAGAGCAGTTGATATTATTGAGTTTTTGGAGAAGGCAGGATTCGCCGTCGGTTTTGAAACCTATGAGTTAGTGGTTGAAGGCTGCTTGGAGTGTGGTGAATTTGTTTTGGCGGGGAAAGTTGTAATGAGGATGACCGAAAGAGGCTTTATACCTTACATTAGGGCAAGGCAGAAGGTAGTTGAGGGGCTGGTGAGTGTTGGGGAGCAGGAGTTTGCCTCTGCTGTGAGGCAAAAGTTTGTAGAATTGAAGTCTTAGCTTCTTGGATGCCATTTCGGCTGTGTGGTCGCAAAAATTGGAAATATAAAGACCTTCGGTTAGTTATCAAATTTTCATCATTTCTCGGTAGTTTGACCAAAGACTTGTTGTGATCAATACATTGTTACTTAGTAGTGTAAGAGATTTATAGTCTTCATTGAGTTTTCTAATGAATAGTGTGTCTATTGTCTAGCCTGGTATCATGTCAGACTTAATCAATGCATGGACATACAAGCTCTTTGGTGGAAGTAAAATTTCCATTAATGGCTCTTGTTATTTTCTGTCCTTCATCTATGATGCACGAATATGGGAATTCTAAAATAATATGGATACAGACACAGCAGGGGACATGCCACGTGTGTGTATATATATTAGAAAATGCAAACAAAACAAAACACACACACACACACACAGAGACGAGAGGGAGAGGGAGTTCAGAGAGACATACCTGTTTGTCGACTAAGCTTCCAGCACCAGCATAGTGAATTAGGGTTCCAAACTCCTCTTCTATTGAATCTGTCGATTGATGGGGTGGAAGAGTTGTGTGTATATATATATATATATATATATAGGAGACATTTCTAGTAAGGGCTCCCTTATATACTCCCTCCGTCCCAATTTGTTGTGCCTATTTCCTTTTTTGGACGTCTCAAAAAATTGTCAATATCTTTCAATCTATAATGTTTTTTATAGTTAATATGGATCTTGTTTGATAGATCTCAATTAATTTTTTAAAAGAAAGATTTCAAAATCGTAAAAAATATTGTAGATTATGAAATTAGACAATTTTTTGAGAAGTTCCAAAAAGGAAACAGACGCAACAAATTGGGACAGAGGGAGTAGGCTACAGTGCGGGATTTTTTGTTCGGGATGGAATTTCGACGATCTCAACCGTTAGATGTGTTTACAACGTGTATTTAAGGTCCAATGCGAATATTTGTCAAAAAAAAAAAACCCCCGAAAGGGCTTGATCTAAACAGTTTTTGATATAAACACATTTTATCGAAAACGGCTTGGATCAAGCCCTTCCGGGTATTTTTTTTTGACGAAACCTTGTGTGGGACCTTAAAAATACGTTTTAAATACATCTAACGATCCCGCACTGTAGAGTTTAAGGGAGCTCTTATTGGATATTTGTTTTGTGTGTGTGTGTGTGTGTGTGTGTGTGTATTGCTAAATTACACTTTTTTACCTAAAGTTTTGATTAATTATAAATTTGTTAAAGCATTCAACTCGAAACCAATTGGCAACGAGTGGAGAGCGAAGGTCAAGTTTGCTCCGGTTAGGATCCAGAACATGAACATAACATGTGCACTCAAAAATCCGAAGGGGTAATAAGTGGAGAGGCCGCCCAGGCTCATATACTAGACTCGGAGGTTATAATTAACCAATGTGGGACAATCTCTAACACTCCCCCGCACGTGCTACTCCTGACCTGCATGTGGAGAGTTAAATAACAGATCCACAACATTGGGATCACAACGAAACAATGTGCACTTATGGCACAAACAACGGGGCAATAACCAAGAGATTCTTGTCCAAAATCCTCCGAAGGCCTAGCTCTGATACCATGTTAAAGCATCCAACTCAAAACCAATTGGCAACGAGTGGAGAGGCCGCCCAGGCTCATATACTAGACTCGGAGGTTATAATTAACCAATGTGGGACAATCTCTAAAAAAATTTACCCCAAAAAAGTTCAAAAAAATTTCAAATTGACCCCCGCCGTGTCTCCATCCGTGTCCCCCTCTAAAAATTCAATTAAGTCGTGTCCCCATCCACGTGGCATGTCTGGACACGTTTGCCTCCGTGTCCCCGTGTCCCGACATTGCGATACGGCGACCCTTAGAGGTGTCGGTGCTTCATAGTCCTTCATGTTAACTCTATTTTTGGAAAGCAATGGATTGTGTGTTTTTTTTGGCTACCCTGATTAGTGAATAACATATGTTTTTTTGCTGGCCCGATATCATTTCAGACTTCGTCAGTGCATGGACATATAAGCTCTTTGGTGGAAGTAAAACTGCAATGAACATATAAGCTCTTTGGTGGAAGTAAAACTGCAATGAACATATAAGCTCTTTGGTGGAAGTAAAACTGCAATGAACATATAAGCTCTTTGGTGGAAGTAAAACTTCAATGAATTAGCTCTTTGGTGGAAGTAAAACTTAAATGAATTGCTCGTTTTTATTTTTATTTTTATTGTCCTTTATGTTGTAAAGCTATGGGTTTTGTGGTATTTTAGCTACTCTGATTAGTGAACTCCACCCTCCTTTTTTGTGCAACCATTTCCACCAATTTCAAAATTAAATTACTGATCAAACACACTGTCATCATGAGGAGCATCTGTGTGTGGCTGATGGAGGTTGGACTCAATGATGAACCTTTCTCCTACCTGCAAAACCTTGTCATCTCCATATGTGTAATTTGTTTTGATTTGGTTCGAGTTAATGTAATGACAAGTTTACAGCCTGGAGGCCAATTATGACAGTCATCTAGGTGCAACAGAACTCTTGACCTGCTTTTAATGGCACTGTGATGAATTCTAGATCAGAAAAGAAACTTAAAGAGTATTTTTTTTTCCTTCATATTTTGTTGTGTTGGGGATCATCGCATTTTGGTGATCTACTCTTGCATGCTACAGGATCCACCTTATTCATGCTTAAAATACACATGCAAAGTGTTAAAGCCCACTTTAGATATTCAAGTGCATTAAACTTATAAATGCCTATTATGTTTTATGTTGTCACTGACGGTTCAGCCCTTCACTGGGTAGCTGGGTTCCATGGCAATTCCACAAGTACCTTCTTTATCTGTAACACTACGTTTGATCCTTATGTAGCCTGATTCACCCCATCCAGTGCCCCATGAGTTCTTCACTAGCCAGTAATTTTGTCCATCAGATGCCCCGTAGCCAACTACTGTTACTCCATGATCGAGATTCGTCCCACATTGGCCTGAGAAGACACCACCAGAGTAGAGCTGGAATGGATAGCCACTAGCTTCAATTGCAACTGATACAGGTTGTTTGGCTGCTGCAGCTTGTAGGCTCATCTCATTATTTGGAGGTACAAGTACATAGCCACTTATTGTCGCTGCGGACTTTGCAGCTTTAGCTTTGTCACAATTGTCATTTCTTTCTACATAAGGGTAATCTTTTTCTGTTGCAATGCCACCGTTCTTTATAATAAATGCAAAAGCTTTATCCATGTATCCACCATTGCAGCCTTGGTTCCCAGTTTCAACATCACAGTCCACGAGCTCTTGTTCTGATAGTGACATCAACTGGCCCGTTTTGATACTGGTTATGCCTTCCACCGCTGCGACAGCTGAGAATGCCCAACAACTTCCTGCAGTGAAAGGTAAGTAAACATTATGTCTCTCTCTATTTTTTACAATTGCTAGCTTACACGTTTTGATTGAAAACTATAATCATTTTCTGAAGGCAACTATCTTTTTGTTTTAAACTTAGCATGATGATGTATTAGTAAAAATATGTTCAATAACTTGACTGAGATGTGTCATAATGACTGAATTTTTACTTGAGAGACCATTCACAGAAGATCTTGGTTTTGATTCCGCTTCGAAGAATCTTTATTATCATTATGCCTTGCTGTTTTCTACTTAAGCTCACTGGGAATCTAAATAGTATGTTGCCACGAGAAGATTGAAATGTAGTCAAAAGTTAGTCTTCTCTCAAAAATGATTTATAAAGACGCACACACAGTCTTGTTCAGTGAGAAGCATGAAAGTTGAAGGTGTGATATCTAGTATTGCATGCAACAATAGGCTTGTGGTTTATTTTGGTTTAATAAAAGTCTATACCAACCTAATGAGAAAAACAATGTCATGCATTCATGCTAAATGGTGTTGCAATTAAAATGGGTTTGGTGCATCATGATTGTCTGTGGGGATTCACAGAACATGACTGGAGTCTGTCTTTGCATGCTTAATGATTTCATGTATTGCACTTACGTGGAAAGAAAGATTGGATGTGGATAACAACTTCAAAAGAACCTCTTGTCCTTTGAATTAGTCATAGAATGTTTTATAAGAGTCTGTTTATAATTTCTTTTTATCCAGAGGAGAAGTTGCAATATAATTAGTTGTTAGTTAGTCTTCCTCCTAAAGATTTTAAGTATACTCGATAATCCTTTTGTTCATGTAGGAACATGAAAAATACTGTACCACATTGGCCTTGATCCTTGACTGGAGTGACTGCACCTTGCATCCTCCAATCAACGCTAGTTGGTAAATCCTTAGATTCCTCATATGCAAAGCTCTCCCCCATGCCTGAATGACTTGTATTAGTTCCAAAACCCAAGTAGATGGATTTGAACTCCTGATTTGTCATGTCTGCAAATTTGTTGTCAATGAGCTTGAATGAGAAGTTTTGGGAATTGAACTGGTCAATGAACTGAACGTTTGTTTTGTAAATTCCAAAACGCTGTTCCCGCTCACCCTTATCCCTGTACTCTCGTTTGTATTTTTGCAGCCACTCTTCGTATCTCTCCCTCATCGGATCAGTTTCATCAGAACAGATCATTGGATTAATGCGTAGAATGCATAATGTTAGGACAGTCAAGCAAGTATTCCTAAAGATAAAAGCAGCCCCCATGGCTAGCTTAAAATGGAGTTGGGACAGTGAGACCTGCTATAAGGGATTTCCTTTGTTGTTCATCATGTGTCTTTTCATGCATACTGCACTGGAGAAGTTCAAAAGGTAAGTCTTTTTTATGCATCTTTTGCTCAAACTGCTGCCTGTTATGTCCCGTCCACGTCTCATTCTTGATTTAGTATTTATTTGTTGTGGTGTTTCAGTATCAAATGTCATCACTAATTTTGGTGAACCCTACCTTTGGTGGGTTCACTCAATATAGTCAGAAAATATGTGTTTTTTTGGTTGCCACACAACTGGGAAAAACCCGGCTTGAGAAAAGCATGGGACCTTGGATTGGAAAATTGTTTGAAACATCTTAACCGCGGGCTCAATCCATGTTGCTTCTTCTTGTTATGGTGAGGTAGTCAGCTTGCTGCGATGCACTTATGGCATCCAATTTTTGGATTTAACATCAATTTATTGAAGTAGGATCAGGACCTGGCACGGCACCCCAGCATCGTAGCTCATGTTCGAGACAAAAATTAATTGGAAAAGAGGTTAAGGGCACTCCAAATGATTAATTTGTTTTTTGGGGGGTTCGTATTTTGCCAAACCTTTCGATTGTTGAATGGCATACGTCTTTTGTTGATTGGCTTGACGGGTAACCCAACAAATGCATCCTGTCATTTCTTTGAGGTTTGGTAGAGTTTTGGACGTCACATCTCCCACATGTAAGATCTGGTTGAAATTCTTGGGCAGTTTGCATTGCATGATATAGAATTGTTTGTTGGGAACTAATTTTTTCCTGAGAAAGTAAGTCAATTCCATATGAACCACCCCAAATAACTGCATAATAATAGTTGAACAGTTGGTAATTGGTGCTCCATAATAGTTGTTTTTAGTATTCAAAAACATACACAGGATCACTACGTGGCACAGAGATTGAAAAGGCCAACAGCACTTGGAGTCCGCTTATAACAGAGTTTGAAAGAATTCATATATAGATGAAATTGCTCATTTTTTGTGCCAATCCTTAGATGTGACAGAAGTTGAACACAGATGTGGGACCAACGAGGGTGGTAGTCTGGTGATTAAGAGCTTATTTCTATGTGAGATTTGGTGTTCAGGAGGACATGACTTCGAGTTTCTTGAGGGACACTTTAAGGAGACTCATACCCCTTGTCCGAGGCAAAATTGTTGGTAAGACACTGGAGACTAGCTGGACCCCCCTTTGGAGTTTGCAGATTTACATTGGTGTTTCCATAGCTTTTGGGTAGCGGGGACCCTAAAGTGCAGTAGAAAATCTGAACCATGTAACGCACCAAAATGGTGCCGTTTTGGTGCGCAAGCGAAGTGCTTTGCCAAAAAGTGGTCATGTGGGGCCTACTTATGGGTCTCACACAAGAGACCTGAACCGTTGTTGGCGCATCATTCACATTTCTGCCCTATCAACACTATGGTGGTAATGGGTGACGGAGAATTAGGGTTTGATTCTGGAGAGGGAGCTTGAAAAACGGCTACCACATCCGAGGAAGGTAGCAGCCGCGCAACTTACCAAATCCTGACGCGGGGAGGGGAGGTAGTGACAATAAATAACAATACTGGGCTCGTTTGAGTCTGGTAATTGGAATGAGTACAATCTAAATTCCTTAACGAGGATCCATTGAGGGCAAGTTTAGTGCCAGCACCGCCGTAATTCCAACTCCAATAGCGTATGGTTAAGTTGTTGCAGTTAAAAAGCTTGTTGTTGGAGTTTGGGTTGGGTGGATCGGTCTGCCTTTGGTGTGCACTTGTCATCTCATCCCTTCTATCGGCGATACGCTCCTGGCCTTAATTGGCCGGGCCGGGCCTCCGACTAGGGGTGCTCACGGTTCGGATTGGTCCGGATTGGCATGAATTCAATCTTAATAGGCAAGTCACGGTTTTTTGAAAATACAATCCGTGTCCGATCCAAAAGTTTCACGGTTCGGTTCCAATCCGAACCGTGAGTCACGGATCAGTTCCAGATTAATCCGGGGATTTTCAACTTATTTGGAAAAAACAACAAAGAAAGGTAGTAAGCCACTAGCAAGTAGCAAATGCACTAAATAGAAAGTTAAAAGTTGGAAACATTTCCAGATTAAGACAATAGCAAGACTAGCAACAGGGGCAAGACAATAGCAGATTAAGACAATAGCAAGGCATTTTCAGAAAGTTCAAAGTTCAAACTAGCAAACCGTAAGTTGAGATAACAATATTGCACTATAACTGATAACTCTTAGAAATCGTAAGTCTACTAAATTAATAATATCTATATAATTATAAAAGTGAAAAAATTACATATAATAAAAATCTCACGGTCTGGATCGGTTAATCCACGGTTTCAAAATCAAAATCTGTGTCCGATTCAAAAGTCATGGGTTTTTATTTTTTTAATCCGTGTCCGGACCATTAATCCACGGTTAAAATTCAAAAGGTATGGATCGGTTCTGTTCGGATCAGATTCATGGTTCACCGATTTTTTTGAGCAGCCTTACCTCCGACGGTGTTACTTTGAAGAAATTAAAGTGCTCAAAGTAAGCCTAAGCTCTGGATATTTGTACGTAATTGATCTAATATGTTCAATTTTCTTTCAGAATTTAGAACCCTATAATTCGAAAGAATCTTCAAAAGAAGTTATACAATTGTGCGTTAGGTAACCCATTGTTCTAACCTTAGGTGTGTAGGATAATTTTCAATACCTATGAATTGTTTCGATACCTATTGATGTTTGATCAAGATAATTTTTTTTATTGATTGCTCTTCTTAATGAGCCTTACGACATATACGGTTTAGATATTTTGATTTACTAAGCGCACAATTGCATAATATCTCTTAAAGATTCTTGCAAACTATAGTCCCGAATTCTGAATGAAAATTGAACGTATTAGATCAATTATGTACAAATATTCGATAGGCCTGATTTTCTCCAATAGCACATGAATAATTATTTTAAAATTATTTAACGATTTAGATCATTTGTGTGGGATCCGGAGGTGGGCCCCACAAGACCACATTTGGCGAAGCACTTGGCTTGTGCTCCAAAACGGCGCTGTTTTGGTGTGTTCTTGGTTCAGTTTTTCTATTGTACTTCAGGGTCCCCGCTCCTAGCTTTTGGTGAGATAGGACTGTAGAGGAATAATCATTACTCTCTCCGTCCCTTTTTAAGTGATCCATATGAGAATTCTTGCAATTTCAAACTCCTCAACAACAACAACAATAACATAACCCATTTAGTCCCCAATAATTGGAGGTATGGGCGGGGGATGGATAGGAGACAGACCTAACCTTTGGCAATAAATGCACAAAGTGGCTGCTCCCAGAATACCACTGAAACAGATGGATTGGAGACAGACCTAACTTTGGCAATAAATGCACAAAGTGGTTTGCTTTCATGTATCTGGCTAAAAACAAAGGTCCCCCTATACCATCACGCGTTTGTTCTTGAATTATGCCTCAAATCAAAGCTAAAAGATCGTAGGGAAACCTAAAGAATCATTTTGATTTATGTGCACATTATCATGCTTCTTTCATTCAAACTCCTAAAAAACATATTTCTTTATATAATTTTTTAATTTGTTTAATGGCAAATTAAAGTGCTCATTGGGTATTTTAATTTGGTGTAAAATATTTTTTTTAAATGATATATAAAAGTACATTTTTAAATGTCCGCAAAAATATACGTTTTTCAAGTGGATCACTTAAAAATGGATGGAGGGAGTACCTTTTTAAATTTCTCGTCTATGTAAGAAACCTATTAACTCTACCATAATTTAAGGAGGTCGGGAATGAAACCTGCGATAAAAATCGAACCCAGGACCTTTTCTTGGCAAAGAGAGTGCCTTACTACTTTGGCTATCTATCCTTTGTTCTTGAGCAATCTTTACCTCTTAGGCAAAATTTGGGAGGCAACTAGGATTGAGAAAGGAAAAAGAAAAAAAGTAAATCAAATGCGGAGGCCTGCTAGCTGCAGAGGGAATCAACCTGGGAATTCTGATTCAAAAGTCCATGTTAAGGGTTTGTTTGGAACATGTGGAATGGAAAGGAAAATCAGAGAAAATAAAATAAGAGGAAAGTGAGAGAAAAATAGGAGGAAAATTACACTATTCACAATACTTAATTTTTTTTATTCTCTCTTTTCTTTCTCTCCAAACCAAACAAGAGGGGAAAATTTTAACTTCCCTTTCTTTTTCCTCACTTTCCTCAAGTTCCAAACACACCCTAAATTTTGTCCATTGAATATATATGTAATTTCGGAAGATTTGGTTGATTTTAGTAACAATTAGGGCTCTTTTACTAAAATATAGCAAAAATATGTATGTATTCTAATATATAAAGGGAGAACACCAATTTGTGCAAACAAATTTTAGAAGCCTCATCACAAAAGTGATTTCCTATATTGTCTTTTAAAAAAACCTGTATTCCACAATTATTTTCACTATGACATTAATCAACCGTTAGGGCAAAATCGTAAAATCACTTAACTCAATCATCCACCAAAAATAAACTACCCACCCATACCCACTTCCTTTCTTCCTCTCCAAAGATTTACACTTGTGTGTGCACACATAGTGTGTGCATCAGCCTCTTGTATATAAGAGATCATAGAGGTTCATTGGGCAAAGTGACTCTAGTTAGGGGTTAAATTAGTCCGGTTTGTTCCCTTTTTTCTAATTTCAAAGCTAAAACTGGTTTAACTTATCGAGAAACAAATTTACTACTCCCTCCATCCCTTTTTAAATGCAGAAAATTGGTGTAAATGCCCAATTTAGTAGTTAAATGGGCTACAAGACTAGCCTAGTTTTTTTTAATGGGCCAAATCTATTGTATTAGAAATATTGCTGCCGGAGGTCCATAGATGGACAAAATTGTCCATATGATAGCGGGTATAAAATGTTGGGTTTTCAAAATCGATTTGCAGAGATTGATCAGTACGTTCCTCGTGTGTCGCACAGTCTCTCTCCATCTCTCTCTCGTTGCGATTTTCCGGCGACTGCTTCATTCTCTCTGCTACGATCAGCTCCGACGATCTTCTCCAATGATCTTCTCCGGCGATCTCTGTTCTCGCCGTTTCTTTATGCATTTTTGCTGTGTTTAGATTTGTTTTGCTTGTGAGGTCACTTTGTTGTTTGAGGTTCAAAACGAGGTAGGTATTTCTCTCTCTCTCTCTCTCTCGCTTGCTCTCTCGCTTTCTCTCTCTGTGTACTGTTGTTGTTTTTTGGATGATAATAGAAGGATTTTAGCAAACATTGATTCGAGATTTTAGGCTTAGCTACTGTTTTTCTGGTCTATGTATTGTTGTGTTTTTTTTGAAGATAATGTATATTGATTCAGATTATGCAATCGACTGTAGTTTTGTTTGGAATATAATGCAAATTAACCTAGATTATGTTATTTGTTGCTGTTATTGAGGCAAATTATGCAATCTACTGTTGTTTTGTTTGAATTATGATGCATTTTATTATAGATTATGTTTTCTACTATTGTTTTCATTTAAGGTAATCTACTGTTGTTTTCATTTTTGCAGTGAAATTTTGTTTACTTTTGAGAATGAAACCTAGTATTCTTCTTCTTTGCAAGTATGAGCCATTCACTGTTGTTCTTACTATGACAAGAGATTTTCGATTTGATGATCTTGTGCAAAGTATTTGTAAGAAGTGGCAGGATTTAGTTTTGCAAAGATTTCAACTGTTATATGTTGTGTCTGATCACCATAATTGTCACTTAGATAATGATGATGATTTTGCCAATATGTTTGCATTGGCTGGGGCCTATGGTGTAAGTTGTGTGGAGGTAGGTGTTGAAGTGCTCTCTTCTTGTTCAGTTGAAAGTCGTGAATTGGAAAGAAGTTCTTATGTTGGTGAAAGTAGTATTGTACATGGAGTGGAAGAGGATCCGCTTGAGAAATTTTGTCCACATCATGAGACTGTTCGTCTTTCTTCTGGTTGGGCTAAGTTGATTAGTCATGTCGCACAAGAGTTTAGAGGTGGAGTAGATGATTTTAGGAGTTGTTTGGCAAAGTTTGCTATTGAAGTTGGTTTCGTGTATACTTTTTTGAAGAATGACAAGACTAGGGTAACAACAGTGTGTTCAAAGAAGGGGGAATCTAGTTGTGAATGGTTTATTGATGCAACATTGAACAGAGCAAATGGTTTCTTTCGTATTAGGGAGTTTGTTAAAGAACACAATTGTGTTGGTGTTTTTGCTAGTTCCAAGAATCCTCGAATGAGTTCAAAATTAGTTGCGCAAGAGATTAGGGAGGAAGTTCGTAGTAAGAAATTGTACGCACCGATACAAGCTGTGAAATTTTTTGAGAAGTATTGTGGGAGTAAAATCAATTACAATCACGCTTGGCTTGGCATTGAGAAAGCTGGTGAGGAATTGTATGGAGACTACGCATCGTCTTTTGACCAGCTCCGGTGGTATGCTAAGGTTGCAAAGGAGAAAAACTCAAGAAGCGTTATTGATGTTAAGTATTGTGAGACGACTCATTGTTTTCAAAGAATATTTGTTGCGTTTGATGCATGTATCAAATGTTTTAACTACTGCCGCCCTTTGTTGGCACTTAATGGTACTTTTCTGAAGGGGAGATACACAAGAACTCTTCTGGGGGACCACAGGAAAAGATGACAACCAATGTTAGTTTTTTTATTTTTTTAGTTTTTATGCACATATATATACATATATTATGTAATTTGTTATTGTTGCCTTCACGAAATAGAGACCAGATAGTCAAAGATTACCATATGTGTCTGATTTGTTTGCATTGTACAGAGTCCAGATCGTTACATATTTGGTAATCTGTTATTGTTGTGTTCATGGAACAGAGGCCATATGAAAAAAGATTACCATATATGTTAGCTTTAAATGCATGATACTGACTACTGATCTATACATATTTGGTAATCTGCTTATTTTGTTAAGAGACAACATTTTTCTAATGTTGTTTTTGTGTTATTTTTTGTGGATTAGGATTATTTCCTGTGGCATTTGGTGTTGTTGATTTTGAGGATGACGAGAATTGACTTTGGTTTTTGAGGATGTTGTCGGGAATTCTATCACCTCGTCTGATTACATTCATTACTGATCGGCATTCCGGCCTTTTGAAAGGTATTGTGGAGGTTTTTCCCAACGGACATCATGCGTATTGTTTGCAGTATTTGAAGAATAACTTGAGGGATAAGTTTACCGACCGATTGTCGAATGGCTTTAGGGAGCAAGTGATAAGTTTTTTTTTTTTTTTTTCTCGGTGCATATGCACCAACCCTGTTAGACTTTGAGGAAGCTATACATGAACTCTATACAGTTGGCAGGGCAAAAGCGAAAAACTTTGTTGAATCATTACCGAGAGAGAATTGGGCGAATGCTTATTTCCAAGACAAAAGATATGGAGAGATGTGTTCAAATGCAGTTGAGTCTTTTAATAAGTGGATTTTAGAGGCACGTCACCTTCCCATATTGAGTGCAATCAACAAGATAATGATTCAATTGATGACACAAATGTGTGACCGGAGACAGAAGTCGACGAAAATGAATGGGATTGTGTGTCCTGAAATGGATGCTAGGTTGGTTGAAGTTTCAGCAAGGGGAAGGTGTGGACCATTGCATAGTCAAGTGAAGAGGTGTTTAAAGTTTTCTCTCTCCCAACGGTGGTTGTTGATCTTCAAAATCAACGTTGTACATGCTCTCGAAGGTAGATTAACAGTTTCCCGTGTATGCATGCAATCGCGGCCATTCAAAAGTTTGGAAAACAAGTTACAAATTACTTAGATCCATTTTACTTTGTTGATGCATATTGATTTAACTATGAGCTCTCAATAAATCCTATCCCAATGCTTAGAGCTCCAAATGTGCCGAAAGAGTTCCGTATCATTCTTCCACCGAAAACAAGGAGGCCTCGGGGCAGACCAAAGATTCAAAGGATACGATCAAGGGGAGAAAATGTGAGGCAAATGAGGTGTTCAAGGTGTAAAAAATTGGGGAAACACAATAGAAAGACTTGTAAAGAGGTGGTTGATTGAATTTCCAATTTTTTTCATATGAATTTGAACATTTGTCAATAGATTGTTACTTTACTTGTTGAAATAGAGAGAATAAAATCTCAATATTTTTTTTTTGTTTTGTTTGCTTCAAACAGAGGACATGTCCCAACAGAGTAAGGTATATGTTTGTAAATCTGTTTTTATCATAGTACTGATGTTTACATATTATGTAATCTTTTTCATTTTTGGAATGTAATAGAAAGTAGTTTACAACAGACTACCATATGTGTGGAGAAATCTGTTCTCATCAGAGTACTGATGTTTAGATATTATGTAATCTTTTTCATTTTTGGAATGTAAAAGAAAGCAGATACCAACAGACTACCATATATATGTGGAAGAATATATTTGTTTAGAATTCTATATTGAAATATTATGTAATCTGTCAGTGTTGTTGGGAAGAATCACAGAATGGAATGAAATGGACTACCATATGTTAGCAAATGTGCCTTAAAACAGAGTGCAAATAATAATATATTATCTAATCTGCACAACTTTTGGGCATGAAAATAGGCAAATTCTGCAACTTAAAAGGAGCAAAAAGTAATTACAACAAACCATCCTATGATTACATTCTACAAAAAGTAATTACAACGAAGCATCCTATGATTACAATTCACCAAAAAGTAATTAAAACTGCACAGAACTAGCATCCTACGATTAGACCTACCAACATTTGTTCCTACAGTTGTGTCAAAACAAGAGAAACTGTTCTACACAAAATTCTGCACAAACACAAATGAATCAAAAGAATTTTAGTCAGATTTTCAGTCATGTCGATTTGCTTGTACTCTTCACAAGATTTTCAGTCAAGTAGATTCGTTTGGATCTCTCTGGAGTTCCAGTCTTCAATTGACCAAGATCTTGGTGGATCGTTCAAGAAGATGTGTACCAAATGAACTCTGAATTCAGAAACATCATCTTTACTGACTGACGGAGGAATTGGCTCATGATTTGCTAATAAGCAATGATTATATAGGACATCTTTTTGTTGGTTGTATTAGGTTAAGAAATTACACTAAATGGAACTTACGTTGTTGCAAATTGTTGTGGTGCATCTTGAACCGAGGTGATTGGAGCATTAAAATCATGGCTTTGGAAGAGGGTTGCGGGAGATGAAAAGAGGTTGAAGGATGGTTGCCTTATTTTATCGGCATTTCTACGCCTCATGAATTGTTCAACATAGCTTTTCTGTGTTTCCAAAAAAAAAATAAAAATTAGTGTTTGTGTTATTGTTCAAATATGGATTTATGAGACTTCCAATAAATGTAAATGCATTTACCACCGTGATTGCATCTTGTAGATGTGGATCTGCACCGTTTCTCTTCCTCAACGAATTGTAGTGTTTCCATTGCTGCTCATGGACGTCATAGAAGAGAATCGTCCAGTGGTATGAATTAGAATTTTTAACTCGAGGCCTATTTTCCAAGGAATTCATTGGGAAAACCAAGAACCAGTAGTAGTCGCTGCCATATATCTCCATGTTGTCAAACACATCTTGTAGTTTTCTGTCGAGGAGAAATTGTTTGAGTTCAGGATTTTCCGAGTGGATTAAAGTCTGTGGAATGACAGTTGGTTCGATATTTTCTCTCCAATACTAATATGAAATGAGAGATTCATAAAATCAAATGGAAAATGAAAAAATAACAGGGAACCCATTTATCCAGTGCATGGACAAGAAATAAACATTGTTTCCTCTTGTCTTTTGTAGTGCTTCTTGCATGTTCTCAAGGACCAAAGAAAAGCCATCGATTACCGAGTTTGACACATCTCCATCATCCAAGAGTTTAATTATGTTGCTCAATGCCACGGTATTACTCGATGTATTGTTTGTCCAAATAGCGACACTGCATCGGGTAAACGAAATCATCATGCACAGAAAATAGATTACATAATATGTATATATTGGTACTATGTATAATGTCAGATTTCAGACATATATGGTAGTCTTTTGAAAACTGGACTTTGATTCATGTCAAGAACACTAAAAGATTACATAATATGTTCATATCACTACATTTGATAATGCCAAATTTTATGACATATATGGTAGTTTGTTAGAATGTAGTCATATTTGGTAATCTGTTTGTTTTGAAAATCATGAAATAGAACCCAGCTTCAAAAAGATTACCAAATATGTTTCAAAATTTTGTAAAGATATATGGCAATCTATTGATTTCATTGGCACAAAAATGACGCTGATTGCAGAAAAACTACATCATACATTTGATTAAGTGGAATTATACAAGGTACGGAAACAATGCTAACCTGTACTAAACACCACCTTCTTTGACGTTCACTTCTTGAATCTCCTCTTCTTCGATAACAGCTTTCTCTTTCCTTTGCTTCTTCACCTCTTTCTCCTTCACATCTTTTTCACTTTATTTTTCAATTTTTTTTGGCTTATTCCCTTTTCGGGTTTGAATAGGACTTGGACGCTTCCTCTTTTCACCCTTTGTTTTGCTTACACCCTCCATCGCGTCTGATTTTCGTTTCTCATTCAACTTCTTCTTTTGTATAGGATTAGGGCTTTTTGCACTAGACTTGCATGAATTTGCAGTTTTCAGATTTCGAAATGAGATAGATAATGCAATTTGTAGGTATTTTGGCAATGATACAATTTGGGTTAACAAACCTTTGTTTTGAACGGGCTGACTTTTTTTTGTCTTAGTTGTCATTTTGTAATGGTAACCATACTATTCTTCTTGCTGCTCTTCTTCTTCCTCCTGCTCCTCCTCATCCATCTCCTCCTTCTCATCCTTGTCCTCCTGCTTTTCCTCATCTTCTTCATCCTCTATTTCTTTTTCTTTTTCTTTTGTCTTTGCCTTGCACCTCGGCAATTGTTTTGCAGATGCTGATGTCTTAGCCTTCTTGCCAGCCTTCTTTTTTGGACTTTGCAAGGCTTCCTTTCTGGTGGCAAATCTTGTTCTTTTGGACGGACTTAATTGTTCTTCTTTTTCTTTTGCGGCGCTCTTGCTTGGACTCTGGACGAGACTCAACTCTTCTTCTTTGTCTTTTGCAGCCCTCTTCCTTGGACTCTGGGCATCTTTGGTTTGCTTTTCCATTTTCTCCGTTCTTGTTCTCTTCTTTTCAATTTTTTGGTCTACTTTCTTCGTCTTGATCTTAACCTTTTAGCGGACAATTCTGTGGTTTTTTCCTTACTCTTCTCATTTTTTATGGAATAGGAGGAACTGCTGCTAATGGCTTAGTTGGATCATATTGAGAAAGTACTAATTCCAGACCTTTGGTTTCCGTTGTTTCATGTACTACTTCATGGCTTATTGATTCACTCGAATCTTCTGCTTCCATTTGCTGAAATTACAAAATAAGATATTAATTTCCTGAATACACAGATTAATATCTACCATAAAATGAAACAACTTATAACATCCAAATTTGGTAGTCTTTCATAATTTCTGAACACAAACAACGAAAGATATGGTAGTTTTTGTCACATTTACTAGACACAAACAGCAAAAGATATGGTAGTCTTTCATAATTTCTGAACACAAACAACAAAAGATATAGTAGTCTTTCACAATTTCTAAACACAAACAACAAAAGATATGATAGTCTATCACTATTACTGTACACACAAAAAAAAGTAGTCTTTCTCTATATTTATGAACACAAACAACAAAAGATATGGTAGTCTTTCAATATTACAAAACATAAACAACCAAAGATATGGTAGTCTTTCAAAAACAGCAAACAATATGATAGTCTTTCAATATTTTTTGAACACAAACAACAGTAGATATTGTAGTCTTTCACAATATTTCTGAACACAATTTTTGAACCAGGAAAAAATTACTAGAGCAACCCTAATAAGTAGAAATAGAGTAGAAAAATCCACAGAACAAGTAATGAACAGAAGAAACCAAAGAAAAACCATAGAGAAACCCTAATCAGTAGAAATAGAGTAGAAAAAAATAAAGAACAAACAATGAATAGTAATCTAGTGGATAGAGATGAAAGAAAACCCTAATCGGTACAAGTAGTCGGAAAATTAGTCGGAAAACGGAAACAGAACGGGAAATCATGTAGATCGTACAAATTATCTCCAAGTTGGTACCAATAATGTACAGGAAAAGCCCTAACTTACCGGAAATGGTGAGGACGACGGAAATGACGACGACGAAAGCGAGTAAGAGCAAGGATGCGACGACGGCGGCAACTACGACGACGACGATGAGCGCAAAGAACACTGCAAAACGATGCAGGAAACGGTTTCGCCTTGTTCTCTCTCTCTTTCTCTCTTCTAGTTCAAAAATCGAAACTGGCGCAATGAAAAGTGACGGTTCAACTTCGTCCACACTTTTATATGACAATTTGGGGGTATTTTTGGAAGCCGGGAACAATTTGTCCTGTTGGCAGTACATAAAAAGTTAATGTTCTTATTACATTAAAGATCCCTTTAGTATGTCCTCCCAAAAAACGGACCCTTTTAAATGATCCATATGGTAATACGTATAATTTCAAACTCCTAAAAAACATATTTCTTTATATAACTTTTAACTTTGTTTTATACCAAATTAAATTGCTTATTGAGTACTTTAATTTGGTGCAAAAAATTAAAAACTTTATATGAAATGACATTTTTAAACATCCACAAAATACACGTTTTTCAAATGGATCACTAAAAAAGTGACGGAGGAAGTATTTACTTTATCGGTGAACAAAGTCAAGATGTACCCAACACCGAAAAACAACACAAACAAAAGCCCAACAAATTAGAAACATAAAGTGGCATGAAAAAACTCTGTGAACGAATCTGCAGAAACGATTTCTGTATATTCTAAATAAACCAAACCTTAAAAAATAAAATGCGTTATAAGTTTACTGGTACTCCATATTAAATTACTGGGATTACTAGGGTTACGGGTTAGTGTCATATGTTCCGATCCGACTTTGGGGTTTCGTTCTATTTACTTCGATCATAACCGAAACTGAACCGGTTTGGGTTTTTTTCCGATTGGTTCGGTTTTGTTGATTTTTATTTCATCCCTCAGTCCATTCCAACAATGTAGCTCTTCCGTCTGCAGAAATTATGATCCAGACTCTGACACACTAGAAAAGTTTTTTAATTTGCGCTAATCCAAATTATTAAGATGTTTTTTCTTCCTTTTTTTTTTTTTTTTTTTTGCAATTCCCAGGCTCCCGCCTAAAGAACTTAAGTTTAGCAGCTTTGAAAGCATGGTGATTACTTCTCAACCCCTTGCACTTTAATTAATTATAGAGACAATAAATCTTGCTTTTCATCTACCAGAAAAAGAATTCCATATGCCACCTAATTTCTCAAGAAAATCATATCTCGCCATATATGCTGTAAATTAAAACACTGAAATAATCTGACTAGCTACTGAGAATATCGGGAGTGGTTAAAACCTCACTAACTACGATAATGTACTGACGTTTCCCGAGGGAAAAAAATCTGACAGTTTCGATTCTCGATGAAATTTGAAAAAAATAAAATGAATTAGTGGATAAGTTTCATTGGTAAGCAGTTCCTTAATAATACTGAATTGGCGGCTATTATATTTGCAAGAAAACTAATCTGTAATCATGAACCATAGTGCTTCCCAAGAACTTAAATTAAGCAAAGTAAAAGAGATTCCAATCTGGGGATTGTAGTGGAAGGTACCAAGAAAAACAGTGTTTTAGGAGAGGAATAAGGGACACATGCCCTACATGTGGGTATGGTTTGGGGACAAAGTAAAGAAAAGGCTTAAGAGCATGCAAAACAATTCACATGGCCTGACATTATCCCCTTCACAAGTGCCTCTCTTTCCACAGCTCATCCCCCCCACATCACCCCCATTATATAGGATACAAATATAGATACACCCCCAAGTACATATGTGGTACAACCCCCCAATTGTATGCTCTGCTTGGATCCTGATTTTACCAATGGTTATTTTTCGTGTCCGGAGCTAGCTTACGCACAGCTCGACTAATTCTGGGAGATCGTCTCACCGTACACCAGAAGGGGCTAGCTTACTATGCACACATAGAGAGAAAAACAGGGGCATTTTCCCTTTGGATGAATTTTTTTTGTATTTTTTGATCAGCTTTTGGATGTAAATTAAAAAATGAGAGTAATAAGTATTATAAGATTGGGGTAAAAGGGAAAGGGGTGCACAAGAGCACGTGGTCTCTGATGCCTCTCCTCTTAGTTATTAAACTACTACTGTGACTTCCCACTGATACCGTTGAGAGACCCCAACCTCCCTCCCAGCTGTAGATAGCTGTCCCAATCCCCTCCCCCCATGTGACCCCACCTTGCATCTAGAGAGAGAGAGAGAGAGAGAGAGAGAGGAGAGAGAGTATGTTGATGGGTTGATGATGATGTTCTTGTGGCTATAGATACAGAGAGATGCCTTCTAAAATTTTCATCTCATTGGAGTATATATATATATAACTTCTTCTGTTATGTAGACTGCAGTTTGGTTGGTTTTGCCCATTTGCTCATTTCTCTATTTATACAACTATTTCTAAACGAGTCGAGCCGAGTCTAGAACTACAACCTTGTGTTAGAATTGCTTAGCAAGTGGAAAAAATGGCACAATTGCCACCAAAAGTACCAACAATGACACAAAACTGGGCCGACTTCCCTCACCAAAGGATGTCCTCCCTAGAGAATTTACCACCACCCACCGCCCAGAACCACCTCTCGTGGATCGATGAGTTCCACGACTTCTCGACGGCCAAGCGGGGGTCCCACCGGCGGTCCATAAGCGACTCGATCGCCTTCATCGAGCCGCCGATGGTGGAGGAGTGCAGGAGGTCGTCCGCGCTGATGGGATCCAGGGCCGGCGGCGGCGACCACAACATGGAGTTTGACCGGTTCGACGACGAGCAGCTCATGTCGATGTTTGCTGACGAAATCGCTGTGGGACCTGCCATGTCGTTGTCGAACGCGTCGTCGCCGTCGGATCACAACAGCAACAATGATGACAAGCAAGGGGCGCCACTGGATCAGCACGGCCAGCTGCAGGTAAAGAGCGAGGCTGATGAGGTGCAGAGTTCGTGCAAATCAGAGGCACGGGGTACTGAGAATTCAAATGAGAAGATCAACATTGACCCTAAGAGGGTTAAGAGGTAACCATGCAATCACATTTCCATTTTTTGCTTTGTTTTTAGGCTTTTGAACGTGATTTTTTTGCTTTGATTGCCATTCCACATTTTAGTAACCGAAAAATTGATGTACTTCTTGAATTTTCTAGTCTCCAAAATCTCAAGTCTTTCTAGTCCCCCAATATGCATCTTTTGTCGTGTGTCACATCACATCGTGCGACTGAAAGTATCTGATAGAAACCAAAGAGGAGAGAAACAAACCATGGCATTATTATTGAAATACTCTTCAGATTCTGCTAATCATTCCTTATTCTTCACAGTATCAACAACCGCAAATAAAACACGGGTTTTCTCCTCTAAAACAAAGGATCATAACCCATCAACAAAAATGCAACCAGAGATTTGACTGTTTTGAGTTGAATTATTGTTTGTTAATTGACTAACATAAGAAATTAAATTAAGTACTTATTATTATTTTTGTATTGGCAACAGAATATTGGCGAACAGACAGTCGGCGCAGAGATCACGGGTGAGGAAATTACAATACATATCTGAGCTCGAACGCAGCGTTACCTCACTCCAAGTATGTTGCATAAAAATTTAGCCTTTTCAACTACAATTGTGTCAAGTTCTATGGAGTGTTATTATTACATTGTTTAAGCTAATTAAGTTTCTAACTTCATTGAATGATGAAGGCTGAAGTATCAGTTTTGTCGCCAAGGGTGGCATTTCTGGACCACCAACGGTTGATTCTGAACGTGGACAACAGCGCTCTTAAGCAAAGAATCGCAGCTCTGGCTCAAGACAAGATTTTCAAAGATGGTGTGTGCCTTCCCCTTTTCATTATATTGAAGAACAAAAAAAGGGACTCACTTTTTGGGTCTATGGATAAAAGTTTCTAGCATTGAATTTTCATGATTGGAATTTGAATTTGATTAGGGGAAGTTTAAAAATGTCCCGGGTGAATTAGTGAAGTCATTACAGAGAATAATTTAGGCGATAAAAGGAATAGTACCACAATGGAATAATTTTTTAGTAGAGATGACTCCACACTTTGGGAATCATCCTAATTTGTACAAAGTCTCGAACCAATTGCCTTTTGTGTATTTTATTTTTTTTCCCTTTTTTCTCTCTTTCTTGGGACGATAAAAATATAAACATTCATCACTGTTTCGCTAATTTTGAAATATAACATAATCGGAAAACAATCTCTAAGTGACCCTTATTGCAATTGATTTCATTCTTTTGTTAGAAAGATTAAAAATCAAATAGTCAAGCGAACTATCATAATTCTATAATTTTTTAAAAATGTAGTTAAGAAAATGATCTATTTTTTTTCTTATAACTTCTTCCAAATATATAGGTCTTGTGAGCATGCTTTATTATTTTGAAATTTTGTCATATGTTTACGTAAATTTTATCTTGTAATAGTTTTTCTTTTGGAAATACTAAGGATCCCAAGTTGAGAGTTTTCTTAAGGCTCCCAAAGTCTTGAGCTGACACTAATTTCCGGACAGCACATTGGGCTGTCTTTAGCGAGATCTTCTGCATGTTACTTTGCAAGTTAATATTTCCAATCTAGGGGGAAAAAAGTTTCAAAAATAATGTTTTTACGCAAATATTGCAGCTCATCAAGAAGCACTGAGGAGGGAAATAGAGAGGCTGAGGAAAGTGTATCAGCAACAAAATCTCAAGGCGGCGGAAAATGGTGCTCCTCCGCTGTCAAAAGACTCAAAACTGCAGCCGTCCTCCGCCGATGCCAACAATGGTTCTATGGAGAATGAACAGCTTCCCAACTGAAAGAGAAGGGCACATCACTCTTCTTTAGTGACTCGTTGGTCTCTCCAGTACAGTGAAGTGATCATCAATGACTTATTGAGAACAAAAATTTATTTTCGCGTGCAAAAATTTGGGCCAATTCTATTAAACCTTGGCAAAAAACTTTTTCCCTTTTCTTTTCCTTTCATGATTTAGCCTTCTCAAATGGATTTTGGGATTTTTTTTTTTTTGATGAATTTTTAATAAGAAATTCGACTAGATGGTGGAAATTATGCTCATTTTCAAATGTTTTATTGGACAAAAACCATAAAATTCACTGGAGGAGAATAAAAATCCTATGAAGACTGAGGAGGCAACAAGGATCTCCAAAAAATCTTTTTAGCTAATTTTTTTTTTAGACAAAAAAAAAAAAAACCTTTCCTGTTGATCTCAACTGAAAAAACTAAACAAATCAACCAATGGTCATGGTCCAGCCTGTCCCATTCACATGATGGGGTTGGCTTGTTGGTGGGGCCCAGAGATAATCACATGGTGGGTCCCACAGGAGTGAAAAGCAGTCATTATTTGGAGTAAAATGTTGGTCCCAATTTTGTACTGATTGGGGGTTGTTTTTTTGAGGTAGTATTTGAAATCATAGTTGGAAAGTGAGGGCAAGTGGAATTGTGTTGGGATGTATCAAAGTAAGTCAAGGGGTTTGTAAGGGAGTTTGTTGTTGTCTGGTTATTGTGCAGATTGGTTTAGTGACTCTTTTATCTTTAATTTTTGTTGTTGTATTTGTTGATTTTATTTGAGAATGTAATGAAAAAAAGTGTAAATGTTAGAATTATTGTTTACTGTATCTTGTAATGATTTATTGCAAGTGATGCATTTATTTATTTTTTTCAATCTTTGCATAAGACCTATCATCCATAATAAAATTCGAGGAGTATAAAGATGTACAATTAGGGGCGTTTTAGCTAAATAATTGAGTCAACTTATTCTTTCCTCCTTATCCAAAAAAAGAAGAAGGGGAGTATATAGATGTACAATAAGGGGTGTTTTGGCTAAATAATTGAGCCATATTATTTTTTTGTCTTTAATTAAATGTTTTTTTTTCACATTTTAAGTTTGAGTTAATTTCTATTGGTTCATCTTGACAAGAGAAATCTAAAAAGGTAAAAATAATTAACCAAACTGAAATTTTTGCGAATATAGACAAATAATCCAAAATAGTATATTTTGCAATATTTTCATCTTTAATGAACTTCTTTAAGATTTAAAGCATAAATTTTATTTTTTAGATTTCTGTCACAGTGATGAACGAATAATACATGAAAAGTTGACGGAAAACCTAACCAATACGATTTTTTTTTTTTATAATAAAGACAACTTAATTTAATTCATAGAGACGGCTGGTGCAAAAATGAATATTCCTCGCAAATTTGTAGTATTAAAAGGACGAAAATGAAATATCCGGCAAATCCTAATTACTCCGTATTTCTGAAACAAAAACACTAGGCACACATCTAAAGTCCTGCCATCATTTGTGAAAAGGATGTAAACGATGATTTACACTTGGAACAAGATCCTCTCCGGGCCATTTTCGAGCCTTTTCCGATTCTGTTTTGGTGATCGGGACCTTTTATGTTTTAGATTTGGTCGAGAACATTGGGCACATCAGATTTCATGTTAATCGGATATTGTTTAATATAGTTTTGAAATACATTTATTTACAAAAAAAAGTAAGTTTAGAAAACATTGCAAAATTGGATTAAAAAAACACAGTTTAGTGAGATAAATGTGTTTTGAAAATATACTAAACGAAATTCATGTACCGATTAACAATAATTTTAACATGCCCAATGCTTTCAATGATGTCTGAAATATCAACAATTTCAATCATCAAAATGTATCCGGAAAAGGTCAGATCTGGAGTTGCATAAGCTCTAACTTTTTTGAAGTGATGCATTTATCAAATAAAATGCTAACACGAACCGTACCCCGTTACAATGATTCATGATAATTTGACCGATTCGCATGTATTTCTAGGATTGGCACCCCAACAAGTGATTTGCATTTTGGTTTTTAAGGGTTTTCCTTTCATTCTCCTCAAATCACGAAAATTTTTGGATGCCGAATGGGTATCACGTGGCTATACCGAGCACGATCTCGATCATCCAAAAGTGTTTTGGACGGCTGAGATTGATTCCCTCTCTCTCCTCTCACCCGACGACTCTCTCTCCTTTTCTGGTCAATTGGATCCTATTTTGGACGACTGATATTGCTGAGCGAGTACCACGTGAGACGCGGGACTGAAAATTTTCTCCCAAATCACTCCACAGTCCTGTTTATCATCTTCCACTTCATTCTTCTTGGCTGTCTGCTCACAGCAGTACTACTAGCAAACATGGCCAAGAGTTGCAATGATCTTCCAGACGAGTGTTGGGAACTGATATTCGACCGATTACATAAACTCCACCACTCTCATCTCGTATCCCCATCTCTCTCCTGCAAGCGATTCCTCTCCATCACCAACACCCTTCGAACCCACCTCACCATCGTCCGTCCAACTGCCTTTCCCATCTCCACACTCTTTAACCGCTTTCCAAACCTTGATTCCGTCTACGTCCGTTTCTTCTGCAGCGGAGATCTCAAACGGGTTATCACCGATATCACAACCTCCAATTTGAACCTTAAAACCCTAGATTTCACCGGAACTGACGGCCTCCCTTTGGAAAGCTGGAGGTTACTTGGATCCCGTATGAACAACTTGAGGGTTTTGATTTGTTTGGGTCTTGAAAAGCTACGCGACATTGAATTGGTGGTTATTGTGGATTCGATGCCCTGTTTGGAGGAACTAGATATCTCCTATCCTGTGAATGGTTTCGGTTCGGATCATGATGAACTCGAGGCTCGGAGCCCTGGTGAAGTGGGGGTGACAGATAGCGGGATCGAGGTGTTGTCGTCCAAGTTAAGGTGTTTGCGAAAGATAAACCTAGCTGGTAACGAATTTCTCACTGACAAGTCGCTTATAGCTCTTTCGACGAATTGTGTTTATTTGACAGAAATGGTAGTTCTCAACTGTTCCGTTACTGAGTATGGAATCGAATTTGTTATGCGCAATAGTACCAAGTTGAGTGTATTGTCTGTTGACGAAATCGATTTAGGTCTGTTGGATGATTGTTCAATTCGTTGTGCAAGAAACATATCAAGTCTTGCAATCTACGATTCGAAAGTTCCGGATGAATATCTGAATTTGCTCGTAAAGGCTGATATTCCTTTAAGGAGTTTCACTCTTTCGTATTGCATGTGCTCACAGTTCATAGTCTCTGGAATTTCATCGCTGTTAGACAAATACCGGTCCCTGGAGTCTTTATATTTAAATGGAATCAATTTGCTCACTGATGAGAAAATGAGTGGCAGGCCCGGCCCTGTGGGCAGGCCTACAAGGCCCGGGCCTGGGGGCCCGTCTTGTAGAAAAAAAAATATATATATATATAAAAAAAATTATAGGGCCTCAAATTGAGAATAGGCCTGGGGCCTCGCCAAACACAGGGCCGGGCCTGATGAGTGGTTTATCTCAATGTCTCTCTGCCTTAGTCACAATAAGCCTCGATCGTTGCTATAATCTGACTGAGTTGACCTTTTTCAAGCTTTCAAAGGAGTGCCTTTTACTAGAGGATATCAATATGGGGGGAACGAATCTTGGACAAGGAGGAGACACGGCTATTGATGTCGTGAAAAACCCACGAATCAAGTCTCTGAACTTGGAAAATAATAGTAATCTGAGCGATGAATGTCTTGCAAAACTTGCTTTGGTATGCCCCAATTTAGAGGTGCTTGTAGTGACTTCTTGTAAGGGCATAACAGAGAAAGGCATAGCTGATTTCTTGAAGAGCAGCTCCAATGTAAGGAATTTGCAGATTGATGAATGTGGGGGGATTAAGAACATTGGAAGTGGTTTTGAACTCTCCAAATTGGACTTTATTGGAGCGGCTAGATCAGGGATTAATGATGATGGGTTGGTGGTTATAGGGAATAGATGTCGCGGGCTACTGAATGTGAACTTGGATGGTTGCTTTGGAGTGACAATAGTCGGGTTGAAATAGATATTGAAAAATTGCGAAAGATTGAGGGAGATAAATTTGACTGGATGTCTTAATATGAGTAGGGAGGTGATAGATTGGATGGTGTTTACGAGGCCATCACTAAGGGAAATCATCCTCTCACAGTCATCTTTGCCTTCTGAAAGCTAGAGGGAGCTTTTCTTGCATCATGGATGTCTTGTTTCGTCAGAATAAGCAGGATTGGAGCGGTAATTCTTAACTTGATGAGCCAAAGTGGAAGTAGATTTAAAAAATAAAATAAAATATAAAATATCCTAGCAAGTTCAGTGTTAGGATCATGTGATGGAACACTTAAACAAGTCCTAGTATGAGGAAATTCAGGTAAAGGAGGGAGAGATATTTTGGCCTGAACAGGAACTCCATATGGCGGGTAATGTCTTGAAATTTTTAATGACAACAAAGTGAGTCTGCTTAAGGATTTGACAACAAAACGCAGGGTTTGAAACATCAGAATGTGCATCAAAGGAATGATTAAGAGCGTAAAGTCATCCTTTTTGATGAAAATAAAAAGTTCGTCATACCTTTTTTTTGGTAAACCATAGTTTATGATGTTCTTATTGCAAGTTTTGTGATGGTATGGCTTGCTCTCTACAAGAGAGTGTTTAAACAAGCAAGAAAAAGCTCCATAATAGTGTTATATGCCCTGCACTCCAACTAGGATCTTGCATTGTGAATATTTATGATTTTGCTTGTTACAAACTATTGATGTTGAACGTAGACTGTTAGAGAATAGGCTTTATGCATTCCTTATTTGAGCAATATCAACCGTGTGGTAAGGCCTGCAAGTTTTGTTGTAGTTTCTTGCGTCTCTCAAAGTTTGGGTACGAAGTACTTGTGGCTTAGGTTGAGTTTTTTTTTGTCACGACCCTGATCTCCAAGCTCCATGAAAAGAAAATAATACGACTTAACCATCTTATTCTAAAAATAATAATATTTACAACTTATCTTTAAAATAGTACAATTTTAAGATAAATGAATCCAATTACACTTCTACACTCCAACGCCCGTCCCATCCAACGCTCGCCTCCAGAAACCTAAAAAGTAAATGTAGCCGGAAAGTATACAATACGACGGGAATAGAAGTGGCTCAGAGATAAACGAGACCAACTAACGATTACATGGATTTAGATAACACATCCACGCAAAGGACCCTTATTTGGCCCTCCTTAGTATATGGCCAGAGACCTGCCTGCCTTGCCTCCCCCAACCCACTCTGAGGCTTCTCGGGTTGATGCATAATAGACATTCACTCGGTCACATACTAAATAGTCCCATGGCATGCTGCCACTACCCACAAACCAATCACGTATAACAGCTCCACAAGAATTCATAGAATTCAATAAACACAGCTCAAAAGTAATTTTGAAAGCAGGACCACAATTGAAATACTCCGATTTAGGAGTGCATATTGTATACTTCCAGTACCTCAAAGTATGATCGTCACCATTAAACATGTAGACTTTGCCACTGTAAATGACATATTGAATGGCAGTTCTATCTATCACCAATTGTGAAAGACCAGATTGGCCCCTTTTGCCATAGGTACGTCTGTGTCCTGCAGAGAAGGATTTGACAATGGATTTGGGTTAGTGATTGAAAAACTTCCTTATTTTTTGTACCTGCCTTGTTCTAGTTGAGTTTCCCGGCGAATTGTACAGCGACGTACGACTACCATTTTCTGGACAGGTTAAGTATTCAACGTGTTCTTCCGAGTGCAGGTTGAATACTCAACCTTTTCTTCTGAGGGCCCTCAGTACCATAGTCGAGGACCATTGCCTCTGCTCGAGTGCACACACTTCACCTTAGCTCCAGTCGAGAGACAACTGAGCGGGGATCCCCTTGGTTAGCCGAGCGTATTCCACATAGGAATTTGCATTTTGCACCAGTGCCCCATGCATATAGCTGATGGGTTTCTTTGTGCATTGTTTTAGGTTCTCGGCTGGATGAGCAATGAGCCCTTCGTCATTTCAGACAACGACGAGGAGCTCAACAAGGAGGACTTAACATATATCAGGGAGCTCGGTAATCGCTAACAGAACTGCCCCCCGAGCGCATTTCACATCCCTCCCCTCTAGACAATCTATCTTGAAGGTCATCACAAAATGGAGGGGGACAGGACGAACTCCGATGAGGGGCCTTCCACATCACGAACAGCTGAGGGTCTAGGATCCCCGAGAGGTGAATGCCCGAGGTGGAAATCTATGAGCCGGTCATTGAGCCTCCTATGGTCATCGACTTGGGAAATGGGGACGAGGAGGCAACTACGAGTGGCACGCCCAAGGCCGTTCCACCCGAGAGAGGGGAAGGGGAGGATCTGGACCCGGCCCAGAGAGCTCATTGAGTCGAGACTCCCACGACTGCCTTCGGCGACGATTGGGAGGAGATTCCCCCTCCAAAGATTGGGCCAGACGAGTGTCCCTACATTAAAGAGTTTGACCCTGACTTTCCCGAGCATCTATGTGCGTTTCGGGAGAGGTACCACATCCCCGAGTACATAGAGATCGAACTTCACTTTGGGGATTGGATCAACTATGAGGACGACTTCATCACGGTCCCCCTAATGGCCATCACTGAGGGGGGCCTGCGATTGCCATTCCTGAAGCTGGTTCGATAGCTCCTCTACTATTACGAGCTCGGTCCTCATCAAGTGGTGGTGAACGTGTACCGCGTGCTGTTCTCAATTTTGACGTTGGCCGAAAGGTATATGATAAGCCCCTAATAGTGTAAATAAAGGGGCTCATCTCTCTCATTTATGTCACTCGCGCATGCATTTTATTGCTTTAAACTATTAATTTCATGCAAGGTTGCTTTTTGTTAGTTTCAGGTAAAAATGAAGAAATAAGGCATGTTTTGATGCCATTGTTAAACCAATGCATGCGCGAGCACCGGTAGCCACATGGCACCCTGCCACCGAGTCCCAAGAGTCAAGGAATGAAGTCTTAAACAAGACTCGGGAAGCTTAGAGGTCGTGATGACAAGTCGGAAGGTCAAGGGATCAAGATATAAAAAAATTCTCAGTTTTTACACTTTCAACCGGTAGACACTTTTTACTCTGCCGGTTGAAACCGCATTTTTTTGCAACTTTTGAGTCCGATCAGGAAATATATTGTGGCATTTTTGTAATAACTTTGGGCAACTTTTGGGGCCTTTATAAGGTCTCCAACCTCATAATTTTAGGGTTAGCTTGGATTTTCACCTTCTCTCTCTTCCTCCCTTATTTTGTTCTTAGTTTGCTCTACCTTCTTTCTAGTTTTCCAAGCTCTTCCATTTAGTTTCAAGGTAATTGTTCTTCTTTAATGTTTTAGTACGTGTAGAGACCTTTATATAAATCTAGTTTATTTCCGTTTTTGTCGGTTAATTCGTTTTCTTTTTTTTCTAACTTAATCCTTTGAAAACTCTTGGTTCTATTAGTTGTTTGTTAATTACTCTAAGTTTAAAGTTATAGGCTATCCTATAATCCTCTATAAAAATCAGTTTATAAAGTCATATGTCATATTCTTTATTTCCTTTGCAAAATTAGTCATGTTTCCCGTAATTATGATTGAGTAGTCGTTTTAGGCTTGATCTTGGGGTGATTAGCACCCGGTGACTTAGGCCCATTTTCTCTCCTCACCATAATGCAACTATTGCTTGTTAATCAAAGAGTTAGGATTAATTTTATGTATCAAAATTCAGATTTGTTTATCTCGTTGATCACATGTAGCTAGGGGTTTGACCACTCGGCACGTGTGATGCTTCAGGCGATGTCAATCAAAATATTTTTATAAATGGCACAAGAATCCTATTCTTTGAGAAACACCATTTCTAGTCAAAATGAGTTTAATCACCAAATCTTCCGTTCGAGGTTGGTTAACGACGTCCCCGAGCCAATTATTTTGAGGAGAACGAATCGGCTTAAGGCATGGGTGATATGAACCCCGTGACTTAGCCTTGTTTTAATTAGTCTTTTAAATCTCGCGTCATTCACAAAGTTAAGTAAATTCCACCCCCAAACTACAAAATCAAGTTTGCTACTTTAAGGCTAAAACCATCAGTTGTGAATCAACTCTCACGCTTGGCGCATTCGGTCTTTGTGGACTCGACCCGGACTTATTGGTATCATGCTACCACCGACCTAATCCCTACGCTTGGGAAAATAACTTTTGCAATACAATCCAAGGTCGCAAGCAGTATAACATTCCGGTCACCGTCTACGACGTGCTCGGAATCTACTTGATGGCCCTTAGCCTAAAATATAGAAGGTACTACTTCTCGGTTCAGAGCGAGTATGAGCACTTGATCGAGGACCTTTACGTCTCCGAAGAACACCAATATAATTACGTAATGCTTAGGGGGAACTACACGTGGGTCCCTAGGGAGCCTCACACATGGCCTCTCAACCACCGCTGAGGGGAGCCCAGTATGTCTTCTCTTTTATTTATTCTGCACGTCCTAAATAATCGTATGTAGTTCTCGCCGAGGACTAACGGATTCTACTGTCATTGCAGTTTGCAGCATTGTCAACAAGCAACTGCTTGAGCTCTCGGACGACGGAGTGATTCGAGCTCTCTTCACACACGGCCAGCAGTAGACTCATTTTCTGCTCGGATACGAGCCGAATGGGTACTTACACAGAAGCAAGCCGTCGAAGGCTAGCAACCAGCGGAGGAGGAGGAGAACAACTCTCCCGGACGAGGAGTTAGAGCAGTTTTGGGTAAGGGAGAGGCGTCGAGATGAGAGATGGCAGCAAGCGCGAACAGACCGTTTTTGGTATAGCTGAGGGCCGCAACAGGTGTCAAGCCTGGGGCGGCTCGGTTGCTAGACAAAGGAGGCACATGGAAGAGCAGCTGAGTGGGGGTGAGGACCAGGCCTCAAAAAAGCCTCGGGAGGAGGAGAGCCAACCTTTCCCCCAAGGACAGAAAACATCACACCGTGCCCTCTAGCCCAGACCACAGTGGCCACCACTACCATTCAACCCACTCGTCGGAGGCACGCCACCACCCACTGAAAGGTGGGAAGCAACTTCGAGGTCGCTCTTCCCCTTTCGGTGTGGGCCCCTACCTACTCGGGCCGCGGGGGGTGATGGTTACTGAGGCTGACAACATTCAAAGTGACCCCTCAATGGCCAACGTCTTGATGAAGGGGCTGGCCCTTCTGGTAGACATGTCTGCGCTTAACGCCTCCTCTATCAACGACAACTTCCTTGAGCTCCACAGCTATTTGGTTAAGGTACGTCCACAACTCCTTCATTTAATTTCTTCCCAAAATTTTGCATTTTCCCGAGATCAATCTACTTAGTACCGACCGTTCTTCCTTTTCAGGTGAGCCAGGCCATAATCGCCACTCACAAGAAGGATGTGGCAATGGCGAAGGTGACCAAGGCCACTGAGGTCAAACTTCAAGAAAAGTGTCAATTCGCGGCCCAGCTTAAAAAAGACATGGAGACCCTTGGGAAGAAGATGGAGGATCTCAACCTCGAGAAGCAGGGTGTTAAAGGCTGGATCAAGTTGACCGAGGATAGGGATTCTTCTTCTGAGCTGGAAGCCTGGAGGGCTGAGGAGCGGGCCAAGGCTGCTGAAGACAAAGCCAAGGAGGCCATTGAAAGCCAAGGTTGCCGAGGACAAGCTCCGAGAGCTCCAAACTATGTAGGAGGATATGCTGGCCACGGCGGACAAGAATAGCTTTAAGAGGGGAGAGCGGGAGGCCGGGAATCAGTACTTGAAGGAGTCAGAAGTCATTGAGGTCAAGGCCTTTGAAAAAGGGTACCGCCTCGGTCACAAAGACTGTTTCCCGAGGGCTTACATTCAGTGAGTTGACGACTGCAGTGCCCTTCCTAATGCCGAGGCCAAGAACATCCCCGAGATCCTTGAGCCCAAGGTCCCTGAGATGCCGATGGATGATGAGGAAGAAGAGGTTGACGACGGGGAGGAGTAGGCCGAAAACCTCTCCTCTGCTCAGGGCGCTTAATTTCTGTTTATTTTTGTTTTTATTTTTTTTCCAAAGCAAAGACTGGCGCCGAACTCTTAGGGCCCTAAGCCAGTTCTTAGTTTTGTAATGTTTTAACATAGGTATTCGGGGGCCAGCACCGAACGATGCACCATCGCTGAGCCCCCAATTTTTGATGTGGATGAATGTTGCCACTTTGCTAACTTCGAGCATTGATGATGCTTTGTATCGAGTGTAGGCGCTAAGTTGAGTTATTGTTGAGTTGAACTCTTAGTAAATAGCCCCTCTTCGGGGGGAAGTAAATTACGTTTGCTTTCTGGCGAAGACGAGTGTTTAAAAAAAAAATCCCTGGCTTAGGTTAGGGATCACATCCAGATAGCCCCTTGATTTTTTACCTAAGTCAAGGTGGCGGTTAGCTGAACACTAACCAGTGTTCATATCCCCCGAGCCCCCATTGTATGTCCTTACTTTCGAGCTGGGGGTTGGATGATAGCAGGGCCTGGTGGTTCAACCCGAGGCTCTTAGCACTATAGCTCATCTGAGACCGAACGGTTTGACCGTGTACTCAACCGAGCATAGGGGTTCCACCGAATGAAATAGTGTTCAACCGAACATGAAGATTCCTTCCGACAGGGGGCTTTCCACCAAACGTTGTGAATATTGTCCTCCTAAACATAGAGGGTACTCAGAGTGCAAAATGAATAAATACTAGGAATTTGAAATAGAGCTGTTCATTGAAATTGCGCCTGCTTGGGTTACAAAGATTGACCGAGGGCAAGGCATGAACATAAAAAATGAAAGTCAATCCATAAAACTTCCTAAGCTTAGAGGCGTTCCATGGGTTGCTCATGACCGTGCCATCCATCTCGGCAAGTTTGTAAGCCCCATAACCGGCCTTAGCCGTAATTCTGAATGGGCCTTCCCAACTGGGCATGAATTTTTTTCTTTTTCTTCTTTTGGACCACTTCTCGGGGGACGAGGTCGTCAACGTTAAAGGGGCGTAGCCGAACGTTCTTGTTGTATCCCCGAGCAACCTCTTGTTGGTAGGCGACGTACCAGATATTTGCTTCGTCACGAAGGTCTTCAATATGGTTGAGCTTAGATGCAATGTGTTCTTCGTTGGTACCTGGGTGGAAGACCTCGGTGCGGGCTATTGGTATAGTTGCAGTAAGTGGGAGGACCGCTTTCATGCCGTAAGCCATCGAGAAGGGAGTTTGGCCAGTACCCCTTCGGGAAGTAGTGTGGTAGCCCCATAAGACCTTGGGGAGCTCCTTGACCCATTTTCTGCGTTTGTTGGTCAACCTCCTTTTGAGTCCGGCCGAGATGGACTTGTTGGAGGCCTCGGCTTGGCCGTTCCCCTGGGGGTACGCCACCGTGGAATTGTAAATGCGGATGTTCTTCTTACATAGCATTTTGATGGCCTCGACCACAAATTGGGTACTGTTATCCAAGATGATGGCGTAGGGAATGCCAAACCTGGAGATGATGTTCTTCCAGATGAAATGTTCCACCTCGGTCGCAGTGATGTGGATAAAAGGCTCGGCTTCAACCCACTTTGTGAAGTAGTTCGTTGTTGTGATAAGGTGCTTGAAGCCGCCAGGGGCGGTTGATAGAACGCCGACAATGTCAAGCCCCCACTGTGCGAATGGCCATAAACTAGTGACCGGGCTAAGGGAGAGTGTGGGCTAATAGAGGATAGGAGAGTGCTTCTGGAAAGACTCGCATTTCCGCACATATTCCTCGGCGGACTTCCTCATTTTGGGCCACCAATAGCCCTGGGCTATGGAGCACTCGGCCAGAGACCAGCCCCTTTGAGTGGCAGACACTACTGCCCTTATGAAGTTCATGGAGGACCTACGGCATCTCTTCCTCATGGAGCACTCACAAGTCTGGGCCAATGTAGGTGCGCCTGTAGAGCTGGCTAGTCGGTGAGAGGAAGTATGAGGCCGCCTGACACCGAACCCGGTGGGCCACCCTGTTGTCTGTTGGGAGCCTGTCGTCCAGTAAATAGGCAATCAGGGGGTCCATCCAACTTGGGCCCATGGGGGTGACACACATGACATCTTCATGCCCAAGCTCAAAGCTCGGGATGGGAATGTCTCCCAGGATGACTGTCTAGGAGCCCCCAATATCGAAGCATGCCGAACCAAGGGCCGCGAGAGCGTTAACATGAGCGTTGCAGGCTCGGCCAATATGCCAAAAGTATATTTTTTTGAAGTCTTCTTGCAACTTCAGGACGTGGCTGAGATATTTGAGCATTCGGCTGTCGCCGGAGCCATAGTCACTATTGGGCTGACTGATCACCAACATGGAATTACTGTAGACCTGCAGCTCTTCTATGCCAAGGTTCAAGGCGAGGCGGAGCCCCGTGATGAGAGCCTCGTACTCGACCTCGTTATTGGTGGCTGAGAAGCCAATGCACATGGCGCATTCATGGATGGTGCCTTCGGGGGACATGAGAACTATGCCAGCCCCAACCCCTCAGCTATTGGAGGCACCATCGACATGCATTCGCCAGGAGTCGCCGGCATAGAGTGTTGTTGTTCTTGGGGGGGGGGGATCTTTTGAGGACGAAGCCCGGCTGTGCAATGCATATCGATCCTTTGCATTTATATACATTGTTTTGCCTTGTATATCCTTGACAAGTTCTACGAAGTGAACGTTTCTGATCATCAGAACAAGATCGGAGCAAACCAGAATTGCCCAGGATAGCAGCATCCAAATTGAATGATCCAAAGTGTTGTTCTTATACTCTCAATGACTGTTGTTAATTTTGCGTTAGAATTTCGCTATCTTCTGCTAAACTTTGCTACATTTTTGTATAATTAGAGCCCCTCTAATTCACAGCTCGAAAATCATTAAAAAAAAAACTCAGCCTAAATCGTTAATGCGTTTGATTGAAAATGCAACTCTAAACCCTCTCAAATTGACCTGGATTAATTATCATACGCTAGAGATATTAGGTCAGTAATACTGACAGACTCATACACCTAACTACAATCATATGCCAACCCAGCTAGTTTGAAAATAGCCCCTCTATGACCTAACTAGTTCGTAGCCTCCAGCATAAATGGGTATTTGAGAGAGTAATTATTTCATGGTCCGGAGCACCGTCACGTGGTACCCCAACACTTTCCTGCATCCCGTATTACATCGGGTTTCACATGAATATGTAGTGGATAAGGGCGTTGGGACACCACGCGTGAGCTGCGGTACCCCTAAACCATGGAATACTTACAAGTATGGAGTGCAGTCTTGGCACTCGTGGTAATCAAACATACGAAAATATTATCATTTAGCAAAATTTATCGCGCACTTCTGATGGAACTTTTGTAAGATTTTAAGTATTCCAGACCCAGCAAAACTTCTTTTTTTTTAATAGAAGGTGTTCCCGTGTCAGTTTACCCTCAACTCAGGGCTTAGACTAATTTCCTATAGCCCATTTCCGCAACCTTGAATTGGTCTCACTACTAGGAAACTACAAAATACTTTCACGCTCGCTCTCGTTTTCGTACTTGCATACTCTTATTATGTGATTAGCTAACGCCCTTATACCCAACAAAAAATTGGATCACTAATTGTTTGGGCGGAGTCAAACTAGTTGGTTAAAGTCATTGTTTCCATAATAGCGTGCGAAAAAAATCTATCATATGTAATTCTTAATAAATAATTATATCATATGTGATTCTTAATAAATAATTATTCATTAGATTAATAGAACTTCATAGGATTAATTAGTAGTTGAATTTTCAATAGAACTGTCATATGCAGCATGTGATATTGCATGTGCCAAAAACCTATCTTGTGACGTATGATGCTCTCCAATCCCTTAACGACCTTAGTCAATTCAGTTCTTTCATTTTTTATTTACCCCACATGTGGGTGGTGTTGGCTCTTGAATTTTATATATAAAAATAGAAATATAGAAGGTGGTGGCAAGTAGGGCTGTAAACAAACCGAGCTGCTCGCAAGCAACTCGTGGCTCGGCTCGTTAAGGCTCTGTTCGGCTTGGCTCGATAATTAAGTAAACAAGTCGAACTCGAGCTCAATTTCAAACTCATTTAGTTAACGTAAGCAGAGCTCGG
Source organism: Vaccinium macrocarpon (assembly GCA_022606695.1). Classification (NCBI taxonomy): domain Eukaryota; kingdom Viridiplantae; phylum Streptophyta; class Magnoliopsida; order Ericales; family Ericaceae; genus Vaccinium; species Vaccinium macrocarpon. The sequence continues at coordinate 15,590,124 of CM040180.1, forward strand.
CTCGATTGTATAGGCTTGACTCAGTTAAAGAGGCTCGTTAAGTAAATTTTCCTAACTCAGCTCGTTAATGGCTCGACTCGTTTACTTAATGAGCCGAGTTTAAACACTACAAAGCTCGGCTCAGTTCGGCTTGACTCATTTGCATCCCTAGTGGCAAGCCCTAGTGCTTAGGGCCTATGAATGCCCCACACTTCACTCGGGATCGAGTCCTCCCCCAACTAACAGCTAACCCTACTAACAATTTTTGTCGTACACAAAAACAAAAATACAAATATGTATACACACGTATATCTATATCCGATATCAATTTTTTTTTTGTGGAATAGATTGAGAGAAAATCTATTAATAATGGACATTATAACTGTACTATCACAGTAACATAGGAGAGACACTGGTGACAAGCGAAGGCCAATAATATGATATCATTTGATAGGCATATATAAAAAAATATGGGTTAATTTTGGTAAACTCATGAATATTAAAATGATCATATATATACATACATTAGTAATTGAGTGGGCATGAAAACAAATGTTAATTTTGATTCATGACTGAAATATTATATTATTTCATCGTATTACGTTTGTAGGCGGCTCAGTAGGTATTTAAGCGTTCGAGCGAACTTGTTGGGTTAAAAAAAAAGACAATTTTATGTAGACAAGATGTCAAAAACACTTCACAAAAAATTATGGCCCAGCCCGTTTATTAGTTTTAGTTTGGTTTAGTTTTGAAGACAAGGGTAGTAATAAGTGAAGAGAGATAGATAGAGAAATGAGGGTCATGATTACAAAATTAAACTAAAACTGTGAAAAAAACAAGGCGTACGTATTTTTGAAAATTCGAACCATTTATTTTGTAGCACTTTGACATGCACAACATCAATCGTCACAAAAGATTAAGTTGATCGGACATTTGCATGATCTAGAAAATTTGAACATGTCTTAAGAAAATATATTGATAAAATTTTAATTATTAATAGATTGATTTGCATCATACTCTTAAGTCTTATCAATATTTGATCAACTTTTATATTTTTGCATGAATAATTTACATGTCTAGACCAACAAAATAAAAAGGCATGGACTGTCATTAGATTGTGGAACCCCTACGCTATTTACGTGGCATGTCTTTGAGGTGGGTTTAAAATGGAGTATGTATGTAGAAGGGCCTTCAAAAAATCCAGTAAAGTGTAATATTTCTTTTATACATAATGAAAATTTTCTTTCAATATTATCTGCATTGGGTTATTTGTATGAAGCTAAAGTAAATTAAAATCGCCCTAAATTTGTGATTAAGTAGAATTTAATGCTCAATCAACCCAAATAAACTTTTAACCAAAATTAAAAGCTTCATTTACTATATAGGTTTTGTATCATAATTTTTTTTTGGTATGATTTGGTCACTGCTGAACTGAACTCTTACACCCGCTCCTGACTACATTGGGTTGAGCAAAAAAATCTTTGAACTACAAATCTGTCCCAAATTTCGAACCGGCCGATTTGGTTCTGATTTGGTTCAGATTTAGAAAGTGAAATCTCTTTGACCCAAACCAATACAATTGTAATAGAAAATGTATATGTACAATTTTATAAACTCATTGCGTAGAATAATAGATCACGTTTGCTGAATTTTAATGTTTTAATGAAATACTTTCAAAAAAGAAGATCTGATCTAAGAATTCTTAGCAAAATGCTAGCTATAGATGATATGTGAATAGGATATTTCAACTACATGCGAAATGTGATTCAACTTCAAAACTTAACCACCGCTACTACAAAAAGGTAATATGATCATGCCTCAAAAATAAGAAAGATCTTAGTTCTTGTAAAAACATGATAAAAAAATAAGAGTTAGATTTTTTATCACGGTTAAGTACATAAACCGAGATGAAAGATAGTTTTAATCTTGGTTATCTCACTTACAATCACACTTTTTAAATGACTAAGATTAAAACTTAATTTCATTTTTATTTTTAATCACATTTTATAGATAACCAAGATTAAAACTGTATTTCATCTCAGTTTATGTACTTAATCATGATTAAAAAAATCTAACTCTAATTTTTTTATGATGTTTTTACAAAAACTTAGATCTTTCTTATTTTTTCTGTCTTGTTAAAGAAAACTCAGAATGTGATGAATATGGGAGAACGGTTGGGAGTACAACTTCATGGGGAGAAAAGTTTCAATTTGATGAAAACTATTGAATTGGAGGATCATAATTATACCGAGAAAGAGAAGGGGGGTTTAGATGCTTTGATGGAAGGAAATTTCGCTGAATTAGAAATGAGATATCCCTTTTAAACCAAAAAAAATTATTGTCAAAAATTCATAGAATGTGTTTAACCAAAAAATATATATTTGTAACCAAAAATTAAACTTTCTCAAACAAGCTAGGAAACTATATCTATGCTCAAGAAACTAATATGGGCAAGTGACAGACCTATAAAAACTACCATATATATATATATATATATATATATATATATATATATATTAGTTCAACAACATAATGAAATACATAATTGGTAGAGTGGATATGTGTTAGTTGACTTGTGCAAAAGGTCAAAGGATCAAATTTGGATGAAAGCAAAATTGAGTTGTTATATTGTCAAAGATCATAGTTTTTTATGGTTTTAATCGCAGTTTTTCCTGAGTTTCATCATGGTCTAAAACCGTGATTGAAATATGAGGACTTTAATCACACTAAATTAGATCACAGTTTTTCGAGCGAGATTTAATTGAAAGATCTCACCAAAAGACTAATCTTTATGCATTTTTGTAGTAGTGCGTACTTAAATATTTAGTAAGTTCTTGGAGTTATAGACTGATTGGATTGGTTTGGTTTTTGATATCTCCAACCCACACATCCTGGTTCTTAATTTACAACAAAATCGAACCAATCCGGTTCATGATATGAAGTTGCACGGCTGAAAAGAAAGAAAACTACGATGGAAGTTTGTGATTTCATCTCTCATTGTGATTCCGTCTTGCTTTGTGTCACTTCAATCTTTGTTTCTTTTAAAGATTAATAAATTTTGCTTTTTACTATTACTGGGCTTTTGGGTTTCACTCATATCCCATACACCTCCCACCTACATGTATTCCATATATCTGGCCACCGGATATGCTTTCGGTTTTTGGGATGAGAATTGGACGAGGCAGGTGGATATTTCTATCTTCCTCCCCAACCCTAAAAACCAATTCCAATCCCATCGCCTCCCAGCTCCCCAGTGGGGAAATCTTTTACCCTCCATCTCCGTCCTAAAAATGGAAAAACGGAGATCCAGATATTAAAAAAAATATATCCATTTCTAATATTTAACAAAAACCTGTAGTTGATTTGCAATTTTCTCTAAAAGAACAATGATAATACCATCATCATGAACCTTTAAAACTAGTAGTATCATCATCTTACTTTCAAAAAAAAGTATCATCAACATCTCCAAATTCACAATTATCATGATTCCATCCAAATATTGCAATGACACCACCATAGTGGAGTACTGTCGTCGCTATCTCCACTCATCTATTGTTGCTCTCTACCTCTTATCTTAATCAAATCATTAATCGAGATGAAGGTAAGTTTATGCGAACATTTAAGTTAAAAATAGCTAACTATATACAAACCTATATATTTGTACATACATAGTAAGGTTTTGAAACTCAAAATACAAGGCACGTATATACACACTAAAAATAGACAACATTAAACACAACAAAAAATCCAACCCCCAAACACACCTCATGAACCCATCGCAAATACAGCTTCTCATACAACCCCAATTAAGCTTATTTTACACCACAACGAAAGGTATAAAGGCTGAACTAAATAAGGGGGAATGAGGAATGCGGGGACAGGGTGGGACAAGCATTGGAACGGGGCCGGGAACTGCAAAGGTACGGTCACATCAGGTAGAATTGCCATCACTAGTCTTTTTCTTCCTCTTACGTGCATCGAACAAACCAAACAACGGTTGGACGGCCTTATTCACTTTCTTCGCTTGTTTCATCAGAGCATTGGCCAGAAAGTTCCATTCCGGGTCCTCCGCCTCTGTTGCTTTGCTGTCCACGGCCACCTCCTTTTGGAATATGGTTTTGATTTCCTCCATTGAAAAATTCTTTACCTCCTTTACCTTTGGAATTTGAACTTTCAGAGCCTCTTCAAATGAGAACCATAGCCTCGTCCTCTCTAGGATGTCCCCCCTTGCTCTTGCCTGTCTTCATTGAGGGACAACTTCATCTGTAGAGCCTGCTCCACGACTTTATCATCATCTCTGTGTAACTTCTGTTTGTAGGCTTGCAGTAAGCCCACAAGTTCTTCGATAGACATGGATGTTACGTCTTTAAGTTCTTCCAACGTAACAACAATAAAGTTGAATCTTTTATCCAATGATCGGAGGATTTTCTCTATAAGTCTCGTATCTGTGAGAGCTTCTCCATTTCTTCTCATCTGGTTTGCAACCGTCATGATTTGACCATCATACCCAGAAATAGATTCTGAGGATTTCATCCATAAAGACTTGAATTCGTTTCATAGAGATTGAAGTCGAATCCTCTTCACTTTGTCGGCATCTTTGTATGTTTTCTGCAGCGTCTTCCAAATTTCTTTGGAAGATGTAGCGGAAACAATGATCTCGAACGTCATCTCATCAAGTCCTTCGTAGATGATGGACCTGGCTTTGCAATCATTCTTTCGCTCGGCACAGAGCGTGGTTTTCTGCTCCTCCTTCAAAGCTGCTTCAGCTTCTTTTGAGGCAAGTTCCTCGTACCCATTTTTGACTATCTTCATGACTTCTTGAGCACCCAATATGCTCTCATTTGGATGGACTAATTATCATAATTGGCCTTGGTGAGCTAATAACAAGCCTTTCATAGGCAATAAAAGATAGGAAAAACAAAATCAGATAAACTCTCATTTATTGAACAAATCACAAAATAATCATGAAAGTTCAAAAAAGTCATCTGCCTGATTTTTTAACAGTACTCCATGTTTTAATTTTGGGCTACTGAGAACCCACTTCGTTCTCTCAAATTTATCATTTCTTTTCTTCCCGTTGGCCGAACAATTCTATCCTGGAGTTGATTTTGGTGATGATCCGAATAATACTTTTGCTGGCAAGCTTCTGGCCTTCTCTAACTACAAGTAATTTTAAAGGTATAAACAGTTCGCAAGTGGAGGATCATTAAATTAAGCATTGCGTTTGATTCTATTTTCTGCTGCTGTAGTCTATGGAGTTTAATTCTATTTCTTGCTGCTGTGGAGTTGATACACTTGTGAGGCGAGCTGTCTAAATTGGTACCGCTGCCTGCTGCCATTGCTCATTGCATACATAGCTCATTTTCGCTATGTATTGTCAGTCCTTTTTTTTCCCAGGAGCTGTGTAGAACCTGTGGAAATTATTTTCGTACTTGTGCTATATTCCCAAAGTGCATTTGTATCCCTTTTGGGCGTTGTATTCCATCTTTTGGTTGACCTCTCGTTAATCTTTTGTCATTTCTCATTGAATCCTTGGTGTGCATATGATTGTCGCGGAGAGGGGTGCCAACTTAGTAGAGATGTCTCTTCCGCTTTGTGATGCCTTTTCCCTTAGATCCCATTGATCTTTGTAATTCATTTTCCGAAGATTAATGAATATCTTTTTCTACCGTTCAAAAATAAATTAATAAATAAGCATCGCCCATATGAACTTGTTTTTGTTAAGGCTGCGATTATTAGGATGAAAAGAAGAATCAACTGCCTAAAGTCGGATGATAGGTCATGAAAATTGAAATATTGCGAATAATGCTACAGATACATCACTTATACGCCCCAAATGCACACCATTTTGATATGACAAATGAAGAGAAGCCCAATATAGGGCTCATCCAAAAACTAAGCTTCTCCTCATTTATCACATCAGGGCGATGTGAGTGCAAAAATGGTGTACCCAAATCATTTTCCGAAACATTATGTTTGCAAAACAAAACAACAAAAAAAAAAAGGCTTGGCTCCCTTAGGGTCTAGTCCGTCTAGTCCGGCCCGTTTGTAGGTTCTTTCTAGGCACACTTCAATTATCAAGACCAATTAATTCCATCTCAATTTAGGGTTAGTTTTTTAATAGATTTTATTTAGATTTTATCAAAATTTAATAAAATCAAGCCTTAATTTTATCTATTCGTTGAGAGAGTTAATAAAATTTTAGTTTTTTTAATACAAAAATCTAAAATTTTATTAACTCTCTCCATAAATAGATAAAATCAAAGGCTTAATTTTACCAAATTTTAATAAAATTCATTCAAAAACTCACTTTTTGTTTGTTTTTCTCCAGGTTTTGGTGTAGTTTGTTGGCTCCGCCTCTTGAAGTCCGATTCTAAACAACAGTATATGTAGAACGACAAATTCACGTTACATCCAATATTTTTCTAACAGTGTCGGACCGACATTGGGCACGGAGATTGCTCAAGTGGCTCTGAAGCTACCCGCTTGTTCTTTGCAGTTTTTGGTTGTTCTGGGACCCAACTGGCGGTACAGAATTTAGGAATAAAAAATGTACAAAAGGCCACGGGGACCCATTTTTAGGTATCGCCTAAATGATTCGAACTATTTATTTATCTTCAAATAAATTTTTGATTGATCTCGAAAAAAATCATTTGATATACGTAAGTGGTTGATCCAAATATCCAATATTCCCTTGTTTCATTCTGAATCAATTCTAAATAAATAGGAGAATATTGGATCAACCAAATACGCATATTGAATTGAGTTGATTTTTCGCGAGTCAGTCGAAAAATTATTTTCAGATTTATGAACGATTTGAATCATTTATGTGAGATTAAAAAATGAGCCCCATATGAGGTCTATACATTTTAGTCTCCAATGTATGAATTGTAGAAATTTAGTCCCCCAACGTTCAAACTTTGTACCAATCAAGTCCCAAACCTAAACTCTGTAAACCCATTGCATCAAAACGAAGGGCAATGTCATCTTTCTGCACAACTTTTTAAAAATATAATTATTTTATATCAACTATCTTTTGAAGAAAAAAAAATTTGAAAACTGTTTTCTTGTAGAAATTGAAAAAAGTAATTTTACAAAAAAACTTTTTGAAAATAGAAGTTTTGAAAAAAAAAAAACACATAATCACCACCTAAAAAATACTAAGGAAAAGTAAAAACTTCATTGTTGTGGCCACCAAATGCAAATATTACATTGGTGAGAACAATTGAGGACCAGACTTTATACTCCACTAACGTTCTGGGCATTCACGATGCGTATGCATATCGAACTTAAAATAAATTAAAAAAATTGGTAGTTAAAGGGGCAAGGGAAAATTGTATGACAGTTAAAAAGGCATTTTGGGAATCCAAAATTCTGAGCCAGTCTCAAAAACTAATCCATGGCAAAGTTTTACTCTCCAACATCAAAACCTAATCCTTACCCAAATTGTTATTGCTATCCCTTTCTATATTAGAATAAATAAAAAAGCCTAATCGATCTCCAAAGATGATACTTTTGCAACATCACAGATGATGCATCCTACCCCTGCTCCGCCGTAAAATTTCCAAATCCAAGATCTGACAACCGAAACCACCAGATCCTTCACTCTTTGACGTCTTAAGCGAACCCGACTGTAATTGCGTTTCCTCCTTATAAGTGGTGGCGGCGGCATTAGCATCTGTTTCCTTCTTTTGTCTTTCCATCAATACTCTTACGCAAGATGAAGAGCTAGTCGTGACTGCCAATCCTCCCCAGGAAATAAGGGAGTTCATGAGAAGGGACAACCTCAACATTCGGCATATCCTAGATTAGCACTCCTTGCCTTGCTGTGTCTGCGTTTTCTTGTTTTGTGCTTTGTCTATGTTGCTGAACCTTATGATGTTCCCTAACTTTGCTACTTAAGTTTATTCCAATTCCGATTAACCAAAAAAAAAAAGAAGGTGTCTTAATCTGAAAATAAATAAATAAATAAATTCTTCACCCCGTGAGGGTGAACAAAACTCTTAATATCATTGATTGAAATGGTGTGTGATTCACAAAAAATGGTGTGGATAAGTGATGTCATACTTACAAAAAAGTGAATTGATTTTGTGGACTGTACACTATTTCAATCAATCAGGATGAGAGTTTTGTTCACCGATTTTTGGTGAGAGTGAACAATTCTTTTTCGTCTGAGTCTGACTAAAATGGTATATTTGCTACTCCGTAGAATTTTTTTTTTTTCAAAACTTCCTTTTACAAAATTCTTTTTCAATTCTTTAAAAAAATAATTTTCAATATAATTTTTAAGTAGTTTTTTAAATTATTTTCTTTTAAATTGTTCGGGAAGACGACTTTGCCCCTCATTTTGACGGATTTTGTTAACGGAGTTTGAGTTGGGGACTTAATTAATAAAAAATGTTAGTACTTGCTAATTATGAATCACTAGATGTAATATCAAATAAGTTCTATTAGACTGATGAGTAGCACTGTGGCAGCAAAAATTATTCGGCTAACGAGTACTAATCAACATGAATTATATCAGTGGATCTGTAATTATATGAGTTTCCACTCTATACCGTATTAAAACTAAGGCTGCATATCACATATATTTAAATCATAAGATATATGTCACTAATTATCGTAATATCCCCATCTAGGCTCGGGACAGCAACAAAACCTCATTCAAGTCGCATCTCTGATACCCCTTGACCAGAATATAAGCTCCAAAAAAACGAGCTCTTTTGTGTTGGCAATTTTAATTTGGTGACAAAATATACATTTTTCTGTATCCCGCTATTGAGTTATAATTTATTTCACTTATTTTTTAGAGAGTCTGGTTAGAATTATGGAAAGGAATCTCTTTGATATGTAATTAGTGTTGTGGGCGAGGTAGTATTTAGGGCTTGTTTACCATTTGATAAAATGAAAAATCAATAAAACCAACTAGCAAATGAGGGAACATTCGCTACAATCGACCCATTAATTTTGAGGTTGTGCTATGAGTTGATTTTATAAATTTTTCATTTTATCAAATAAGAAACAAAGCCTTTGTAAGAGGGATTCCGAAAGCAATGGAGTAACATAAAGCTGTCATTCTCGATCAAGCAAAGTACTCAAGCAGTGTCCTTGGATTGGAGTCCCTCAAGTGAGATTGGAGTTACTCAAGCGAGATGAGAGTCGCTTGAGCGAAGCTGTCTTTTTACAACAACTCTATAAATATCGACTAATTAGGTAAGAACTAATTGAGGAGCCATTCTCTTCTCACAAAGGCAAAAAAGACCTTGAGACATACGTAGGATTGTCAGAGAGTGTTTATTTGATTGTGCTTGAAGTGACATATATATGTATATGTGTATATTTTATCATCAACAATTACAACTTTGAGAGAAGACCTACAGAGGATTTCTACGCAGTGCAAAGTCTTTTTCAGTGGATTGCATGAGACAAACAAAAAGTTTGTGGATTTAAGGCAGCTGAAATTATGCGGAAGCATTTAATTTACTCCTAGAGAGGGGGTGAATAGGAGTTTCTATCAAAATTACCAGTTTTTAAGAAGAATAATCGATTAAAAATTATCAAATAAAAAGCTAGTTAATTTTCTTGATTAATTCAATTTAACCAAACCACAAGTAGTGCAGTGAAAATAAAATGGAGACAAGATACGCACGATTTACGTGGAAAAACTTAGGGTCCTAAATAACCCTAAGCCAAAACCACGGCCTAAACCTACTGCTTCATTCTATTAATCAAAAAGTACAGATTGCGAAATAGTAAAATCTTACCCCAAGCATTTACCTATTCTCGTCAATCTCCAATGCTCCGAGAGCTTCTTTAAGATTCAATAGATGAACCACAGACTTCACGCCCAATCTCCGGATTCAACCAGCTCCGAATAAATCTCCAAAAGATTCGACCACAGTAGTATATGGCACCACGAAACACGAATACCAAATGATATGATATGAAATGTGTTGCTTGAAAGAAGTAATGCACAATAGAAAAATATATGAAGTTTCTCTTATAATTTTTTACGTCAAAACATGTGCACCGTTTTTCAATGGTAATGACCCATATATATATATATGGGAAAGATGATAGGACTATGTGCATGGCAAAACAAAATATCATTGATTTCTTTTTCCAAAATAAATAGAATAAAATTTTTAACGTAAGGAAGTCTTGTAGGAATAAACTCATATATGACAAGAATCTAAATTGACTTCCTTAAAAGATGATCCCTAAATTAGATGACAGATTTGGGGAACTTTCTTACGATTGATTTCTTTTCCAAATAATGAAAAATTCTTTTAAAGAACTAATGCACAAACAAAATCATATAGTCTCTTTTTCGGTTTTTGCCGTCCAAATCATGTGCATACCTTATCAAGGATGTGTTTTTTAAGAGTATTCCCAGGAAAACAATCTCTCCCTTTATTCTCTCCAAAAAGGAATCTTCCAATGATATATATGGAACTAACATTTCCGAAGAGTTAAAATTAAAAATTGTTTATTTTATGTAATATATAGAAAACACAATCTTTGGAAAGAGAATTTTTGAAAAGCATTTGCTTGATATCAAAATATTTATATGAGTATGGCAAGCAAATTTTCGGTGTGTCAAAATAAAATCATTTGATTGATATGGAAAGTAAATTTTCATAGAGTTTTATTGGAAATGCAAACATGCAGAAATATAATCTTTTATTTAAAAAATATGCATGATATGTTGTGCAATGCACTTTACCTTGTAGCGGTCAATTTGGCGCAGATAATTAGAGGAGCATCGAATGAGCAACTACCACTACAACAAAAAGTAACTATGGCGACGAAAACTGGCGAGGAAATTCAAATTTCCTCGCCAAATGGGTCTTTATGGCGAGGAAATCAATTTCGTTGGCAAAGAGTACACTATGCCGACGAAATTATATTTCCTCGCCCAAAAACTAAGATTTGGCGAGGAAATGAACATTTCCTCGCTAAAAGGCTACCATTTGGCCACGAAATTTGAATTTCCTCACTAAACATCAATGATTGGCGACGAAATTATCTTTCCTCGCTAAAAAAGCTAACATTGGCGACAAAATTATATTTCCTCGTTAAAAAATAAGATTTGGCGAGGAAATGCATATTTCCTCGCTAAAGGGTACCCATTTGGCGACGAAATTATCTTTCCTCGCAAAAAAACTAAGATTTGGCTTAATAAATTATCTTTCCTCACAAAAAAACTAAGAATTGGCGAGGAAATGCTAGTTTCCTCACCAATTGTTCAGAATAGGCGAGGAAATTTTGTTTCGTCACCAAATGTTAATGTTAGGTGACGAAATATTTCCACACCTTTTCTAGGAATATTTAGATTTTGATATAGATGTGTTATATTATCCAATGGTAAGGTATTTATCCTATTTATGATACCATAAAATTATAATAAAAGAACTTATTTGTCGTATGCACATACTAATTAGTGAGACTAAATGTATACATATCATATTGATCATGTCATTTGCATATAAATCTATTATTATTATTATTATTATTATTATTATTACTCTAGTAGAAAAATGATTTGGTCTCCTAAAACGATCATCCATTTTGAAACAAAGGTGGGTATTATACTGTCTTGGAGGAAAACGTGTTTCTAATGAGACTAAATTACCCTTTAACGGTCATTAAAAAAATTACCCTTTAACTTCTCTTTCAATGCTATCTTTTCAACTGCCCTTTAGTTTTTCTAATAAGTGTTTCAACTTCGGTTTAAACCCGCTAAAGAGAAAAAAATCCTACGGGCATCACTCACCAAAATGGTCTACAAACACAAAAAGCAATTGATTTTTCTCTTCAACTAGAATTTATATGAAAAAAAAAAAAAAAAGCCAGAAAAAATTTATACTTTCGACTTATTATTTGGGCTAATGTTGTCTTGTTTTTAATCTTTTTATATTTAGTCCTCTTTTACTTTTACATTTTCTCTTCAAAACAAATTAGTGAAGTAAATTCTCCTGATAAGAAGTTTAAAAAATTCAAGAAAGCCAAAAAGTAGATCAATTATTTGTCAATAAATTCCAAATTACTCTTTAGCATACTAATAATGTTTAAAAACATGATGTTAAGAAGAATTTATGTTATCGATTGCTACTTAAGAAGGTGGTTAGGTCTCACCCAACAACATTTCTTCATTTTTGGTTTATGTTTGATAATTAATTTTCTAAAATTATGTTCCAAAATTTATGGGAGAACACCGCCAACTAATTCTCAAATAATTTTTGTTTTTATTTGGTCAAGTATTGCATCTTAGGTTTTTATTCCATGGGTATGGGTAGTTGGTGGCATTTTCGTCTAATCAAAAAAAGATTTATCTTTCCAAAACACAATTGATTACTCTACTTTAATTCCTTGTGGAAGTGGAGTAAGGTGGAGCATTAATGTGTTCTTATCATGTGCCTTGGGGGCACATATTAACAAAATCCAATTTAAAAATAAACAAATATATAAATGCAAAGGTAAGTAATTCTAACAAGTAAAGACTTATAAAAGGGTATAGGAAAATATCAAATTATAAAAAATAAGAACTTCAGTAAAAACAAATAACGTTAAAAGATTTAAGAAAGAAGTTTAAGGAAACACTACAAAGAGACTAAATTTAGACAAAAAGATTTAAAAAATATAGTGAGGTAAAAAGACCTACAAAAGGTTATATATTAAAAGTTGTTGAACTTTGCATTGAAATGGAAGTTGGTGTGGTGGATGGGGCGCGCGTTGCTTGAGAGGAGGTCGCGGTTCAATCCCAGATCTTGGAGAAGCTAGAATTGGATTTCTCCTTTTTTTTTGTTTCAGGAGTTTTGGCGAGGAAATTTTTCCTCGCCAAATGGGTAGAATAGGCGAGGAAAAATTTCCTCACCAATTGTTCTAAATAGGCGAGGAAAACAATATTTCGTCGCAAATTGGTTAGAATAGGCGAGGAAAAATTTCCTCACCAATTGTTCCGAATAGGCGAGGAAAACAAAATTTCCTCGCCAATTGGTCCGAATAGGCGACAAAAAATTTCCTCGCCAATTTTCCGAATAGGCGACAAAAAATTTCCTCACCAATTAGCAGATTAGGCGAGGAAATTTATTTTTCCTCGCTAGAATACCTTCTGCGACGACCTTTTGGCGAGGAAACCTGGCGAGAAAATTTTTCCTCGCCAATTCCTTTAGCGAGGAAATTTGGTTCTTTGGCGAGGAAACTCAATCCTCACAGTAGACATTTTTTCTTGTAGTGTACCCCTTAAAAAAAAACTACCCATTATAATTCAAAATAAATATACGAATGGATGGTTTTATACAACCCCGGAAAGTGCCAAAATATCTAACAGCAGCGACGGTCAATGGACTGAGTGTGGTAAATGTAGATTTAGCAAGTACGTCCTATGCTCGATTGTGACGATTCTAATTGTAGAATACATTTGCTTATAACTCTACACATTAAGTATATTGTTTTTTATTTCTTTCCGTGGTTTTCTCTATTTAAGAGTTTTTCACGTATATCTTTGTGTTCTCCGATTGTTTGTTTTTGTTTGCATGATTGATTGGGGTTTTTTTAATTAATATTTCGTACTTAGCAAATCTTTATATACCAAGGCAGGGTTTTTTACGGACAGATCGAATTCTGACACAGTGTCAAGAACTATTCTTTCTAAATTTGCGCTGCGGTGTTTTTTTTAAAGATATTTTAGTTACGTTTTCTTTTTTCTTTTCCTGTAATTTTTAAAATTAATCATTTGTTTAGATAAAAGAAATAAAAAAGTAAAGTAAGCATTATCGAAAGTCCCATGGCGCTATCCTACATCCAAGAACCAACAACAGCAAACTCATCTAAGCTTTTCTTTCCTAGCTTCTCTATAGATGAAAGAGTTAATAAGACAAAAAAAAAAAACAGTTATTTAGTATTTTCATCTATAATAATTTTTTACTTTTAGACCAATTCAAAATTATTATTTTTTTGTTAGCTTGTGGTCGCAATTTTTTAACTTGTCGCCGTAATAAAAATGTTAGATTGTCATCGGTCTTCGCATGCCCTCAGAGTCCGACTCCGCAATCACATTCCCGTTGCCCACACTTAGCATCTCCAGTAATGCGGTTAGTGTCATAATTTAGGTACTCCCTCCATTCTAATATTTTTGTGTTTGTTTAATTTTTTTGTGGGATCTCCCACAAAATGGTCCATATTTCATAATCTATAATATTTTTTATGATCTTGAAATCTTTATTTAACAAAATTAATTGAGTTCTATAAAATAAGATCTATTAAGAATGAAAAACATTATAGATTAGACAATTCTTTGCGATGTCCAAAAAAGGAAATGGACACAACAAATTGGGATGGAGGAAGTAAGAATTTGTAACGCCCCATATTTTGGGAAATGTTATTTATTATTACAACTTTAATATTCAAACAATAATAACAATAATAAAAAGTCTAATACATATAATCTGTCTTCCACATATTACAAAAAAGCAGACCTCATGAACTGTACGGCTTCTTAAATTCCTGTCTGGTCATTCCCCATATTGGTAGCTCCTCCGGCTCCGAGTTCTCCATAGTACTCCTCCTGTTCATCGCGATTGATAGGCGCGCAATATTCCGTATATAAGTGCCTAAGTAGGGGGAGTTAGCGCGTTCGACGTACGGTTTAATGATCATTTTTATGTTTAATGCGTGCACGGTAGTGTGTTTTGTGTTTGCATGAATTTACCAGGTAAAATGGAGAGTTTGGCGCGCCTCTTGCATGGCTTGAAGTGGAGCTGGGCGCAGGAGTCGAGGTTCGAGGCTGGGATGCTGGAAGAGGAAGGCTTAAGGTGTCGGTATCGATACCCCCTTAAGCCATATCGATACCAATTGGTTTTAAAGTGCACAAATCGTTCTAGAATGTTTAGTATCGATACCACTCAAATAGGTATCGATGCCTACGGCTTATGCGGAAGAAGGGAAGATAAGGGATCGGTATCGATACCGCTCTTATGGGTATCAATACCGAGAGCTTATGGCTGAGGATTTTAAACAACGTTGTTTTGTTGGTTGTGGAACTAACCCTATAACTATGTTTTTCGGATTTTTCATGGGGAGAACTTAGATTTTCGTTTTACCTGGCAATTTTTGGATTGGAGTTTGACGGCTAGGGCTAGTATTCTTCTTTCAGTAACGTTACCATTGATTTATTCAGTCCGTTTTTCCAGAAATTTTGGTATTGTTTAAGGTTTTTAACTGTCAATTTATTAGCTACTGCTTTTATTGATTCATAGTTACTTGTTATTCTTATTTCAATGCATAGATCTAGGATTCTGGTTTTCATGTTAACCTTTGTTATCATGCTAGCATAAATCTCTTGGGCGTGGCCATGGGGTGAATAGCACACTGTGGCCGGAGCCAGGTCCGTTCACCCATTGTCGCGAGGTTATTTTGAAAAGCTTCAAGTTGGGATTTCTAAGAATGGCCAAGCTCTGTCATTGTCGGACCCACATGAACGAGGAATGGGTCAAGCAACTCATTCTTTATGGCGTGTGGGATAACACAAACAGGGTTTTGCCCCGGGAGAGAAAATCCTAACGTGTAGCAAAGTTTTTAAGGTACGAAAAGGGTGGAAGGATCTGGGTCTGGCTATGGGGGTTATGATCCCAATGGTCACGTCTGCTTTTTATTAATTGTTAAATCCAGAATTATTCCTTAGGTTATCGTAGTTAAGCACTCAATTACTGGAAGGGTGGCTACCTAAGAGCCAATTCAAACCAGCGGCCATTTTTCTAGGTTAAACACCGACTCCGTCCCTGAGGATTCGACTCCGGACTCTCGGATACTGTGCTGCGTCGGTTCATTAGTTCTGCGCTTGGAACGTGTTATTTCTATTACTAAGAATCTGACAAGCAGCAATAATCTAGCATAATACATCAGAGTCGCAAAGCAACATCGTGGTATTATGCCAGGGTCACACAAGCATAACACCGTGAGCGGGGACGCCCAATAGATAGTTCTACCCAAACCTTAAACTAGCAATTCTAGAACAATATAGTAGGTGGCAAAATATCACAGTAATTTCATCAAATTAGAGTGCGGCGTAATAAAATCAGTGTCTCATATCATTTTCAGAATCAGAGCGTAGTATCAATATCTCATATCAGTTTCTCATGTTAGCATTCTTTCTTCAAATTTCACCCATGTTAACATCTTCCATCACTTGACAGTTATTGGCCTGTTTTACCTACCCTTTCTAATGGTCACCAACCTTTCTACTCAAAGTCTCGCCTGTCTTATATCAGTGAACTTAACTAATCTGTTTATAAGGTCCGTTCACTCCGCGTCTCACATGACATAGTCCCTACTGTCTTATATCACTGAGCTTAACTAGTCTGTTTATAAGGTCCATCCACTATGGATTCTTTATTCTCCATGCTCCCATTTATAGAATTAGTTTTTGTCTGTGTGACAGGAAGACATAAGTTAGACACATAAAAGAATCTCATGGTTGAAAGTAACAAAAGATGCACGATAATATTTTCCGAGATTGCCATAGTAAAGACTATTCAGTATCTCTAAGCCTAGTGTACAAAAGGTGTAATGAACTAATCCGGAAAGACAAATATAACCAAGTTCGATCAAGTGGAGTGAAAATATTGTAAATGTAGGTTTTGACCTCAAGAAGCCTTGCACTATATGATTGAGATTGACGTTTTGTTTCCCAGTTTAGCAAGGGTGTCCTTACTCCTTAGCCTATTTAGAGTTGAAACTAATTCATGCGATCAACTATACGCCAAGTGCCTACACTATACAGAGGTACCCACACAATTATCTCTTGGAATATATTGAGGTTGTACATGAGACATACATAAAAGGAGGAAAAAACCCTATTCAACTCATTAGTGCTAGAGCTTCGCTTTTTCGTTTACCTTCCCAGTTTCAACCTATGAACACTGGTAGGACTGATTCCTTCTAGGGCACTAGTGACTAAATCAATTGTCCTGAGGGACAACTTTTAAATCAATCGTCCTAAGGGACAAACTATTAATTTCAAGACCAGAAATGGTCATCTTCAAAACTAATTTCAAGACCAGAAATGGTCACCTTCAAAATTAATTTCAAACCCAGAGATGGTCACTTCAATTTCAATAAAAATTAATTTCAAGACCAGAAATGGTCACATTTTGAATAATGTCATTTAGAATAATCTTTACATTCAATTTAAAAATAGATTCATTACATGAAGTAGTCACCAAGCTGGTGCATTCAATCATTTTAGTCCCCTAGCTGATACACCCCAATCATTTTAGCCACCAAGCTAATGAGCTAATGCATTCAATCATTCAAAAGCCGCCTAGCTGGAGCATCCAACCATCCAATCATCATTCAAAAGCCACCTAGCTGACGCATCTAATTATCCAATCGTCATTCAAAAGTCGCCTAGTTAGCGCGTCCAATCATCATTCAAAAGCCACCTATCTGACGCATCCAATCATCATTCAATTTAATCAATCATCACTCATTCTTTCAATCAAACACTCAATTGCCCATCAATCATCAATCGTCTATTGTGTACATCATCATTCATCGTTCATTGTCAAGTGAATCATCTATCTATTCCTTTGCCCCCAGGAACTACACCGGTCTGATCCCTACAATGGGGTACGTAGGCAGCTTAAGTGGCACGACCGTGATTTTAATGTTTTCCTTTGCAGCTTGAGAAAGGCTCAGGGAACGAATCGAGATGTCACTATCTTAGATGTAACTCGCATCAAGCAATGATGCAAAGTTCCATCCAAGAGGGGCAACTGGAGACACCCTGATTTTGACCCAAGAACCTTATCAAGCATCCCCGATGATGAAAATGTCTGATAAGAGCACGCAAGGCTTGATTGTAAACTTGGAAACCCCTCTAAAATCTCTTCAAAATAAACTCAAGCCTACAACACCTTCTAATGTATTCAAAACCCTCTTTACTGATATATAATACGTCTCAATCCATTTTGAAATGAGGGAGATGTGCACGTTTTACCAAAATGACTTGTTTTTCGGACCTTTTGAGGGTAAAATGGTCACACATTTTTATGCACAAATCATCTTGGGTTAAAACCAATTGGTTTAGAAATTATACTTGACAAGCTTTTTAAAGCTTCAAACCATGCACAAAACGGAGTTCGGTAACACCCGGAATGGCCCCGCGAAGTTTCATATGCGGTGCTGTCTCCTAATCTAGGCGCCTGAATCACCCTATTCCAGGCGCCCAAACTCAATCCAGGCGCCTGGATTCCTCTATTCCAGGCACCCAAATTCACTCCAGATACTTGTTGTCCAAGGTCAAGTGAGTGGGGAGGAGCGTCTTGGAGGATTTTTTAGAGATTTTTTGTAGAAATCTGTTAGAGATAGTGGAGGGAATATAGGGTACCCTATTGCCCCCTAACCTTGACTCCTAAGGGTTCTAATGGCCCTTTTTGGACCCCATTTTTGGCTATATATACCCCCATTTCTCTCCATATTGAGGATCAACTCTCCACACTATCTCCTTACTGTTATGCTACTGAAATACACCTAGAAATTTCATCCCAAAAATTTCCCTTTCAATCTCTCTTTATTTCATTCAATTTCAACCTTCAAGACCATTTTCTTACCATTCTAGCTCCACACTTTCTCATCCTCAACAATCAAACCTCCTCCAAGGTACCTACAATTTGGTCTTCATAGTTCCAGAGGCTAAATCTCAGTCCACTCAACCACCAAAATCACCCAAACTTACAACCCAAGTTCAAAAATCAAGCCTTCAAGGTAGATTTTCTACCAAAGTGTTCAAAAAGGCTCTAAGGGTGACTTAACCAGGTTCTTGCTAGTCCTCTATACTAGTGGAGAACTTGGGAGAGGTTCAAAACGCACAAGAAGTGAAATTTATTTTGTGCATCAGCATCAAATCCAGGCACCTGGATCTGCTTAATACAGGCGCCTGTATTCGATCCAGGCGCTGGGATTCCCTCAATGTAGGCGCTTGGATCCCAT
This sequence comes from Vaccinium macrocarpon, assembly GCA_022606695.1. NCBI lineage: Eukaryota > Viridiplantae > Streptophyta > Magnoliopsida > Ericales > Ericaceae > Vaccinium > Vaccinium macrocarpon. Next base: position 15,609,096 of record CM040180.1, read on the forward strand.
CTGTGTTGCCATGTTTTATGCACTTTTACCCTTTTTCTTAGTTATTTAAAGCATTACAGGTCATTTGTAATTCTTACTGATCTTACATGATTTAGTTGACTACTTAAAAAGCATGGCTTATGATTCTTTAAAGTAAATCAAGGTTCAAAAGAGAAGGTTTTCTTGCATTTTTACATGGTGTCTTTTGCAGGCAGTTCGTCAAATGCATGAAAGAGCATGGTATGTGCCCAAGATCAATTAGATACACTTTGTTCCATCTACAAAGTATTCTATAATCATAGTTTCCTAGGTTCATATCATTTCATGAGATGATTGTGAAGTCTGCAGAGTCACTAAACACCATTCTAAGCATGAGTGCATAAGTCAAAGGTATTGCATTTGGTGCTTACTGTGGAAAATGGAGTTCTAAAGTTTTTGTTTGGTAAGCCATCAAGGTGCCTGGATCTGCCTAATCTAGGTGCCCAAATTGCTATCTAGGTGTGATATGTTTGATGTTTGTGATCAGTTTCTGGGACACCTTGGAGCAGTTTGAGAATGACTTGATCAAGTTTCAATGTTTTATGCATATAAATCATTCACTCATAACATTGTGCACAAGCATCCACCCACATTTCATTGATCTTTTTGATACATTCTTCATACTTTCACATGAATATGTGCTCAAAGTTCATTCAAACAATATTTTCAAAATCCTTTAAGCATTTAGTAAAGACCAGTGGTTGCACCAAGCGCGATGGGTGCTTTAAATTTCTTCCCCTCGCGTAACCTAGTTCCTGGACCCAAGAAATCTCATTTTGCAAGACCAGTGAAATATTTTCCATACCTAGGGCAAAATAGTCATTTTTCAATTGGTTTCTCGAGTACGGTCCACAAACCCGGGTGGCGACTCCTGTCAATCAATCAAAACCGCCTTCCAAACCAAATCAATTTCGTGGACATACTCCTCGGGGTGTTCACCGGGCCTTCGTGCACCTTTCTCCCTTAACAGATATGCAAACACCTAAGATATGCCAAAAAGTGTTGGACATGTGTCTGGTTTAAAATATTATTTCTACTTGTGGACACAGAAAAAAGTTCCAAACACTTGTTCGAGACTATTCGGTGTCCAACATGTGTCATACATGAACACGTTGCCTCTTTTTTTAAATGTTTGTGCTTCTTAGATATACACCAAGGTTAACCTATAAAAAGGCATAAATACAAACTTGGACTAACTAGCAGATTAACAACATACCTCCATCCATGGAACCAGAAAATATCCCATTCAAGTGATTTGGGTTCTTGGCCATACATGAAACCGAGTCAATATGCCCATCCATTGCTCCAACAAATTGCCTTACGAATATCTAACACCCAAAATTAAACCAATTACTCTCTCCGCAAAATATTGTTGGGAAGAACAATGGTTAAACACACCCTTCAGCAGCTAACCATGTAAAATGGTATTCGAAACCAACCACAAAATCCCATACCTTCACTTATATATAGTTTATATGGTACAATCGTATGAAACTACATCACAAATATTTACCACTAACACCTCAAAAATTCCGAACTAACACTCAGGACTTTGTACCATTATATTATGCCTTCTGCCACTAAAAATGTGAGAATAGTGATGCTTAAGTAATAGCTTTTGAGAAAAAAGAAATGGCAACCAAGTTTTGTGCTTACGATTACGAAGACTTGTAGTATTTCTATTTAAAATAGAATTCTATTTCCATAAATACTTTACTTGTGAACTACATAGAGGGCCATTTAAAAAGTTCGCACAAGCTTGCTAATCCCACAAAAAAAAATATCATAATTTGCTATGGTACATGTTGGGATTCCACCCCGTGTGGGCCAATTGGACTTAGGCTCAGAGGGGGTGGATTAGGATTTTTCTTTTTAACTCTATAAATACTCTGTGATGCCTAGGTTATGGTGTGTGGTAGCACAATATAGAGAGAGAGGCAAAGAGTGTGAGAGGGGGGCCGGTTGTGGCTCCCCGGATAGAGAGATACACGAGAGAACTGGTGAGAATTTCGTTATTATGAGATTGAGTGTGAGTGTGTAACACAAGAACACGGAGTTTCTACGGATTATAGTGAAACCCCCTCCACGTGGATGTAGGTCCGATTTGGCCAAACCACGTATATTTGTGTGTTGTGTTTCTCTTGTTTTTACTGCTTCTGTGCGTGTGGTGCGTTGTTGAATCCTAACAGTACACATTTACTCCAATCAGCTAACCACTACCATAAGTACATGTAAATACAAATAGTGGGAAAATAATCGGTTTAGAACACCGTTACCTTGTCCAATTTAACAACGTTAAGAGCCCGAACATATTCGACCGCCTTGTCTTGCTTTGCTGGCTTGGGTCGAAGTTCCAAAATATTCTCTGAATACAATTCAATCGTAGAAACAATAATTTTAGAGAGAGAGACAGTAACACAGAGAATTGAAGACAGAGAAAAAGAGAGTTTGAAGATTAGAGACATTGCTTACCTGGAGATCATTACTCCATTCATGAGTAAATTCATCAGTTAAATGTGAGATGACATTGACTTTCATCGTGAATGTTACTAGGGTTTGTTATAAGCAACGGCAATCCAGAGGGAGAGAGAGAAGGAGATCTATACGAATTGGATGTATGAGAGAGAGAGAGAGAGAGAGACTCTTTATAAAGCTGGTGGCTTGGTGTACACCAAATCCTCCCCTGCTCCATTGGAGAAACTCTTTATAAAGCCATTCAAATCGGTAGCATTGAGCGACCCAGATGAGGATTTGGGAAGATTGTCAAAGTGTCAAAAAAAAGAGAGAAGAATAGGAGAGAGGAAGAGATTGGGTGGCTTTGGGGTTTGGAGTAGGCCATTTTTGGAATAGATTTAAAAGTGAATTTGTGGTTCTTATTTTTATTTTTATTTTTATTTTTATTTTATTTTTGTTTATTACTAAGAATGTGCCAATTAATTGGGGTCAGCTACATAAATCTTTTTTTTCCTTTGAGCTTAGACCCACTGGACTTATATCTTTGTGCAAAACATCTAATCTCAATTTGGATGTTCAACCAAGTCTATAACACTTCAAAAATTACCATAAAATGGCTTTTATATTTCGGACACTTTTGGAATATGCATTCGATATGAATATCATGCAGATCTTACTCCCACATTGAAGTATCCGTGCTTCATAGTTTTGGATCATTTCCATATAAATAGTTTTTCACTAATTCTTTTTGGATACTTTGTGTGTTTTTTTAGTACGGTGACACTAATTCACTGAACACTTAGAAGTTGAACTCCCAAGTAATTAAATTCGTATCTCATTACTTACGGTGACGGAGCCCCTCTGTCTCTTCGGAGTCAGGTCGATCATTCTCAAACCGGGAGTTGCTTTTGAATTGAATATGCAAATGTCACAAGGGGGATTCTTTTCCTCCATTTATAGAAAGAAGAAGACTTCTATTTTACTATTTGTTTATATTTTCTTTCTTGGGTTTCTTATCTGGGTGGAGTGGGGACGGGCGTACTTATCGATTTGACCTTTGGATTACATTTAAGATATGTTTACAGCCGTCCGATGCAGTTAGAACAGTGTACGACCTTTTGCTTTGACCTAATTAATGAAATCTTATGAAATAGAGTATACAAGCAGTAAGGCGTGCTTTGCACTGGAAGACTTCAGAAAATAAACTACCCAAGGCAAGTTGGTTAATGTAGTCTAGTCGCTTCAAATTTAAGCTGGCTATTTTAGTTTTTTTAGTTGATATATGCAAAGAAAATGACAAATTTCATAAAACGTAAAAAGTCAAAAACCCAATAATATACTGTGGAACAATAATGCCTGTTTTGGCCAAAAAAGTTTGCGGACTTTTTGTTTTGTTTTTATTTGTTTTTTTTTGCGTATTTTTTAGTTTTGCATTAACTTTTTGTGTATTATTAGTTTGTCTCGGCGAGAGGAATCAAAAAAGTATAAAATTATGACCAAAGCTTAAAGTTTTTTGAATAAAGACAAAAATAAGTCAAAAAGTCAATTTTTTTACACTTTTTTCAATCTTATTCAAAAAATTGAAAGTCCTAGTCATAATCTTTTACCTTTTTGGATTTGTCTTGCCGAGACGAACCAATAATACTCAAAAAATCAATGCAAAACTAACAAACGCAAAAAAAATCAAATAGAAACAAAACAAAAAGTTAAGTTGGCTTTTTTAACCAAACTTAGCCTAAGTATTTTAAGTGACTCTTAAAATATAAGCATAGAAAGTTGTAAAAATTAAGTAGCCTGATACCTACTTAATTCAGACAAAAATTGGCCATTTTAGCATTGTTAATTCTCCGTCGACCCTCTAATGAATATTTTGATTACCTATGTGCAATTATTCTTGTATACAAAATCATACTATAGGAAAGAGTTGGCATGACCCAGTCTTTGAATAGGAAAAAAGATGCCATTCGCCGGCCATTGGACTTTCATGGCCTTCACCACCATAAAATACTCTAGTTGACCTGACCACACAAGTCCCTTGTCTTCTCTAGCTCATTGTTCCCCTGAAGAAGAAGTCCCAAAAGAATTGATCTCTTTCAGTTGGGAGAAAAATGGTTGTATCTGTCCTCACATCTGCTGCCGAGGGAACCTTGAACGGCTTGATTTCAGTAGCAACCCATCGGATTACCCTGGCATGGGGTTTTAAGAAGGACATCCAAACGCTCCAAAGAAGGCTAACAAACGTTCAAGCTCTCTTATGCGATGCTGAGGGAAAGAGAATAGAATTAGGTACCTTCAAAAATTGGCTAAAGAGTCTCAAGGTTGGAATCTGCCAAGGTGAGAACGTGCTGGATGAGCTTGCCTATGAAGCTCTTCGAAGGATGATTGAGGTACAAAACCCACTGAAGGACAAGGTACACAACTTGGCATTTCGTTTCAAGATGGCTAATAAGGTCAATGATGTTAATCTGCTGTTGAAACAAATTTGCAATGAAGCAAATGAAATCAGTCTTAGCCCAACAAATCTACTTGTTGGTGCTAGTGTTGAACCTAGGGAATTTAGGCCAACTCTCCCTTTTATAGACGATCTTTCAAATATTGTGGGAAGGGATGGTGATGTGTCTTTAGTGATACACATGTTAGTTGGCTCTGATAAAGAACAAAATTTGTCTACCAATGCCATTGCAGGAATGGGTGGGCTCGGGAAGACAACTTTTACTCAGCTAGTTTACAAAGACAAGAAGGTGGTTGAAAAGTTTGGCGATAAGAAGATGTGGATTTTTGTAGGTGATAATTTTAAAGTTGAAAGGATATTAAATGAGATGGTCCAATCTCTTACTGGAGATAAGTTTGAGACACCAAATATCGAAGGAATAGTGAGAAAGCTGTCAACAAAATTGAACGGACACAGATAATTACTTGTATTAGATGACTTTGGAATACAAATCCACAAGCATGGGTTAATCTGAGAAGCTCTTTGATAGCAATAGGTGGCTCCAAGGGGACCAAAATTTTAGTTACAACCCGCAGTATTGATGTGATATCAACTATGCAACTATAATTTGGGCCATGTTTGACTCACCATTTGAAAATTTTATCGTACAATGTTTGTTGGGCCATGTTCTTAAAAGTTTAGATACATGACAAAAATATTCAAGGAAGTATAACCTAACCAAACTGAGCCTTGTGTCTCAATCAATTAGGGTTGGCTATATGAATCTTTTTTTCCCCCATTGAGTTGTGTCCAGAGCTGCTTATTCTCTTAGACCCAGTGGACTCATATCTTTGCACAAAACAATATCTAATCTCAATTTGGGTGTTCAATGAAGTATCTAATACTTTAAAAACTACAATAAAAAGGCTTCTATATTTTTTTTGGATACTTTTGGGATATGTATTCGATATGGATATCATGCAGCTCTGACTCCCACACTGAAGTATATGTGCTTCATAGTTTCAGATCATTTCCGTATAAATAGTTATTCACTAATCCTTTTTTATTCTTTCTTTGTTTTTTGTAGTATGGTGACACTGGTTCACTAAACGCATTAGAAGTTGGACTCCCAGAAAATCAAAACCGTATGTCATTACGTATGGCGATGGAGCCTCTCTCTCTCTCTCTCTCTCTCTCTCTCTCTCTCTCTCCAGAGTCAGGTCCATCATTTTCAAATGGAATCAGACCTGCCTCTTTGTCGCCAATGTTTCTTTATGTGTAGTGTCAAAGAGCAATTGTTCCCATTGAGCTTCCTAGCATTCGATGCATGGCATCTCACAAAAATGAACTAGTAGCATAGTGAGAATTTCTTCTCTCTAAGCGATGAGCACATTTACTGGTAAGTTAACAAAACAACGAGTTTAGATGTTTTTTCCTTTCTCTATAACCAGGTTTAATTGTATCTCTGTGCTTGTACAGATTCCTATGGTACTTGGTGACGAACTCCATAAGGTGAAAGAAGCTATGCCTTTATGCATCATGGAAGAAGGCAATCAGCTGATAAAGCGAAAAAAACAATATGGTTTCATTTCATTGAATTCATGTTTGCTTTATGAAAATTGTGACTATATCTTACTATCTCCGCACCCATAAACATCTTGACATGTTATATAATATGGTTAAAGCTATTAGTCAGCTATGGCTCTTCTCATAGGTACAATACGCTTCGAAGAGTCACAATCCCATTTCTTTTGCTTCTTCATAGTGTTGGCTTTTTGTCTTTTAAGCTCAAGTTTCTGGCATGTTACTTTTGTTACAAAAGTAGTTTTCGGCTTACTACTAATAACTTATGATAAGTTTTCACAACAGAAACTAGCATGGAATATTAACCATTTCTCAAAAATAGAGAAAAAAAAAAAAAAAAAAGAGTCGATATTGTTGAACAAGATATAAACTTCAATCAGCTATGAGACGTATTTAAGTACAAATTGTTCTGCATGGGAACTCCATGTTGCAAGCGCAGGAAATGAAGAAGCATTTGGATACTGCGGACTATAGTTGCGAGTTTTCGTTCGGTAAAATTCACAGGATATGTGTAAATTACTCTTCTATGGATTTTTCAAAAGAAAAATATAATAATAACGAATTTATCATTTTATCTGGATTTCTTTCTTCTTTTTTTTTTTTTGGCACGCACATAAATGACTTAAGACTGTTGTTTTGTAGGGTTTCATTTTCTAACTTCGGTTCAAATTTTTTGCTTTGAATCTTCTACAGAGACTCCAATATTCAATTGAGCTTATTTTGTACGTCATTTGTCCCATTTTATTTGCTTCTTATGAATATCTGTGTCATTTTCAAATGTCAACGTCTATTTATTTATACTATTTTTAAAGTTTTTAGAAATTTGTCTAATAGAACTTAATTGAGATCTATCAAATAAAATTTATTGTAAATTAAAAACTACAGTAGTGGAAAAAAAGGCACGTATAAGCATAGATAGCAAATAAAATGAGTTTTTTTTTTTTATCGGCAAAAATATTTTATTAAAGAAGACTTGACAAACGGTACATCAAGTCAGGGGAGAGGAGAAGGGAATCCAACCAAGATAAAGAAAAAAACACCAAAAAAACAACAAAACCGAACACCTAACATGCCCAAACTCTTAAAGCACTCAATGATCCAAAACCAAAGCAGGCCTAAACCGCCCTCAAAACCTACAGAAGCCCATTAGCAGAAAGTGGGTTGCCTTTGAAGAGTAGCAAACCTATGGAAATTGTTCATTATCATTTCCTTTATCCTCAAAACATCACTATCCGAATGAAATATCCCAAGACGATTTCTAGTGGCAAGAGTTTCCTAAAATTCTTTCTCAACATTCCACAGTCTTTGATTACCAAGAGGCTCACTCTCATCCATACCATCACTCTCTTAAACGCTCGAGCATTCATCGAAAAATTGCCTTCTGGTTCTTCTCCTAACGCTTGATGGTCGAAGATCCACCATAAGATTGATCCCTTCCATTTGAGATGCTCCAAGATTGATCCCCTCCATAGGTTCCACCAACTCCATCGAAATCGCCATCTCTACCATTTTTTCCCACTGAGTTTCTTCCACAACCTCTGTATTAACTGTTTCATCACCATCAGAGTCCTCAATTGAATCATCCTCAAGTGAGTCATCAACCACTGGGTCCCCTTCAGCATTATCCCAAACTTTGCTTCTCTCCACAGGATCCTCTTCTTCACCAACAATTGAAGCATAGGGAGTCTCAGCCACAAACTCAATTCCAAGTGGGTACTCCGCTTCATCTCGTTCGTAGATGCCCAGCTAAACTTCACCGTAGTCCTTATCCACGGGCAAATCGTTGACGGCAGGAGAAGATGAGTTAACAAATAAAATGTGTTAGGAGACAAATATGTACGAGTGATTAAGAATAAAACCACAAGGGAACAAGTTGCAAAACAGTAGACGTGGGAGGAAACGTAGCTGAAGGCAGTTTTTGATCAAAGCAATTTCCCTGGACTTTGCAAAATTGCAAAGTCGTTGCCGAGGATTTTGGATAGTTTGTTGCACCAGGATCTCTCTCTCTCTCTCTCTCTCTCTCTCTCTCTCAAGGGAAGCGAAGGAAGCATGGACTTTGGGCCTCCAAAAATAGCTAAAAAATGAGGCCCCCAAAATTCTTATGTCCCCGATATAAATATGTATGTATTAGGGCCGAATATAATTAAACTAAGTAAAATTTAAATTGCCAACAATTTGAGAGGTAGTAATTTGAAAAACTGAGTAAAAGTTGGCCATTGGCGAAGGGGTTTTTTTTTTTTTTTTCCCCTTGACATTAGGAGATAGAAACAGTGGAATTAGGAAATAGGGTCTTGCTCCTTACCACCCATGGCCGAGCCGGCTCTGGGCTAAAGTCCGTAAAACAATCGCTTTAAATCTCCAAATTTTGTCTATTTTTTGGGGCCCCTAATAATATAGGTCCATATAGTTACTAGGTATCAATAAAAAAATTATGTTTAATTTGTCTAAAATATTTGAGGGCCTAATTTAAAATAAGGCCTAAGTGAAGTGACCCAAATGTAATCTTGAAAATATTTTGGAAGGAAATGAGCAGTCTGATATTGAGGGAAATGATTATGTTCGGAATTGAAATTCTTGAGAGAAATTTTACCAAAAGAGCTAAGAAAGCTCATTGATGTGCTCAATTACTTGAAGACAATGGATAGTTTTTTTTTTTCTGAATGTGTGGATTGCATACAGAATACTGTTGACTATTCTGATTTACAGTTGCCTCTGGTGAAATAGGTTTTTTGAAGTTAAAGTTGATCAAAACATATCTTAAGTCGACGATGTCACAAGAAATACCGAACGGATTGGCTATGTTGTCTATTAAAAAGGCTATGGTGGAGAAACTTAATTATGCAAGTTTTATTAGTACTTTTGCGGCTAAAAACGCGAGAAGAGTAATCTTTAAATGACAATTTTTAATGTATTGATTATGGGTATCTATGGTCTCAAATTATTGCATTGCCTTCCATATGAATATTTTTTCTTTCTCAAGTATCATTCACTATGCAAAAAAGATTAAAGACTTATTCTTTTTTCCTTTAAAAAATTCGTTTTAGGCCTCAAGAAATTCAGAGCTGGCCTTGCCCATGGGTGGCATACTTTTACTCTTCTTCAGCGTAGGTGTTGTACTCTTTTTCTGCCCAGGTGTTGTACTTCCTTATGCTTTCTTTGCATGACCAAACTAGCCTTCGTCCCATTTTTTGATCAGCAGCCTTGTACTTCCTTATGCTTTCTTTGCATGACCAAACTAGCCTTCGTCCCATTTTTTGATCAGCAGCCTTCATCTGTGAATGAAATTGGGAGTAAAATTATGCACACACGTGTTTATTAGGAACCGTTTAGTATCATACACACTCTTTATCTCATTTTGTTTATTCGCGAATTTATTATTATCTTTTGATAACCAGATGTCTAAATAAGTTTGCACGCATCTCGACTAATTTCTAGGCCTGGAAGGTAATGATCTAGTTACTGGTATAACCCCCAATGACCCAAAACTTACGATGCTTTTTCATATCCGTCATCCCCTTTGCGTTTTCTCTATTGTTCTAGTTTATTTTGATAGAGAGATATTTCTGTTTTAAAGGCTAGTCCGGCCTAATAAGTCAAGTGACTTTTTTATTTTAATTTTTTTGCATTTATTTGTTTCATGACTTTTTGAAAAAAAAAAAATTTTGCACCTTTCAAAATATCTCAAAGAATACAATTGAACAATGCAAAAAAATTAACCATTCGTCTTAACAAGAGAAATCTGAGAAATAAAAAAAAAAAAAGGACCAAAATTGAAAAAAGTTTTTTTAAGGTATTTTTAAGTCCTTAGTGAATATTTTTGTCATTCATTTTTATTTTAGACTTCTCTCATTAAGATAAATGATTATCCCAAAAGTATAATGTGAATCAAGAAAAAATTTAGAAAAGACAAGAAAAATATAGTACTTGTTAGTAAAATACAAAAAAATTAAGAATCCCCACACGAGGATTGAAGTAGCAGGTCCCACCCCAACTGGAGGAAATTGAAAAGGGGTCAGTATTGTCATTTTGTCCCAAGCAAACATCACTTCCACACAAAAGCTAACGAAGGACAGTGTGTAAGGCGCGTGACAGTGCGTAAATCTAAAGGGACCAACGGGAATGTACCGATGGGGTAGCGACGGCGTCGCCGACGCCGGTGTGGGTCCCAAACGGCCGATCCGAGCCGTTGATCGTTCTCAGAATCAAATTCCGAGTGGGCCAGCGCGGGAATTGAGGAAATCGGACGGCTGTATGAGCTCGATCCAAAATCACCCCATTTCATTTGAAATTTTTTGAATGAAATGGGGTGATTTTGGATCGAGCTCATACAGCCATCCGATTGCCTCGATTCCCGCGATGGCCCACTCGGAATTTGATTCTGAGAACGATCAACGGCTCGGATCGGCCGTTTGGGACCCACACTGGCGTCGGCGACACCGTCGGTACCCATCGGTACTATTCCGTCGGTCCCAATAGAAGGGCTCCGTGACATTGATTCACAGGAAAAAGGACAATGAATGTAGCTGACCACCCAATGGGCATTCTGTAGAATTTGTCAGAAACATTGCTACCTAACCAAGCATAAGCGTTTAAATGGCTACTCACAATTGTAAAATACTGTAACCTACACTTCGTAATTCCCAAATTGTTATTGAGCCAATTACTGGTAATTCAAGATAACCACTAACAAAATCCAAGTGATTTTAGAAGCCATAAACTATTTCACAATGTCGTGTATGTATGGTCCTCAGTCTCTAACTCAACAAATTCTCATGCCCAAGGACACCAGAAAAAATCTAAATTTAATAAATTCAGAAGACCCCTAACTATTTTTCTGGATCCGGTTTTGGTGCATGAAATGGTAAAATTATCGGGTTTCGGTTCGGAAGATGAGAACATTCACACGACTTGGCTATATCTGTTTAGGGCATGATGGATCAAAATTTTAGCACCAGGGGCCAGTCTATCTGCCTGCATTTTAAACAATAGGTAAAAGTATATCATGAAGAAGAAAACTGCATCAGCTGCAACGAACCTCTAAACAAGTAATCAAACTATGGCTCTATCATCATCATGAATTAGACAATTATTAGTTATTACCATCCAATGCGCCAAAGATGTTTCAATTTCAAACCAATTAATCAATTTATTGCTCCATCAGCATCATGCTATCAGATGAGGAATTATCAGCTATTACTATTCACTCAAGACAACAAATCAGCTTTCTTAATTACTTCGGGCCCATAGGCAATAGCAAGAGTTGCGCCAAACAGATTCACACCGGAGTTTGCCCCTGCCTCGACTTTGAAACCTCTCAGGTACTAACTATTAAGAGCCAGTCCATACAGGGCTTTCCCCTGGCAATGATCGGACTGCATGCTAGTGGACGGAGCGATTGGGTATTAGGAACACAGCCAACACCACCGACACCAAATAAATTCACACCAGATCGTGTCAACAATATCCATAACTCTAAATAGACAATTAGAAAACAAAAAATCAAATCTTTTATCCAACCAAAGAGAAAGAAGCAAAACTACAAGGGATATATGAAACAAACCCCTGCGCAGCTGACCAATTACTCTGTTCTCGTGACTCCATGATGACTATTACTATGATTAACGTTACTTAATGTTAACAATGGCAGTAATAACGGTATAAATGAGGATGAAATTTTAGAATCCAGGTGTTTGTCGAAATTAAACAAGGAAATAGGAGGCAATTGAGGTGAATAATGGAGAATAAACACCAAAAGGCAGGTTATAAAGTGGTTTGAATGCGAAGAAGATAACCCCAGATTGAACAAACAGCTCATCCGCCTATACTTATACTTATACTATATACACCAATCCAAACACAATCTCAGCACTTTCTTCTTTTCTGCTTCGTTCAATTCTTCTTTTCTTCACGGCCCAGCTTTGAAGACACCATCTCGAGCCAAAGCAACCTGAACTTGTTGCTAGCCTAACCACACAACCAACGTTTTAGCCCTGACATCACTGCCTGACATGTTGGCAGAAATACATGCAACATTACAATCAAAACAGGCAACAATGCGTCCTGTAACTAGGGTTGGCAATGGGGACAGGGCGGGGCCAGAGACTACTATCCCCGTCCCCGAACCCCTCCCTCATCCCGGTCCCCGCCCCGATCCCCAATGGGGATTATTTTTCCCCCTCCATCCCCGCCCCAAACGGGGAACAGGGATCCAAACCAAGGATTCGGAGAAATTCGAAATTGACGAGAAAAAAAAAAACTTTCAAATGGTGCCTTAATTAGGGTTCACTAAAAGAGGAGAAGAGATCAGATATTCACAAGTTGACATTACGGTAATCAGCAAAACATAACTTACGGGTGCAAAACATAACAAATTTAAAGAGTAAAGTGCAGATTTTCATGGATTAAAGTTTGAATCATGGATTTTCAGAGGCAGGTAAACTAAACTAATAAGAAGATAGTAAAGTGCTGGTTATCACTGCCAGCACAAAACAGCAGCAAACCACAATCCAAAAAACCCAATGTAGGAGCCAACTCTCTAGCAGGTGATATAGAACAACACAGTGCAATTCAGAGCAGACCAGTTAACACATGCTCATTTCATGTAATACAGCAATAATCAACATGCCAGCATAACCAGAGTAATGTAAAACAGAATTGAACAAACAGTATCCATTCTCCTTGTGGCCATAAGTCAAGCTGATAGAGGAAATAACTTATCCTATTGACTCTATGAGGAGCTGAGAAAGCAAATAACTCATCTTCCAAGCACCCGACCAAACTATGGTTTTGCGCATGACGTAGCTGCATCATTTCTTTGATATAAAAAAACACATCACTCAACTTTTTTAACGATTCTCTTTTTCCGAATTGACTCCTTCGGCATGCTTCCCGGGGCACTGTGAGCCCTCCTCCTCTCGTCTTTCCTTCTCTCAGCTTCACCCATAATTCGTCTGAGGGAAGATGCCTTGAATATTGGTTTCGGTAAGTGCCTGTGCCTGTAAAATAAAAAAAGGGACAATGAAAAGATCAACTTCTGGTTAATTGCCCAACAAAAAGAGTATGGCCTATTCTCAGAACATAATTTGGATGGCTAATTTACTGAGCCAGTGATGGAAAAAACCAAGTAAGTTGCTAGATTTTATAAATATGTGGTAAATCCATAACGTGCACCAAAATTAACATGCTTCAGCATACTTCCTTCTCAAATAAGGGACAAATTGGAAATGAAAAAAGGGAAAGACTTCAATCATGTGTTCCTGTACAGGATTTTTAATGCTAGAGCAGACTAATTGATAGATTAAAATAGACCAAATATGTGTTGAAAAAGTGGAGTTAGACTTAGACGCGAACACGAGAGAGAAACTACTAAGCATACGAGAGAACCCTTCTTAAAACTCCAAATTAGTAAGGTGCCACCCAAGATTCTAAACCCAGGTCAACAAAATCATCATAACTTCCTTGTAAGAAAACCTAAACCCATCTATATGCATTTGTTTAAACTTATATTACCTCACAATACGCTTAACTTCAGGAAGGTGCTTGTAGCGATTCTTGACTGCCTCCCGATACTCGTGATTTTTGCGCTCCCTTGGTAGAAGCTGCAACAGTGTCAGAATTTGGGTAACAATGCATCCAGATAAAAAAAAAGTCTTGGATCTACTACAAAGTTAAGATGATGGATCTACTAAAGCCAAGTCAACAAAAAAAAAAAAGAACAAAAAAAGGGAGTGATGCAGCAGCAAAATTCGTGAGTTGTGACCTTTAAAACCATTTAACTGACAATATATTCTTCTTTGCATTGTAGTTTGAAAATCTTACATCACCAATAGGCTCCAAAGCTTAAGCTATTATTAGAAATGGGACTAACAATGTATATCAAAATATTCAACACTCTCTCTCACATCCCATACAACTACAACCTTGTCTTGCATGTGCAATGAACATCTACGTATAGAGCAAAATACAAAGGGGTAACAAATTCAACCCAAGAGATTTGAATGAAACATGACATTTAAGTCACCAATTCTCCCACAAGATTAACCTGTTAGGAAATGGTCCACCAATGCAGATCATATCCAACACCCTCCCTATGTACAACCATATGTAGCATGGGGAGATACAAACATCACATATACATAAAGATCAAAGGCAAATAAGAGAGAAGCATACTGCAAAAAGAAGAAAAATTTGAGACAAGAAACTTGACAGGAACCAATGTTTCGATGCCATGTTAGATTACTACTTATCTAGCTCAAGCTGATAAGAAATGCACCCAGCAATATAAATCAAGCTATCTATCAAACACAAAACTAGTTTAAGCTTTCTTAGTTCCCATGAACGTATGATGACCAATCATGCATTACAAAATCAGAAACCGATCATTCAAATGCTCAAACATTGTATGAAGAAAAATAGCTGCAACGAAAAAGGGAATAGAAGCAATTCAACTCAAAAGGCTAAAGAGAGGTGAATAAAGCAAGAGATTCATACAACTCCCATTTGTTCAGATGCTTTAGCCTTCCAAAGCCGAAGATTGGTATCATCACTCCCAGAGATGACATAACTCCCATCACAGCTGAACTTGACGCAAAATACCCTATGTTGATGAAAAAAATTCAGTTAGGATGCATTTATTTGTGGATAGTGTATCTACTGAACATCCACAATCGTTAGTGTCTAGGAAGGAAAGGGCTCATCATTAAGGACTAGAATTGTAGATACATTCACAACTTTGATATGTTTTAGAAGCCAAAATAAAGGGCAAGGATGCAGAGGCAAAACTTTGATGAGGAAAAGAATTAACAAGGCACACCTTTGCATTCGCTTAGTGTGGTAGATTTCCTTGCTGTGGCCACCATTATATTGAAATATTCTTACCTGCAAGAACAAAGCTCTATCAGGAGATTGTGCTGCTTTAAGTTAAAAAGAGATAGAGCAGGCTTTATCGCATTTAACTAACCGTCCTGTCATAAGATCCAGTCACAAATTCACGACCAGTTGGAGAATAATCGATATCCATCCTGTGGGGAAAAAGTAAGAGGATCAACATATATTATTCTTTAGACAAAAATTCTAAAACAGAGAATCTTGAACCATGCATCAGGCATCTTACACTGCAGAAACATGATCCTTGTGCACACACTTGGCTTCATCTAATTTTCTAGCATCATAGCTATAACAATTGCAATCCTCATTTGCCTGTTTATAGAAATAGAACTTGGTAAATTAAATTAAGAGAAGGAAAATTTCTTACACAGGAAGCCACATTTTTAGAAACTAGCATCGACAATGTGCTCTACACGTACGCGATACCGGTCACCATATTGTATTTAATCTTTTATTTCAATGGAAATAATACATGTCTGACATAGTTAAAACATACAACTGTTCTTGATTAATAAGGTTGATTCACTCAATAAGCATCAGTACCCTCTTATCATATTTGTCGTATTCCTTTTTGCTCGTTTATATACTTGGTTAATAGTCCGAGTTTCCTCCACTGCCAATTTTTGTCACATCTTCATGTTGCATCTCTCTTCTAACATTGGGCTCCCATAACCTCCCATAACAACAGACTTATATGTTGTAGTTTTAGTCCCCTTCACAATCAGCCTCACTCATTTCCATCATCGACATCTTTACAATAACCATCATCTTAAATTTTGTGGTCTTTAAAAAAATGTGATACGTATCTTAAGATAATTATACTTAACTGAATAGAGTCTCAATGATGCTATGCTAATTTCTTTTAACGATGTGGGTCCAACATGACCCACCTCATTTGATGAAAAAGGGGCATAAAACATAATGGTCCTTTGGTACGAACATAGCAAATTGACGATATTAGATCAACTAATGAAAGTTAATTTGACAATATTAGGCCGGACGTAGTAAGTTTTGCACGAAGGAAAATGGTGGCCAAGGTGGTTGGGGATTGTTGGACTTGGGTATGATTGGAATTCAAGAAAAGGTTTAAGGTCACATATGTAATTTTGGCTGTTGGAGGAACGAGATCTTGAGCAGCTTTGCAACTCCCGTTTTTATTATAGTAGTCGATAACCAGCAAACCAAAAAGAAGCAAAAAAAAAAAATTCATTGATCCCCTTCTAACTTCCTGCATGCCTAAAATGCCAGCAAAATGCAGAACAACCAATAATGATGCCATGACCCTTCAGCCCCCCACCAAACATTGTCCAATATCTCAAATTACAAATGGGGCAACACGATAGCAATTCCAAAACCAACCCTAACATAACACTTTCCATAAATCAAAGACTTTGGGGTAAATAAGCTTCCAAAGTTGCACTTACTGCTGTAAAATTCATCGGCTCCATTGGATTCCAAGCTATAGAATTAGTTTTTGTCTGTGTGACAGGAAGACATAAGTTAGACTCATAAAAGAATTCCATGGCCTAAAGTAACAAAAGATGCACGATAATATTTTCTGAGATAGCCATAGCAAAGACTATTCAGTATCTCTAAGCCTAGTTCACAGAAGGTGTAATAAACTAATCCAGAAAGACAATTATAACCAAATTCCATCAAGTGGAGTGAAATTATTGTAAATGTAGGTTTTGACCTGAAGAAGACTTGCACTATATGATTGAGATTGACGTTTTGTTTCCCGGTTCAGTCAGGGTGTCCTTACTCCTTCGCCTATTTAGAGTTGAAACTAATTTATGCGATCAACTATACGCCAAGTGCCTACGCTACACGGAGGAAACCCACAAAATTATCTCTTGGAGTATATTGACGTTGTACATGAGACATACATAAAAGGGGGGAAAAAAAACCTATTCAACTCATTAGTGTTAGAGCTTCACTTTTTCGTTTGCCTTCCCAGTTTCAATCTATGAACACTGGCAGGACTGATCCCTTCTAGGGCACTATTGACTGAAGCCACGCAGCACATGCAAGTGGCAGGCAACACTGAGAAAATAACTTTTCCATCCCTAAATCTTTATTCTTCCCCATAAGTTCTAGTCTCAATGAGAATGCTAGTTCTTACTTCTTTCTCTCGTTGGATGAACAATCTGCCACCAAAGGCCAGTCCTATCAAAGCTTTCATGAATCTGATTAAGCAAGTGATTCCCTACCCAAAACCACAATACTTCCTAGGTTGGTTGCAAGGATGACCCTGATTGGTTGGACAAAAACGTTTGCTTGGGTACACATCACATACAATAGGAGCATTGAACAAGTATATGAACTAGCGCATATATAAACCAAATCTAAATCCCTTTTTTCCTGATAATTATCTAAAGCTGTACAAAAATTTGGAGATAATAGAGCAAGCGGCCAGAATTACCCTCATAATAAGCTTAGTTGTTGGGGATGACATTCGCAAATCATAAATCACTATGCTACGATCACTACAGAATCAAACAAAAGAGTAATTGATTAGAGCATAGAAGGATCATAATCACCGGATAACAATCTGAAATTAATTATAGGACTTAGTCAATTACAATCTAGCAGTACTCAGGCCAGCAAACTGACTGGAAGACTTCCTCAAAAAATGAAAACCAAAGATATCCTACACCATTCAATTACAATGTAAGAGAGCTCATCACTACTTACAAAACAATAGCCACGCGACATACCGCAAGTTTGGTGGCATCAAGGACAAATAAGATAAACAATAGTTGTTCTTTGTGCAAAAGAATAGCAAAAAACTCATGAAAGCACGACGAAAGATACTCTTCCCACTTTTTGATTCCCCTCGCAAGGCTAGACACCTCTGAGAAATAGTGGCACTTACAATCACCTCTATTAATTGCCTTAGCATTTATAATTTATAATTTATTCTTTAAGTAACTTTCATATTCAAACCCAGCAGGAAATTCAAAATATGGCTAAAATTTAAACATCAATACATTGTAGATGGAATTCCAAAATTTCAAGTTTTGTTCTAAAAAGCATAACACACATTGATCATTTGGCCAGAAGAAATATCAAGGAAACACATCAACAATTCTTCAGCAGAACCATAAAAGCATATTAATCTAAAGAGACATTCAATACAAAAACATTGCATGCAATTATACATGCACATCAAATTAGTGCGTCGGATGCAGCAGCAAGACAACCAAAAGCTAAGTAGATCCAATATAACCTTACATGAATTTAGAAATGTGAGAAAAATCAAATCATTCATCCATGGGCAGGAGATGCATGCATACCTGGCTGATGTTGCCAAGATATTTGGCTCTCCAGGATTAAATCGAACAGATATAACTGTGTCTTTTCCCCACTCAAAACTATTCACTGGCTGGGACCTATTTTTTAGGAGAAAATGAAATGTAAAGTCTCTATGGATGAAAGGAAAAGAAAGAGATCCAGGGGCAATTGAAGAAATTAGTGAAAAATCAAAAGAAGTTCGGATCAAACCTGTTGTGATCCCATATGTCAACTTGAGCTCCAGCCGTGGCAAAAAGATTACCATCAAATTGGTGATCAACACCCCTAAAAACCAAATAAGATAGTTAACATAGAAAGGATAAAAATTCATTACATTTACACAATTTTAACAAATAAGGATAATAAACAATACCAGAATGCATTTTTCCAAACATAAACAGCCGATTCCTGCAAGTACAAAATCAGAGACAAAAGAAATGAATGATCAGTCCTATTACATAAGACCTTCATATTTCAAAGTTAACTACGACTGACCTTAGCAGAATTATCAGATAAGTCATCCGAATCCATAATAGTAGCAAGAGGAACATTCCAAACTCTGACGCTGCAATAAAAAGGTCCAATTTTCCACGAATGATACATAGTGCAGTGTTATTTATGGACAAATGCATCGCATTAATTTCGAACCTCAAAATATGAATAATATCATACAAAAGTTTGCCTTACGTGCAATCGGTACCACATGATACAAGAATACGTCCATCTGTAGATGATGTCAGACCACGTACAGCACCCTGGTGGCCAGGAAACTGACAAATTGTCCGCCTTGGTTTTACAAGAAAGAAATTAGATGCCAAAAAACGAAATATATATATCAGCAATGGATGCATGGAACGTTCTTTAAAATATATAGTATGATTTGTTAATATGAATGAAAGAAGGATATTTGGATCACGCGGGTTCACAAGTCATGCAAGAATGCAGACAGATAACAATACCAAACCAAGCCTTATGTCCCAATTAAATGGGGTCCGCTACATGAATCCTTTTTTTTTTTCCATTGAGCTCTATCAAGGGCTACTTGTTCACATAGACTCAGTAGACTCATATCTTTGCACGCTGCAGCATCCAACATCAATTTGGGTCTTCCCCTCCCTTTCACGTTACTACCTAAAGCTATCCTAACAGATAACAAATCCAAGATAACAATGATGGTGCATAAAATATAGATTGGTTCTGAGGCAGACAATTTACATGCCACCACTATAACCCTATTGACAGCTATGAGTAGGAATATACAAGTGCTAAACATAATAGCATGGGCCAGGGGAATATAGAAGCAGCTTTCAAGTTCAGGATGTGTCCATATATTATGAAGATAATGTAGCATAAATAATACAATATAAAAAATAAATTCATTAGAGGGAGTAAAACACGGGGCCAAGTCCACCGTAAGTACAAGAAACGGGCTATGATACAATAGATGGCTCACTTTCAAGATATCATTGCTTGGGCTACATATGTTCATCAAAGACCAATAAATAAAGAAGACTGAAATCCCTATTTTTCTGTACAAGAATCCTACAATACTCCCAATCTTCGTAAGGAGCATGCTCCCATCTCAATGGGAGAAGGCTCCAGTCAAGCTCCTTAGTTGGGAGTGCAGGACTGCACTCCTTAGGTGGGAGCAGCAGCACTTTAGGAGCTCCCTGCTACTGAGGTCCCTCGTGAACACAAATGCTGCCAATTCATGAGCACCAAAGTAATTCTTGCTTAGCCCAATGTCCTGAGCCCAGCAAAAACGCTACCTAACTCTCCAGAGCTTTGTTTCATCTCCCCGTCACAACTCAACCTCTCTTGTCCTCTCCCTAGTCCCTGAGCCTCCTCAAATTCCTTTACATACTATATATATATATAGGCTAACTCCAGGAAAAAAAATCCTAGTCCTTGCACCATTAAGAATTTAAGAGAGCCCTAAACAAATTGGAATGGATTCTAGGCCCGTCAAACCCGATTATAATCCATAGGAAAGGAAAATAAGCTGGAATTCTCACAGAGTACAAGGTCCACCCAACAACTCTTTCTTTCAATCTTCCAAGGAAAAAATAAAAACTTAGGATGGAGAGTCAAAGGCAATCTAAGAAAAGCCAATAACTATGCTAAGGAGAACTTGGAGAAAAACAAAGCAAGATAGAAAATGAGATAGATTGCTAATTTGTTACTTTGGCTGCATCCAACATCAGCTAATGTACCATCCATGATGACTGGCAGAACATGGTGTTAAATGCCCAAAAAAAAAAAAGGATGCTAAAAAAATTATTACCTGGATGCTATGTCCCAAAGGCGAATATCTGCAAACCAAAAAAGAAGTCACATCAAACCTTTGAGGTGCGAAGCAAGCAATACGCAAATTCTAAAATCCTTATGTTAGCGGACAGAACATAATGGTGATTGAATTGGAATAAAATACTGGCAATCCAAAATACCTAACAACAATTATGGCTGGATTTGTAGTTTTGCACCAACAAACAATTATGGTTTGATTATTGTTTGTTAACATAGGAATAATGTATAGCGCACTTAATAGTTTCCCTAAAGATGTAATCCTAAAGCAAACAAATCAACTACGGAATCGGGCATGATATTTCATTTTACATGATACAACCTTGCTTCTGTTAAAACTACCAATGACAATTTCATTACAAGGAAAGAAAAAATAAACTATAACCATATTAATCGAACCATCACCTCCTTGCTATTTAGAGACTACTTAAATTGCTTTCAAATAAATTATATACTTTGGAAAATACTCGCCCCACATGGCCTAGGAGTGATGTTGCCTTGCGTTTTATGAACTTGAAAAATAAAGCAAAATAAGACGATTTCACAAAATCATTTGCGCCTCAATTATTCACCTATAATATACACCTAAGAAGCACAGACGCGGAGACGAAACAACATGGACACATGTTCGGTATAAAGTAGGATATGTACACATTACAGATCTGTTGAAATATATCAAACAATATAGTTAGGCAAAGATATGACCTTAAGTTTTCGTCCGAAGTTGACATAGTATATAAGCGACAACAAATAATGAACAACAGAGGCAAACACAAAACTCAAGAAATCACTTAACCTATCCTATGCATTTTCTCTATACTTTCTAATGAAGGTATAAATATGATTACTCTTGCTTAACTGACTGCGATATGAGTTTAACATTAACATTTTACCAACTTGTATAAGACCCATGTTACATGGACTCAGGTACGAGTATTGGGCACAGATGCATGTTCAAGTGTTGGACCTTCATAGATTTAAATCTTAGGATAATGGGATATGGGTATGGGTGCGGAGACACGTCCTGAACACCTATTTAAAGTATATATTGTATGACTAGAGCATATTATATATTATAAATTATATTTAGTAATGTATTTAAACAAAAAGAGTTTAGAAAAAAATGTGTTTTTCTATTTCATGTCCATGTGAAAGGCTAGAAATATTGCTTTTCTAGCTAATTTGGTTTTTTTTTTTTGTAAATGTCATCCAATTATACTTCAGCCAAATGAAGGATCCATGTAACATAATTTAAGACAATAAGACGAATTCCGATTTTTGGTAATCACAAATTCGTAAGTGACTAAATAAGTTTCCATGACTTATGCATGTCTTAGTATAGTGATGGCGGTGGTTTTTAGTTGGAAATAGAAATAGTGCTTGGGTAACTGCGCAAAGAAGAAGAAATGAAAAAAATGAGAAGAAGAGAAATAGAGGGTTTCACCCATGCAAGAATTAGCTGATTTCTGCAAGGACTGCAACCCAATCACGATGATCATCATCTCGATACTCAACTTCAACTAGTATTCGAAAAGAAGGTCTGGAAGGCCAAGTACTCAGCACCTAGACGCTAGAAAGCCCCTTGCCCAACTAGACGCTGAGTACTCAACCTAGAAGCTAGAAGCTGCCCGGTGTGATTGGGAGCGCCTAGCGAGTTTTAGAACCTTGAATTCAATACTCAACTATGTTTATAAAATGAAAGATTATACCTCAATTTATAATCCATGAAAAATACTTTCCTAATTCCTAGAAGTCTAAAAAAATGAACTTAATCAATGAATACATCAAATACAATATGCAAATGAACCTATACACAAATGCATACATCAAACCTAATAACAATTATATGCAATGAACTAAAAATATGTTTAATGCATAGATTGAACCTTCTAACATTTGTTTAATGTATACAAATGCATACTCATGCAACTGCTAGATTCAAGATGACCCTTGAACAACCACCCTGCCAAGAATTGGATATTCTGAAATTACCAAAATTCCACTGTGTTGCAATTTACTGCCCTTTGTTGAACTCATCAAATAGACACCAATAGTCGTCAAAGGCCAGTGCCTATGCGCGAGGCACATCAAGTGGCTGCTTTGTTGCCTTCACTAATGGGATGCAAGGCAACTTGAATGAGGCACAGCCTAAGCGCAAAAGGCTAGTGAGGTGAGAAGGGCAACCAAGCGCCTCTTTCAATTTCGACCACAACGGTAGAATATTATCTAGGTTAAACTTATTACCTTCAGTTTAGACTCTTCTCTCTCGAAACAAAATAGGTACATCTCATGATTATCTCTACATCTCTCGCGATCCTCTGCCATCGACTCATCTCTCTCGATCCAGCCTCGCAATCTCTGATCATCATCTCTCTCAGTCGGTCCTCTCTCGCTTGACTCCAGCTCACATTCACAAGTACTTCTTATCATCATCTATCTCTATGGATCTTCCCTCTCTCTCACAATTCGAGAAAACGAACATTATATACTTTTCTTCATCTTCTTTAACTTTTTGGCCCATCAATTTCTTCTTCTAACAAATTTTTTCCTAACAATGAACTTTATATATTTCCTACCAACGAACTGTATATTTCCTAGAGACATCATATGGTGGGTTTTGGAGAGAAAGAGAGTGACCAAAGGGTATATTGATGTGGTTAGAGACATGTATGAAGCTGCCGTCACTACCATTAGATCACTAGCATGGGAAACAAGCGAATTTCCCATCACCATAGGTTTGCACCAAGGGTCAGCCTTGAGCCTGTACCTTTTTGTGTTAGTTATGGATGAATTGACTAAGCAGATCCAGGAGGATATTCCATGGTGCATGCTGTTTGCAGATGATATTGTCCTTGTAGATGAGACTGCTAATGGTGCCAACACTAAATTAGAAATGTGGCGGGAAGCATTGGAGTCTAAGGGCTTTCGGATAAGTAGGAGTAGGACAAAGTACATGGTTTGCAAGTTTAGTGATATCAGAAGTGCGTATGAAGAAAAAGTGATGATTCAGGATCATGAGATACCAAAGAGCGACCATTTTAGGTATTTAGGCTCTATTATTAGTCAAGATGGAGATATTGCAGATGGTGTGACTCATAGGATCCAAGTGGGATGGCTCAAGTGGAGAAGCGCTACTAATGTATTGTGTGATAAGAGGGTACCCACAAAATTGAAGGGAAAATTCTATAGGATTGCTATAAGACCCGTGATGCTTTACGGGACAGAATGTTGGCCTATTAAGAAACAATAGGTGAACAAGGTAAGTGTTGCAGAAATGAGAATGTTGAGGTGGATGTGTGGTAAGACTAGACGAGACAGGATTAGAAATGAAACAGTCCGCAAGATGGTAGGTGTAGCACCTATAGAGGAAAAGTTGAGAAAGAATAGACTAAGGTGGTTTGGGCATGTCTACCGTAGACCAGCAAATGTTGTAGTTAAGAAAGCGGATAGGATAGCTTTGGATAGAAACGCTCCGGGATGGGGAAGACCCAAACAGACTCTAGATGCGGTAGTGTGCAAAGATTTGAGCCTATTAGGTTTAAGTGAGCAAACAACTCTTGACAGAGCTCAATGGAGGAGAAAGATTCATGTAGCCAACCCCAATTGATTGGACATAAGGTTCGGTTCGGTTCGGTTCGGTTTGGTTTATTTTTTACTCAGTAATGTGTATTGGAGTTTCAATGATTTTTTCCCTCTATTTTTACTTGCATGATGGTGACGGGTAATTGTTTATGAATGGGCTAATATAGATGTCAAGTGAAGACAATACAAATAGAACTATCATCATGTTCAAAGTATCACCATTTGGTGAATCCCGCAAGCACTAATAAATTAAAGTGTATTTCTTGTGGCAAAGTAACCAATGTCTAGCTTATAGGGCAAAGAAACACCTTGTGGGAGGTTATAGAGATTGGTGTTAAACACTAACAAATTGGTGTATGCTATTTTTGCTATTTTTTCACTTAGGTGTGCCTTACTTCAAAGGCCCGTGCCTCGCTTTACACCTCTCGCCTAGAGCCCAATAGAACTTTGCGCCTTGGTGCACCTTTCCCCCTTAACAAATATGCAGACACCTAAGAAATGTCAGACGCATTGCAAAAAAGTGATGGACATGTGTCTGGTTTAAGATTTTTATTTCTACTTATGGACATGGAAAAAAGTACCAAACACTTGTCCGAGAGTATTCGGCGTCCGACATGTGTCATACATGAACGCGTCGCCTTCTTTTTTTAAGTGTTTGTGCTTCTTAGATATACACCAAGGTTAACCTATAAAAAGGCATAAATACGAACTAGGACTAAATAACATAGTAGCAACATACCTCCATCCATGGAACCAGAAAATATCCCTTTCAAGTGATTCGGGTTCTTGGCTACACATGAAACCGAGTCAATATGCCCATCCATAGCTCCAACAAATGGCCTTGCAAATATCTAACACCCAAAATTAAACCAATTACTCTCTCCGCAAAATATAGTTGGGAAGCACAATGGTTAAACACACCCTTTAGCTAGCCATGTAAACTGGTATTTGAAACCAACCACAAAATCACTTACCTTCACTTTTACATATATGGAGCATATGGTGCAATCCTATGAAACTACATCACAAATATTTACCACTAACACCACCAAAATTCCAAACTAACACCCAGGACTTCGTACCATTATATTATGCCTTCTGCCACTAAAAATGTGAGAATAGTGATGCTTACGTAATAGCTTTTGGGAAAAAAATGAAATGGCTACCAAGTTTTGTATTTACGATTATGAAGACTTGTAGTAGTTCTATTTAAAGTAGATTTTCTATTTCCAAAAATACTTGTGAACTACATAGAGGGCCGTTTAAAAGTTCGCACAGGCCTGCTAATCCCACAAAAAAATATCATAATTTGATATGGTAAATATTTTCTCCAATCAGCTAATCACTACCGTAAGTACATGTGAAGACAAATAGTGGACCAAGCTTTACCTAATTGGTTTAGAACAACATTACCTTGTCCAATTTAGCTGCGTTAAGGGCCCGAACATATTCAACCGCCTTCTCTTGCGTTCGCAGGCTTGGGTCGAAGTTCCGAAATACTCTCTAAATAAAATTCAATCGTAGAAACAATAATTTTAGAGAGAGTAAAACAGAGAATTGCAGACAGAGAGAAAGAGAGTTTGAAGATTAGAGACACTGCTTACCTGGAGATCATTACTCCGTTCGCGAGTAAATTCATCAGTTGAACGCGAGATAACTTTGACTTTCATCGTGAATGTTACTAGGCTTTGCTATAAGCAACGGTTAGCCAGGGAGAGAGAGAAGGAGACCTATACAAATTGGACTTCGAGCTTTCAATTTTCCAACATTAGCACCTTGAGCTTTCAATTTTTCAACATTAGCACAACGAAGGTCAATGCACATACTGGACTTAGTACTCAAGAGAATACGATCTTTTAGGAAGTGCAGCAATTAACAAACACAAGTATGTACTGGGCTTAGTATAAAAGAGTATTTGATCTTTTGGGAAGTGCGGAAATTAACAAACACCTCTAAGAACTATATTGGCAATTCCTTTCTTTTCATGGAAACCAAAAGAGAGGCTAGTTGAAATAATTCAACACGAAATGCAAAACCCAGAACAAATTATACATCAAAAGTACGAAAATATGTGAAAAATCCAAACCTGCTTCAAGTTGCAGAAGCCTTCATACACAGCAAGAACAGAATCAAATGCTTTAACAAGGGAGAGAAGTGAGGAATTCCCTTCACGATCCACAATTTCTGCACAAACCCATACCACCAAATCAGTCATTTACTACTTCAGCTAACCAAAAACGCCCAGAACAATAATCAAAGCTCTAATCCTCTCTCTTTCACGATTCTTGCACAAGCAAATTCCACCAAAAACCCCTCCCACCAAACCAATCAATTAGCCCATGCGTTGCATGAATTTTATGCCTGTGTGTTGTTGCTCAATTTTTTTTATAATGTTGGGCACAAAGTCATAGTCTCGTCTGTATACAAAATGTACTGTTCCTTGGTGGACTGACCTACCAATATTTTGTCTTGCCCCTCCAGGAGTCAATACATAGTAGAAAGATCCATGCTAACTTAAATGACGTTGGTGCCGCTCATAATCCCAGCGCACGAACGGGACTTGTAATGCCATTATACTGATGCCTACAAAGCTTGACATTTTACAAAGATCGAAAGTTACATACATCTGGAAGCCATATAAGTAAGCTGCACCACTCTTAGGCACTACTAATTTAACTTCCTCCATTGTTAATGACGGTTAATAAGAAATGGGATGGCACACTCTCTTGGCCTATGAAACACGGATATGGATACGAGATACGGATACGCGGATACGTGATTTTTCCAAAAAGTTGGATACGATACGTTGAATATATAAAAATATAAAAATAAAAATATTATTTATTTTTTTTATTTTTTTTTTAAATCCTAAAATTCCATTAGTCTCTACACAAGTTCACCTTCATTAGAAACGGAACTACCAGCAAGAGAACTGGAACTACCAGCAACAGAACTTGCAGCAGTTTCCATTATACTATTATGGAAAAAACACACACACTAAAATTAGACAGATTGGTGGGACAGATGCAAACAAGTCTGAGCCATATTAACAGGACTACAGGAGTAACATCAACTAGAGAGATTCAACAAATAGTTGGAGTTCATATAAATTTTACAGTAACAAAATCAAAACCAGAGACATTACAGCCATAGAGAGGGATGCATATGCATCTCCATTAGTCGTGTTGCGAGAGAGAGAGAGAGAGAGAGAGAGAGAGAGAGAGAGAACTAGGGTTTTTCGATTTTTGACAAAAACCCCGAAATTTCAAAACCCAAATGAATTGAGAACTAGGGTTTTTCGATTTTCATGGAAAACCCAACAACCTCTGAGACGACTGAGGAGAAACAGATTACAGTGAGATACGAGAGAGAGAGAGAGAGAGAGACGACACTTACAGAAGGGAAATTTGTCGATCTACTTTTGCTTCTGGCTTCTTTGAGATGACTGAGGAGAAACAAAAGACTTAATAAAGCCTCAATTACACGTTTCACCCATATGTTTTAGGAAATAACAAATTTACCCCGGCACATATCCAAAACGTATCCGAATAAAAATAATAAAAAATTAATTACGGATACTCTAAAAAACGTATCCGATACGTATCTAGAGCGTATCCATATCCGATACGTGTACGGTACGTGATACAAAGGCCAAAATAGAGTATCCGTGCTTCATAGCTCTGGGCTTATGCTTTTACCTATTTGCTCTGCTAGAAATCAATAGTACTTTTCTGTTTTAGATTTGCTAGTAAGATGTTAGACGAAATTGCAGGACCTATATACATGAAGATGAAGCCTTGCAAGTACTTGATTTCTGCATCTATTTTTTCTCAAAAACGTTGAGGTACCATTAATTAGAGCAATTTATCTATCTACAAGCCTAGGTTGAAAAGTAGAGTATGTGACACGCACACAAACACCCACACAGCTGTTGCCTCCTGTATCAGACTTTGTTTTCATCATTTTGGCTTTTTTATAGCTCTTTTGGGATTCTTTAGTATTATTTGTCTGCAAATTTCAGATTTCAAATAACACTAGATTGAAGGAAATTTAATAAAATTCAACCATGAGGCAGGATCAAAAAGGAAAAAGAAATCAAAAGGGTGGCATCTGGGCTTCACTTACTGTTGGCTAAAATCACAGATGTGCAAGGGACTTTAGAGAGGCATGGCCTGCTCAACGAATACTCTTTTTGTTCAATCAGTATTTTTACAAATATTACTGACATGATCATTCATATTTCTAATTTCCCCAAACCAGGTCAATTTGTAGGATCAAAAGCACAAGTCCTGCACTAATGTGTGGTTCTTGTTGAGTTATACCAAAGATTGGGTGGGGGAACTTTTCCCATCCTTTTTCAAGTGCTTTTAGTGCTAGTACTACGACAATCAGTCCTATAATCCAACCTACACGTATAGCATGTATTTTGGGTATGAAAACAGCAAACTTCTCATACACTAATTACTCAAACATTGGTTGAACTGTATGATTGTAAAAACTTCATGATAATATGATATGGAATTTAGCAAAAAAGCTATTACATGCCGAAAAATCATGAGTCTTTTACCTAAAAATGGAGTGATAAAAAATATTGGGAAAAATCAACGAAGAACAAAATCCTCCTGTAAGTTAAATAACCTCTTTTTTCAGGATAAGAAGAAAATACCTCTATCGTCTTCCCATTTGAGGTATTTGTTGTGGATTCCAAATAACCTTCTATTTTGTAGTTCGTGGATTCCAAGTAGTGGGTTGAGAGGATTAATTGCTTAGATCGATGCATATCTCTCACTATAACTGGCCCCAAAGTTATCAGAACCGGAAAATCCAAAGTAGGGGGAAAGAGGATTTTCTCGCTTCCAACAATACAAACCCAGCAAAAAGTACACAATAACTCGCAAGAATCGAATGAACAACTCACAAAAAACGTGCGACTACTAAACGGAAAGAAAAACAGACAAATAATTCAAAACCAATCGCATGCAAAACAACCCTCAAGAATAGGCAGTAGACCTTCAATCCTCGATCCACAACCAGGAAAAGAAAATCAGAGGAGAAAACAAACCTGCCAAGCAAGGAAACCCACGGCCTCCAAAGCTAATCAGTACGATGTTAGCTGTGTTCGCTTTCTTCACCGGGAGATAAGAGGCTGTGACAACGGCTTTAGGTAACCCTAACTCTACGATGGTGGTGGGCGGGTGAGGAGACCGACTGTGAGGGAGATGGGCGAGAGAGAGGGCCAGTCGGCCAGTGGGGGGAATCGATATCTGATTTTAGGGGGAGACCGACGGCTAGGGATTTGAGAAAATTGGGGGGGAGTTTTACTCTGAAATTTTCTGCTGATTTGGGGAAGTGACAGTATTATGATTTGGGTAAATGACCAAAACATACATCGAACTAGGGACAACAAATTACCAAATCATGGTTATGGTTTGCCAAATGACCAAAACATGGCAAGGAAAATAATTATTACACATACATGGTAATTTTTCAATGCACTACCTAAAATACCCCAAGTGTATTTTTTTTTCCACAAATCAAGCCTACCCTTTCTTTTCACCCCAAATGGATCGAGTACCCTTCTTCTTCAACAACTATGACCCGTACACTCCTGGAACTGGCCCATACACTCCTCCATACATATCTTTGTTCTAGAAAGAGAAGAAGAAGATGGGGTTAGAGTTGATCTACAGGGGTCACGAGACCCAATCCCAATCCGACGGCTACTAGCCCAAACCACCCAAGCCACCGCGACCTCCTTTGCCGTCACCGCCATACCTTCCACCACCACCTCCACTGTTAAACCTGTACCCACCACCTCCTCTGCCACATCCACCGCTGCCGCTATACTCTTTTATGATAATTTACGTACATGTCTATGTAGAGATGCCTTCCAAATAGATAAATCTGAGGATTCATTCCCAATCATGTATTGTGAAAAAGCCTTGTGATTTTTTGTCTAAACAATTTGGATCTAAGATTTCTTCTTGATTTTTTGGAAATGTAAATAGAGCGGTGGGATAAGAATTTCTGGTTATGAGATTCTTCTTGATTTTTTGGAAATCAAACAACATAAAATGTTAATAAGCGATTGTTTTTTTTCTTCTTCTTTTTTGAATAAAAATTACACTGGAAAAGAACAAGACAGAGGTGACTCCACTGCTAAACCCGTAGCCACCACATCCGCTGCCGCTGTTTACATATAAAATTAACCAGTCCAATAATTAATTGACACGTAGTCAAAAGTGCCAAATGTTGGCAACTACTTGTCAGCAAAGATACACTGGATCAATCAGATAAGATTGAGTGAATACGTTGTTGTATCATTTCTCAGAACTAAAAGAGCAGTTATTAGCAGTTACAAGCCATTGTTAAAATATAGATTGGCTTCGAAGCCATAATATTAACTGCTGAGCACACAAGCTCCACGTGTAAACTTGCAAAACAAGGCAATTGGCAGTTAGAACACGTGGAATACTTCTGGAAGGCAGTTACTCCCTTAACATGTTATCATTTGAATTGGTAAATAAACGTGCAGATTTAAAGCTTCCGGGAGAAGAAAGAATTCAAGTTCATACGTGGAGGAGGAATAACTGCCAACTTTCAAAGTGGAAGTTAGAGTTCAAAGCAATCTAGATTCAAACTCATGAAGCGGGAAGTTCAAATTCCAAGCAACGTCTATAAATAGAAGAAATTGAAGAGTGAAAGGCCCCAGACAAATCTTCAACAAACAACTATCAAAGAACTGATGCTTGGTTTGTTCATTGGCAAAGTAGTTTAGGATTTCGAACCCAGTTCGAAGTAGTTTAGGATTTTGAACCCAGTTCGAAGTAGATTAGGAAGTAGTTTAGGAATTAGATTAGGATTTATCTCGATTATTCTTGTAACAATCACCCCTATCTCGGTTGTTCTTGTAACAATCACCCGTTCGAAGTTCTTTTACTCTGTATTTGAAGTTGAAGACAATTTCGAAGTAAGTTTACCTTTGATTCATCAATCGAAGTGTCTTGTTTCTTTATTGTTCTTTGATTTCCTAAGTGTATTGGTTTGCATTTCTTCACTTATTAAGAAAAATCCTCTTAATTGAGGTAATTGAACCAACAAAACACAATAGCCTTATTAGGTTTGGTTTTCCAAAATTAATCTGAGGGATGAGATTGAAACTCTCTCTGGCACGCTCGCACACAATCATTTTCCATTGCAAAGAAGTAAAAAAAACCAAACAGCCGCATCCGATGCGGGCACTGTTAAGGCCAGTGACTTTGACAGCCTTGGCACAGCCGTCGTGGTCCTACTCGACGACGAACTCCACGGCTTCGCACTCGCCTAGAGAGCGAAAACCTTTAAATTAGATTGAGGACTGGTGGACGAACAGACCGTCGCTGCCCTTGTTCAAGGTTAAGAAACCGAAACCCTTCTACTCGTTGAAACACTTCAAGGTGCTTTCTCTGCCATTTCGGATCAAAAACCTAGAACGAAAAAGAAAAAAAAGAATTAGGAGAAGGAGGGTGGTGGTGGTTAGGAGGTGGAGATTTGGTGGCCTGACCCATTTCCCCCCACCCCTGCTCGTGGATCTCAGTTTTTTGGGAAGGGTTGTGTGCGTTAGGGTTTCAAAAAAGAAAAGGGTATATTTGACCTATAATTTTTTAGTGTCATTTATGTGGAATTATTTTTTCCCTTGTCATGTTATTGGTAATTTCTGAAAATCTTACCATGAAATTGGGATATTTAGTTTTAAAAACCATTTTTTGGTCATTTGCCCTTTTGATTTTGAGGAAATTTCCGGTGGTCAGAATAATTTCTCTCAGGCCCAAGTAAGGGGGAAAAAAAGATTATGTAGTATGTGTGTGATTGTGTGTGTGCAGCACATGACATACGTGTGTGCAGAGTTAGGCGTAAAATTACAATGCATCATTTGAGTGCTTTTCGAGACTAATATTGAAAATCGGAACCGTCTACAATTTTTTTTAGGATAGAACATATTATTCATGTCAAAAATTAAGTATATTTATGATCTCTGTATGCTCGATCGGATTTAACAAATATTTTCTTGATAATAATTCTCACGTCCGAAAGATGAAGGGTTTTTCAAAGTCCGATTGGTCCAATTTTTGGTGAGGTTCATTAAAACACCAAGAAAAAAAAAATAGTTAGTGTTGATCGTTGTAATTGTGTTGCGATTGTGTGGCTAATGTACATTAGACTATAGCAAGAGATATTGGTTCATAACTAAGTAAGTTCAATGTATAACGTTGAATTGTGGATACTTGTTTTGTTTTCTTAAATGTTTGATCTAAACCAATACAATTTAACATCTTATCAATTATGTTATTCTCTCCGAATTTGATGATCATTTGATGTCGGTAACCACACAATCGGAACACATTCAATGCTTCTAGTTAGGGCTGCACAAAAAAACCGGTGAACCGTGAATCCGGTCCGGACCGAACCGATCCGCACGTTTTGGATTTTAACCGTGGATTAATGGTTTGGACACAGATTGAAAAATTAGTAAACCGTGACTCGCGGTCCGGACACGGATTTTGATTTCGAAACCGTGGATTAACCGATCCGGACCGTGAGATTTTTATTATATATAAATTTTAAAAAAATATACACACACACACACATAATTTTTACACAAACTTCTACTACACAAACTATGGGGTAAACCGTGATATCTTTCAAAACTTAGGGTTAAACTATTACACTAACTTCTACTATATGTACTTGTTATCTATTTTTGCGGTAAACTGTGATCTCTTTCAAAACTAGGTTGATAACCGTGTTTGGATGTGTATTTTTATAGATGACCCATGGAAGTAGTCTAATATTGCCCATCTAGAGTAAATAAACTCAAGATTTGTGACAACATATAGTAGATTCAATTAATAGTTGTTTATTTGTGTTTACATCATTAGTGTGAGATTCCAACGAAGGCCTCTTCTCTAATTAGTTGTGTTTGCACCATTAGGTAAAATTTCAATTATATAACTTTGTTACTTGTTTATAAATAACATGTAATCCGTGGATAAAACCGGAACCGATCCGTGACTTGCGGATCGGATTGGAACCGAACCGTGAGACTTTTGGTCCGAACACGGATTGTATTTTCTAAAAATCGTGACTCGTGGATTAGGATTGGATTCATGCTAATCCGATCCGATCCGGACCGTGTACACCCCTACTTCTAGTGGCCTTTGAACACTACAATGCATCAGTTCAAGACCATCTGATTTTTTTATTTTTTAATCAAAACCGTTAGATGTGTTTAAAACGTGTTTATAAGGTCCAATGCAAGGATTTGACAAAAAAATACCTATAAGGGCTTAATCGGAACAATTTTTCATATAGCGGTTTTAAGAAAAACTGCTCCGATTAAGCCCTTCAAAGTAGTATTTGTTTTTGCCAAATTCTCGCATTGGACATTCGAAACACGTTTTAAACAAATCTAACGGTTCAGATCGTCAAAATTTTGTCCAAAAATTGAAGTTCGAGGTTTGAAATTTTTACACATTGCGGGATCGTTCATATGAAGTTTAATGCTTATTTTAGTTAATTAAGCTTAGTATTTTTGTAAATTAATTTCTATAATATAATTTGATTAATTTCCATTATTTATTAATTTCTATAACTTCTATAATTTAATTTGATAATTAAATAAATAAATAATTTAATGAATCAACGTCCCCGATGAAAAGGGCCTTTCAATACCGATGGACTTCAAATTTGGCGAGAGAGACTAAAATAGCAAGACAAACAAAGTGAATGGTGTAGATCATCATAATTGTGTTGCGATCATGTGGCTAGCGCATAATACAATCAACATTTTATACATATTATGTAATTACAAAAATTCAATGTTGACCGATCAATTAAAAAATCAAAATTTTAATTTTTATTGTTCAAAAATTCATTTTTTATTTTTCCTCATTTTTTAAATAAAATAAAATTTATTTTATAAAAATGTATTTTTGACTTATTAAGTCAAAATTTATATTTTTTGTTATAAAACTTTAATTTTTTTCCCCCTAACTTTTTTCATTTTTTTTATTCATAAATTCATTTTTATTTTCCCTCAAATTTTTTTAATTATGTCAAATCCATTTATTTAATTCTAATTCTTATTCAATAATTTATTTGTATTTTCCCTCATTATGGCAAGTCAAAATTCAATATTTTTAATTTTCTCTCTCTTTGTGTCTCCATGATATACTTATTTAGGGGGGAAGAAATGAAGGAAAACACAATATAATTGGGCAGGAAACAAATTGCATTACATGTATGTTGTATGCAAAATGGAGGGAAACAAAAAGGTAAGGTTTTATTATGTATTTACAAAAATTCAATTTTCACCTATCAATTAAAAAATCAAAATTTTTATTTTCATTATTCAAAGATTTTTTTTTATTTTTCATCATGTTTGAAACAAAATTAAATTTTTTGGGTAATCGGAACCGCCAATTGTTTCTCGGGTTTAATTTATTGGGGTTGTGCTAGTGCCTTATTGGACCGCTGGGAAATTGAGGTCTATGCAAGAGCCTTAAAGTGGGCCGCTGGGAATTGAAGAATCTGTCAGCGGTTCATAATACTCGTGTGTAATGACCCGTTTCTAGAAACGGTTTTCCAAGGCGCTTCTATATACCTTCAATTCCAGCATTTTTTTGGAGGCGTTGGTCGAAAAAGTGCTGGGGTATCTCAGATTTCTTGTAGTGATGTTAGATATAAAAATATTTTCTTCAGAACCATATAGGACATTTGCCAATGTCTACAAATGTCAATACCAGATATGGGTCTGAAAATTTAAAAAAAAAATCATTATCATAGGCCTTTGGAAGTAAGGAAGGCAATGGGAAAGAAGAACGCATAAAATAAAATAATACCAATTACCCAGTGAATACAAGTTTTTAACTCTATTCATTGGGCATTTATTTTTAATTAAAATCCCTAGGTTAAAAATTGCCATTAATTAAAATCTCTAGATTTTATAAAATCTAGACATGAATGCTAAATGGGTTTGGGGTGCACAATATTAATACACCTGAACTTAATCACCAAGTACGTGATTAAGATATAGGAGCTATTTGATAAAGCTGAAAGCTGAAAATTGAAAATTAAGTACTGAAAATTGAATGCTGAATTTATTAAGCTAATAAGCTGTTTGATATGTGCTGAATCTTAAGCACTGAAATAAATAAGTTGTTTGATTTGTATAATGAGTTGAAGTATTAAATTCACTAATTTTCTTAATTTGCCTTTCTTATATACATATTGAAATGCATAAATGAAAAAAAAACGTACATTTATAAAATTAAAAAAATGTAGAATATTGGCAAGATGGTGGTATAGCGGTGTTGGTGTTAAATTAACTAATTATCTTACTTTGTCTTTCATTTCATATATTCATACTGAAATACAAAAATGAAATTAATAAATGAAAAAAATAAATTTATCAAAATAATAAAAATATACAAAATGTTGGCAAGATAGTGGTATAATAGCAGTGGTGGTTTTGATTGTGGGGTGGTGGTCATAATTGTGAAGTGGTGGACTCGTGGTGGTTGGAGAGCGACAATGGGAGTAGTGGTGGTGTAGTGGCGGCAGTGGTGCTAATAGTGGTATCAGTGGTTGTGATATTAATGGTGGGAGTGGCGGAGTGGTGGTGGTCGGATGGTGGTGTGAGTGGTGGTGGTGGTGGAGTGGCGACAATAATGGATAGAGGGTGAAGCTTTGGCAAAGATCACAGAAGCCATGGTGGAGAAATTTGTTTGAAACAAGATCATTACAAGGTTTGGAGTACCTTACTCCATCATCTCAGACAATGTGTCCCAGTTCGGCAAGAAGTTTAAGGCTTTTTGTGCCCAGTACAGCATTAGGAACTACTACTCAACCCCATCTTACCCACAGAGTAACGGGCAAGCAGAAGCTTCAAACAAGACAATCCTTAAGAGTATTAAGAAGACAACGATAAAGCCTCGGCCGAGCAGCTCGATCTTGCCGAGGAAAAAAGAGAGTGTGCGCTTATTACAATGGCAACATACCACGAGCAGCTGCGAAGAAGTTATAACAAGAAGGTACAACCAAGAGAGTTCCAGATTGGGGATCTAGTCCTGAGAAAAGTCTTGGCCAACACCAAGGTGTCGTCTGATGGGAAGCTTGGGCCGAACTGAGAGGGCCCATATAAGATCTTTGGAATTGCTGGCATTGGGACTTATCGTTTGGCCGACCTGGATGGAAACCCAGTGCCACGGCCCTGGAACGTCCAGAACCTGAGAAAGTTTTACCAGTAATTTGTTTATGTGATTACGAATACAATCACATCTTTTTAAAGTGAATACGGACAAATTCACATTTGTTTTTAATGCCTAGTTGGGATTACGAATAAAATCACCAACATCAGTTATTTAGATCTTCTATCTTTATTTCAAGAATTAATAAGATTTCATCCTTCTTTATTGTGGTTTTGCTTAATAAGAAGTAAAATTTGTCTTAAATTTGGATTCCTATTGGGGAGCAGAGAGGGTGCACTCCAATCGAATCGCATTAGTAAATCCAAATACGAAGATACTTGAAAACTCTAAGTACGAAAACACTTAGGCTTGCAACGAATGTTGTAATGAATCTCAAAGTACGAAAACACTTAGGCTTGCAACGAATATTGCAATGAATCTCTAAGTATGAAAAGACTTAGCTTTGCAACGAATATTGCAATAGATTCCTAAGTACGAAGAAATTTAAATTTGCAACGAATATTGCAATAGATCCTAAGTACGAAGAAACTTAGTTTACAACAAATATTGCAACAAATTTTCTAAGTAAACACTTAGCACATGCAACAAGCATTGCAACAAATTCCCAAGGACGAATACACTTGGGTTGTAAAAAGTTCAAATGTGAAGACATTTGAACACTTAGCATGAAGACAAATATAGCACGAAGAAGCTTACAACTTGCAACGAACACTGCGTAAAGAATTTATGATGCAAACCAAAGTACAAAACTGCTTGATCTAAAGTTTTAAGTACGGAAATACTTAAGCAAAGTACCAAAAAGGCCACATCCGGCCGAATAAAGCCTCGCAGGGCTGAACATCAAAACAGACGATAAAGGCATCAAGCCTCTTCACTAGGCCTTTCGATAGCAGTGGCAAGATTGGGATTAGGATTATCACCTCCTACAGTACCTTCAGCAACACCATCTCCTAGAACGGTGAGATCAGTGATAGTTTCATCTGTTTGGGTTTGCTCAGTAAGGGTCTTAGGTTGGGCTTCAGAGTTGGGATGAGCTTGAGCATCGAAATTGGCTTGAGTAGCAACTACCTCGCTTCGAAGTTCTATGTCAATCCAATAAGGGGAAGATAGATCCACCTCGAGCCTAGTGAGGCATCTCTGCCAAGCCGTGCCCCAAATGACATCTTGTACTGCTGGCATCTATGCTCTGTAGTATTCCGTGATCACGACAACAACATGGTCATATTTGGGTTCTGCCTTAGCCTATGCAGTCGCGAGTTGTTGACGGAGTTCACGTTCAACCTCCTCAGCCTTCCTCTTTAGATTGGCGTTCTTCCCCTTCAGTATTTCCACCTCTTCCCAAGCATCTTTCAGAGCTTGGGTGTGCTGAGAACTCGTTTTCTCCGCCTTCTCCGCTCTCTTTTGCTCCTTTTTCAACTCCTTCTCTGCGTCTTTTTCCCTCTCCAGACCAACAAACGCTTTTTGCATAATCTACAAAGACAAGTACGGTTAGTAAGGAAAAATAGTGGTTTCAGTACTCAAGAAGGAATGATAGGAAAATTTTCTTTACCTTAGCACTCGACTGAAAAATGGATTTCATGAGCACATCATAGGAGCTACTTTTTTCCCTCTCCATGTCGTTTGGGAGAAGAGCAACCCTGGAGACCCCAAAG
Organism: Vaccinium macrocarpon; assembly: GCA_022606695.1. Lineage (NCBI taxonomy): Eukaryota > Viridiplantae > Streptophyta > Magnoliopsida > Ericales > Ericaceae > Vaccinium > Vaccinium macrocarpon. The sequence continues at coordinate 15,647,549 of CM040180.1, forward strand.
GCCACATCAGTGGAAGAGATCTTGTCAGCCATGGAAAGAGGGGTACCATCGGGATGAGCAAGAACTGGGGCCCAAGGCTACACCATAGGCGGCGAATTAGAGAAAAGTTGGCTTGAGCTCGAGTTTCCAGTCCTTCTCCTTTGCGCGGGAGGCTGGGCATCGTGAGGACTCTCCGCTGGTCTCTTGTTTCTCTGTTGTTCAGAGTGAGAGGGGGGGTGATGTTTGAGAAGGAACGAAGGCATGATCGGTCGGGGGAGCATGGGAAGCCTGTCCGCTGAGATTTAGCACGTCAAGTAGATTAATCGGCTAGCGAGGCATCTCTTCTCGGTCTGGAGAGGGAGAGTAGCCTGATGAGTCGTTTGAGTTTCCAAAGAGGGTGGCCTGTTGGGTCAAAGATTGAACAATTGCATGGTGGTCAAATCCGCCTCCTCTTTCCCCTTTCTCCTCTCCTTCTTCTTCCTCCACCACCCTACCAGAGATGCTCCGCTCTTGGTCGGTAAGGATTGCGATTGCGGTGGGAACCTCAGGAACGTGAGCAAATGTGATTTGCTTCTGAAGATCTTTAGAGGCTCGAGAACGCCTTGTCGTTCTTTATGAACATCCACTGCGGGATCGGGGACCCCTTTGCGCAACCGACGGGTGAGTAGCAACCAGTGGAGCTGTAGGGGCTAGGGGTGCCTCGAGCATGGCTCGCCCACTTTGCAAATTCCCCCCCAATAGGACGGCGTGTATCCCAAGAGGAGGTGGGACGCTCGGCCTAGTCCCACGAGTGTGGGATCAAATCCGTCAAACTATAGAGCCCGAGCAATATCCTCGCAAACAAGGTTGCCATGGATTAATTGACCACCGTGGTTAAGATTGCTTGCTACAAACAGGGAAAACAGTATAGGAAGGGTGATCAATAAAACGAAATTAAAAGCTTGAGAAGTAAAGCAAATACAAGGATCGAATACTAACGTGGTTGGCCCGTGTCTGTGGGTGTTTACATCTAAAATTAACCAATCCAATGATTAATTGACACGTAATCAAGAGTGCCAAATGTTGGCAATCACTCGTCGATACAGACACATTGGATTAAAAGAGCATATTTGAGTAAATACGATGTCGTATCGTGTTCAAATATAAAAACGGTTATTAGCAGTTACGAACCATCGTTATTAGAAAGAATTGACCTCAAAGCTAGGGGATTAACTGTTAAATATATAAGTTCCACGTGTGAACTTGGGAAACAAGGCAAATTGACAGTTATAACACCTGGAATACTTATAGAAAGGCAGTTATTCATCTTAACGCTTAATCATTTGAGTTTGTTTAAACAAATGTACAGATTCAAAATTAAAGCTTTTAGAGGAAGATTTAGAAGAATTCAAATTCAAACGTGGAGGAAGGAGCAACTGCCAACTCGAGGAGTGGAAGTTAGAGTTCGAAGCAAGCCAATGTTCAAATTCATTGAGCGGGAAGTTCGAATCGCAAGCAACATTTATAAATAGAAGAAATCAAAGAGTGATGGCCCCCGGACAAATCTTCAACAAACAGCTATCAAAAAACTGATGCTTGGTTTGTTCATTGGCAAAGTAGTTTAGGATTTCGAACTCAGTTCGAAGTAGATTAGGAAGTAGATTAGGAAGTAGTTAGGATTAATTTCGATTGTTCCTGTAACAATCACCCCTATCTCGATTGTTCCTGTAGCAATCAACCGTTCGAAGTTCTTGTATTTGAAGTGGAAGACAATTTCGAAGTAAGTTTATCTTGGATTCATTAATCGAAGTGTCTTGTTTCTTTTTGTTCTTCGATTTCCTAAGTTTGTTGGTTTTCATTTCTTCACTTGTTGAGAAAATCCTCTTAATTGAGGTAATTGAACCAATAAAACACAATCGCTTGATTAGATTTGGTTTTTCCAAAGTTAATCTGAGGGAGGAGATTCAAACTCTCTCTGGCACGCTTGCACACAATTATTTTTCATTGCAAAGAAGTAAAAGAACCAAACAATGGGGCAGGCAAAGCTGATTGTATTCCCCTCGGCATCTCTAGGCTCCCAGTTGCTTGTGACTATGAGATAGTCATCTGCCTCTCCTTTTGACGAATTAGGCAGATCTGCGATGAGTTTCTGCTCGAGATTCCTAGCCTTGAAATAATAGTTATTATAAACGGTGGGTATTACGCTATATAGGTAGTGTAAGTCCCACCAATCCAGATGAAGGCCGAGCAGCCTATTCAGGGCAACAGTACCCATGACCACCCTAACGAAATTAGGGTAGAGTTGTATTGGGTTTAATCTGCATCGGTTGCAGACCTCCTTTAAGAAAGGGTGCAAGGGGAATCTAAGGCCTCCCTCGACTATGAAAATCAAGGGGATATGAATTTTATTTTCGTCCTGACCTTCTTTGACTAGGTCATGATGATTGTTCAGACGAAATTGAACATCATTTGGGATCTCATACATTGTACGAAACTCCGCTATTTTTTCAGGAGTACTTAAGAGTGCCCTATGTCTCCCCATTTAGATAAAATTAGGGTTTCACTGTTGAAACCAGGGGAAGAAGATGGTAAACAGGAACCACAAACGAGAAAAAACTACGAGGGATAAAGCAGCAGAATCTAAGAATAAGGCACTTACGAGATAAGGTGGACCTAACGTAAGGCTCTTCGTCAGGAATGGAGGGTATTTTATGATGAGGAACTGAGATGAAGGAAGAAAATCAGTTGCAGGAGGCGAACCTTGACAGAAATAGCTTTGCTCTCTCTCTGTATGGGTGAAATAAAATGAGTAAAAAGGGGAGAAGTTTTGAGGATTCGAAGGGTTTAAGGGTAGGGATAATGATTATCCCACCCAAAACCCCAAAAAGTTGGGCATGACGTGTCTGAACAGGTCAGCAAAAAACGTCCTTTGGGCTTATCCAGCCCTCAACGGGTCATGTCACATTTAATGCGAAAGGAACTTTGCTCCCCACGTGAGGGGGAGGAGTGCAAGAGATGCATTAGGAGCCATTGAAGCTCTACGCACTTTTGATGAATTATAGTAGTGACAGAGCTGGGGAGCAATTGGAGAGGGTGAAATCTAATTACCCTAGTAGAGGGCATAGCACGTGCCCTAATCGATCACCACGAAGGGTGAACAGCACGACGCCACTTAGGGAGTCCCTAAGTGCTGGGCCAATCTGGTTTGGCCACAAGTAAGGCTAAATTAATAAGAGTAAACTGATGAATTAGGATGCACTAGCTCGGCGTGGAACATAAAGGGATGCCCCTGATGTGGCCGAGCTAGGTAGGCTACGAATATAGCTTAAACAACATTCTGGAATACATAATTCAGCTCGGCGTGGTGAGTTGAGTTATGTATGTGTCATGCCGAGCTATGTGGAAGCACGACACCACCACGAATAAAGCGGTGAGACATTCCAGAATATTCTAAAGCGGCTCCTTATAAGATAAGGAGCAATCCCGTAAAGAAAAGGGATTGATATGGGAAGTCCTAATGTGAATAGGAATATGCCCCATATGGGGAAGAATCCTATATGGAAAGAAAGACCTCTGCTAGACGAGATCTAGTAGGATATGAAAACTCTTCCCTAATAGGAAAGTCCTATTAGGGGATGGATTCCTGAAGCTAATAGGAAACCAAGGCACGAGATGCTTAGATCAAGTCTTTTTCACCTATAAATACATGACAATATCCATGAAGAAAGGTACGCTGTGAAATCCCTTCATACGCGTAGCGGTTTAAGAATTCCTGTACGAGAAACTAACTTAAGCATCGGAGGGCCTTTTGCCGACGAGAGGCAAAGGTGCTCTAACCCTTGTCTGTTTTCAATTTGGGGTCGCCGACGAGAGAGCACATGATCAAGACCCTACGTGGATTTTATTCCCTGTATAGTTTCCATGTATATCTTTTATATTGTCTCTTTACTTTAATTGTTTTATATCTTGCATATTAAATTGTGGCAATTTGAATGGAGCATGGATGATTAGGTATCTCTTAATTATACTTAATTTTTAAATTGTCGTTAGTGCATTATATTCGTTTTCAATTGGTATCAAAGCCCGTGTGCTCATTATTTTTTTATTGCCCGAAGTTGATCCTTGTTTGCACTTTTGATTGTGTTTGTCCTATGGTGAGTGTCTCGATATCTTGTCTTCCTTACTTTGACGTAAGTGACTATGTCTTTCAAAAAGCCAAAATGAAAAATCGTTTTTCGGACTTTGAACCCTCTAAGCCTATTTTCGAGTCTAGGTAAGGGTTTTGTTTTAATTCTACTCATGAAGAACATTATGACATGTGTGATGATGACGAGAGCTTAGGAGCTTGTTTTGTTTATTAAGAAATATGAGAGATTTGTGACTTGTAAAAAACCTAGTGACAAAAAAGCAAATTTTGTCTTGCTAAAATGCCAAAATTCAAAAAATAGCAATACTAATGCACAATGGCAACTCCAGAAATTATAATGAGTGGTGTCATGATTTATAGCATCACTTATATCTTATCTTTTCTTTTTTTTGGGGTAATGGATAGTGTTCTGATGAACAGACTAATCTCTCTAATTCCTCCCACAATCCTTTTTCATTCATTTGCATGAAAGGAGGTGATTCATTGGGGTTATAGTATCAAATCTCAAAAAATGAAAAATTAATTTACATTTCTAGAATCATAAATAATAAGGTAGTTTAACGAACTTAGGAGTGTTCAAAAGAATAAAAGAAAAAAAACACATAATATTTATCACATTGAAATCGATTCCCCTAATTTTATTTTATTGGAAAACTCATCCTATATTAAATGATTCATCAGTAGAAATTTTTCGAAGTTGTATCACAATTTTATTTGAGTTTAGAAAAAGGAATATAATCTACATTTTCTAACTATTTCATTTTTCAAAAACCGAATTCCCACCTACTATTTCATTTTTTTAGAGGGATTAGTTCTCAGCCTATTTTTTTTACTTTTTCCATTTTGCTCTATACCAGGAGTACATTTTTGGTCCTTTGAGGAGAACAATAGAAGGAAGGTGGTTTCAGAAAGAGGACAAACATGAAAAAAGGGTAAACATTATAGGGAGGCGTGCTTTCTCTACATTTCCGAGCAATAATGATAGGTAGTTAGTAGGGGTGAGCACGGGTCGGTTCGGGTCGGGTTAGGACCGGACCCGAAACCCGACCCGAAATGATCGGGTTAGCTAATTCCAGACCCAACACCGACCGATATAACTGGAGGAACCACCCGATTTTTGCACTTTCGGATTGTCGGTCGGGTCGGTCGGGTTATGCGGGTTGGGCCTTCAATGGGCCTTGTTTGAATTGGGCTTTTTAATTTGCACATTCAATCTGAAAGGTTCAATACTTCAATGAATTGGGCTTCTTACAATTGGGTTTTTCACAACACAATTTACCTTATTAAATTGGGACACTTTTTATTGGACTTTAAAAAAAAAAAATACCATTATTAAATTGGCCCAACATTGGGATTGCTCATAACACAACATTAGGATTCTGTTAACATACTATTATATCCACAAAAAAAGAAGAAAAAAAAACCACCAATCCCAAGCATTCAAAACTCCAACACCGAATGCCTCATTGGCTCATTCCATAGCAAATTAGTAGCTAAGTAACTAACATTATATTAATACAAAAAGAAACTAATTCAAAAGCATCCACGTGCTAGTAAATAACATCATTGTATCAATACTCCATTGTCCCAAAACAATTCCCAATCATTCATAATACCAAGTATCCTGTACCCACATTCCAGTCCAAAGTCCAAAAAACAAAAGTCCCAAATATCAACAATTTAACAATATCCACGTGTGCCATCAAAAAGTTAGCAAACTATTTTATACCTCACGATTCTATGAAGCACCAAAAAATATGGCATACTACTATACCATGAAGCACCAAAAAATATACCATGTACTCATGTAGCATTGTAAACCCACTATACCATCCAAAAAGTTACCCACTGTACCATCCAAAAACTACCTAGTACCTGCACACAAAAAAAAGTTCCAAATGTCAAAAAGAGACTTAAATATGTGAACAAATGAAAATAAGAACCTATTAAGTTATTTTACCAATCCATTGAGTCATTGACCATGCCTAATGCTTAATCAAGTTGAACAGGAGCTTGAGATTTAGCTTCCTCCGCTAACACTAACAAGGAAAACAGTGTTATCATATATTGAAGTATTGAAGCTCAAACATTTAAGATAATTATGTGAATGTAGCTTACAAAAATGTATTTACCTGACTCATATTCTTCGAATTGCTCAACATAATCCATTGACTTGCCAAAATCAATGCGGATATAGCTTTGAAGCCAATTTTGTCCACATACAAGCATCTCTACCATCTTGGGAGAAAGTTAGCTGTGAAAGGGATCAAGAATTAAGCCCCGGTGCTAAATCTTTGACTCAGATGCAACCGTAGAAACAGGAAATGCCAAGACATCACGTGCCACTAGCGACAACACTTTGTACTTCCCAGAATTATCCTTCCACCATCTTAGTACATCAAACAAGGGATCTTTTGTTTGTTCACGACTTTCAGCCAAGTACTTATCCACCTCAGACTTGCACAAATTCGAGCACCGCTGGTCCATGAAAGAACTAAACCTATTTGCTAAAGCCTTGTGGGGATCATTACACTCATCATCCACATTCATGGGCGTGACTTCACCCACATTATGCGATTCCACATTCATAGAATAACGCTTCGCATAATCATCAAACAAACGAATCAAACAACTCTTCACCTTTTCACACATATCTTTCCCAACCTCCTTATCAAACAAGTCAGTGAAGGCAAACTCTACAAAGTCCAATTTGTTTCTGGGATCAAGCACCACTGCCACATACAACAACAAGTTTATTTTGTCCCCCATTCCCCAATACTTTTCAAGTTTTTCTTTCATACTTTTTGCCATAGAAAACAAAAGCATGTCATTAGTTTTGAGCAGCCCATATATTTCAGTTTGAATCACAAACATGTCAGCAAAGAATACATTAGAAGTGACATAAAGAGTACCCGAAAACCTCTTAGTTGCTAAATAGAAAAGCCTTAGAAATTTGACAAACAATTTACAATTATTCCAATCCTTCTTGGTTGGTTTCCTCTTTACTACACTTCCCCCACTTGGCCCATTGCCTCCATTTGCACCATTTCTCCCGGTCACTCCAATGTCCAAGCCTCCCCCAAGTTCATTATATTCTTCCTCTCCCTCACTAAACTCATCATCCTTAAAAAGAGACTTGAAACTAGCATCCTCATCATGAAACCGATTAAAAACCTTCTCAAACTTAAGGGCAACATCAAGCATTAAATAGGTAGAGTTCCACCTAGTAGGTACATCAAGACACAAATACTTTTTAGACTCAATCTTTTCCTTCATGGCACATTTTTTAAAAGCCTCAAGCCTATTAGGAGAAGACCTTACATACCTCACAACCTCACGTATGCAAGCAATAGATGAATCAAGTTCTTTCAAACCATCACAAACAATAAGGTTAAGGATATGTGCACAACAACGCACGTGTAAAAATTCATGCTCTAAGATGGTTCCCTCCCAATCTTTTGTTTTCTTCGCCAAGTACTTGATAGTAGTGCTATTTGAACTAGCATTGTCCACAGTTAAAGTAAAGACACTACCAATGCTCCATTCAATTATGCAATGCTCAATTTCTCTACCAATTGTTCTCCCTTGTGGTCTTCTACTTGACAAAAGTTCAAAATTCTTTTATGGAGCTTCCAATCATCCCCAACAAAGTGTGCAGTTAGACACATATAATTCAGATTTTGGATCGATGTCCATGTGTCCGTGGTGAGACAAACCCTACGACCTTGTATGAGATTCCTTAACTTCTCCCTCTCTCTATTGAATATTTTGACAACATCTCTAGCAATTGTAAAACGAGATGGGATATTTTTGAACTTAGGTTGCATGATGTTGCAAAATCTTCTAAACCCAACTCCTTCAACAAATCTAAAGGGCAATTCATCAATTATTATCATCTCAACAAGAGCATTTCTAGCTCCTTCAACAGTAAAGGTCGTGGCAACAAGTTCAAGACCCTCGTGTCCATCTTTTTTATGTTCAAAATTTAATGTTTGCTGACCCCCTTGCTCATTTCTATAAGGATATTTTTTGCACCTATTCATGTGGGCTGTTAAATTACTAATACCATGAATTTTAGGATTAGCAAGATATACCATACGACAATATTTGCATGTAGCCTGTTGAATCCCATCATCAGTATCCTTGGCCTCAATTTTGTCGAAGTGGTCCCAATAAGCATCTGGCGGTCTATTTGTAGCAGCTTTTTTTCGTTCCTTCACCACCTTGGTCCTCCGCTTGGTACCCTTTGTAGGTTGATCACCAGCATTTTCACCAACTTGGGTGTTATCTTGGGCATCATTACAGCCAACTAGAGGATCCATAACCTGTTTGGAAAAAATACAAAAAATAGTCATCACTCATATTCAAAAGATAGTTTACAGACTTTTGGAGTGCATACAATAATTTATTCGGGCCACTTCTATCATATGGAAAATGTATTTTCAAACTTCTACTTTGAGAGATGGGACAATATTGTACCAGGAAACCTAATCGTCAGGTTATCCTCAACAACGGTATGTGAAAAAATCCTTGTACTCAAACTGATAAGCAGTATTTCTTAGATAATCAAAGAGACAAGGATGATATTATTGCTAAAACAATAGGGAAACATGATTAAAACAAACAAGCAAATGATCACTGGTAAATACATGCAAAGATAGTTTATATAGTTTTTTGAAAGAAAGAGAGACATCAGAAAGCAAGAAATTATAAAGAGGATATCCAGCCTTTATAAATATCAGTCCAAACCCACCCCAGTTTTTCAACATCCGGACTCCACTTTCTCCTAACCCCTCTCCCTCTAGACATAAATGTCGAAAAGTGATCATGCAATAGTCGTGAATAGTGAATATTGATCCAGAAGCTATCCACTATCTAGCCAATGGAAGAATCCGCGGCGGCCGGCGATGAAAATGAGTTAATTTTTTTTTTTATCAAAAAACAAAAACAAACAAAAAACTTACCGAATACTGGTGGAAATTGGTAACTGGTAAGGTTGGATGTTGATTGTTGAGGAGGGGATGAGATGAAGTTTGGATTCTGGAAGATTGAGAGAAAGAGACAGTTTACATTTTGATCAGAGAGAGAGAGACGATGGAGTAGTTTTTTGGGTGTGGGAAAGTGGGGCGCAGATATGGGGAGTGGGGTAGAGAAAAGGATTAGGGTTAAAATATTGGCTGAGGCGAGGGGATTTGAACACGTGTAAGGTGGAGATGCCAAGTTGTGTACAACTGGTGGTGAATATTTCTAGATGCATGTGATTGTACATATATGTTGGGTCGGGTCGGGTTAAACGGATTGTGAACTTCCCAACCCGACCATAACCCGTAATCCGACAAAAAAACAATAATTCAACCCGCAAACCGCCCGATTACTTTGATTGAACCGACCGATGGCCTCCGGGTCGGTCGGGTCGGGTCGGATTAGTCGGGTTCTGCGGATCCATGCTCAGCCCTAGTAGTTAGGTACACAGCGGAAGGCCACAACGGCCCCAAAAACGATGCCGTTTTGGGGCCTTTCCTATTTTTTTTCTTTAAAAATTCCAAAACACGCTGAAGCTGAATCTCTGCCGGTCTGCCCCCCTCCTTCGATCCACAGAGACTCTCGAAGAGAGAGAGGGAGATGGGCAATTCCACCCCACCGGCGACCACCGCACCAACGTAATCGTCTTCATCTCCGGCGGCCAGCACCACCGCGACCACCACCACCTGCGACTAAAGAGAAGATGGGCTCTCGCTGGAAAGCTTCGAACCAGCTGATTTTCAAACGCCCCCTCTCTTCAATCAAACGAGCTCCGAAGCAGACCCACCCCCAAGGTTGGTCTCTCTCTCTCTCTCCCTCAATTTGTTTCAATTCATAGGTATAACCCACAATTGGAAAACTAGGTTTCAATATCATATCAGAAACCCCAATTCGAACCCCCCTAAGCTACATGTAAACGATACGTTAACGTTTTGATTTTGGGGTTAGACTTTGATTCAATTTGGAAGTATTTTGGTTGTTGATGAATTTTGAACATTGGAGGGCTGTTTAATTTTCTGAGGATTTGAATCCATGCTAATTTTTCTCCATTGTTTTTGCCTCTGCCAAGGTTGAACATGTGGAGCATTGACTGTTGCAGGCTTCTATGTGAACGAAAGCTATGGTGCTAAAAGCAAGATTGAAATTTTTTAAGAAGCACCTTGCCATTTTTAAGATTTTATGATGCATCATTCATAAAAAAAATTACAATGAAAGAGGAAGATTGAACTTGCCACTTTTAGGAAATCGACCAAGCTGCAAATTTTTGGCACTTGGGGGTAGGAGATCAACTTCTTTTATCAATTTAAATAGGAGGATCAATGGAATTAAGTATTTGCAGAGAACATGTTAAGAGTAGATGTAATAAGAGAATATCAAGATTTGAAAATCACCTATTAATTTTGCAACATTCTCCTGCTGCCTTGCAACTACATGAGACACAACCCGAATAGAAAGAGTTGGATGAAAACGTATACCACTTTCAAACAACACTGCTGATGGAGTTTCATGTCTTTGACAAGTGAAAGTTGAAGCTATTTTGTGAAAGAAATCTATGGTGCTGCAAAGCAACAACATAAAGTTATAGTGAGTTGCAATTCCATCTAACATAAGAGTCATTTTAGTTCTTTTATCACTGTTGGAAGATATGTAGTAATGTAAATTTTTCAAAGCCATGACTCGAGATGAATATGATTTTCCATTGCAGTATATTTGACTGAAGTTTCACTATAATTGAAGGAATCCTAATTTATTTTCATGCATTGCAGGTGCACATGTGCTGCCCTTCAGTCAAGTTATCTTTAGGAAAAAAAGGAAACTCAACCACCTCTCAAGAGAAGATTTGATGGAATGGAATAGAAGATTTGAAGGAATGGAAGAGAAGAGTATGAAGAGATTGAAAACAAAAAATTGTTACAGATTGTTGAATTTGGCACTTGATAATATATTTTTATTTTTTATGGGAGTTTGAATCCCTAATGTGAATGTCTATAGTGGATCAAGACGCTGAGACGTCAGGCTAGGAAAGAAATAGGGAAGATGCTATCAAATTTTTTCCAGGCCCACTTACTTTATAAACATGCAGAATGGAGGGCTTGCCGGTTAGCACTTATACAAACATGATATACGAATACTATATTCTTTTCTCGCATCTCCCCTATTTTCTAGCCTAGCTCGACGTCTTAGCATCTCGTCAGACAATCAACAACAAAAGCAAACACAATTCATAGTAATTTGGACTCACGTCAAGTCATTCTCATCTCATAATCGAAATAGAATTCTTCATTTATAAAATTCATCCAATACATTCACATGTTCAAATTGATTATATAATGTTTACAAAAGAGGCACGAACCGAACATAATTAACATAATCTACCTTAAGCTCTATATACAAGCAAAATGAAACAAAAAATTCCTAAGTTTTCGCTAGCATCTCTTTTTTCCATTCTTGGCTGGACTCTTTCTCCTTTTGGCTTTACGCTTGGACTCTTTCTTCATCCTACTCTCTGATTGCTCCAACCTTGTCTCTCGCTTCATCTCTTTCTTGATGACACCCCCTGTCCACAGAACCCAAACGCATCTGCATACAAGTCGGGACAGTAAAGGCAAAAACAAAGGAATGAAAGATGAAAAATACAGATAACAATTTTGAAAAACACATCTGCCAATGCATGTGCCTGCAAACATAAACATACAGATAACAGTTTTGAAAAGCAGAATTGCCATTACATTTTATTCAGAAAAGGTATAATTCAATACTATGACTTGATAATCCTAGATACATTATAAATCTCTTTGAGCTAATTATCTATAGAATGTCAAGCATGAGGATCACAATCAGTTAATCACTACAAAAGAATCCATGCACATAAGCCCTTAGAAGATGGGTACCAATTGAATTTGTTAAATTCAACCTCTTGAGATCTTCTTTTGTCAAGAATTTGAAATCGTCATAAATAGTTGTTTGAGCACCCTCTTCCATCTCTTCCTACAGGGGAAAAAATAATACACAAGTAAAAGTCAAGCACAATAATGATACAACAGGCATCGTCCCAAGACATAACTTAAAGAAAGCCATATAAAAGTATCCAATAATCATACCGTGAAGTTTTCAAGGTAAGAACACCACTTCGGTGCAGGTCCAAGGGCTGGTACGAAATAAGATGGTATCTGGCTGCAGTCCAGAGCCAACAGAATCAACCCACTTCTATCAAAGATGCAAGTATCATTTATCGCTCCAGCGGTTGGCTCAATGCTGGTCATGCCTTCTTTTTACATATCAATTCACTGAATATATAAGTGAAAGAACTCAGAACCAAGTATAAACATTTACATGTACATTTGTTATTTATGCCTATATCAGTTTATGTGTTTTAGCGCAAAATTGTCACTCTTGCAAAGAAACGAATTGCCTAAGGTCCACGAAAGACTTGACAATTAATAAAAATTCACACTAAAGCCTTGAGCCTAAATTATCATTCGTGCTACTGAGATCAACTAAGGCCTGGGAGAAACATGGGGCTTTTTGTAACCCATCAACCCAATTTGGGGTTCCTCAAATTTGAACCCTAATTTTTGTGCAAAACCCTCAAATTCGTAGAATTGAAACCAGTTTAGATAGAGAGAGCGCAGAGAGAGAGAGAGAGAGAGAGAGAGAGAGAGAGAGAGAGAGAGAGAGAGAGAGAGCGCAGCAGTAGCATGAGAGAGATACCTAATTCCCCAAAACTGATGAAATCGGATGATAGTGGTGGTGTTCAACGGCGGCAGCGTACTGAAGTGAAGCAAGGGTGGTGGTGGTGGCCGCCGGAGAAGGAGAAGATTACGGTGGTAGGGTGGTTGCCAGTGGAGGTGAGATTGCCCCTCTCCCTCTCTCTCCCCGAGTCTGTATCGAATGGATTGGAGAAGAAGGTTTCAGAGTGAAATTGGATTTTGGCCTTTTTTATTTTATTTTATTTTAATGGGGAGTGTCCCAAAACGACGTCATTTTGGGGCCGTTGTGACCTTCCGTTGTGTACCTATCATTATTGATTTTCGAGCAGTTACGTGAGCTGGACACATGCCAGCCATAGCATGCAGTAGTAAACATGCGATGAGTGGGTTCAAGAGGTTTTTCTAGTGGTGTCATCACAGTAGATGTTTACCAAAAAAGTGAAAAACTAGACTCTGTAAAATTTTCAACTTTCCAGCTGAGTGGGTTCAACTGACCCCAGTCACATTACACTCGCGTCGCCTCTGCCAATACACCGGTTTGGTACCATTTTGGCACAATCTACAATGCAGGCCATTCGATTAAAATCATCTCCTTTTTCAAAGCAAACCAAACGGATTGGTTGAAATGGGAGATATGGCAATAGCCATCTTGTATGCCAAATTTGGCACCAAAGCTGACATTGCCACTTTTTGGCTTCAATGAATGACTCTGGGTGGACTTGGATCGTGTATAAAATCTACAACGCGCTTGATGTTATGCTTTGTTGGCACCACATCAGGTAGCAACTTTACAACCTCCAAAGACTGCTTCGGCTCAGGACATACTGCTGGTTGCTTTTGTGTTTCTGTCCATTTAGTTTGTTCAACATTACAACATTCCTTGCTTTTGAATTAAGCCTCTTCTGCAGTACTAACTGGATTCACTGGGAAGCTTTTGAATCATTAGTCGAGCCCTACTTACACGTAGATTTAGGAATCACTCCTAGAATTACGCGTCACACCTAGATTCCCAAAGACACCGCGTAGGGTCAGAATTGCATTTCACTCAGAAGAAAGCTTCAAAGCTCCACAAACTTTAAACTCAACTCCCTCAAATTAAAAGCATTATATCAACTTCCAAAACCAAAAAGTAAACAAATCATGTATTCTAAGACTTCCAAAGGCAATAAATAAATTCGAAAAAGGAGTCAAATAAAAACGAAACATAACTTCACCGGGAAGGCGATCACTTGGCGACTGCTACAGGCCATGTACATAAATTCTACAAATTAATAAACAAAAGTCCTATGGACCATAAAACTAATGGTAACTGACAACATTCATACTTAACCTAAATTAGACATAAATAGGACAAAAAAACATAGTTATTCGGTATTTCAATCGCTCTCACATTAGCCTAACTTGAAATGAAGCAACTTCCAAACATGAATGCTTCCTTAATCTTATTTTTTCTACCTCCTCATATGGACCACAACACAATGTTCAGAGTTACGGCTCCACTCCTGTTTCTTCCGACATAACAAAACATCCATGGTGCAAAAAAATAGTATTCCTTTGGCTTTTAGAAGGTAAACATGAATATGATAGGATGATTTTCCTCAACGATGGCCTTGAAGATACCATCCAATCAACCATTTCCATGCACACATTAAGACACCTAGTTAAATTTATCTTAATCTTTTGCACTTTGTCAGTATCTCTCTCAACCCCACAGCCGTCACTCCCTGGCAACCGTCCAAGTTCAAATGCAGGAGCCTGCAGCATCTATTCCCTATAGCCACCAACCCATCGTCATTAATCTCTGATCCAGCTGCTCCAAGAACCTCCAATTCGGAGAGTTCAAAAACATTTCCGATGTTCTTAATCCCCCCACATTCAACGATCCTCAAAATCCTAATCTTGGAGCTGCTCTTCAAGAAATAAGCAATGCCTCTCTCTGTAATACCTTTACAATAAGACACATCAAGGACCTCTAAATTGGGGCATACATGAGCAAGTTTTGCAAGACATTCATCGCTGAGATTCTGGTTACTTTTCAAGTTCAGAGACTTGATTCGTGGGTTTTGCACAATATCGACAGCCCTGTCTCCTCCTCCAAAATTCGTTGCCTCCATACTAATATCCTCCAATAAAGGACAATTCTTTGCAAGCGTGAAAAAAGTTGACTCAGTTAGATTATTGCAAATACTGAGCCTTATCGTGACTAAAGAAGAGAGACAATGGGATAAAGCACTCATTGTCTCATCAGTGAGGAAATCTGTTCGTACTACAGATAAACACTCCAGGGACTGGTATTTGTTTAAAAGCAATGAAATTCCAGAGAAGGTGAAGCTCGGACGGTGGCACAGGTCGAGGTATAAGCTCTTCAATGGAATACTAGCTTTAACTAGCAAATGAAGAAATTCATCAGGAATGTTCGCAGTGTAGATAACAAGAGTTGCTATATTTCTTGCACAACAAATTGAATAATCATCCAATCGACCAAAATCGATTTGGTCCACCGACAATGAACTCAAATTGGGGCTATTGCACATCACAAATTTGATTCCATATTCAGTTACCAACCAACAGTCCCAAAGTGCAATAGCTGTCAAGTAAATGCAATTCTTGGAAAGAGCTAAAAGCGAGATATTGGTGAGAAATTTGTTACCAGATAAATTGATTACTTTCAAACCCTTTAATTTCGACGACAACACCTCGATTCCATGATCTGTCACGCCCACTTCACCCGGGCTCCGAGCCTCAAATTCATTGTCAGCATTCCAACCAAAATCATTTACAGGATAGGATATATCTAGTTCCTCCAAACAAGGCATCGATTCGGCTATCACAACCAAGTCATTGTCGCGTAAAGTACGAAGGTCGGAGCACGTCAAAATAATCACATTCTTCATACGGGATCCTAGTAGCCTCAAACTCTCCAAATGAAGTTGGGTACCCGAGAAACTAAGGGATTTGAGGTTTAAATTGGAGTTTGCGATGTCAATGGTTATGTGTTGTAAATCAAGGGATTCCATGAGGTTTAATTTGGGGTTTCTGAAGTCGATGTTGCCTCCTAGGTCAAGATCTCTGTTGCGAAAGCAGCTGAGATGGATGGAATTGAGGTTTGGAAAACGATTTAAGAGTATGGAGATGGGAAAGGTGGTTGGAACGAAGATCGTGAGGTGGGTTCGAAGGTTGTTGGTGATGGAGAGGAATCGCTTGCAAGAAAGAGATGGGGATTCGACCTGAGAGTGGTGGAGTTGGTGCAATCGGTTGAGTATCAGTTCCCAGCAGTCGTCTGGAAGATCTTTGCAACCCATTGCCATTTTTGTTACTGGTTAAGAAAAGGCTCGAAGAAGAAGGTTAACAGGACTATTGGAAGATTTGGGGAGATAAAAGAGAAGGCCAACCAGTGTTCAAACTTCAAATCACTTGTTTGGTTGAGCGGGAAAATGTTCAAAGACAAGATGGTACATAAAGAAGGCGAGCACTCCGGATCCACTGTCCCCCTTTGGTGTCCTACCCCTCTACAGCTGCCACGTGGCATAATAAAACAAATCCTTTCCATTTGTCTCCTTAGTCTCCTTTTCACCTCATTCTGTGGAGAGAAGGAAAAAATGGCTGGTGATACACTAATGTGGCCACTAGAAAGAGAGAACCCCAGAAAAAAAAAAGGTCGGTGAACCACCTTTTATTTTCTCCTCCCAACTTATGCATTGTATGCCTTGTCAATAGAAAGAGACAATCCCAAGTGGAAGGAGTCCAATTAGAAAAAAGAGAGGAAAACTCGTCAACAAAAAGAGACGTCCTCTAATTTTAATTTGAATCGCCAAACATGTGTTCTGGGGTAAGAAGTTCTAATGGTGAATGGGGTTTAACGCCATTTAACGGAGAATGGGTTTTACCAGCAGACTAAAAGAAAGGATTTGTTTTATTATGCCATGTGGCAGTTGTGGAGGGGTAGGACACTGAAGGGGGACAGTGGATCTGGAGTGGAAAGCGAGCCAACTATTTTCGCTTTGTTTGGTTGAGCGCGAAAATGTCAGTACTTGAATAAGTGAGCCAATTATTGGGTACTGATACTCCTTGCAAATAAAAAATCGCCCCTACATAATATGGATTACTCCTTGTTTTTCAACCACCTAACAAAAATGAAAAATAATGCTCCTACCGCAAAATTTGTCTCTTCGTAAATAATTGATCGTATCACGTACACAACATCACGTGATACTCCAGGACCAATGACTTATTATTGAAGAAAGCTGTGGAGAGATTTATGCTTTCTTTGGTCAAAAGAAAAAAGAAAAAGAAAAAGAAAAAGAAAAAGATAAAGATAAAGATAAAGGAAAAAGATGTATGTTTTCTCGTTAGTAAGGCACAATTTTAATAACTCTTTAAAAAAGCTGTCCCTAGTGATGTATATGCACTCAAACCTATTTTAAAATTCGTTTACAACCTTGACAAGAAAATTTATTGTAACATTTCATATGCACCCCAACTTATTAATTAGATTATACTTAGCTAATTAATAAATTCCTCAATTAGGTCTTGACAAGAA
The DNA here is from genome assembly GCA_022606695.1 of Vaccinium macrocarpon. Classification (NCBI taxonomy): domain Eukaryota; kingdom Viridiplantae; phylum Streptophyta; class Magnoliopsida; order Ericales; family Ericaceae; genus Vaccinium; species Vaccinium macrocarpon. The sequence continues at coordinate 15,664,926 of CM040180.1, forward strand.
AGTCGATAAATTTAGTACAAAACATAGCTACTTCAGTTATCTTGTACTAACATGAAGCATGAAGTGCAGTGGCGGAGATAGAATAGTCTCAATGGGGGCACAATGCCCATTAGAATTTTCTGTGTTACTTTTACATTTGGACTAAATTGCGCCTTTAACTATTAGACTATGCTAACTACCATTCGATGCATGGTGGTTAAAGTAGGAAATAAAGCCAAAATATCTAGCTATATAATGATTTTTTCTGCACCATGTAATAGGGATGATATAGGTCAGATTTGGAATTGTCACGAACAAAAACACGAGTAGGAAAGTCCCAAAACATAACGTGCATCAAATTCAAAGTCGAAATGATACTTTAACTACAGCATACCCGAATACATAGAATAATCATCTGGGTAAGTCTATTTCAGCAATAATCATCAGGGTAAGTGTATTTCAGCAATAATCAAGTTAAATAAGACATAAACCAGGCACAGCAACAAATGTGGAGTTACAATAAAAAGGTATTGCTGCGTATAGAAACCTTAACATGCATGGAAGTCCAAAATGAAATAGAAACTTCGAGAACACTGCGATGGCAAATTTCAAAAATATAAGTACTACTTTTATCCATGCTAGCTTTGGCTCCGTCCAGGTAAGGTAAAGGGATCAAAACATAGGAAACAATGCTGAAGTTCACAAAAACGACATTAGAACATCCTGCAGAAAGGAACTACATAACCACATACTCCCTCCATCCCAAAATAAGAGCGTAGTATTCCATTTTGGGTTGTCCCTTAAGAAATGTCCATTTTGAAAAGTTAAATGGATAAAAGTTTGTACAATTATTATGTCCTTTTGAAAAGTTGATGGATAAAGAGTTAATTGGTAAAAGTGGAAGATAATTTTTTAAAGTGGAGATAAAAATTGGGAAAAAGTTGATCTGAAAGGTGTATTGATGATGTCTTTTTAATAAGTTGGAATTATGAAACTACACACTTAAAAATGGACGGAGGGAGTAATACAGGGACCTACTATCTTTAATATCAACCACCTCTGGTTAACTCAAATCACAACTCAACTCAACTAGAGTTGTTGGTGAGATACAAATACCCAAAACCCACACTTGGTAATTTTCCCTCACCCCGAACTCACTGTTACTGCTCTCAATCACTCACCTCATCTCCCTTAGTGCCTTTGTTTACCCAAAAACCTCCACTCTCTGTCGAGATCCCCACGAACAAAGTCCCTTTATACATTTGCAAGCCTTCATCCCAAGCATGCATGTATCAAGGAATCAACATCCAAGGCCATGAATCTGACCATAATGGAAACCCAGCAGCCAATACCATAATGCATGTATGCATTATTTATGGCTAACTAAGGCTCATGCATCCCCCTTACCAGTGTGGAGTGTACATGGGTCGAATTACAACAAGGGTTAAGCCAGTTATGTGAATTCTTTGGACTACGAAGAATTAGCAAGTAATGTCTGTAACAATCTCATTTCTTCTACCGTGATTAGAGGTTAGCACAAGAAATATTTCGGTTTTAAGTCTCTCTTTAGACAGGAGTCACTGTATACCCACTGCCACCCTTCTTGCTGCAATATGACTGCCATTGCCAAATTCAACACATGGAGAATACAGGTACTCTATGTATGCAACCGCAGGCAATAGATGGAGCTAGAGTGCAATGGGTGGTAAGAATTTTTGGCATTGAAAGGAATAAAATGGAAGATGAAAAAGGGAGGGCTCTCAGAATGACTGATTTCATAAACCCAGATGAGTCCGGTAAACCTGTTTCAGACCTAATTAAAGGAATAACAGGAGGAATGGACGTGGACTACTTCATTGAGTGCACTGGAGCAGTAGCATAGTGTGGGAAGCCCTTGAAGCTCTAAACTGGTACGTATCCAACACAGAAAACCATTTACAAGCTGAGTTTTCAACAAGACAGACGGGGCAGTGGTATTTTAAAACTATGTCAACTTCTATACAAGACCATTAAGCATCTATTCTGCTGCTTTACTAGTTCTAAGATACTAGTCAAGATTTCTTCTTTTAGCAGATGATGACTGGTGGAATATTAGGGGAGAGGAACTATCAAATTAATTGGTGGAAGAAATAAGCCAACACAAACATTGTTTACAACACCATTTTGATGGGTAGAAAGTTGAAGGGCTCAACTTTTGGAGGGGTTAAAACCAAGTCTGAACTTCCCATTCTAGTTGACAACTGTGAATATAAGGACTGTGTTTGGTTGGGTTCTTGGGAACTTGGTCCTGAGAACTCCACCTGAGAACCAAAAAAAAAATCTGCTGTGGGTCTCTCCCTAGGTTTTCTACAGCTATGACCCCTAGCTAGAGAGAGAGAGGAATAATAAGGGCTGGGTTTTCACCATGTTACCCGCAGGTTTTCCCCACCTGGGTTTTCACAACTATTACCCGCAGGTTTTCCTCACCTGTTCCCAAACCTCCCAAAAAAAGTGTGGGTCCCTCCCAACGTCTGACGCTAAAAAATAAAAATAAAAAAGGGGCAGAGGTCAGTTTTTGGAAACCAAACAAGGGGTGGTTTCTAAAACCGGTTCCCAAAAACCCAACCAAACAAGCCCAAGGTAAATTATTCCCAGTTTCATTTATATTGCTCAACGGTGCATGATTCTAATCAAGTTCACTTACTGGAATACCTAATCAAGTTGAGACTGAACATAAATTGAGAATCGTGAAATTAACTCGATTTTGACATGGACGTCTTCCAAATGTTATGGTAAGCAGGTTTGTGCAGTGAGACATTGCCAATAATATATGCATTTCTTTTTTCTTTTTTTTTTCCTTTTTTTATTGCCAATAATTTGTGCAGCCACCTCCAATAGGTGGTAATAGGAAAGATTTTGTGATTTCTAATTAAACATCAGTTAACCAAGAAAGTATCTATTAGACTCACTAATCTACTGTGGTCACGTGGTTAATATTCAACTTAGTCAATACACAAAGATAATGCCTATATTTTTCAGATATGTTTGAATTCATCTACAAAAGTATTTAAGCTATTTTACAGGGAATTCAATTAGATGAGCTTTTGACTCATGAAATTTGGCCAGATGAGATAGGCAAAGCATTCAATACATTGAAGCAAAACGTGATTGTGTCAAGGTTCTTATCAAGTTTTGAGGGCCAAAGAATCAAGTTATTGCACCAAACCAATTGGGTCAAGGTTATTATTACGGGATCTGTCCCAAAATTTGTATGTATTCTGTAGTCTCGTATAATTGATTTTATTAGAACATTTTTCCCAATAGGTTCTGGCGTAAAGAACAGAGAAGTCATAACTTGCGTTCTCCATATTGCATAATAAAATTCCAACAACAGCCTTTACGTGGTCACTTCCCCAATAGGTATTGTGTAAAGAAAAGAGAAATCATAAGTTGGTTGTCCCTATTGCATGAGCAAAATTCAAACAACCACCTTTACGTGGTCCCTCCCTCCCTCCCTCCCTCTGTGTATCTTCTTTCTGATCCAGACTCGAAACATTCAAATCTAAAGTCTGAAGGAACATAATGCAGGATACAAAGTTCTTTTAAATGCCGAAACTCCACCAAAGGTCCCTCTCGCTGTGTATCTTTTTCTGATCCAGACTCAAAACATTCAAATCTAAAGTTTGAAGGAACATAATGCAGGTTACAAAGTTCTTTTAAATGCCGAAACTATATCAACGGTTAAGCTTATGAGAGGGATCAATGCCTAAGAAAGAGAAAACAGTTAATTTCCAACTGAACTTGGAAGTGACTTCACACTTCAATGGATGAGGAAAAAATCACTCCTTGGTGAGGTGTTGGAAATCATGGGAATTATATAATAATTAAGCATGGGAGAAAGCTTAAGAATATTCAAATCCATCATGAAAGTCACGGATCTCTGTTCAAGACATAAATTGAATACTTGCCCAATTTAAGCAGAAGAATATAGGCATACATATAGCTTTTGAACTACACCTCATCACTCAAAAGGAAGAGATCACATACCCGTTCACTTAGATCCACGAAGACAACTGGATTAGAGCTCCACACACTGATATCTCCCATGACATCCAACTATGCAGTGTCAGCCATGACAAAATCAGCTGAATAAAAGGCTTCAATCAGAGATAAATGCACCAGAAAATGTTCTCCACTCAACACTACTCGATCGCAGTCAAATATCCTGCAACAAACTCAAAAACAGATTGCACTCAATGGACACGCAACCTACTATATAACTACAAAATCCAAGGCAATCACAGTCTCAAAGCTGAGCTTAATAGCATCTGATGGAATCCTTGGCACAGACACAGTCCCCGAAGGACTGTAGAGAACAGAAACATTGAAAGTAAGAGAAAGGCTCATAATGCATAGTTTGAAGGATTAGTTAATCTAAATGAGCAATAAGATCACAAGCTGCAAACAAGGACATCAACTGGATATTTGAACTACAGAGTGGGAGGCAAGAGAACCAAAATTAAGATTAATAGTAAATCCTCATTAACAAAAGCCTCATGGAGACTCCCCTGAGCTATGATTTTTAGGAAATTTGATAGACATTGAAGAATAGGAAGTGTATGACCAAAAAAACAAAAAAAATCTCAACCTAAGCCACCAGTACATTGTACCCAAACTTTGAGAGACAAGAAACAAAAAGGAACCAGTAACCTCCTCAAAAGGCCGTGCCATGTGGCTAATACAGCTCAAATAGAAAAATAGCAAAATATCTGTAACCTATACACTAACGCCCTAAGTTCAACATCAATAATTACTTAATTAATCACAAGCAAAATCTGTCAGTGTCACAATGCAAGAGGTTTGTCGGACTACAGGGCATGCGACAATGTTATGAAGCTTTTTCTAGCTTGTTTATACCTTTATTATTTTTTCCTTCCCGCTTTGATTATTGGAAAATGATGATGTCAAAACTGTTTTTATTAATGCAAAAAATTTAGTGCCTAAAAGACTTGAACCCTATTACACTGTACAAGTGTTTTATGGAGTATGATAGAAATCATGGGTATGTAGTTCCTTTGACAGAAGGCCTCTTAGGGTGTCGGGTATGGGCAATTCTAATTGGTATTATATAATATAATCCTCCAAGATACGAGCAAGATAACAAAGATTCAAATCCATCATTAAAGTCATGGATCTCTGTTCATGACAAATGGAATACTCGCGCAATGTAAGAAGAAGAAGAGAGGCATTTACATAGCTTTTAAACCACATCCTCTTCGCTCACATACCGTTCACTTAGTTTTGTGAAGAATACCAAATCACAGCTTCACACAATGATGTCTAAAATTGAACATCCAAGTATGCCACGATAACCATAAATACATTGTAAAATGTTCTCGAGTTACCGCTACCCGATCCAGTCGAATATCCTGCAATAACCTTAAAAGCATGTATAACACTCAATGGAATAACATGCAACCTATATTCTGAAACTCTAAAATATTATTGATGATCGAAAGCTCATATGTTGTAGGCTACTAAAAGATAATAGTCTCTTGCTAATCAAGGAAAACGATAGAGGGAACTAAGAAACGAAAAAACTAAAAGACTAATAAAAATAAAATTATTGACTTTACCGACTCATGGAAATTAAGAGTGTTAACGAATGAAACCCTACGACCAAAACAAGTGGCCATCTCCTAAACCAAAGATATTACTGAAAGAAAATCTCCATAATTTAAAACCCTACTCACATCATGAACGTGACATGATAATTTTCCTCAATGATGGCCTTCACAACATCATCTCATCTCTCGTCTCCGTACTCACATTAAGACACCCAGCCAAAGTTAACTTTCTCAATCTTTCACAATTGGTCAATATTTCTTTCAAACCGAGTGGTGTCACTTCCAAGCAACCATCCAAGTACAAATGCAGCAGTCCAGGACATCTAAACCCTATTACCACCAACTCATCATCATTAATCCCCGATCTAGCTACTCAAAGAAAGTCCAATTCGGAGAGTTCAAAACCTTTTCAGATGTTTTTGATCCCCACACACTCATCGATCTGCAAATTTCTAATCTTAGAGCAGCACTTCAAGAAATCAGCAATGCCTCTCTCTGTAATACTCTCGCAAGAAGACACCTCAAGCATCTCTAAACTGGGGCATAGCGACCCAAGTTTTGCAAGACGTTCATCACTCAGATTTTGATTATCTTCCAAGTTCAGGAACTTGATTCTTGGGTTTTTTCACAACATCGGTACCACTATCCCGTCCACCTCCAAGATTAGTACCCCGCATTCTAATATCCTCTAGCAAAGAACAATTCTTTGCAAGTGTGAAAAAGGTTGACTCAGATCTTTGCAGCTATCGAGCCACAAGGTGTTTAAAGCAGAGAGACATTGAGATAAATCACTCATTTTCTCATCAGTAAGAAAATCTATTTCAGCTAAAGATAAAGACGTCAATGACTGGTATTTATTTTAAAAGTGCCGAATTCCAGAGAAGGTGAAACACGAGCTCACGGGTTCATAAAGCATGAAACACTTTAAAGGAATACCAGCATTTGCAACCAATTGGAGATATTCATCGGTAACAACCAAATCAGAGATAACAAGATCAGATAAGTTTCTTGCACAACGAATTGAATAATCATCTAGTCGACGGAAATCGATTTCAGTGACTGACAATTCACTCAAGTTGGTACAATTGCGCAGAACAAATTCAATCGCGTACGGGTAACCAACGAACATTCGAGAAGTATAATTACTTCCAAGTTGACACAATTCGTGGAAAGAGCTAGAAGCGACTTATCTGTGAGACATTTGTTACCAGATAAGTTGATTATTCGCAAACCCTATAATTTCGACGATGGCACCTCGATTCCAAGATAGGTCACGCCCTTTTCGTTGGGGCGCAGAGCCAGGATTTCATTACCAGCCGAAGAACCGAAATCATTCACAGGGAAGGAAATATCTAGGTCCTCCAAAGAAATCGAATCGGCTATAACAACCAAGTCAATGTCGCGTAATGTGGCAAGGTTCCCGCACGTCAAAACCTTCAAGTTCTTCATACGGGACCCTAGTATCTTAAAACCCTCCAATGGGAGGAGTTCGGCTACCAAGAAATCTAGGGTTTCAAGGTTTAAATTGGAGGTTGCGATATCAGTGGTGACGCGGTTGAGGTATTGTTCGTCAAACAAGTGGAAATTGATGAACTTGAGGTTGGCAAAACGATTCAGGAGTATGGAGATGGGAAAGGCACTTGGATTTTCGATAGTGAGGTGGGTTCGGAGGGAGTTGGTGATGGAGAGGAATCGTTTGCAGGAGAGGGATGGGGATTCGAGATGACAGTGGTGGAGTTCGTGCAATTTATTGAAGCTCTGTTTTTTTTTTTTGATCAGTTTGAAGCTCTGTTTGGAACATTAGGAAAGAAATGAAAAGGGAAGAAAAATAGAAAACTTTCCTCTTAATAAAAAAAAATTAAGTTTTATGAATAGTGAAATTTTTCTCTTACTTTTCTCTTCTTTTCCTCTTATTTTATTTTCTTTCCCTTTTCTTTTCCTTCCTCATGTTCCAAACAAAGCCTGAATGTCAGTGCCCAGCACTTGTCTGAAAATGCTTCTTGTTTGGTTTGGAGAGAAAGAGGAGGGAAAATAAAATAAAATAACTAAAATCAACCATAATTTTAAGAAATGAGTTTAACAGGTGCTAAAATCATAATTTTAAAATAAAAAAATGAAGTGGTTTCGTGTATCATTTTTCAATTTTTTTCGCACCAAATTAAAGTACTCCTCGTGTACTTTAATTCAGTGCAAAAAAAAAATCGAAAAAATGATAAACGGAACTACTTAATTTTGTGATTTGAAATACCTATGATTTTAGCACCTGAACTCATATGCTAAAATCATGGTTGACGGAAAACTAAGCCTAAGTTTTGTGAATTGTGAAATCTTCCTCCCACTTGCCTCTTACTTTCCTCTCATTTTATTTTTCTTCCCTTCTCCTTTCCTTCCTCATGTTCCAAACATAGCCGAAGGTCCTTGCAACTCTTCGCCATGTTTAGGTACTTTTTTTTGAACGCCATGTTTTGCTACTGATCAGCGAAGAATCTTCGACTAGTATTCTGTATCGATATAATAAGGGAGCTCAGTGTTTAAAATCTCAATATTTTTTATTTTTGGATTTTAATTCAAAGGCTCGGATTGCATGGGAATTTTCAATTATTTTACATTTAAAAAAATTCACATGTACCATCTCCCACAAAACCTCCACCCCACTTTCTATTCCCCCCCTTTCAAATTTGACATCATGTGCCACAACTGCCTACCCCATGTAGTTAAAAAATTGCCAAAATTCTATTCTAATTTTCCACAAACAGGTATGGTAGCATAATTTACTCTCTTTTTTGGGGAGAATTGCTATAACGTCCACTATAACTATTTTCTAACACTTCTAATTCACCTAATATTATCTTAACACATCCAGTCCACTCACACATACTAATTACAAGAATACTCCTCGCTTCTTAGGATATCCTAAGATCTTAGAGTACCCTAAAATCCTAAGGTACCCTAGGGTTTTAGAGTAACCTAAAAAGAAGTGCCTAAAATCCTAGTTGAAGAGGAAGTACCTAAAATCCTAGGGAACCCTATGAAAGTATTTAAACCACTAAAAACCCCTATAATAGGAAAGTGTACCATAAACCTAAACCCAAGGGTACCCTATGAAAATGCCTAAACCTAAACCCTAGGGTACCCTATGAAAATATATTATGTATTAATTTTAATGTGAGGGTACATTTGTCTATTAAAAATGGAGAGTGGACCTTATACCTTAGAAATTGCAAAAAAGTGGATTATAGGAGTTATGAAACTAAGATGTGGACTAGACATGTTAGGCCATCTTTAGTGATGGAGTTAAAAGGCATGTTAGTGTAAGAAACTAACAGTTAGCATAAAAAATTTTATTTTTGGTATATAATGGTGTAGTTAGCGTGTAGTTAGTTTGAGTCAGAAATTAAAAAATGTTACAACAGATATCAACTGTCACTCCAACATGAGTAAGAGTTAAGTGGGCCCAACTGGGGCTCGCATGAAAATATTTCCGGATGTTGTTGAATTTGACTCAACCACATATGGATCATCAAATAACAAGATGCCATGTACACATGCACAACTGGGGGGTCTGACACGGGGTAGTACTATCACACATTTTTTTTATACTTTAACAACACTCTAACAACACCATTATAACACCATTTAACTTAACAATACATTTTGTCATAACAACACATAAATGGGTCCCACTTTTTACACTTTTGTGTCATATAACTACACAAATTTAACTCCACCACTACGGATGACCTTACAAAAAGCTATAATGAACCTTAAGAGTAATTTTTTCCCCCCTTCCATTGATGGCCAAGCCTCACATTACCCATTTCCATTTAACAAAATACTAGAGCGAACAAAGCAGGAACCAAGAAAATCCAGTGTCGATCAACACAATATTGGGTGTCAAAGTTTGTTTTTTCCCTTTTGGCTTTTCAATCAATGCCTATTTGATTTTTGTTTTCTTTTACTTCATCATTGTGTTGGTTTTTCTCCCTCACTTTCGGTTTTTCCCTTTTGTGAAACCGTCAATCAACGTTTGTGTTCTAACCACAATCTATGCAGAGAGAGCTCCATTTACATCAGGTTAAACGGGGTGAAATAATATTGTATGTTGATTTTGTGTAATTCCCTTTCTTCCTCTCTCACTATTGCTCATAATTGCTCTTAATGTTTTTTTTTCTCCCCAGAAGGTTTTGATTGTGAGTGTCAAAGTTCGGCTACTTTCAGTACGATTGCTTGAAGATTAGTTCAACATCTGCACCTTCCGGTATGAAAATTTGTCTGACCAACAAGAACTCTAAGGTTACTACTAATTTTTTTTAAGAGAGTACTAATTCAAGTGACAATGGATAAGGCTAAATCACTTGACGAACATGCGTGTATCATTTATTTCCTTCTAATTACACTGCTTTCGAATTCCTAATTGATGAGTACTATTACAAATTCCTACTTTGTATATTAGCAAGTTTGATTTCAAAGTGATTAAGTAATGTAAGTGGGTATAAACATGTCCGATACATGAAAACGCGAAAAGCACATCATTGATTTTTTAATTTTTTTTTATGTTCATACGCTACCACTATCTGATACTTAGATATATTATACGTGTATAATTAGTCCATCTACCACCTATTATGCCATGTACGTACATTATGCATGCATGTTCTCACTTGGGTACCTTTTCCCATTGTCATATTTCAATGCTTTTGTAAATATGTGTTATGTTCTCACCCTATTTGTCAAGCAATATATTTTGATCTCATCCAAAATTAAATGACTACGTACTAGACATATTTTGTACTATAAAATTCTGGCCATGTTAGATGGCTAAAAAATGATGCCACCCAAATTATTTTGTTATAAAGGCTCTACGAAATCAATATAACAAGGTTATTATGTTGAAAAAAATGTAACTACGTATGACCTTAAAAAAAAATACCATCATGTAAGAACCCAAAAAATTTGCAAATGTATTTTGTATTGAGTTGGAGTATTCGACAAATGTTTGGAGGCTTAGTTTGGTCAATTTGGACCTAAATGCTTTAGTTCAGTTCTTCTTTTTAGCACCTTTTCGTTCAAGTCAGCTACTTTGTACCTTTTTTCTTTCTCATGCTTTCCATTCAGCATTCAATGTGTATGATTATGGTCCACCTGATACCTATTTTATCTATCATTTTGTTACGGGAGTCCTAACTTTATCTTTCTTATGGTCGCATCAATATGTTGAAAAGTTTGTGGGTGCCTTTCAATTTATTGCTTAAAAATGCTTTTGTTTGCAGTGTATATTCTTGGGTGAGCTTTTAAGAATTTGAAGCTTATTTTAGAATTCCCTTAGGGTGAAATTCTATCATAGTTCCAATAAATTCAGAAATCCATAAATTTAGAATTGTGTGTAATGATTAAGTGTAGATGTGGCAAATGATTGGGTTGGGTTAGGTTTCAATAGGTTGATATGGGTTATGGGTTAAATTAGGGTGGATTGAATATGAGCCAATAGTATGTGGGTTGAATATGGTTTGGATTGAAGTAGGTCAAGTCAAACCCAACCTAACCTAACCCAACCCATATTTTGTTTCCCCCTGTTTATGAGGCACATTGGAACACCCAGAAATTGGGGAAAAGATGGTGGGCTCCAACCTAGGTGACCTCCAAAAAAAATTAAAGAAAAATGTATGAGTAAAATATTAACCCAAATGTTTTCAGCCCAATCCAAAACACCAAATCAACCCAATCCAAAACACCAAATCAACCCAAATCGATAAAAGCTTAATCCAAACAGTTTTCCAAAAAACTTGATAGAAACTGGTGTTCTCAGAATAGTTTGGATCGAGCACTTAACCAATATTCGAATGAGTTAAAAGTTTACGGATATTCTTAAAAACATGTTTTAAGCAAGTTGAATGGCTCGGATTATTAGCGTGGGGCTCCGAAACAAATTGTGTGTTTTTTTTTTTTTTGTCCCTAGAACCAGCCCCTATATATATAATAGTTTACTACATTTTAGGTTAGCCCAGGGTAAATTACTATCCTGGCTCCGCCCTTGGGCATGTCAGATGATGATCGCAACTTGCTGCCACATTTGTGCTTACAAGGAAGAGGGAGGGATGTGCTGGGACTTTCCAAGGATATAATTAGCAGTCTAGTAGATTTGTTCTGCTTCAATGGAAACGGGGAGACATGTCCATTTTATTTTGGGAAAAATTCAAAAAAACCCTTGACCTTTGGACCAAGTATTATAGAGACACCTGACCTTCAATAAACGTTAACTAAACCCCTGACATTTGCATTCCGTTATCAATTAACACCCTCATCCTATTTTCCGTCCAAATACTAACGGAAAAAGTTGATGTGGCGTTTGGTTGGATACTTTGAGACACCTGGGCTAATATTTGGCAATGATATGGACGTTCTAGCAAATTTTGGTGCAAAAATAAATCACAAACCACGTGTCAGTGGGCCCCCCACTAATCTGACTTTTAAAAAAAAACCCTTCTTTCTCTCTCCTCCCCTCATCTCTCTCCCCCAAACTGAATCCCCTCCTCTCTCCTCTACCTATTCCAGCCACCACCTCTATAACCACTGCCGCCGCCGCTTTCATGTCCACCACCACCACTTCCATGCCCACCACCACCAAAAAGCAATGGGTCAAATTTAGTTTTTTAGTTTTTTAAATCATTTTTTTGTTTTATTGATTAGATATTGATTAATGCGAGCAGTGACCACCTCACTGAAGGGTTTCAATCCCTGAGGTAAATTTAGAATGGAAGTAACAAAAATTTCAGAGCAGGACCGTTCAGTTTAATGAAAAAACGAAAGTATATATAAGCAATCCGTCTCTACCCAATCTCCAAACTTGTTGTCGGATTTGGTTGACGACACCGCGGTCTGACTCAAATGTTGTCCAAGCAGCGGCGGCGGCGATGGTTATGGAGGTGGTGGCTGTAATAGGCGGAGGAGAAAGGAGGGGATTCAGTTTGGGGGAGAGAGATGAAGGGAGGAGAGAAAGAGGGTTTTTTTTTTTAAAGTCAGATTAGTGGGGGGCCCACTAACACATGTGGTTTTTGATTGAATTCCGCACCAAAATTTGCTAGAACGTCCATGTCATTGCCAAATATTAGCCCAGGTGTCTCAAAGTATCCAACTAAACGCCACATCAGCTTTTTCCGTTAGTATTTAGACAGAAAATGGGACAAGGGTGTTAATTGATAATGGAATGCAAAAGTTAGGGGTTTAGTTGACATTTATTAAAGGTCAGGTGTCTCTATAATACTCGGTCCAGAGGTCTGGGTTTTTTTTGTGTGTATTTTTTCCTTTTATTTTTGGGTTCAACTTCAACCCATTTTGAACCCATGTAAACCCATCTAAATATAGGTTAGTATGGGTTCACCCATTTGCAAACCACATTATAATATGGGTGGGTTGGGTTTTAAGTAGACGGATTTGGGTGGGTTCATGGGTTGGGTTGAAAATTGTCACCTCTAAGTAAGTGTATGCAGTGGCTGGTATCGCCTAGGGGTAGTTACCGAGACACCTCCTATAAGTTCACATTTTTCACCATACATCTCGTTTAAGAAATAAACCTACCACGAACCCCCTCTATCATCCAAAACTTTACCCCAAGACCCCTTTTGTTACCCTTTAATCTAGAACCATCAGTTTTTTTTAATGATCCAAACCGTTCAACTTGTCTAAAACATGGTTTTAAGTATAACCGTGAGAAATCAGCTCAAAATATGACCGGGAAGTGTATATCCGAACAATTGTTTGGGTCAAGCACTTTCCGGCCATATTTTGAGCCGATTTCTCGCAAGTACCCTTAAAACCATGTTTTAAACAACTTGAATGGGTTCGATCATCAAAACATGACCCAGGACTTTGAGATTCGAGACGGAAGGGGTCTTGGGGTAAAGTTTTGGAAGATACAGGGGGTTTGGTGTAGATTTATTTCTCGTAGGGGGTGTATGGTGAAAAATGTGAACTTACAGGAGGTGCCTAGGTAAATAACCCTATGGCATACGCGGCGCAGGAAACTCCTACATTTGCGAAGTATGGGAAAGGGTTATTTTTGGTTGATCACCTTCTCAGCCAGGTTGGCTATATAATAATATTGATGGCGCTTGGACTAAAACCAGAAACAGGGATCGGCTTAAGAGTGGTGGTGCATGATCATTATGGGGCTTGAGATCTAGCAGTGGGCGTCTCCCAGGTAATTTTCAAGTTACTTCACTGATCGAGTTATCTCCGAGCTGGACCTTTTCATTTGTAGGCGTGATAACAATGTGGCTATGTCCTAGAGATATAGGGAGATTGGAGGTACTGTGATGATTCAGTTGCTAATTGCCCTTATTGGTTTCTTGATTCCCTGTTTTTGATTTAAAAAAAAAAAACCATATGAAAGGGGAAAAAAACATATGAAGGATTTTATGAAAAGCAACAAAAGGGAGCCTCCATGAAGATTTGGATTTGGCCTCAGTTTGCACCAACAATATAGAATCATAGCTCCAACCACCAAGTACCATTCTAACAATTAAAGGTGAGTGTTTTATATTTCCCTTTGAGAACCACATGATAGCAATATGGAGTTTAGAGCCTGAGTACGTTGTTGGACAGACTGCTCATTCGATCAACCTAATACAAGGACGTTAATCAATATTGGGCCCCATAGTCACCTTGTTCACTCAATCTTGTTCCAAATATATGGCTCCCTAAGCTCATCCTTTAGTTGGCTTTGTTGTATTTCCACAATAAAGTTTCTGTGCATTACATGACTTATCAAAGGAACTCCAACCAATGGATCACGTGCCAAATTTGGAAAATGGCCATCTTCCACTTTTAAACCTCTCCAATGCATCTCCAAAAAGATGGCCAAACCATGGGCCATGTTTATAATTTCATCTGGCGGTCTTTCAAATTTGAGCATAGGCTACTCTTTTTCCCTCTTAATTGGAGTCAAAATAAAATTTGTATTTTCCTCTTTCGAAGGAAAATTTGAAAAATGACATTCTTTGGTGCAAGGTCGTTCATTTTAGCATTTTCGGTATTGTACTGCACCAATACGTGACATTAAGATACCTTTCGTGTTGTTTTGCATTGGAGATGCCTTTAAATGGGATGTCCCTCCATCCCTATGCCTCTGTCTAATTTGATTGCCAGGTGCTTACTCAGATGGTATTGACATCTACTTTGAGAATGTTGGGGGAAAGATGCTTGATGGGTACTTCTAAACATGAGACCCCATGATCTCATTGCTGTGTGTAGGATGATCTCACTGTTGTGCCGAAACCCGAAGTAAAGAACATAAACACAACCAACAAGAAAACAAGAGACAAGGATTTACGTGGTTCCCCCCCAAGCACAGAGTTCTAGAGCTACGTCCACGGGGAAAGAGCAAGAGGATTCACTATCAATGGTTACAAGAAAAATGACTATTCCTGGCATTAGTAAACCACCGAAAAAAGTCCCAAAACCGCCGGGACAAGTATTACTGGCGGTAAAAATGCAAAAAACCGCCCGCTGTCAAAATGGTCGTCGAGAAAAGATAAACGGCGGTAATCTACCGCCAGTATTAGTAGTCGACTTTTGCCGGCAGTTTCATTACCGCCGGTAATGATTATTTCCGGAAAAAAATTGTCCCGCCAAGTTTCGAACCTGCGACCCTTTGTATGGAGCCGCGACACCTAACCGCTCGACCACCCAAACTTTTCAATTATACTAAGGAAATAAAAATATTTATATTAAAATTTATATTTTTACTGGCGGTTTTTTGGATTACTGTGGGTAATAGTAGCATTACTGGCGATTTATAATTACCACCGGTAAAAGTGACCTTTTCCAGTGGTTTTATTACCATTGGTAATAAAAGCACGGGAAAAATTATTTTTTGTGGCGGCTTGTGATTACCGCCGGTAATAACACCCTTTAACGGCGGTTTTGTTACCGCCGGTAAAAGTAGAGGTGCACAAGGCCCGGATTGGACCGGTTCTCCAGAAATCCAGTAACCGGACCATTTTGATCGGTTCTAGAAAATCAAGAATCAAAACCTAACCAATGCACATGTAGAACTTGTCCATATCCAAACCACAAGATCGGACCGGTTTTGATTCGGTTTCGGTTCTACCCGATTAAGAAACACTTTATCACAAC
Source organism: Vaccinium macrocarpon (assembly GCA_022606695.1). Lineage (NCBI taxonomy): Eukaryota > Viridiplantae > Streptophyta > Magnoliopsida > Ericales > Ericaceae > Vaccinium > Vaccinium macrocarpon. The sequence continues at coordinate 15,680,645 of CM040180.1, forward strand.
ACATGAATTCAAAAAAATAGGAAGAAGATCAAGATTAGAGAATAACAGAATTGGGTATTTGAGTTTCCTTTGAGTAGGCAGTAGCAATCTCGTGAAATTAGGGTGGAACATAAAGAATTGAAATTGGTATTATTAGATTAAAGTAATATATATTGAAAAACTTCTTAAAAAAATAGATTTTTACGGCAAGATTCTATAGGGTTGTTTTCCTATTAAAGCATGATGCATACAACATAGCAAGAAATAAAAAAAACATGGTCAATAATCAACTTTAGCAAATCATACCTAGTACTAAGTAATGTATTAGCAGGTTATTATAGTAGCCGACAAAAAAAAAGAGTAAGTTATAGTATTATGTATTGAAAACTTCTTAAAAAATAGTTTTTTACTTTAAATAGACATAAAGAAAACTACATTACTAGGAAAAAATTATTTACTTACCAAATCAGGATACATGATTTGTAAATGTAAAATATATATATATATATATATATATATATATATATATATATATATATATATATATATATATATATATACGGTCTGGTTCGGTTTTAACCGTGTTTCTTATATTGAGAACCAATAACCGAACCATAATTACTGGTTCTTAGTTTTTTAAAACCATAACCAAACCAATGAACCATAGAACCTAACCAAATAGACCGGTTTGGATTGGTTTGGCCATTTTATCGGTTTTCTTGTGCACCCCTAGGTAAAAGCAATATTTGGCGTAGTGTGGGGAGAAATACACAGAGCCGACTATACCCGTAACTCTCACTTGAAGCATCCACACAATATCTAGGGACAAATCTTTGAGGCGCGACCTACAGAACATCAAACGTCTCACACACATGAAAGAGACACACAAACCCAAGATATCTCAAATCCCAACTCAAGACTACACAAATGGAACAACCAAAGAAACCCTAACACACTACGGGTAACCCCATGGGGGCTCCCTCAAAGGGATTCACTCAAGAAGTCTAAACCCTAATAGCCCCCAAGGCCTCTATTTATAATAAAGTACAAAAAAATAGGTCAAAACCCTCATTAAAAACCGCAGCTGCACAAATTCGCGCATCGGTAGTCCGGATGGGGAATCGGTGGTCTGGACTACCGAGGCAGAATGTCCAAAACGTCCCAAAACCCACTGGTCCGGACGGGACTTTCCTTGGTCCAGACCATAGGTCCAGAAAACGGCTTTTCGCACCAAATTTTGCACTTTTCTTCAATCGTCTTGAATTCAAGGCACATCTCCAACACTCACATTACAATCTGGAAGAACATGATGGTGTACACCTCTTGTTCTGCCTCATCCCAAAACAAGTACACTTCTAAGGATTCCTAGTTTTCATTTACAATTCCATGTACCCAAAGTATCGTGACATATATAGTCTTGGCCATCATGCGAGAAGAAAAAAAGAGAAGACATAGTTGAAGGCATATAGAATGCACCAAAAGCATTGGATTTTTTGAATTTATTGCTTTCTTCTTGCTCTTACTAGTTATTGTAACATTCTCAATGATTAATGGAATTTTTTGCTGTGCAAATATATATATATATATATATATATATATATATATATATATATATATATATATATATATATATATATATATATATATATATATAGGTGGATTTTCTAGTCCACACTCCCGGATTTAAGGAAAAAATGGGGTTTTTTTGTGTTGCAAATTTTTTTGGAAAATCCGATCCGTCCAATGTGTTCAGAAGGTGTTTTCTAGGGTCCAAGCAAGAAATCTTCAAAAAAAAATACCGGGAAGGGCTTGATCAAGCGGTTTTTAAAAAAAAACCAGATATTTATATATTTTTGCGAAATCTGCTTGGATCAAGCCCTTTCCTTGCTTTTTTTGAAAATTTTCCCGTAGGGCCCTTGAAAAGACCTTCTGAACACATTGGACGGATCGGATCGTCAAAAATTTTTTTGTATAAAAAGTCCGGAAATTAAAAGTCCGGACTAGAAGTTTACCCTATATATATATATATAGAATGCACCAAAGGCTCTTATTGGGATTTCTTAGGTCAAAATGTTGGGAAGTATGTGGTGCTGGTTGTCCGTGTATGAGTTAACATTGCCTTGCGTTTCTCAAGTGTAGACGCGTTAGTATGCTTTTGACTTAGAAGAAGTGTTTCTTGCTGGGTCGATCTTGTGTTGGATTGTTTTTGAGTTTTAATGGCTAAATAGGGAATTGAAAGTATTTTATGTTCCTTAATTACAGAGCACATACAAATTTTGTATTCTACAATATTTGATGGCAATTCATTGTTTCTAACCCTCGTGAATCCCCTGATTGGATGTAGTATTAGGAGGGGTATAAAATTATACCCCCTCCCCTTATCCCGGTCCCACGGTTTTATGCATGGTTTGGGAAACAAAGTGCACCCGGATAATTTTATACCCCCACCCTTTTAATACCCCTTTATAACCCCCAACCCTTACTAATTAATAACAACCCCCCTAATTACTAATTTATACACCCCCAATACCCCTACAAAATTACCCCCATACCCTCCCTTATACCCCTCCCTTTTACCCCCAGTTTTTTTCTTGTGTTTTAAAAAGAAACCAAATGGCATTTTAAATGTTTTACTAACTCTTTGCGATTTGCTTCGATCAAAAAATGAAGTATTTGTGTGCATAATTTTTTAATTTTTTTTGCACCAAATTAAACAACTAATTGAGATCTTTAATTTGATGCAAAAAAAATTTAAAAATTTTATACTTTAAAATTTGACATTGTTGACTTGCTTTGCAATATCCTTCGGATCAAAAAATAAAGTATTTTCACGTTAATTTTTTTACTTTTTTTTGCACCAAATTAAACTACAAATTGAGATCTTTAACTTGATACAAAAAAATTCAAATTTTTTTGTACTTTAGAATTTGACATTGTTGGGGAATAACATAAAAATTACTAATTAGTTATTATTAAACACATATAACTAGAAATGAAAAAAAAAAAAGCAAAAATTAAACTTCGAAATATTGTTGAAATGAATAATAAAAAATAATAACTGAATATTATAATTTTAGATATAACTAATAAAAGGAATTATTTATTGAAAAGTATAATTACTAATTAGTTATTATAAGTAAAAAAACTCATAGTTAGAAGAAAAAAACAAGCATAAAAATTAGGTGGTACGCAACATTATTAAAATGAATAATTAAAAATAATAATTAAATATTTTAATTTTAGATATAATTAATAAAAGTAATTATTATATCATATTTATTGAAAAGTATAATTAATTTAATTAGTTTGTATTTATTTATTTATTTTATCGTAATATTTAATATTACCCATGCACAAGGGCAAATAAGTCATTTATCCATTTTTTACATCATCCACCCAACTTTATCCCCTTTTATCACAAATTCATCAAAACCACGTACTATTTAATCCCCCCTACATAAACATCACATCAATGTGGGTCCACCCTTATTAACTAATATCTCTTACTATCTTATCTCCTCTTACTATTTAATCCCACCAAAACTTATTCCACATCCAATCGGGGCCTTAATGTGGTTTGATGGGCTAAAATGCTTTTCTTTTTTTCTTTTTCTTTCTTTATATTGTGGACGTGCCTATTCTTACTGTGCTAATATATAAATTAAGTTTTCACGTTTCACCATAGATATGCTTGCCAATTGTGCATAACAAACTTATTTCATCAAATTTCAAACAAAAATTTCCCCATGGAACGCTTGTGACATTAAACTAGTTCAAAAAGTGAATATGAAGGGTGGTACTATTCAATACAACTCTAACCACAATTGTTTATTTTTATCTTCAACTTTCAAATCACACACGCAAAACTCGATCATCTCTTTTTTTCCTTCCAAAATTTTGAATGTTAGTTTTTTAACATTAACCAAATATATTCTACATTGGTCTTATTTTAAAGACATTGTTAATATCTTTTTTATGATAGTAATTTTATCACCATGTGATCACAATATCAGAAGTTATCCTACAATGGTTATCATATTTCCGGACTAAATCTCGACGATCTGAACAGTCCAATGTGTTTAAAAGGTGTTTTTAAGCGTCTCTGCTAGAAATCAACAAAAACAAAAATACCGGGAAAGGCTTGATCCGATCATTTTTCATAAAAATGAACATACACAGTTTTATGAAAAATTGCTCGGATCAAGACCTTCCCGGTATTTTTTTTGTTGATTTCTTGTGGGGTCCCTTATAAACACCTTTTAAACACATTGGACGGTTCGGATCGTCGAAATTCAATCGAGATCTATGAGGTGTGGACGAAATCCAGATTTTAAGTGTTATGGATAGGAAGTTTAGTGTGTGTGTGTGTGTGTGTGTATATATATATATATATATATATATATATATATATATATATATATATATATATATAGAGAGAGAGAGAGAGAGAGAGAGAGAGAGAGAGAGAGAGAGTCATGTTCTAGTCCGGGAGTCCCGGATCCGGGACTCCACCTTCCCGATATTTTTTTGGCAGAAGCCGTCCAATGTGTTCAAAAGTGTTTTCCAAGGCTGTCCAGCGAGAAATCTTCAAAAAAACCGGGAAGGGGCTTGATCCAAGCGCCAAGAAAAACTTTATATTTACAGTTTTTGCGAAAAACTACTTGGATCAAGCCCTTCCCGGTATTTTTTTTTGAAGATTTCTCGCAAGGACCTTGGAAAACACTTTTTGAACACATTGGACGGCTCGGATTTCCCAAAAACAATGTTTAAAAGCATCAAAACACCGAAAAAGGCTCCAGTCCGGGAAATCCGAAATCCCGGACTGGATCACCGGTGTATATATATATATATATATATATATATATATATATATATATATATATATATATATATATATATATATATATATAGTTGAAGAACATTCTTCGTAATTTGAAGGAGTTTTCATCTATGAAGAACGAAAAATGTTTCTTCCTATTGGGCTTTCAAATCCATCTCCAAAACAAAAAAAATGAAGAGTGGATGTAGCATATTGAAGGAAGATTTTGTAATGGGAAAATTAGCCAAATGGTCCCTGTATTTTCACCCGAGTCTCGATTTAGTCCCTCTACTTTCAATTGCACTCCAACGAACCTTGTAGTTTCAATTTTGGTCCAATTGATAACGTTCGTTTGCAAAGTTGACGGAACATTCAATTTGGGGCTTTTTTAGGGGTAAAAAAGACTTTTTGTCCACCCTCCCACACAAAACCAAAACCCTAACTCTTCCTACCCCTTTTACCGTAATTTTTCATCTTAGGAGTAAAAAAAAAAAAATCGTTGTTGTTGTTGTTGTTGTTCTTCTTCTTCTTCTTCTTCTTCTTCTTCTTCTTCTCTTCTCTCTCTCTCTCTCTCTCTCTCTCTCACACACACACACACACACACACACACATAAAACCTCCACCACACGCAAGACGGCTACGAATCACCACCGCTCACCCTTCCCCCCTCTTCCCTCTCATTACCAGAATTCTCGACCACAACTTCCACCACACTCACCTCATCATCCCCACTCCCACCACCACCAACATCAACTTCCCCCCCTCCCCCGCGGGAGCCGCCTAAATCATTGTAACTGATTTTTTCGTAGCTGTAGGAAATTTCCGACACGAAGCTTCCATCGGGCACAACTTCGACGCCCATCGACAATGATGAAAATTGAAATTGAATCAATTTTAATCCCAAGTAGCAAAGTTCAACTGCGTTAGTATTTTATTTTCTGTCAGCAATCTAGGACTGAGGTGAAAGAATCGAGTGCTTACGTTGTTGTTGAAAGAATTGAACTTCGAATTCGTGAAATCGATCTCGATATAGTTATCCCGTGACGGATCCACCATTTGTTTCTCTGTCGGTTAGGCGGATTTCATGGGTTGAACAGAACAACGCTTATCCAACCTAGAATTGTATATCCCAAGATGTGAGACGTAGAGGAGAATACCTCTATTTTGATGATGATGGGTGCTTGACCGAATTCATAGACCTAAATTAATGAGTTGCCCCAAGCGTAGGGCGGAGACCGGTGCAGCACAATACCCGGTAAGACCGGAGTCGAATCCACAGAGAAGGTAGAAGATGCTCACTAAGTACTCGGGTTGCTAGTTTAACACGGCTCTTAGGTGGCCACCCTTTATGGTTTGATTGATGAAATTACCTACACTAAGTGACGTTGATCTGGTTTAAGCTAATTAAAGAGGAAGTATGGTCATAGGGTTCATAACACGGTGACCAGATTGAGACTGTTCTGCTCCGTTCGTTGTTCTAAAAACGGTTGATTCAAGAGAGAAAAAGACACCCTGAAAGATGCGAATCCTTGTGGTCGCCGTTCACCCATGTGCAGCGTAGAAGGAGTTTTGGTCCCTCGTTTCCCGCGTTACATGGGCTCCGACAATGCCCGGATACGTCTAAAATAAATGCTTTAGTAACCTTAAATTGCTTTTCCATTTATCGAGTTTGAAAATAGGAACAGTACAGGTCCGAACCTGGCCACGGTGTGTTAATCACCCCGCGACCATACTTATGGATTTACTCACTCATATTAAATTGAACGAATGACAAGATAATAAAATAATGTATGCTTTTATACTTGAATATAAATTAAATCGAAGATCCGAAAACAAAGCGCGGACAAACTCCCGCGAACAAAGATTCAACGTAAGTAAAACGAAAAGTTACCGAAATGATATGTGAATCTGCGAATAAAACTTCAAAAACTCAACGGAACAAACTCCGGAAAGCAAAAACTTCCAAAGAAAACGGCTGCAAAAACTAGGGAAAATTTATGTTAAGTTCGAACCCTACTTCGACCTAAAATCGGCCTATTTATTCCTCCTCAAAGTCAAACCACGTGGCAAGTCAAACGGCTGCCGCCTCTATGCCTTTTCGGTATCGATACGGGGATTATCCCCGTACGATACCCGTACCTTCGCTCCCATATATACCACTATCAGACGATACGGGATAATCCCCGTGACGATACCGGTGACCTCTAAATGCTTCCTCAACTTTGTTTGGTCGTCCTGGCTTGGGTCCCACTGGTTCTCAACACGCCCGACCGCCATGTAACCGTTTCACGCGCTTTTCTCAACCTGTTTCCTACAAAATAACTCAAAACAAGAAAAACCCAGAACAACACCGCATCAAGTGAAAATGAAATAAATCGCGCCTCTAACGCGCTAATTCGCCCTACTTAGGCGCTTATATCTACGACATTACGTGCCTATCAATGGGCATTTTTCAATCGAAAGAGTTGTTTTTGGTTAATTTTGAGAGAAAGATGATGGAGGAATTTAGTGAAGGGAATGAACCCATAAATGGGATTCCTTTGGATTGTTGGGATTTTATGGGAACAGGAATGTAAAAGTCCTTGAAGCCAAACAAGATTCAACCGATTTTAGGATTTTATGTGTGAGAGAGAGAGAGAGAGAGAGAGAGAGAGAGAGAGAGAAAAGAAGAAGAACAATGATATTTTTTTTCTTCTCCTGAGATGAAAAATTACGGTAAAAGGGGTAGGAAGAGTTAGGGTTTTGGTTTTGTGTGGGAGGGTGGGCAAAAAGTCTTTTTTACCCCTAAAAAAAGCCTCAAATTAAATTTTTCGTCAACTTTGCAAACGGATGCTATCAATTGGACCAAAATCAACCAAAATTGAAACTACAGGGTTTGTTGGAGTGCAATTGAAACTAGAGGGACTAAATCGAGACTCGGGTGAAACTACAGGGACCATTTGGATAATTTTTCCTTTTGTAATTGAACCCTATTTTTTTTTCAACTTTTTGTACTTTTTGGAGGGACCCACCACCCCTTTTAGAGATTTGGTTCTTTCAATTTTTTTTGGTCCAATTACAAAATCTCCCCTTAATTTGTCGTATTCACTCTACTTTTTGGAGTTTTAAAGATTGGTTAGAGATGCTTTGAAGGAGAGAAATGAAGCGTGATTGGAATGCCTTCATTCTTTAAAATAAAGAAATGAAGAAATCAAGGATTGGTTGGAGATGCTCTTTAAGGGAGACAAAATACATCTCCATTTGACTTTTCAAAATTAGGGTATTTCATTGACATCCTTGAGGTTTACCTTAATAACAGATACCCTCTTACGTGTGAAAATGATTATAAACCCACTGTGATTTCAATGTTTATTCCATCAACAACCCACCAACAACTATTCTACAAAACATGTGATAGAATTAGCCAAAAGTGTCTTATAATAAATTGATAAACTCACTCTTTTTAATGATATAAGAAATAATAAAAAAATTCAATTCTCAATTTTTATTACTCTAAAGTAATAAAATTTTCCTTTATGAAAAAAAAAACGGTTCTTTTGAGTAATAAAGTTAAATAGTACTCGTACTACTTTTTATCAAATTCACCCTTTTTGATCGAAATAGCTCAATCCAATAGTTAAGAGCAGGTTTTTTTTTTTTAACAACCAGTTCTCTAAGCCAGCTTGCGCGTACCTCAACTAATTCTAGAACTTTAGAGGTAACGACAAGACATAACCCCAATTAAGAAGGTGTTTATTAAATGTCTATTTACATTCTCATTGTTGGCTTTTCACTTTTTTGGTGTTTGGCAGCCCACGCCAATAGCAGTCCGGAGCCCTCTAATTGGACATGGCATCCACATCTAAAGAGCTTGTCGAGTTGGGACACTATAAAATACCAATCTTTTATTGATCCGACAGCCGCTTGAGCAATGGTATATACAAATACATTAGATACATAATAGCATTAGGCGACATGTATTGCATGTGACCGCGCGCTCTTTTTTTTTTTTTTTTTTTTATGTTTCAGTTTTTCTAGATTTTTGTATGTACTGGAACTGTCGAACTCAATCTTGTGCTTAAGAATATCTAAATTGCAACAAGAATTACATTGTTAAAACTTATCCAATCTCATGTTTAAGCATGTCTAAACTGCAGGAAGAATCAAAATTCTAATACTTATCCAACCTCAGACAATCTCATGCTTAAGCATATCTAAACTGCCGCAAACTTATCTCCCTGTAGGCTGTTGTGGTGAAATGATAGTGATTCAATGCATGTCTAGCGATAAAAAACATATCTTAGTGATTTAATGCATGATCTAGGCATCTTGTGCTCCAAAGTTTGGATATAATTAAACTACCAAAAAGGCCTTTGGCTACTCCCTACGATACTGTAACACTCAAGATTATCAATGGAAACAAATTTCAAGAACATCATAAGTTGAAATCTAAAAACTTAGGTAGAATCAAAATACAAACCATAGGCCTGCATGCACATTTTGCATATCATCATTTTACAGATTATACACAGGGTTTGTAAATGATTTTACTTGGTTGAGTCTGCACACAATAGCACGGTTTAGGGTGACAATACTATCAACACCCATAGCAAGGAATAAAGCCGTAGGTTGATATTATATTTTCCATCAGCCAAATAGGTGAAACTACAATCCTTCAGTTCCCCTCAGATCATATACCTTCCCTCATCTTTCATTAGCTCGGGTGCTGGACATCTGCTAAAAGCAAAACAAAAAAAAAAGTACTACAATAACTATGACGAAGCTAAGCTCGACCAAAATGAGATTGTCTGAAGTACAATTGTAGTATCCCTAAATCCTTAATAGAAAAAACAGTAAAGACAAACACCAAAAAATAAGGTTGTAGACTCAACACCAATCAAATGTACACAAAAAATAAGATTGTAGACCCAACACCAGTCAAATATACACAAAAAAAAAAAGATTTTAGACCCATAACTCACAAAAATCTTCTGGGGACATCTTATTTGGCCGGGTCTGCTTCAATTTTGTTACCTCAAACCTTCGATATGAGGATTTCCCAAATTGAGAAAAGTCCCTCTTGACGGACTGGTCGTCGGTGGTCTAGGCGAGTTCGCCGACGAAGCATATCTATTCCACATCAGCCATGAATGAGAGAAAGAGAAAGAGATAGAGAGGGAGAACAGAAACCCAGTTCTTGTTTTGAGTCTTCCATCTCGCCGTATTTAATGGAGGAGGTTTGGCAATTTGAAAAAGAAAACACTTTTGAGAGAGTACATTCTTGTGAAAAAAAGAAAGAAGGAAGGAAAGGACAAAAATTTGATTCATAAAAGGACATTCTCGCGCCACACAAAGCCTGAGGAGTCCTCACCTACTCTCTGTTTCTGGTACAACAAAATTAAACATCTACTTCAAAATCCTTCTTGAGAAAGGGTAGTAAAATACCAACCAAAACCTGGACCAAAAACCAGAAAAAGCATATCTGAGACACCCCCAACAAACTACATCAACAACCTAAAACCTCCTTCCCTAAACCACACATGATCAAGAAAAGCCAGAGGCATCAAAACCACCCATTGAAGCAGAAAACCCCCAAAACAACGAAACCTCCAACTACCATAAAAACAGGATCAGGGCCACCGAGCTCCCAAACAGCAAATTAGAACTCCATTGAAATGGAGGCTTCTCCCTCTAAAATGTCAAGAGCTTTAATTTCTGCTTTAATATCCTCTTTTGAAATTTCGACACCTTCAATTCTAAGAACTTCTTAATATTATAGCTCTCCCTTCCATGGAACTTTATACCAAAGCGAGCACCCATCTTCATGTTCTCTCGGGCTTCCTTGATTAAATTCGAATTCTTCTTGTGAATGTCGCCACTAACCTTCTCTTGGATCAAATGAGTGGGTTCATCAAAACTTCCTTTCATCGATCCCGTCCTTGACACATTTCGAATACTGTCTCGGCTAACTGTCCTGGAGAGCATCACTGTTTTCAAAGGATTTTTGCTCCATAAAGTTTTCCTCCGATTAATTTTCTTGGTCTTATGTGTCTTCTTATGGCGCATACACTCCATGTACTTAATAAGAGGTTCGTTTGAGACAAGAACCTCGTCTTCATAATCAAAGCCCTCTGAAGCTACCTTATCTATCAAATTCGAATCAACCGAATTGACATCTAATAACTTGTCATGTTTTCTCGTCTTCTCCATTGACTCAACAACATGGGTCTCAATGAAAAGAGATTGTAGGCCCATAGAATCCTCCACAAGTGATTCCAAATCTTGAGTGAACTTTGGATCCTCTTTTGTATCATTTTCAAATGATTGGGCTTCCTTAGGAACCTCTGAAAGCTGATCTTTATGAACACTCATCGACTCATCCACCGCATGAAAATTACTTGACTCCACCTTCCTGAAAGAACCCTCCTCCTCCTTTACTCTAACTATGTGTCACATTCCATCTACAACTAATTCGACATACCCTTCAATTCTTTGGGATTGGTCAGTCGCAATAAAAAATCTACTCTTATCATATGATCCTCCTTTCAGAGTGTTCTCATTCACCACGAGAAAGACACCCCAAATCCTACCAATATCTTTGAAAGTTAGCGAGGACCAAGCACTAAGGGGCATTCCAAAGCATGAAATCCAAACAAATCTCTCATCTTTGGTTTGCTCGCCGTTGCATGGTTGAAATTCATCGAACCAGTTCTTTACCCATCTTTCTTCTAAAATCTTGTCCCTAGTTTTTTCATTGGCGAACGTTATAACCACATACCTTCCGCCAATTGCTTTAATTTGGACATCATGGACTTTCTCTAACTCAAAGATTCTTTCCAGATCTTTTGCAGAAAGAAGCTTACTAGTTTTCGCAATGACACTCCTAAATAGCCACCCATTTCTAATAGAATGACATTGAATGCTTCTAGTCGCAACTTTCTTTCCAATACACTCCACCCCTCTAGTGACTTGCGCATAAGTAAACCTTTCATCATTATATCCCCTTAACTGTGGTTTAGACTGCAAAAATCAATTCTGAGACCTTGTCATGCTATTAACAGAGCAATCCTTCCTTGGTTCCTTCTTCTTGTCATAGTTAGCAATCTTGACCACAAGTCTCCTATTATCAATCCACAAGCCATTTGCTTTAACAATAGCTTTCTTAGCTTCCTCCTCAAATTCATATCGTATAAACCCAAAATTGCAACCAGAAATTCTGCTTCTCTTCATGGGAATGACAGAATCCTTAACAAAACCAAAATTGGAGAAAAAATTCCAAAACCAAAGGATACCCACATCCTCAGGCAAATAGTCCACAAACAAAGTATGCATCGGAAGATTCAACGAAAAAAACAATAGCATGAAAAAGCCAAACACAGAAGATGAACAATAAAATGAACCTAGCTGCCAAAAGATCAAAAAATCTACCTTGAAAATCTACCCACCGAATGAGAAACAAATCCTCTGATAGGTGATCCCAAATGAAGCACAATTAGCTGCCAAAAAGAGACTCGAAACGATGGCTAATCAAACAAGCTAATACAACAACAGAACCGGCAAAAAAATGAAACCAACGGTGGTGAATCGAACAACCGATCAGTTGAAATGATACCCAAAGATAGCGATGGTTCATCGAACCAATGACTATCAGAAAATGGACCAAAAAATGCAGATCTGCAAAGCGGCAAATGTTGAACATGGCATCAGAAAAACTGAAAGGGATAAAAGAGAAAATGAGAATAGGGATTTGACTATGAAAGGGGTAGAAGCTATGGGGGAAATGGGGAAAGAAAGGTGGAGTAGGAATGAGAGGAGATCAAAGAGAGACGGGTGGGAAGGATCGATTGGTCGGAGAGAAATATGGGATCGCCATTTCGCCAGACCTTTCGTCTCCTCAACAAATAGATGCTTCTTTTTTTCCCCTGGGTTGTTTGATGGGATTCATGAATGTTACTCCACTTCTTCCTCCCTGAAAATAAGGGAAAAGACAACATTCACCTTTTTCAGTCTTTACAATCCATGTATCCAAGCTGGCAATGAAATTACAAAAATACCCTAAGGTGGCAAGCGACCACACTTGTCTCCCTTTATATACAAGTGTGTTGATTCACAACCAACCACAGTTATACACTAATGTATAAATACACTTTAAGCCCACCTCAGTTAACACTCAGCCCTAGGATACCTCACTCACACTCTTGTTGTCTCTCACCTGCACAAACTTCGTTTGAGCTCCCATCCCCTATTTATGGGAGCTAAGGAACTTTATAGAATGGGAAAATTCAAGAACAAGACTTCTAGAATGAATTCTAGAAGTTTCGAGGGAAACTTGGAAGACTATACCATAATCCTTAAGATTCTAGAAGGTTAGAACTTGTCCTAAAACATTCCAGTGGAGACATGGAGTCCAAATAGTTCTAGTAGAATTTGGAGTATTTCGGAAGAGTCCCAAAAACTCTAGTGCAATTTGAAACATTCTAGAAACATCTGGAAACTTCTACAGAGTCAGTGATGACTATCCGAAAACTTCAACGAAGTCGGTGATGACTGTCAACTAAGTTATCCATTTGGACTCTCAAAAATCACATTTGTATTTGCCAACTTTGACATCGCCGAATTAACCTTAGCCATGGTTTCCATTGGATTCACCTTTGTATTATAGAAAATAAAGTCGTTCCGTGATTTCCAAATAAACCAGGCAATCATCACTACTCTACTCATGAAGGCATCTTTCAAAGTTTGATTCTCATAAATATTAGATAACCATTTCAAAACTGCAACTAGACTCCCCATAGCTCCATACACAGGCAAATTACGCACCAACCATATAGCTTTCGCCCCATGAGCAAAAAACAGAGTAAGTGCTCAATTGATTCAACTTTGTAGGACCACACTTGCGCTTGGATAAGCTCTCTCTCTCTCTCTCTCTCTGTGCCAATGCATTTTGCACACACAGACACACTCCACCAAAAGCATCTGATCTTGCTTGGAACATCCAGATTACAAATGAATATCCAAAATCCATCCTTGCTTTGAAAGAGGTCTCCAGCTTGCCTGATTCTGTTCCAAAAGAGATTGGAAGGCAACATGGTAACCAGATTTAACAGGGTAAATTCCAAACCAAGGTATCCCTTCTGTAAGGACCAAGTTCCAGAGTTCTTTGTTTTGACAATTCCATTTGACAAAACACACATTTAAATCGAGTTGTAATTTTATTTTTTAGAGTGTTTGTTTAGGTGTGGAAAGGAATCATCTCTTTATGTAATGATTGAGAGTGCGATAGTATATTTTTTAGTGGTGAGTTGGGTAGGTTATTTTACTAGTTCAGAAGTTGCTCAAAACTTGCTCGAGCAACATATCCAGCAACTCTTCTGCCAAGAATAACTTTAGGACTTGCTCGAGCAACCTGTCGAGCAAGTTGGGCGCGGACAGCTTCTATAAATATCGATGTCCTAGGGTTTTTTTTCATCATCTTTCATAACATAGCAACCACACTTTGAGGCAAATAAAGAGAGAAAGGTTTCTTGATTTTTTGAGTGATTACCTTGGAGTTTCTAAGCAATCGAGCGATCGTACAACTACATGCTTATCTCCAAGAAGTTCTCTACAATCTAGAAGTGATTTCCAAGGGAATACTTTTGGTGGGATTCCAAAAGTATCCAAGGAAGGCTTGTGAGATTCAAGGCGTTGGCGATCAAGATCACTAGGTGCGGTGTACGTGTGACTCGGCAGGTGATACTTAGAACTTTGTGAGGATTTACATCCTTTGGATAGGTATTTCTGTAACTGCACAATGATTATAGTGATTTTGATTCCTTCCTGTGGTTTTTTACCCATTTAGGGTTTTCCACGTATATCTCTGTGTTGTGGGATTTGACTGTTTGCGTAATTTTCTGCTGGTTGATTTAATTAGTGATTCGCATTCATACTGTTAGGGTTTTAATAGATTTTAAGGGAACCCTGATTTTTCACCTTCTTCCAACCACATGCAATGGTATGGATCCTGAGAAACTATCGAGGACAATTTCTGCCAATCCCACTAACCGCTCCGAGTCTCAGGTGATAAAGTACATTTGCCACGAAGTTAATGTTGCAGTTGCTAGGCATTACGGAGAAGAGCTTGAAGATAGGGAGAGTTGTAAGCTTTGTGCTTGACCGACCAGGTGACTAAAAATAAGACGCGTCCCAAGCGTAGGACTCTTGACCGGTGTAGCACAATAAATCCGGAAGTACCGGAGTCGAACCACAGAGACGGCTAACGGTGTTTGACTCAAAAGTGTAGAGTTTTAGTTTCAACGGCTCTTAGGTAGCCATCCCTTAGATTTTATGAGATTAATTAACTAATTACTAAGCTAATTTAACTGATAAACTGCCAATTAATGAAAGGAGTGCAGCTGTGGGAACCCAGCGCTCACATCTAGCCTAACCAATATTTACTCGGGCCACAATTAATCATTTTGCTGATTTTAAAACACGAGAAAAGAGTTTCTAACAAATGCGTGCCATCTGTCACCAGATTCCGTGCGCATTCGAATTCCTGTAATGCCCGGGTTAGTTTGTTAGATAAGTTTCAAGTTCTCAAAATTGCTCGAAAATTGACTTAATTCGGCCCCGAGGTGAAATATTTCTTAGCCTAGATGTTGGCGCCTTAATAGCATGATCGCACTCAAACAACTACTCACTCATGCTTATAAAAATAATTGGAATCAAAATAACCCTAGATCTATGCATGCTTGAAGTATAGGATAGGAAAAACAATAGATAATGATATCGTAAATTGCAAGGGAAAACTCGAACTTGATTAATGATTCGCAATACTCCAATCCATCACCGAGATTCTTGAAGTAAAACTGAACACAGAACGCTGAATGTAGAACTGAAATTCGTAGCCAAAAACTTCAAAATACAAACCCTAGGTAAAAGTGTGGAACCCTAATCTAAGTTAAAACATAAGTATTTATACTAAACTCTAATTTCTAATTAAAATCCAAGACAGAATAGGATTATACTTTGCGGACGACCAAAACGCTGCCGTTCACTGGCCAAAATAAGCTATTTGTAGCGCTACACCAAAAGTGGTGTAGAGCTACCGCTTGCTTATCTCCCCCTTTGACCGGTTGACCATTGAAACTTAACAATCCGGGAGCGCTACACCACTTTGGTGTAGCGCTCCTAATCCTTCTGTTCACTTTTTGGACCTTTTTGTGCCAATCTTGAGCGCTCCAAATAATTAGAGTAGCGCTCCTCTTCTCAATCCACGTACACGAGCCATCCAGACACTTTCCATTAGCATTAAATCACCCCAATTCCCTGCAAATTAAGCATAAACACTCAATGCAACCACGTGCACATATTAAATAGAAAATGAGGATTAAATCCATGATAATTAAGCCAATTCTACCCTACTCAGGCGCTCAAATGCAACCATTTCACGCGCCAATCACTTTGGGTCACCACAAAAAAGCAATATTCTATCCGTCTTGGATCAGCCATCTGATGCCCTTCAAAAGCAGACGTCTTCCATGTAGAAGACGTAACCAGGCCAATGAGGCGTGACTCCCTCTCTCAAGCTTGGAGGAATTTCAAAATGGGTAAATGAATTCCTATCAAGAATCTTGCTCTATAGGCTTGAGGATTCATCAAAAGCCTCCACCCTTGGGCATGTCAGCATAGCTTCATTAAAGGCTCTGAAATTTCTCCATTCCTCCTTTTGACTTGGACATTGCTAGACTATCCCAAGAAGCCCAACAAAAACCTTTGTCCTCCGGATCCTCGTTCCACCAGAAATTGTGAGTGACTGAGAGACTCTTTGGCAAAAGAAAACAAGCCATGGCATACGTGGGAATGGTTCCACCAGGAACGTATAAGCTTCTGCTTTAGACCTTCCCCAAAAAAAAGGTTAACCCTGGTACTTGGAGTCGCCATTCAAAGGGGTTATATCTCCAGAAAATCACAAAGCAATTTTTTATCCCTATCGCACAAAGTTGATGAGAAAAATACTCCACATTTTTCATAATTTATTACCTGGCCCGGTGCAGTTCCATAGCAGCTCAGATTTGCTTTCATAAAAAGGAGCCTTATTGGCTAAAAATATATGGGAAAGAACAAGGCAGAGGCGCCCATTTTCCAGCTCCTATTGAATAAGCTTGGACAGCTCATCTTGTGGAACATTTCAATGTGAATATGAGTAGGTGAGATTGCCCCAACCTGAAGACCTGATAAATACGCCGCAACGTCATTTTAGATGGGTAGCGTACCATCTCCAAAGTTTACCATCTCTCCCTTATTCACTCGTTCTTCTTCAATAATCATTTCTTTGAATAGAAGCAGAGCCTAATTCCACCCCCTATCCAGAATAAAAATACCATTACCCCTCTCGCACTCTGCAATGAAAAAGAAAACAACAAAAATGTTCTCTGCCCGATCTGTGGTTCAACGGCAATTAAGGCCCTTGTACCCATATGTTTGCAACAACAATTTACCACACCAAGTTCGAACATTTGCACGAAAGGAGCTTGATTAAGTGTGGCTCACAAAAGTTATTCTGATTTACCTTAGTTCTCTGAGTTGGATTCCTGGAAAGATTTGAAAGACATTAGGAAATGGAGTGGTAGCCTAGTGGTAGTACCATCTACTCCCATGCATTTGACTCAGATTCAAACCTCCCTAACTACAATTAACAATGCTGACTTTGGCTGACTAAACAAAAACAAAAAACGAAATACTCCAAAGACTTTACATTTTGATATTCTATTTCATCTGGGCAATTGTTTGGGGTGTATTTTGGGGAATTCGGCCCTTAAAGATGGTGTATTTGGAGCAAATATCTCTAATGACCTTTCTTCCCCATGGGTTGTCACTTGTGGATCAGCTTTCCTATTCTTTTCGCCATATCAATTGATTGAATCAAATCACTTCTTGCACGGGAAAAGCATTTACACACCCACACCCATTTTTGTTGCTAAGTTAAAAAGATCAAGATGAGCACTACACAAACACCAGAGACATCATTGCACAAAAGTAAAGAAAATGTTTCTTTCATATGCCAATACCAATGACTAAGATTAGCCATCAAGAACTTGCTAACAGGCTAACAGCTAGATACCAATTGAGATTGTATGCAAAATGTTACCAAAAATTAAAGACCAAAACATATTTTCCCAACATACTTGAATATATCAACAGCAGCAACTGATATATATTTCTTCCCCAAAGACCAAGCACATTATGAAAACACCTTCAGCTAAAGCATATAGATTTATACCCAGACTTCACACATACCAAAATTGTAAAGACTGACTGAGATTGCACCAAAAAATTATCAATAACAGCCTCTGAGAAAAAGACAGGCAGCAGCTGCAGCTATTTTGCATTGGGAATTTGGGACTGTGTAATACACGCTCCTGAAGGTTCTCCTCGAAAACATGCCCCATATCTTCTGCATTGAGATTCTCCACTGGGTAGTCGAGCACCCTGTTAGACTTTAAGTGCTGTAGGTATTTGTATTTCCTATAAAGAAATAACTTCTAGTAGTTAAAACTTTCCTACGAAAGTTATGTACATTATTCATGAGAAATATCATGTATTACCTCCAATGTATGCATTTTTCTCTTCTTCCCAGCCAACGCCTTCTCAAGCCACTTTCAATTCGCAGCATTTCACAATCAGAGACACTCTCTATCTTTAACCCCTTTGCTTTAATGGAATTTTCCTTATTGACACAGCCTCCTTTGTCATTGCCCTCATTCTTCTCAAGTGTTTGACAAGTAACAACTACTATGTAAATCTAGCATGTTTTCAACAGCTAAGCAAATTCTTCCCATGCTCAAAAGACACCTCATGGGTATCTTCCAGTTCGGAGGCCCAAGATGATACTTCATAAAAGAGGGGGCACAGCTTAAATCAGCAATATGATTTCCAGAATCAGCTTCAATCTCGTGTCCTTAAAAATCTGATCAAGCTTCATTGAACTATAGATGGGAGACAAGAGAGAACCAGCAATTTGATTTCTAGTCAATCCTAAAAGGCTCATTAAGTTTCCCCAGGGATATGGAAACTAGGACATTTCACGAAGACATTGAAGAATATAAATTGTCAAAAAAAAAAAAAAAAGCAACCTGAGCCACCAGTAGTTTTTCATACCTTAACTTTGAGACACACAGGAAACTACAAGGAACTTTCATCCTCCTCAGAAGGTCTTACCATGCAGATAACAAAGCTTAATAGAGAAAGCATGTAGCGTGTAGACATACACAAGTCCAGATTCATTGGAGATAAAATCACCTCTCCACTTCATTTGATAAAATCACCCACTTGATTTTAGCAAATGTCCATTTTATCAAATGAAAAACTAAGCCTTATCTTCCTCGCCTTCTGTTTGTTTTGACTAGGGTTGTCCAGCGGATCATTCGATCCGCCAATCTGACGAATCCAAACCATCCGTTGATCCATCCATGAATGTTCGGTTCGGTTCTGGATCGAGAATTTCTTATCTGACGGTTCTGGATCCGGATCGGATCCGCTTAATAATCCTTCTTTAATCTATCAAATCCGCCCAATCCGTAACCGATCCGTGAATGTTCGGTTCGCTTCCGGATCTTAAAAACCATAATCCGCTCTGAGCGGATCGGATCCGTATCTGATCCGTTCGGATCCGATCTGTGGACACCCTAGTTTTGACAACAACAACCTCCCTCAACTTTTTTTTTTATTTAAATTACACTCTCCTTCTATCTGTTTCGGGAGAAAATTGTGGGTGCAAATAGGGTAAAACACGTGGTGTCTAAGCATCAATCTCATCCATTCAAAAGTATTTTAGATGGTCCAAATTCTCTCTCTCTCTCTCTCTCTCTCAAATAAGAACTGTTCATGACACTTCTAGATGATTGAGATGCGCATTGCGTACTACCCTGTGGTACCTACCCAGCACCTAAGTTTTTTCCCTATATTAGCACCTAAGTTTTTTTCCCTATTGTAGTTGTTGGCCGAATATTCCTACTCAAGGTGATCGTTTTTTTCTTTTTTTCGTCATTCGTCATTCCTAATCTATTACATGGGGAGGGGGGAATGAGACTCTATTCCGGGATGCAGTGTGGGACATCTAAGAGCTTTATCGTATGAGCTAGTCACTACTTGCCTCAAGGTGATCGTTACTTAGGTCAATTTTCACAACAGTATTATTGATATTTTTCTATATTTTTGGACAACCAATTGTCAAATCAATTTATGTATGTGAGGAGCATGGCTTATAAGAAAATACAAAAAATATCGAGAATATTGAAAATACCTTAGTGGAAACTCAAATTTTGGTTTCCCGTAGTGACCCAAGTCACTACACCACCATAGTAACCTCAATTGTGAGTCCTCTATATTTTGTATTTGGGATCAAAATTGTACAATTTGTCAGGAATGTTGAGTAGAGCATTCGTGTAAAAAATTAAATTAATTAAATATTGACAGCCATATGGTTAGATACCATTTACATGGACGGTTGATATCATTTCGAGAGTACACTGTAAGATAAATTTTAACCAATTTCTGATAATTGTAATTTTTATACCCATAATGTGCTCAACATTACTAAAAAAAATGAACAGTTCTGGTCCCAAATAAATATTTCAGAGGGCTTACAATTAAAATCACTATGAGAATTTAAGCGACTTGGGTCACCACAAAAACCCCAAGACCTGGAAACTTAGCCTAAGTAAGAAAAAATTACTGAGGTCACCGGCTAAATCTATATAGTAACCCATTTTGCGCTCATATATTATGGTAGACATAAATGTCCTTTCAAACTCACAATTTAAATGTCGCTAATCACAACTATTTGAATAAACCAATTTAGAGGACGTTCCACAAAAATGACTTATTATTACCAAAAACTAAATTATTGCGCTTTACGAGGCACGTTATTCTCTCACAATACATCAATTCAAACTTATCCAATAGGGTGTGTTTCCCACTTCCTAAACTCATTTGCTTTTCATCATTTGCTAAAATCAAATGTTAGATTATTTGCTAAAATCAACCGTCGATTTTAGAAAAAGAGAAAATAATTTTGATTTTAGCAAAGGGAATGGTACATGAACTATTGGGTGAAGATTTTATCAAAATTGGCTTTTATCAAAAGGAAATTTTAGTAAGTGGTGATTTTATGGGATTTTCCATTTTATCAAATGGGAAACCCAATTGGAATAATAAGTTAGGAACAACCCCTTAATATACATAGGTATTCTATTTGAACCCAAAAAACACTTTCTAGCCTCAATTTTTTCAAACCCATCTGGAGGGATTTGTGGTCTCTGTAGGGACCTCAATTGTGGGTCCTTTATAATCTGTATTTGTGATAGGAATTGTTCAATTTTTCGGAAATGTTGAGGAGATCATAAATGTAAAAACTCAAATTAATTGGATATTGGTAACCATGCATTTAATCAGATACCATTTGTTTTACGAAAATGGATTGATTTATCATTTAGAGCATAAATTGTAAGATAAATTTGTCTCTATTGTTGTCTACCAATCTCCGACCATCATAATTTTTTGTACTCATAATGTGCTCAAGATTCCTGAAAAAATAATAGTTCCAATCTAAATTTAAGGAATATCTACTCTCTCTCACTGAAAAATATTGAATTCTGTTGAGACATTTTTTGTGTGGTTATTCACATTTTAGCACAATGTGTTCAACTAGTTCCTAGGCTTTCACAGAATTCCCCGCGGGGTGAAATATTTTTGATACACATGAAGAATTTGACGAGCTTTATGCTGTGAAAGTCTCCAATTATCGGCACGGCGGTGTCATGCCTTCACAACACATTGCGCAGCACCCACCCTGGTTTTACTTTCACCCTATTTCATCTCTAAACTATCTAGATAGTAGCAATTAAGTGCAAACCATGACATTTGCTGTCAAAATATACGGGTTTCATCACATGTAAACAAAGTTGATCGATTACCTATTTGCCCCCTTTTCTTGAGATGTCTGTAATCTTTACTGTTTTTAAAAAAGCTGATCAAAATATTGAGAGAGTTGAAGATTGTTTGCTTTTTTGGCCGAGTAAAGCCTAGGGCCATAAATGAGTCGAACCAATTCAGAATTTTCAAGTTTATATGGTAAGTTAATAGTGAGCACTAGCTCGATCTCAATGACTATTTAATGACTAATGTTTACAAGGATGGAGCCAGGGGACAAGGGGTGGCGGCCGCCAACACAAAGTTTTCAAAAAATGCAATTATGTAGAAAATAGAATTGTATCCCCGAGTTAAATAGATTCAACACCACTAGAAAATAAGTTTTTGAACCGAAATTACTCTTTTTTGGTACTTTACGTGCATATATGTTATTACAATTTTTCGTAGAGTGAATGAATATTTATAATGCAATGTGTCTTTTTATTTTTCAATTGCGCGACCTAATGCATTAATTGCTTGTATGTTTGCTTGCATTTGTTTTTGCTTAGGGATTTTGGGAAGCTCAAATTGAGGCTGTCTCAATCTTTGACGTCACTCTTATTAAACAATGATATCCAAGTTCTGTTAAAGAAAGGAAACTGTAGACACTCCAATCTAGACCCTCCAACTATTCTTACGTTGTGGTCAGTAGGTTCCCCAATGATGACATGATCAAAACGTGCCTTGTTTCGACAATGCTTTTTGTACTCAAAACCCAAAAGAAAACCTTTTCAAAATGAACTTTAGCCTACATCATCCTCTAGTACATTCAAAATCCTCTTTTTTGATATGTAATATGCCTCAATACATTTTAAAATGAGGGAGATGTGCAAGTTTAAGTAAAATGACTTGTTTTCCCAACCTTCTGAGGATAAAATGGTCATAAATTTTTTTGCACGAATTATTTTGGATCCAAACCATTGGGCTAGAATTAGACTCAACAAGCTTTCCAACACTTCAAACCACGTGCAAAACGGAATTCGGTGGCACCCGAGGCAGTCCCGCAAAGTTTGGTCTACTGTGTAGTTGAACTGGTGTGCACGAGTCCCAACTGATGCGCACGAGTTGACTGTAGGAATCTGGCAGGAGAATTTCATGATGTATATTCGATTCCTTGGGTTGCCCAGATGCTTTCTTTCCCCCAAAACCTGGTCCTGTGTCACAAGGGGTCTTTTGACCTCTTTTGGCCCTTTGAACCTTCCTTTTTGCACCCCCTAGTCTATAAATACCCCCTTCCTCTAAAAACGCGGTTACACTCTCTACTTCACTCTCTCACTCTGAAATCCAGCCCTTCAACCATCTCTTAAGGCTACTAAAAAATCCCAACTTCATTTTCACATTTTACTTCCATATTTCTCCTTCTTCACCAATCTCCATAATCATTTAGAAATCCTTCTGAAGAACCATCCATACTCTTTTTAGTCCCAAATAACCAGAAATAGCAACCACCTTCAAAAGCTCTACCAACCAAGGTCCAAAAGAGCATTGTTCAAATCATTTCGCAAAGGTAAAATCGGTCTTTAGGCCAACATTTTGGCCCTTTGAGGGGATCCTTTAAACATATTCCAGTTCCTCACACTGGTAGTGTGTTTAAAACGGGGTTTACATATTATCAAAATAAATCTTTCAAAAATCAAGTTTCTTGGATGACTTGTGCACACAAGTCTCAACTCGTGCACACAAGTCCTCTGGAACCCATTTTCCTGAAAACTGGTTCTTTCATTTTCTGTAAAACTGTGTTCTTATTGCAAGTCATATTAGCATTCTCCTTTTTCATTTCTTAAAAAAACAATTGTCTACCGCGGTCAGATTAATCAGAAAATCAATTTTTAGAAGCTAAAAAGGAATAAACAGATTCTCCAAATATATTTCAAATCATTAAGTAAGAAAACTCGAGTTGTGCCAAAATAGCACAACTTGTGCACACGAGTTGTATGTAGTAAAGGCCCAGTGGCAACGTCCCCAACAGTTTGTCTTTTCATTTTTTGAGTACATATTTTCACCACCACAAAAGTAAAATCTAGGCTCCGTCCATGGATGCTTGAGTTGATCAGCTAGCCTAAATACCCCCTAAATTCTCGATCTCTTCTCTCTCTCTCTCTCTCTCTTCCAATCCTCCTTCAGTACTCATTCTGTGAATCAAAGCAAATCCTAATTCCACCCACAATCCAAAATAAAACCGCCACTCTCCCCTTTCTTGCATTCTCTAATGAATACAAAAAACAAAAAAAAAAATCGTTCTCCTTTCCTCTCCTCTCCAATTCATTTAGGTTTTGTTATAAACAACACGAATTTCCTGTGGTGTCAACTCGTTTGAAAGAAACCTTCGCCCAATCCATGGTTCAACGGCTATTAAGGTCCTTGTACCCATTTGTTTGCAACGACAAATTACCATGCCAAGTTCGAACATTTGCAGGAAAGAGAGCTTGATCAAGTGTGGACACGGTCTCCATAGCAACCAAATGGATAGAGCAAGCACATAGGTTATTTTGACCTTCCTTTGTTCTATTGAGTTATGCAGGACTCAAGTCTTAATTTTGATTTTCTATTTCATCTGCACAGTTGTTGTGGGTTGTATTTTGATGAACTTGGCACTTACTGACGATGTATTTGAAACAAATCTATGTAATGAACTTGCTTCATGGGTTGTTGAATTGCAGATCAACTTTCCTTGTTCTTTTTGCCTTAGAGATTGAATTGAATCTGATCACTTTTTGCATGGGCAGAGCATTTCACTCTCACAGTCCCACACCCATTTTTGTTCCCAAGTGTAAAAGGACCACGATGAGCAATACCATCAGAGACATCATTTTTTTTTTTGCTAAGCAAAGAATTTATTAATCTTTGAAAACGAATTACAAAGATTAAAACACACTCCTGAAAGCACCCCCAAAAACTACAACAAGATAAAGATACAACCTAAGAGCTACCATTAGCAACAGGGTCTTTGGTCCTAGGATTAGTCTTGATTGTTTGTTTGTCTTTTGTGATTTTCCTGTTTTGCATCTCTTAGGCTGTGGGAGTTTGGTTTTGTGCCTTGATGTTGTTGGTTTTTGTTGTCTAGGGTCTGCCTCTAAGCTCCCGTATGCTCAGGTTTCATAAAATCTACTGCTGATTCAAAAAAGAAAAGTAATGACTATGTTTCTTTCATATACCAATAGCAATGACTAAGATTAGCCCTCAAGAACTTGCTAAAAGCTAGATAGATACCAACTGAGATTGTAAAAAAAAATGTTGGCAGGACTATAAAGACAAACATATTTTCTGCACATACCTGAATTTATCAACACCAGCAACTGATATATCTCTTCCCCAGAGACCAAAGACATCATAAATACACCTGCAGTATATATTCTACCCAGACTTCATACGTACCAAAATTATGTAGACCAACTGAGATTGCACGAAAAATTACCAATAACCGCCTTTGAGCAAAAAGACCAGCAACAGCTGCTGCGCAATACTTGCTCCTGAAGGTTCTACTTGAAATAATGCCCCAAAGCTTTAGCATTGAGTCTCTCCACTGGTTAGCGAGCACTCTGTGACGCTAAGTACTGTAGTCTAGTATATCTGTAGGTATTTGTGTTTCCTGTAAAGAATAATTACTAGTTGTTGAAACTTCCCAACCACAGTTAAGAATAGGAGTACCAATGAGAACAGATGTATGTATTACTTCAAATGTATGCAATTTTTCTCCTCTTCACAGCCAATGCCTTCTCCAAGCTAGATTTAATTTGCAGCCTTTCACAATCACACACTCTTTTTTCTTTAACCCCCTTTGCTTTTTTTGGATTTTTCCTTATCCACACAGCCTCCTTTGTTGTAGCCCTCATTCTTCACAAGTGTTTGACACCTAAATAATTCTAGCATGCTTTCAATAGTGCCAAGTAAATTCTTCCCTTGCTAGAAAGACACCTCATAGGTTTCTTTTAATTCAGAGGCCCTCAATGATACTTTATCAAAAGAGGGAGCACACTGGTTATATCGGATACTCTTTTCAACTTAAAATCAGCTTCAATCTCGGGTCCTTAAAATCTGATAAAAATCTGCATTGAACAACGGATGGGAGACAACAGAGAACCAGCAATATGATTTCTAGTCAATTCTCAATAGTAAAAGCATCATGGAGATTCCAGGGGATATGGAAACTAGGAGATTTCATAAAGACATCAAAGAATAGGAATTATCAAGCAAAAAACAACCAACTAAGCCACCAGTACTTCCTAACCTAACTTTGAGACACGCGAAATTACAAGGAACTTGCATCCTCCTCAGAAGGTCCTGCCACACAGATAATACAGCTGAAATAGAGAAAGCACGTAGTCTCTACACTGATAGCCAAAGTTCAACATCAATAGTTTGTAATAAGATTATAAGCAAAATCATAAAGAACACAATGCAAGATCTTGGTTGGAGTACAGGGCACAAAACACTATTCTGGAGCTTTTCCTAGCTTGTTCATTTCTTTATTCTTTTTTCCATCACGCGATGATTATGTCAAATAGAAAATAATCAATTATGCGTACTATTTTGAGGCACTTCATTCACCTTAAAATAGATGGCCAAAAACTTATGGCCACACAGAAAATAGAACACTATCATATATGTATCTGCATAAGCAGATCAGAAGTTCTGAATACAAAATATTCTCTTGTAGAGAGCAATTCAAAATATCAAACAACTTAAAGGAAGAACATCATAAGTTATGTCTCACCAAAAAAGTATTGAGTATCGACATACATTTATTCACATCAGGAAGGGATCACTTTACGCTCTTTATCATTCCTTTGATGCACAATTTGAAGTTTCAAACCCTGCACTTCGCTGTCTATTCCTTAACCAGGCTCATTTCATTTTCGATCCATCAACCTCTTATCCAGCATGTGAACCACATTAATGATTCAAGTTTACAACTTTTAACATTTATTTATTCAATTTAGCACATCTTCTTCCTTAGTCCTTAAGAATACTTTCACCAGTTCCACGGCGCTCCGCACAGTTTCTAAGACGTTACCCATCAAATGGAGTTCATGTTCGAGCATCATTTTTCAGAATTTCCTTGTACTTGGTCCAGCACACTGTAAGATATCTTTTATCCTTTTAATCTGGTTCAGCAAAGCTAAGAATTACAGCTCCACTCCGGCTTGTTCAGACAAAACAAGACATCCATGGCGCAAGAAAAGCTTCCTCTGGCTTTCAGAAGGCAAATGTGAATATGGCAGGATAATTTTCCTCAACGATGGCCTTGAAAACACCATCCAATCTACCATCTCCCTGCTCACATTAAAACACCCAATCAAATTTATATTTCTCAATCTTTTGCAATTTGTCAGTATTTCTTTCAACGCAACTGTTCTCACTCCCGAACAACCTTTCAAGTTCAAATGCAGGAGCCCGCCACATCTATTCCCACTAACCACTAACTCATTAATCCCTGATCCAGCTGCTCCAAGATCCTCCAATTCGGAGAGTTGAAAACTATTTCCAATGCTCCTAATCGCCACACAGCCAGCTATCCTCAACTTCCTGATCTTGGAGCCCCTCTTCCAGAATTCACCAATGCCTTTCTCTGTAATGCGCTCACAAGAAGACACATCAAGCACCTCTATACTGGGGCATACCGAAGCAAGTTTTGCAAGACATTCATCGGCCAGATTCGGATTATTTGCCAAGTTTAGAGACCTCATTCTTGGATTTTGGACAATATCAGTAGCCATATCTCCTCCACCTCCTCCAAGATTCGTTCGCTCCATACTTATATCCTCTAGTAAAGGACAATTCTTTGCAAGCGTGAAAAAGGTCAACTCAGTTAGATTATAGCAAACCATGAGTCTTATGATGACTAAAGTAGAGAGACATTGAGATAAATCACTCATTTTCTCATCAGAGAGAAAAGGTATTGCAGCTAAAGAGAGAGATTTCAGGGCCCGGTATTTGTTGAAAAACGAGGAAATTCCAGAGAAGGTGAAGCATACGGGCGTGCAAAATAAAAGAGCAAACGTCTTTAAAGGAATACCAGCATTTGCAAGCAAATGGAGATATTCATCGGGAACCACCGAACAGTAGATTTCAAGAGTTGATATGTTTCTTGCACAACGAATTGAATAATTATCCAATCGACCAAAATCAATTTCCCGAAGTGACAATGAACTCAAATTGGTACTATTGTGCATTACAAATTTGATTCCATCAAGAGTAACCAACGAACAGTTGCGAACGGCAACCTCTGTCAAGTGGACACAATTCGTGGAAAGAGCTAAAAGTGACTTATCGGTGAGAAATTCATTACCAGAAACGTTGATCTTTCTCAAACACTTTAACTTGGACGACAACACCTCAATACCCATATCCGTCACGCCCACATCACCCTGGCTCAGACCCTGGATTTCGGGATCCGAACCGAAACTATTTAGAGGATACGAGATATCTAGATCCTCCAAACACGGCATCGAATCGGCTATAACAAACAATTCAATGTCACGTAACGTGCGAAGCCACGGACACATTAAAGCCCTCAAATTCTTCATACGGGATCCGAGTATCCTCAAACTCCCCAAAGGAAGGCCATCAGTTCCCGAGAAAACGAGGGTTTTGAGGTTTAAATTGGAGGATGCAATGTCGGCGACCACGCTGTCGAGATCTCCGTTGCGAAAGCTGCTGAGGTCGATGGAATTGATGTTCGGAAAGCGATTCAAGAGTATGGAGATGTGAAAGACCGTTGCATCGATGAGAGTGAAGTGGGTTCGAAGGGTGTTGGTGATGGAGAGGAATCGCTTGCAGCAGAGTGATGGGGATTCGAGATAAGAGTGGTGGAGTTTATGTAAGCGATTGAAAATAAGTTCCCAACACTCGTCTGGAAGATCTTTGCAACTCTCGGCCATGCTTGTAGCTGTCTGGAAGGAGCATCAGCTCAATGATAGGACTGTGGTTTAAAACGGGAGGAGAGATAGAGAGAGGGGGGTTTTGGGGGGAGAGAGAGATCAGACCGAGACTACATTAGCGCCTTGTTTGGAAAGGTTCTCAAGAACCGGTTTCCAACATCATTATTCAATTATTATCTTTATTTTTAAATATTATTCTTATTTTTCTCTCTATCTCTCTCTAATAATTAATACCTATTTTTTAATTATTACCCCTATTTCTCCATCTAATCATTACAAAAACCAAAACCAAACCAAACACAACCTCAGACCACCTCCAAGGCTTGCCCTTTTTTTGAACCAAATTTGAATTCTAAGTAAATTCTTCCAAAATTTGAGTAAATCTCACTCCACTCTTTGAACCAAAACCATACCAAATCAAGGTTTATTCAGATTTTTCCCCAAATTTGGGAAGACCTATTTCTTGAACCAAAATAGCAACAGCTAGTTTTGGGCGGTCGGTGCTTGCTGGCGGTCTATGGTGGTGCTTGGCAGTCGACGGTGATTCTCTGTGGTGGTGGTGGCTGTGGAGACGACGGTGGTGGTGGGTCGACGGTGGTGCTGTGTGGTGGGTCAGATCTACACGGTGGTGGCGGTCGACGGTGGAACTTGGTAGTCGACGGTGGTACTATGTGGTGGTGGCTGTGGAGACAAAGGTGGTGGTGTGTCAGACGACGGCTGTGGAGACGATGGTGGAGGTGGAGGTGGCAGTGGCTGGCGGTAGACCGTAGACGACGGTGGTTATGGGTGGGGGTGGTCTACGGTGGTTTTGTGAAAGGGGGAAGGTGAGAGAAATTGTTTTTGATTTTTTTTAAAGCCGAATTTGAGTAAAAAAGGGGTTGATGATTGGAGTGGCTCTAAAGTTAAGCTTTTGACTTAAATTTAAGTGAAAATTTGGTACAGTATTAAGTTTGGTTCAATGCTGGAGGCGCTTTTAGAAACTTGACGGATTTGGGTGGAAGTTTAGGAGGCGAAATGAAATTTTTCAAAATCTTTTATTATTATTATTATTATTTTTTTTCCTAATTTTGGACTTTGTACAAGTTTGATCTAACAATTCTTTAATAGGTAATTCACCTAGACACTCCATCAACTATACTTCTTTTACCCAAACACCCTTGAGACTAATTTAATCTAGACACCCTTTATGTTCTCATTTCGTCCACTTCCATTGCGAAATGTAAATTTTCTTTCCAATATTGTCCTCCCCAACATTTCGATATTATTACTAAGTCTTCATATCAAGCTAAAATTAAATACGTCACATCAGGGCATAAGGGCATAATAATATCAAATTAGCCATCTTCTATACTTAATAATATCAAATTAGTGAATCTGCCATTAAAATGGATTTTAAGCTTCAAGTGTCATCACTAATAAATCTTCCCACAGGGGTAGATTTGTCTTAAAAATTCACGCACCGTTAAATAACCATATCTCATTTTTAATCTTCCAAATGCCCTTAATTATAAAAATAATCAATTTAGTTGTTTTCTTCTTCCTCTCCCCATCAATTTCAAAGACTGGTTTTCATCCCCCTTCTCTCTCTCTCTCTCTCTCTCTCTCTCTCTCTCTCTCCATAATCAACCTTCTCAATTTGGAACCGGGTTTCATTTCCCTTACATCACCACAGTTTGGTTCATTCAGGGCCGGCCCTAACCCAAGCCTAACAAGACTTTGGGCTAGGGCAACCCCCCCAGTTATATATAAATATGAAAAGTTCCCAATTTGTCACTGATGTGATAATTTGGTGTGCTGGTCTCTTGAGAGTTTTTCAGTCTTGCATCTTCATGTCTTGTGTTCAAATCCCACCAGTGTCACTTTTCCTTCTTTTTTTTTGCCCTTTTCGTTATATAAAAAAAAAAAAAAACTTTAGATAGTGTAGCCCTAACCTTATTAAACTCATTAACTTTTAAATTTAAAAGGCCCACTAACTTACATTTACAAAGCCCGATTAAAACTCAATCTCTAATTCTCTTTTACAGAGATGCACCACACCAGATTATAAGATTTATATTAGAAAAGGGTTTGAACGAACAAAAGAGGATTTTGAAAAAGTGTAAGTCTGAAATCCCAAAGTACCATAACCGATTTACTGAGCTTACATTTTGGTTTTCTCTTTTTACATTTTGATTTTCTCTTTTTTGATGTAATTGAAGCTAAAAGCATAATGTAACCTTGAATTTATTTTGCCTTTTAATTTGTATTTTTTTTTTTGGCATAATAGTATGTGGGCAACTAACTCGGAGTCCGTCTAGGGCAACCCAAATGGTTGGGCCGGCCCTAGGTTCATTCAGGCATCATTCCAAACTACATCAATTATATACTATGTATTCATATCCATAAGGACCATAATCGATATATAAAGAAAATCCCCTTTCATCCGCTTCAACATTGTTAGGATTTCACATTTCCCGAAATTTGTCAACACCCATCGACTAATTTGATCTCTCATATGCCTACGAGTATCTTCAGCCAAACTGCCCCAGTTTAACTTCGAGTATCCATTGTATTCACCTATGAGTTTAGGGTTTATTGAAGATGTTGGGGGACTAGATTGCAATTTGGAAGAAATCGCGGGGAGGATCTGTTTTACAATCCGGCCAAGGAGGTGGTGGTGATGTCGAGTGGTGGTGGTGGAGTCAATTAAGTAATGTGTGAGAGTTGTTTTGGGAGGGGAGGGGTTGGACCGAAGTGTAGTAGGGGAATCTATATATAATGAAGGGCATAAATGTCTTTCACCTTATTTTTTTAAAACAAAGTTAGGGCTTTTAAACCTTTTCGATAGTTGAGGGGGTCTCGTTGTAGGTTAAATTAGTTTAGAGGTGTAGTTGGGGGAGTGTCTAGGTGAATTATCATTCTTTAATTTTTCAAATGAACTAAAATATATAGAATAATAATAATTTTCTGGAAACAAAAAAATGCTAAGATTAAATAAGTTAAAGAAGATTATGTTTTTTAAATATTTGCTGTGGAAAGCATGATTATTTAACCTGGGAGATACTATGAATTTCCATATTAAGCAATGTCAAATTTGAGCAACAACATTTGAGTAAAATCTCTACTTTGTATGGCTCAATCCAATGGGGAATCTATTTTTCACTCAAATTCTGTTTTAAATAATAAATAATACTCTTATTACTCTCCTTTCCCTTCACTAAACCTAAAACAGGGGAAATCCTCTCTTCCCTACCCCAATGCGAACCTAGTTTTTTAGTTGTCCAGTTTGGTCCACTTTTGGACCCCTCCCTGGCCGACAAAAATGATCGAAAATGTCGTTTTTTTAGATTAATCATTTTTTTCTTGTATTCGAATCATTTTTCGTATTTTAAGCATTTTCGGTTTGCCACATAAGCATTTTCTGTCATGAATTTGACAGAAGGGCAAATTGAAATTCATCTGAAACTGTAAGGACGAAATTGACACAAAATATTTTGTAAGGACGAAATTGAAATTTGGTGTATTTTTCAGGGACTAAAATAGTAAATAAGCCTATACTCTAATGTATTTGACTAGGTTACAACTAACAATACTGACTTCAGCAGAAAAAAAAAAAAAAAAAAAACTCATGACTTCATATTTTAATGTTCTATTTCATCTGCGCAAATGTTTTGGGTCGTGTTTGGGTGATTTGGCCCCTACTGGTGGTATACTTGGAACAAATATCCGTAATGAACTTTCTTCTCTAGTGGTTGCTAATTGTGGATCAGCTTTGTCTTTCTTTTCGCCATATCAATTGATTGAATCCAATCACTTCAAGCATGGGTAGAGACCCACACCCATATTTGTCGCCAAGTTAAAAAGACAAGAAGTAAAGAACATGTTTCTTTCATATACCAAAAGCAATGACTAAGATTAGCCATCAAGAACTTGCTAACAGCTTAGATACCAACTGAGATTGTACCCAAAATTAAAGACCAAAATAAAATTTCCCCTCATACTTTAATTTATCAATGTAGCAACTGATATATATCTCTTACCCAAAGATAATACCCGCAGCTAATAGGTATATATCCATTCCCAGATTTCATACATACCAAAATTATAGAGAACAACTGAGATTGCACTACAAAATTATTAACAACAGCCTTTGCGCAAAAACACTAGCAGCAGCTGTGCAGCTATTGGGATTGGGAATTTGGGACAGTGCAATACTTGCTCCTGAAGGTTCTCCTTGAAATAATGCCCCATAGCTTCTGCATTGAGACTCTCCATTGGGTAGTTAAGCTCCCTGTGATGTTTAGTACGGTAGAATCAGAGACACTCTTTATCTGTAACCCCCTTTGCTTTTATCGAATTCTCCCTATCGACATAGCCTCTTTGTCATTGCCCTCATGCTTCTCAACTGTTTGACAACTACTATGTAATTGTAGCACGCTTTCAACAGTCCCAAGAAAATTCTTCCCTTGCTCAAGAGACACCTCATAGGTATCTTTTAATTCACAGGCCCTAGATGATACTTTATTTAAGAGGGAGCACAATGATATGTATTGGACACTCTTTTCCAACTTAGAATCAGCTTCAATCTCGTGTCCTAAAAAATCGGACCAAAAACTGCACTGAACTAATGGGAGACAAATGAGAACCAGCAATATGATTCAGTAAAAGCCTCATGTAGATTCCTTGGGCCTATGGTAGCTAGGACATTTCACGAAGACATCGACGAATAGGAATGGTCAGACAAAAAAGCTATAAAAGCCTCATGTACATTCCTCGGGCCTATAAGTCGGACATTTCATGAAGACATCGAGGAATACGAATGGTCCAGACAAAAAGCTATCAATCTGAGCCACCAGCAAATTCATATCCAATCTTTGACAATTGACACACACAGGAAACTACAAGGAACTTGCATCCTCCTCAGAAGGCCCTACTACACAGATAATAATCATAATACAGCTTAAATAGAGAAAGAACGTAGCCTCTAGGCCCTCTACATGAACAGCATAAGTTCAACATCAATTGTTTGTAACAAGCAAAATCGTAAAGAATCACAATGGAAGAGCTTAGTTGGAGAACAGGGCATACAACACTATCCCGGAGCTTTTTTCTAGCTTGTTTATTTCTTTATCCTTTCTTCCTAAGGGATGGTACATCATACAGAGGCCAATATGTATCAGTTTCTGTTCTCAGATACCGACACACCACACCATTGCTTATACACCAGTTTGTAACACATTCTTCATATAGACAATCCGCAAGCTGGTTGACATCCCATAAGAGGATTTGGTTTCACTGCTCTCAAACAATTTCCAACACCAATCATTTCAAGAAATTCCCAATCACATCGCAAAATATATCGCTTGATAATCCAGGTACTGCTACACAGCCACCAATTCAGATCCCTTTCTCAAGAGTCAAACTGCTATTTAAATCGCATTTTGTCTCTGTGCGAATACTTATTTTAGACACATTAGAGACAGCACTTTACTAATTACTATCTAGGCCTAAGGCTACAGCTGAATCAAAATTTTGCTGCATTGTGGTTGAGAAGGTTCAAAGAAGGATACATTTTGAGAATGCCATGAATGTGAGACAAAAACATGCCCAACATACCTTATGTCATTTAGCAGCCTAATGATAGACGACTCGTCGAGGATGTCTGCTAATGGGATATGCTCTATCTATCACCATTTCCCAGCTACTCCACATGGTTGGAATATGTGGTGATGAATGTCTATTATGCACTTAAGATCGGTTCAAGGTTACCTCTAGCACATGCCAAGGTTGAAGAAGGGTCAGCTGTTGCTGTTATCCGACTAGAAGCTGTTGGATTGGGGTACACACTATTTACTATATGCTAATCTTTTACTTTTGCTGTCTGTGACAAAATAGTTTGAAGGATCAACTAAAAGGTTGGACAAGGGAAAGAAACTAGAGAGTTGGATAATCCAGAGTGGAAAATTGGAAACAAAAATAGGATCAACACCATCGAAAACAATGGTGAAATATACAAAGCCGACATCAGAACTTTCTACAGAAAAGTAGAGGAAGAAGATCATAAACAGCGCCATAATACTCCACAATTTTCCATGCAGCCTTTCCAGCTTCTCTTCCAGTTTTAGATGCATAACTACGGGTACATAACCACAGAACACAAGGATCAACTACCTTTAGGATCAACTATCTATAGCAAGCACAAAACACAACCCAAACACAACTAGAGTTAAGTGGGCTCTTTGGAATGTGAAGCAACAGATATTTTCATATTAACTTGACAGTCTCCTTTCTTAATAGAAAATCGAGTTTAGTATTACAGATATTTTTGTTTCTCTAATAAGTGAGATTGGATTTACTGAACAACCATAAGCAACCCTATTGCTGCAATATGTCTGTCCTTGCCGAACTAAAAAAAGGAGAATTGGGGGAAACCATTAATGGAGACAGTTCGAGTGCAAAGGGCTGCTAGAATTTTTGGCATTGACAAGAACGCAATGAAAGGCAAAAATGGGGAAGACGTTTGGAATGACTGATTTCATAAACCCAGAAGATAACTACCATGACATCCAATTATGCCATGATGAACACATCACCTGAATAAGAGCCTAAGAGGCTTCACTCAATCCATAAACACACTGAAAAACTTTCTCCATTCGCAGTCAAATATCCTGCCACAAACTCAAAAGCAGATTGCAATCAATGGAACAACACATAACCTGCAATATAACAAAAAAATCCAAGGCAATCACTGTCTAAAAGCCGAGCTTAGATAGAATTCTCAGCAAAGACGTGTGCGCCAAAAGACTATGTCATAGAGAATGCATGTAGCCCAGCCCATACACTAATAGCCTAAGTTCAACATCATCAATAGCATATAATGAGAAAAATC
Organism: Vaccinium macrocarpon; assembly: GCA_022606695.1. Classification (NCBI taxonomy): domain Eukaryota; kingdom Viridiplantae; phylum Streptophyta; class Magnoliopsida; order Ericales; family Ericaceae; genus Vaccinium; species Vaccinium macrocarpon. The sequence goes on from CM040180.1 coordinate 15,716,124, forward strand.
ACAAAGAATCACAATACAAGATATTAGTTGGGAGCACAAGGCATACAACACTATAATGGAGCTTTTTCTAGCTTGCTTATTTCTTTTTTTCCTTCCTGCTTTGATTATTTTGCAGAGAAATAATTCCGCATATTATTTTTAGGCACTTCATTTACCCAATAATAGAAGACCAATATGTTATTGCTTCACACGGAAATTAACATGGTATCATGTACGTATCTGCATGAGTAGATCAGAAGTTCAGAATACAAACACTGCATTCTCTTCTAGAAAGCAAGCCATAACATCAAAGAACTCACAAGGAAAAAACATCATAAATTATGGTTTACAAGAAAAGTATGACATACATTTTATTTACATCAGAAAGGGAAGACCTTATGCTCTCAATCATAGTCATTCCTTTGAAGCACAACCTGATGTTTCAAACCCTGCTTGTTCTGTGAAATCCTTAAGCAGTCTCACCTCGTTCTCATTATCCATCAACCTCTTATCTAGCTTTTGAACCACAATTAAAGATGCTTCTATTTTACAAGACACCATCCTTTCTTCACGTTTAATTGTTTGATTTTGCGAATCTTCTTCCTCACTCTTTTAAGAGTTCGTTGGCCATTTCCATGTCGCTCTTTTTACAGTTTCTAAGACATTACCCATCAAAGGGAGTTCACATTTGACCCGATATATCTCCCATCCTTTTTTTCTGAATTTCCTCATAGTTGGACTTTAACAAGTTCTTAATCACATGGTCCTGCCACTAAACTTGCTGACTGAAGTAAAATGAATATTCTTCTACTTTCGCTCATCAAAGTTAAAAATTACGAATGCTCTACTTGTTCTCCAAACATAACAAGACAGCCATGCTGCCAGAAAAGCTTCTCTTGGCTTTCAGAAGGCAAACATGAATATGAAATAGTAATTTTTCTCAGTGATGGCCTTGAAAACATCATCCAATCTACTGTCTCTGTAATCACATTAAGACACCCGATCAAATTTATGGCTCTCAATCTTCTGCAATTTGTCAATATTTCTTTCAACCCCACTGTTGTCACTCCCAAGCAACCATCCAAGTTCAAATGCAGGAGCCCACAACATCTGGTCCCTATGACCACCAACCCGTCATCATTAATCCCTGATTTAGCTGCTCCAAGAACCTCAAATTTGGAGAGTTCAAAACCATTTCCAATGCTCTTAATCCCCCCACATTGATTGATCTCCAACTTCCTGATCTTGGAGCTGCTCTTCAGGAAATAAGCAATGCCATTCTCTGTAATACCTTTACAAGAAGAAACATTAAGCACCTCTAAACTGGGGCATACTGAAGCAAGTTTTGCAAGACATGCATCACTCAGATTCGAATTATCTTCCAAGTTCAGAAACTTGATTCGTAGGTTTTCCACAATATTGGTAGTCCTATCGCTTCCTCCTCCAACATTCGTACCCTCCATACTGATATCCTGTACCAAAGGACAGTTCTTTGCAAGGGTGAAAAAGGTTGACTCTGTTAGATTCTTGCAAAAATCAACCTTTATGGTGACTAAAGCAGAGAGGCAGTGAGATAAATCACTCATTTTCCCATCAGTGAGAAAATCTATTTCAGTTAAAGATAAAAACTCCAGGGACCGGTATTTGTTGAAAAGCAAGGAAATTCCAGACAAGGTGAAGCTCAAGCAGTGATCAAGAGTGAACCTCTCTAAAGAAATACCAGCCTTTGCAAGCAAATGGAGATATTCATCGGGAACTTCTGTATCGTGAATTACAATAGTTGAGATGCTTTTTGCACAACAAACTGAATAATCTTCTAATTGACCAAAATCCATATCGTTAGTTGACATTGAACTCAACTCGGTACTATTGCGCATAACAAAATTGATTCCATTAGGAGTAACCAACGAACAGTCTAGAACTGCAATTCCTGCCAAATGGACGCAATTCGTCGAAAGAGCTAAAAGCGACTTGTCGGTGAGAAATTTGTTACCAGATATGTTGATTTCTTCCAAGCCCTTTAATTTCGACGACAACACCTCGATCCCGCTATCTGTCACGCCCAATTCACCCGGGCTCCGACCCTGCGATACAAGATCGGAACCGAAATCATTTTTAGGATAGGAGATATCCAATTCCTCCAAACAGGGCATTGAATCGGCTATAACAAACAATTCAATGTCACGTAATATGCCAAGACGCGAACACCTCAAAGCCCTCAAACTCTGGATACGGGATGCTAGTACCCTGAAACCCTCCAAAGGGAGTTGATTGGTTCCCATGAAATTGAGGGTTGTGAGGTTTAAATTGGACATTGCGATATCCATGATCACGCGGCCGAGATCATCGCCGTGAAAGCAGATGGCTTCAAGGCGAGGGTATCGATTGAAGAGTTTGGAGAGCGGAATGAGTGATTGATCGAAGATAATGAGGTGGGTTCGAAGGGTGTTGGCGATTGAGAGGAATCGCTTGCAGGTGAGGGATGGGGATTCGAGATAAGAGCCGTGGAGTTTATGTAAGCGGCTGAGTATCAGCTCCCAGCACTCGTCTGGAAGATCATTGCACCCTTTGTTAGCACCCTTCGCCATGAGACAGCAAACTAGGGAAGAAAATCTACCGGACTGTGGAGAGATTGGGAAGATAAACGGGTATTTATAAGGTTGAAAATCGGTCGGTTTGGTTCGGTTCGGTTTCAGAGTATCAGGATCGAATCGATCAGTTCGGGGTGGTTTTGTTAAGAATCGATCCTGACCGAAAAAAACAATGGACCGATCGGTTCGGGGTGGTTCGGTTTTCTTTGGTTTTTTCGGTTCAGCGTTAAGATTGAGATGAACGGCTAGGATTTGTTATTTTTTGGGGTTAAGATTGTTTTTTTTTTCAGTTTTTGGTCCAAATAGGGGTGGTTTCGAGGTATTTCGGTCCAAATTGGCATGGTTTCGGTTCGGTTCGGTCCAAACCAATTTCCAGGAAACTGAGACCGAACCGATAATTTTTCAGTTCGGTTCGGTCCGAAGTCAACCGACACAGTTTTTTCCCGACCAAAAACCGAACCGATCGATCGATGTTTTTCGATTTTTTCGATTTTTCTTTCATCCCTAGGCATTTCCACTTGGGGCTATTTGTTGGACCGACATAGGAAGGGATATAAATAGTCCTGGAAGAATCATTCGGATATGGGAATGGCTACAATGTTATCTCCTTATGCTACAGTGTTACCTCCTTATGGCATAACCATTTTTTTTTTCCTTCTTCAGTGAGTTAGTCTAGAGAGAGTCTAAAAGCTATTCATAGTCCTTCTGAGGCTCTAACCCTAGTCTCCCTTGTGAGAGAATTAGGAGAGAATCACTAGGCTATAAGCTCTTGGTTTTTATTATGGTTCATGTTACGTCGTTTAATGATTTTTGTTATGATTTTGGGGTAACATTGTAGCAAAAAAAAAAAAAAAATTGACTCAAACGCATTTTAATAGTTTTTGGTTGTGCATTTTAATGGTTTTTTATTATGGCTTTTAATGGTTTTTGGTTATGTTTTCTAATGATTTATGTTATGCTGTATAACTTGTTATGCTTTTTCATGATTTTTTGTTACATTAAAACATGTTTTAGACAATTTAAACCCGCCTCATATTGTGCCTTGTGCCGGAATGGTATGTCCTACCAATCTTTGCCAACTTCAAAATCGTTTTGAATGAAATGGGTGAGTTTTGGATAAACCACCAACGCACGTCGGATTGAGGTGATTTCTCGGGAGACCCTTTGAAAAATTATTCTAAAATAAATCAATGGTTTAGATTGCTCGTGTGGGACCCACAACTGAGTCTTGGTACAGATCTGTGCCAAATATGTGAATAAGGGTCTGTATCCCTAGCACTGCCCTTCAATTAGTATTTGTGTGAGGACCTCGGTGTACAGAACCATGGGCATAACCATAGTTTTTTTGAATTTCACTGTATGGTTGTTAAAGTGAATGGACTCAATTTTATGTATACAAAACATCAAACATTAATCTAAAACTCTTCTCCCTCTATTTTTCTCTCCTTGTGTCTGTCTCTCTCCTCTTTTCTCTCTCTCTCTCTCTTGGGTCCACAAGAACCTTGTCACTGTGCAAGTCATAGAGTAATGAAGGTTTAAAATCCGACACAAAATTGAATTAGAAAATAAGGGTCAGTTTACCACGCCAGAGTACAAACATTTCCAGGAACGAGAGCTTGTTCAAGCGTGGATCGCCTCACAAAATTTATTCTACTATTTTTCCTTTGTTCTTTCAGTTGCATTCCCTGAAAGACTCGATACTATAGCATGCGGGGTGGCTTGGTAGCCTTGTACTCCAATGCATTTAACTGGGCTACAACTAAAAATATTAACCTCAGCAGAGCAAAAGACAAAAAGAAGAAAAACGTTAAGACTTTACTTTTGATGTTATATTTCATCTGCGCAAATGTTTTGGGTCGTATTTGGGTGAATTTGGCTCATAAAGACGGTGTATTTGGAACAAATGTCTGTAATGAACTTTCTTCTCAATTGGTTGCTAATTATGGACCGGCTTTCGTTTTCTTTTCGCTGTAAATCGTTTGAATCCAATCACACCCATTTTTGTTGCCAAGTTCAAAACATCAAGATGGGCATTACACAAACACCAGAGTCATCATTTGCAAAGAAGTAAAGAACATGTTTCTTTCATATACCAAAAAAAATGACTAAGATTAGCCATCAAGAAACTTGCTAACAGCTTACATACCAACTGAGATTGTACCAAAAATGTTACCAAAACTTAAAAGACCAAAACAAATTTGTCTGAAGTTATCGGTGTATTATCGGTGTGTTAGGGGCTTCTGGGGAAAGGATGCAGGTTCCTTTTTCTTTCCTTCATCTCTCAAAGTTTGGGTATGAAGTACTGGTTGCTTAGGTTGAGTTATTTGTCTGAAGTTCCTATCCTTCAATGTCCACGTGAAATCTCCTAGTTACCATAGGTTTGTGGAACCTCCATGAGGCTTTTACAAATGAGATTTCGTAGAAATCTTAATGCTGGCCAAGACCCGGGTTCCATTCCTCGAAATCTATAGTTGACTCCTGATGGATAGAGGATGGCTCACTTTTGCCTTCTGAACAGTCCTTTCTCTTCCCGGAATCTTCTTTCAATCAATCCGATAGGGCTACCACGCATATTTTGTTCATGTCCTTGTATGCAGCTTTTGTTCTTATTGCTCATTTAGATTTACTAATCCTTCAAAGGAGGATGAAGTTCAGTGTGTTATACAGTCCTAGGTAGAACTCAACCTAAAAGCTAGCTCATGAAGTGAGGGTGCCCTCACGCTACTTATATATTTCATTTTACTTTGGTACCCAAGTGATGCGAGACTTCTCTTTACACCCTTCCTCATGCGCAACATGCTCACTAGGCAGCACCTGTTGCACGTAGGCAAGAGACACGCACCCTACCCATCTCTGGTATCCAGCTCTAATACCATGTTACACGGTCTTGGATAGCTCAACCCTAAAGCTAGCTCATGAAGTACCCTAGGCGATGTGGGACTTCGCTTCATAGAGTGTACCTTCGTCAAAGTGTTGTGAGGATTTTTGTTACTTTCATTATTATGTTCCCTATGACAGCCTTTTGGGGCACAATTCTTCGCTGAAAATTCCATTGAGCATCAGATTCTTTAGAAGCTTGGTTTTGAGACAGTGATTGCCTTGGATTTTGTTGTTATATTACAGGCTACATGTTGTTCCATTGAGTGCAATCTGTTTTTGAGTTTGTTGCAGGATATTTGACTGTGACTGAGTAGCAGTAGCTGGAGAACATTTTCTGGTGTATTTATGGACTGATGTGAGGCCTTTTATTCAGCTGATTTGGTCATCGCTGCATATTTGGATGTCATGGATTTGTATTCCCTTCAGTTTTAGATTTCATTGTGTGAGGCTCTAATCCGGTAGTCTTCATGGATCTAAGTGAACGGTTATGTGATCTCGTCCATTTGAGTGATGACGGTGTAGTTCAAAAGCTTAGATGTCTGGCTATCATCTTCTGCTTAAAACTGTGCAAGTATTCCATTTATGTCATGAACAGAGATCCATGACCTTTATCATGGATTTGAATCTTGTTAAACTTTCTCCCATGTTTGATTGTGTAATTGCCATATTTTCCATTGCCCCATCCAAGGAGTTATTTTTTCCCTTAGCCATTAGTGTGCGGTCACTTCTGAAATCAGTCGGAAATTGATTGTTTTCACTTTCTTGGGCATTGATTCCTCTCATAAGCTTAATGACATGCCTACTTTTGGCATTTAAAAGAACTTTGTATTCCGCATTATGTTCTTTCAAAGTTTTGATTTGAATGGTTCGAGTCCCAAATGGCTGGACCAGAAAAAGCAGAGACATTTTACTTGTATTGTATGGCCGACCGATTTATGATAGGTTTTCCGGAGTATGTACTCTGTCACTCTGTTTATATGGTCATCTTTTATTTGTTTGCTCCCTATCAGGCAAATATCTCGAATACATTTATGACATTCAGTCATATCGTCCAATGTTTTGTACTTTAAAACACAAAATTGTGCAACTATTCATTATTACAAAAATTAACACAATATTTCATTCACCTCATATTGTGCAAACTATTCATTAACACAAGAACGTAGATGTATTTGTGTTAATTTTTGTATCGTCTGTGTCCAACAGAAATGCAGCTTTATAGTGAAGAATGGAAGCTTAACCGGGTCATCACAACCGCAGGTGTTGGTTCTGGAAATGCAGATATCAGCATGGCAGTTGTTTTACTGGTACGTGGTTTTGGCCCTTGGTAACCATTCATTTCTTCTTGGCAATCAAATTGTATTTTGGGGGACAAGTAAAATATAAAGGTTCTTGGAGTTGGTTTTGCAGACTTTAGTAGATACGTTGGGATTTACTGAATTATGTTCTTATATATCTGTATGCAATACACCTAAAAAAAGTTCAGTTGTGGTCATGCTCGTTTGCTAACCTCTGTAGCTGAACATTGGCTGTTAAGAGTAGCGATACAAAATGAGCATTCAAAGTGCAAAATGAACATTATCAATGTGTTCAGTATCATCTGCTTGTTCCAGTTTAGGTACACCGTACACCAGTTAATTTGGTTAGGATTCCCTGGAAGTGTTCACATACAGTGGCAGTATTTCCTTGTCTGTTGATTTATAAGGGAGTTCAGTTTTGACATGTTGGGCTTTTAGTAACCCTTCTAAACGTCTAATGTTATGGAGCTCAATGCCAACTGGTTTTGCCGCGTCTTGAGCTCTCACAGCTTTGTTGTCTAGCGTCGTTACTTGTAGGTGTTTCACTGCATGTGTAGCATTTTCGAGTGCTGAGTTTTTGATCGATTTTGGATGCTGATTCCGGATTCTAGGGTGTTTGACAGGATATGAAATAGATTGGCATAGAAACATCTTCAGAACATCCATACGGAGAACACATTTTCGTTTCCGAGCTTGTTTGTTTTGTTTGGTAGGATCATAAAGATGAGAAGGCAATGAATAAATAATTGCCAGAAATAAGAAGAAAAAAAACTAGCACGTTTTTGTTTGGTTACGTGTGACCCCAAAATGTTATCGCTCAATACAGGTTTACTTCAAAACAAACACCTGTGAAAATGGTTTTCGGTTTCAAAAATATCACCATGACATCATTTTTGTAGTGTTTTCTATGTAGATTTTCTGCAAGAATAGAAAATTCCGTATGGTTATTTACGTAGAGGGGGCTAGATATGAAGTAACCGAAAAGAAAAGAGTCTCGAGTACTGTTGGGTGATGGAAGAAAAGTGAAAAACCAAGTTCTATAATGTAAATTGTAATTACAAATTAAAGAGCAAAAGGGAAGCAATTTAAAGATTGAAAAATCACACATGGCAGATGGATCATCTCAAATAGTTCACAAGCTCCTTTATCCTACAGTTGTACACTCTTGACAATATCTGTTACATCTACTTTGCAACATGCAGAATACACCCTACCAATGAGAAACACCAACGATATGTCATCCAATGAAGAAGGGCGTACATACAAGGCTGCAAGGAAGGCATACCTCACGTTTTTGCACAACACAAATATGCCCTTCTCCATTGCTTAGAATCCCGGCCCCGTTTAGTTGCACGAAAAGAATGTGAAAGAATGAGAAAATCAACGTTCCTGTAACAATTTTGTGTTTACTTACTATGAAAGTTGTGGGACCCACAACTCTCTCACTGAAAAACACTTTCTAGCGAAATTCGTCTAAGAGAAATGAATTGTTGTTTTTCCTGCAAGAATTTTTTGTCATCCGAACACTCGTAATAAACTAAATTTTATTTCTCTTTACTTTGCTTTGCTTTATGTTTCTTGATAATATATTTCTCACAAAATATTCCCGATATGGTTGAATCGTATAATCTCTGGGTCGCGATTGTCTTAAAATTTATTTATGGGTTCAAACCAAAAAGTCCAAGTCAATGAGATTTATATCAACCCAACCCTTTTCATCGGTGGACATATGGTGATATTAAACTATAATTTAATGTCATTTTATAACTAATCGGATCAAATGGGATCCGATTAGTTCAAATGTAGATCTGATTTGTGTTATTTATTTATTTATTTTATTTGGGTTAGGGTGTAGAATTTTAAGGGAAAAAAAGGAATTTATGTCCATTTATATTAAAATGAAATGTGTTGTTTTCGCCAATCCGAATCTAGATCTTAATTGGATATCAGGATCCGATCTGAATTTTATTTGGATCTTCATATCTGGATCCAATCCAGACCATTAATAGCCCTATCTGGAATAGGAATTCCACTTATTTTAACGAATGCTCGTAAAGCAATGGATGTAGGTACCACGTTGGGCATTAAATTTAGATGGAGGAGAAACTATAATTTAAATGATTTTGTTTAAAATGGAGGAGGTCGAAATAGCAAAAAAGATGAGTGCTCTTGACCATTTGAGGGAAGTTATGGCCTTGGAAGAAGATGTTGACGACGAGAAACATGCCTCTCTTTCTCTGGAATTTTAATTTCGAGGTTTGGTGGTTTGTTCTCTTGATCGTAGGTTTTGTTTCCCTCGGTTTCTCCTTGTGGGCTTTTTTGCCCTTTTGGATTTCGGTTGTCTTTTGTTTTTGTTTGTTGGGTTGTTTTGGCGGGTATGTTGCTATGTTTTTGTTGTGTTGTTTGTTGGCTCCTTGCCTTCATTTGGGTTTGGTTCGTGGGTGGCGTTTTGCCCATTTGTCCAATATCGATCTTTTTAATCTTTGTTTCCTTTCAAAGGTTAATAAAATCTTTTTTGGTGATTAAAAAAAATGCTATGTCATCTGTTATAATTGCATCTGGTACAGCCTAAAAATTACTGAGACATTTTTATTAGTAAGTTTAAAATTTTGTGTTTTTAATTTTTTGGATCGGCAAAAATTTTGTGTTTGTTGCATGTCTTTTTATTTATTAAAATTCACCTTATAGTGAGTCTCAGATTCTTTTTTTTTTTTTTAATTTACCAAAATTATAGGAGTACATAGGCACGAGCATGTGAGAGAGAGAGAGAGAGAGAGAGAGAGAGAGAGAGAGGTGAACTCGAAGTTATTATTCATACTAAATGCGTGGAAAATGGGCAAACCTCTTTTTGTTTTTCATAACTCAAGATTCGGGTTAGCTTTTCCTCATCTCGATTATCCTTGAGAACCATTTGAGAGGGATGTCCAATTAAAGATAAAGTTACGTGCGAATTGACTCCAAAAGAGTTGATAGCCCTGCTAATACTTTAGGATTTATGGGGCAAACCTCATTTTAGGAATTTACCAGAAACCTCTCTTTAGTTCAAAGCCGTCAAAGATCAACAACTGCTGCGAAAATTCAACTTTTTGAACTTATAATAAATATGAGGTCAAAATTGTTGAAAAACAAAGGCTAAAATTTAGCATGTGGACAAGGATGTCTTTGTCATGTGTTAGCAATCATACTCAACGTAGGTAACCAAATACCTAAAGTCTTCCCTTATGGCTAGTAAAGAATCTCGATTCTGAGCAATAATACACCAACAAAGCATCCCGGAATAATTCCTCTCACTGGCCGGTGACCGAAGTCGATAATTTCATCTCTGTTTCTCATGTAAAATATGTGTAAGAAAGAGAAGATTTATTATATAGGAATTGCACAAAAAACCCCAAGGAACTACGGTGACCGAATAATTTCATCTATGTTTCTCATGTAATTGTGAATCTAGGGATACGACCCCCATGTACAGATCATGTACCGATCGGCTTTGGGGACCTGCTTGTGGGTCGTACACAATCGATCCAAGCCGCCCATTCATCTCAAAATCAAATTCAAAGAGGTTTTCCTATGGAAATCAACTCTATTGGACATTCCTAAGTGCTTGATCCAAAATCATCCTATTACATTCAAATTAAAATCAAATTCCGAGTGGGCCCGTGTGCAAAATCAACTCCATCAGACGTTTCTAAGTGCTCGAATCAAAATCACCCCATTTCATTCAAAATTTTGATCGAAATAGAGTGATTTTGGATCAAGCACTTAGGAACGTCTGATTGAGTTGATTCCCGCATGAGCCCGCTTGGATTTGATTTTGAGATGAATGAATGGCTCGGATTGGCCATGCGGGACTCAAATGCGGGTCCTAGGCGTTGGTTGGTGCAGCATATAACAGTTCCTCATGTAATTATCTCTAGAAAAAAGATGATTATACAGGAATTCAATGGACATACAGAGCAAAGGAACTAAGGTGACCGAAGTCAATAATTATATCTACATCGATCTATATGTTTCTCATGTAATTATATTTAGGGAAAAGATGATTATACAGGAATTCAACGCAGAGAAGGAACTATACGGTGACCGAATGCGATAATTTCATCTGTGTTTCTCATGTAATTATATATAGGGAAAAAGAAGATTACATGTAGAAATTGAACTCACATAAAGAAAGAAGGAACGATGGTTACTAGTGAAATTCCTGAACCAAAAATCACTGTCTCTCAATATCTTCTTCTGGTCCACAGGATTGAGTTCGTGGAGACAACCTTTCCCTACTAAGCATCCTCCGAAAAGAACTCAACCGGAAGCTCGACCCGTTCACTTTTGGCGAGGATTGTGCTGGTTGTATCCCACCATCGGATGACGACCCTTCGACACATCCCGATGTTGACGTAGAGTTGGCATCCTCTAGAGGCGGAGCAATGGGTGGTGTAATAGTCGGAGCACGACCACCTACCGGTGGTTGACAGAGCTTCAGCACCACCCTAGGCTCTGCCTCGGTTCGGCAAATGGGACATGTTGATTGTGAACTAAGCCACTTATCAATGCACTCGGCGTGGAAAGTGTGCTTACAATTTGGTAGAAGCCTAGCCATTTCATCATCTTCTAATATACTCAGACAAACTGCACACTCTGCTTCCCCTTCTCTCTCATTGCCGGTTTCCGTTCTTTTGAAGATGAATATCGGTAGAGAGGCGATGACGGCCTGGTCAAGCCCTGTCTTGGGCGGCTCTACCTGAGAAACCATGAGCCCTAGTTGCCGAATGGCTGCTCTCCGGCGGGCTTGGCGACGGAGGACGTATCTTGCGTATATGTGAAGTGCGATGACTAGCACAACTACAACGGATAGTGAAATGATTGCAGTGAGCATGATTTTGCTGCTTAAATGATCATTTGACGAGTTCCTTCTACGATGTCCAGATGATGGGCTCCGATCGGAGGAATAGCCTGGCCAAAAAGGTGGTGGGTGATTGTGGTGCTCGCGGCCGTCGGCCATGGTGGCGGGTGGCGGAGAAAGGGGTGGCTTGTTCTGGTCTGGTGTTTTGCAATATTTTTAGAGGGATGGAACAACTCCTCTTATTTGTCTCTAAATATAGGTGCAAGATGGTATAATGGTATTCTTTCCAACTCAAGGGTTGACCCGGTGATCAAGGTTGAATCTTGGACTCTGTTCTCTCATATTCCTTCCGTCTCAATTTCTTGATCCCTCTTTTCATTTTAAGATGTCCCAAAATATTTGTCTCACTTCTAAAATTATCAATCAAAACAGGATCATTTTTCAATTTTACCCTTAAAAAGTATTTTTCCCATCTTAATTGGCTAGTCTATTATATTTTATTTTATAATAATTTTTATGATTTAGAAAATTTTGTATGATAAAACTAATTGATATCTATCAAACAAGATTTATATTGAATATGTTTTGACTTTCATATAATAAATTGGCCTCACAAATTTGGTCAAAGTAATATTAACTGTATTTAGGGGCAAAATAGAAAAATCAATACAAAGTTTTCACACCCCTAAAAAACTCACTTCCCCAAAAGGGGCAAACAAATTGGGACGGAGGGAGTAATATCTTAGGTTCGAAATCTCTAAAGTGCTATCAAATCTTTCAGAGTTAGGGGGTGTTTGGGAGCTACTTATTGCATTTTCATTTTTCCATTTTTTACTTTTGAGTGTTTGTCGCACAACATGCATAACACATTCTTCAAAAATGAGTTTTTTGATTTTTGGGTTTAGAGAAGAGAAGTGAGAAGTAGGGGGAGAGGAGCTTTTTGACTTCTTATTTTTCACTTTTTTCATTTTGCTTAACAAAAAGACCTACATAATGTATTCTGTACATATCTCCCAAAAACTTACCCTATTGCAAAATTCATTCTACACATTTCTCCCAAACACGTACTTAACCAAATTCAAAATTCATTTTGACCATAATCCAAAAAGCCAAAAAATTGAAAATGAAAAACTAAAAATGAGCCTCCCAAACACCCCCTTAGTCTATACGAAACTTTGCACAGATTTTAATTGGGCTTTCCATAGTGGAATTGGCCACCCAAGATATTACTCGATGTGCACGTAAGATAGACCAAACAACATAGTTTAAAAAAAAAAAATAAAAAATAGTCTCTTCATTTGTTGTGTGTATGGGTGACTTGTGATACGCGTTAGTTGCTGGTTTTTCTATGGAAATGAGAAGGAAAGAGGAACGAACTTGTGAAAATGACCCCCCCAAGCTATGGAGAGAGTTGACTGTTGAATGATGACTTCCTTGTTCCACACTTCTAATTTCATTGGATTTCCCTGAAGGAACTCCTAGTCCCGCATTTCGTTTAAAATTTTTCTTACATCTTTTCAGGTGAAGCATTTCCACGATTGGAAAAGGAAATGCGTACCTAATTGTCCAAGTTTACGTGGGGTTTTCTTTGGGTTCGATTTTGTTCACCCACCTCAAAAGTGGGTGAACATGCATTACCTCCCTCCTCATTGAGAAAATTTTGGGTACAGAGAGCTGGGAGAGGGTATATACACATGGTGCTGGCAACCCATCCCAGGCGTCCAATCATATTTTCGATGGCCCAAATTAAAGGTTGCATGTTTGTAAGTTTTGGGTGTAAATTTACGCCCAAAACATGTTTGGACGGCTTGGATGGGTGCTGAGCACCATGTGTATCTACCCTATCCATACCCAAAATTTTCTCCTCCTCATTGGTTGCTGCGTTACCTTATTTATACTTAACCAATGTTACTAACTCTAGTTAGTTGTTAAATAGAAAACAAGATTTACTGGGAGGGAGAAAATAAAATCAGGAGAAAAATATTGCGTGATCGTTGGGGAAGAAAACAAGGTTTTGGGGTGGTGAATGCTAGGGTCTTTGGGTGTTTTTTGGGATTGTTTGAACGGGAGTTATGGGTGTTTTTTGGGGGTCGACTGTGGGTTTTGTTAAGGAAGCCGGTTAGGTCAATCGTCGGAAGGCGAAGGTGTTTAGGCAACAACAGTGGACATGAGAAAACAATAAGTGCTTGATTATAAGGTCGCATATTTGAATCTCACAAAGGCCAACCATTCTAAACCTTGGGACTATTGGGGGTTATGTCCGGTCATTGCTTTCAGGGCCTCGGAATTACTTGAGGTGCGGTCAGCTAGCCTAGATATCCGGTGTGCGCGCAAGGTGTCTAGGCAACTAAAGGAAGGTGTGGGGCAATTATTATGGGTAGCCGGAAATCGATGGGGTAAAAACAATTGGATGGAGGTCGTTTAGGGTTTATGGTGGATGTGCTAGCTGATTTTGTTTCTGGCGACACTTCGGCAACAAGGCTGGCCCTGGGCATAGGCACACAAAATCACCACTCTGGGGCTCTAGTTTTTGGCCAAATAGTAGGACAGCAAATCGTAAGATGTTATTAAATATTTTTTATGTTGACACTTTGGGGCTCTATCTTTTATTTTTTAGGCCAATATTAGACTACTAGAGTTAGAGTGTATTTATCAATAAATAAATAAAAATGGAGTGCTAAAATCAATTAGCAAGGAATATGCGATAACTAAGCTGAACAAGGTTGACTTGTGAAATCACAAAACAAAAATTGCTTTTTATCAAATTGGCTGTGGCCAAATTAGCTGAGTTCGAGTCTGACCAAACGCCTATCATTTATATTCCCCCATCGTTAAAAATGAATTTCCTTTTTTTTTTTTTGTTATAAGTATTGCTAATAATGAATTCATAAATACTCAATTAATTATAGACTCACCCTTGAGTTTTTGGGTTAGGCGAAGAAAAAATCTACACTTTACCATCCTTATTTATGCCATTCTCGGACTTATATGTTTTACAATTTGACAATAGGGCCGGTCCTAACATTTGGAGGGCCAATGCAAATTCAAAGAAATGGAAATCCTTTCGCGTTTTTTACAAAGAAAATGGTAAAAAGATAAGGCAACTTCAAAAAACTTAACTAATAAATATTTTTATGGTCTTATATTTTTAGCAGAAAAAAAGTAGTACTAATTTTGCTCGTATAATCAATTTTCGCTTCTTTGAATAGCTCATATTGAATGAAAATAATTTCATAGACCTACATTCAATGAATACTGCACAATTTTTTTTTGCTGCCCGTCATTTTAGCAAAATTTGGGAGGGCCAAGGCGAACACCTTGGTCGCCTCTGCTAAGGCTAATACGGACGACACATGTAAATATCAAGAGCAACTTTTAACTAAACCCAAAACCAAACAAATTGACCATTACCGAAATTGGAATTAACGCGTTGAATGTATCTATGATTTCTAACAAAAAGTGTGAACACAATTTGGTCAAACCAAACAATTTTGATTCGTTAAGTTAATAAATGAGCTTAAACTACAATTTCAGAAAAATTAGTCGACCTCGAGTTTGTCTAAGCTCATCTTAAGGACACTAAAAATTGCGAAAAAAAATTTAATATATATATATATATATATACACACACACACACACATCTTGAAAATACCTTTTGAATACATTGGACGGTTCGGATTCCCAAAAATAATTTTTGAAAGTGAAAAAATTAATTTTTTTCTTATTTATGGGAGATCCTTACTAGAAAATTTGCACATAAACATTTGTTTTTGTTTTATACGAGTAATTTTTTCCGGAGCTTTAGGCCTAGTTTGGCTAAACCAAAAAACTTGGTTTTTTGGATTAATCCAATGCAAAAAAATGGGGTCGTTTGGATGAATGGAAAAAACCACTGATTCATCCAAACCAGTTTTTTGGTTTTTTTGGATTAATCCAGTTGGAGTCCAGTTTGCATGAGTGGATTAATCCAAAAAACTAAAACACCAAAAATCCAAGTTTAAAAGAGATTAATCCAAAAAACTAAAAAACCAAGTTTTTTGGTTTAGCCAAACTAGGCCTTAGTTTGTGCTCTCGAGTTCAACTACTTTATTGATAATAATAAAAAACCTTGTCCTTTCTTTCCAAATTAGATCTGGAGATATTTACGTATCTATACATCCTGGTTTGTTATCCTGATGAGGGATGCGGTGGCGTGTAGTAAGTTTGCTCAATACCGACGTATAGTGAGTAATCTCAATCATTCAAAAATATTTTGGATGGTTCGATTTTAAATAAAATTCTTTCGGAGAATAGTCTTCTCTTTCTCGAAAGACTCTTCTATTCTCCGGAAGAGTTTTATTAAAAATTCAAAGCATCCAAAACAGAATGAACGATTGTGATTGCTCACTACACGTCCCCCAACCACAAATTAAAAAAAAATAGAAAATAAAAAATCAGAAATTTTGTGTGGTAGTACAATTGGAGCCGTCCCATATTTTAATCTCCCTTCCTCCCTCCGCCCAGTTTTTTGTATTATCTCCTTTGGGTAAAATATTAAAAACTGGTTTTTTAAAAAAGATTATTTTGTCCTTACTCAATTTTTTTTTGCATTCGTTAGTTTTGCATTAAGATTTTGTGGTTTTTAGATTTCTCTCAACGAGACGAATCTAACGAGTATAAAATTATGGTCAAAACTCAATTTTTTTTGAATAAAGCCAAAATAGGTCCAAATTTTTGCTTTATTAAAAAAAATTTGAGTTTTGACCATAAATTTATACTCGTTAGATTTGTCTCATCGAGAGGAATCCAGAAACCACAAAATCTTGACGCAAAACTAACAAATGCAAAAAAATATATTAAATAAGGACAAAATGATTTTTTTTAAGATCGGTTTTTGATTTTTTACCCAAAGAAAAAGTCAAAGGCTACCAACATTTCAAACTTTTCCAAACGTTAAGAATGGTTTATGTAATATATGTAGCGTAATTTTGGGGGTTGCTAGAAAACGTTAGTGTATTGACCAGAAAAAAATGGTATCGGAATAAAAAGACAGGTCTAGTCAATGTGGCTGGGTGGCTGCAAGTCAACAAATAAGACTTTTGTGCTAGAATGGTCCATTTATTTTTTAATAATCTCATTTTTGTTTAACATAAGGTCATTTTGTCCAAAACAGTGACCTTTGGTCTTTTAACTTGACCCACTGGGAATTTCGCCTTATTGTAAAGAAGATTGGAAGGGAAGACAACTCTAGAATGTATCCATATTTGAGATGGTATATATTAGAAATGTCAGTATATACATAATGTGTGCGCGTGCGTGTGGATGCAACTATGTATATAGGTACTATGTTATTATTAGTGGCGGAGCTAAAAATAGAAGTCGGAGGGGGTCTAATTGTGAAACAAAAAACTTGGTTCGATGATTTTTTAAGACTAATTGTTGTTTTGGCCAAAAAATCAAAATGTTTTATTTTTTTGTCTTAATTTATTCAAAAATAAATTACATTTTTTAGTTTTGTGTCAATTTTTTGTGATTTATTGGTTAGTCTTAAGGAGAGGAATCTGAAAAGTATAAGATTATTAACCCAACTTAAATTTTTGTGAATAAAGACAAAAATAATCGAATAAACCACACAAAATTTGGATTATTTTTTCCTTTAGTGAACTTTTTTTATAATTTTAATCATAATTTTATACTTTTAAATTCTTCTCATCGAGACGAATCAATAAATCACAAAAAAATGACATAACATTAAAAAAATGCGATTTTTTTAACAAGGACAAAAAAAAACCAGTTTCTTTTTTTTAGCCAAATCAATAAAAATCCAATAATTAGAGTTTTTATTGTACGGTTTTAATAAATTGAAAAATTAATCTCAAGTACTATTGTTACTAGTATATGACTCGACGAAAACATTACTTATTATTGTACGATATCATTCACCATAATTTAGTGTTCTCAAAATATACATTGTTCTTACTTTGTAGTTATTTTCAAAATTTTATAATTTTTTTAAAAATATTTATAAAAAAATATGAAAAATATACTTCAAAATAGGAAATTAGGGGTGGCCGAGTCCGGCCCTGGTTCGTCAGTTTTGAAAAATCACCCCAAACTGAAGAGGGGCGTAAAGAGGGGATCGATAGCGTAACCAGATGTCTTATTGATGCAGTCAAGCCACCTATACTCTGAGGTGGGGCAGGCCAGCTTCATCAATCATGTGATTGCCCGTGATTGGTACTTTTGTTTGCAATAGAACACCAAGATTTAAGAAATGTACTACCTTCGTTCGATAATATTGATTTTTTACAAAATTACTTGTAATTTTCAAACTATAAAATAATATACTTATGAACATAATTTGTTCATCAATATGGATCTTATTTGATAGATCTCATTGTGAACTTTTAAACAGTGTGAAAAAAATTCAAAAATTATTTTATAGATGCATTATTTTTTAGTTTGAAAATTTCACGTAACTTCGTAGGAGACCAATATTATGGAACGGAGGGAGTATTAAAATGTGTAAAAATGGTATAAAAGTTGATAAAAGTGTTTCAAAAATTGTAAAAAGTGTATTGGATGGTTTGTTTTCTGTATTTTTCTAAAGTCCTGTGGGTTTCCGCTAGCATGACCGAATTGCATTTTATTAAGAAATATTGTCTTACATTACTTGAGAAAGGAATGAGTGGTCACTTAATATAATATTAGAGCTCTCCACTCATTGTCAATTGATATTGAGATGGATATTAAGTTTTCATACGTTTGCTAGTTCTAATGAAGTTAATAGAGGTGTACATGGTTATTCCGAAGTACCAAAAAAATAAAATAAAAATAGAGGTGTACATGAGTTAGCTTGTATCTCATTAATTTGGAAGGGAAAAAAAATACTCACTCCGTTCCCTTTTAAGTATGTTGCTTCATAAATTCAACTTATTAAAAAGACATCATCATTATTATTCACTCTGTCCCATTTTTTATTGGGAATGTTTTCGAAGTTTTGAAAAATTGTCTAATGGAACTAATTAAGATCTATCAATTAAATAAGATCCATATTGCATATAGAATACATTATAAAATGAAAATTACAAGAATTTTAAAAAGGCACATGTAACCGTAGGGAGCAATTAAATTGGGACAGAGGGAGTACATTTCACATTAACTATTACATTCATTTTACACTTTTCATATCAACTTTTATCTCAATTTTCCAAAATTATCTTCCACTTTTATCTACTAACTTTTCAAAAGAGAAAAATAATAATTGCACAAACTTTTACCCACTAACATTTTAAATAAATATTTATTAATGAACAACTCAAAATAGAAAGTTAAATACTAAAAAAGGAACGGAGGGAGTACTGATTATATCGACGTTATATTGTAAATAACTGAATCCAACCCAGCTTCAGCAGAATGGGTTCCCAAGGAGCTTCCTTCAGAGGGGCCCATCTATATAAACCCACTAACCTCTCTACAATTTCACTTATAACAAAATCCACCAAAAGCCCCATTATTTGGAGCTGGGGATTTGCGTGGGTAGGTTTGGGAGGGTCGTAAAATAGATTCAATCAACTAGAGCCCATTTGAGAGTCTAATTACGTAATTATGGATTGTATTTTACATTTTGATTGTGAATTGTGGATTTTTAGACTTAAATTTGGCATAGTTTTGAGTTGCTAAAATCATCATGATTTTAGTAAACAAGTTCAGAAAGTGTTAAAATCATGATATTTCAAATAAAAAAAATTAAGTGCTTTCGTGTATTATTTTTTGAATTTTTCACACCAAATTAAAGTACACGAGGAGTACTTTAATTTGGTGCGAAAAAAAATCGAAAAACGATACACGGAATCACTTCATTTTTTGATTTCAAAAAATTGATTTTAGCACCTACTAAACTCATTTAAAATCTTTTGGAAAACTATAAAATAGAGCGTTTGGGAGATGTTTACAAAATAGTTTTTGCAATAAAGTTGTAACACCTCGACTGTTAATAATAAATAAAACAATAAAAAGAACTATCAAATAGAGTTAACTTTGGGAGACCCGCTAAACCGTTAGGATTAAGAAATATATTTTTGTATGATTTAAAACCTATAAAATAAAATACAATAGTGTATTTTTGTACATGTGTTATTTTTTTTGAAAACATTTCAAGCTGTTATTTTAACCCTGCTAATATAGCATTAGAACATGAGAATCTGGTAGGAGTCGCCGCGAGGTGACTCACCTTGGGGCCCAAGCATGGGGTCTACAGAAGGTGGCAAAGTTGGCACCATATTATAGGATGAATTAATGAAACAAAGGTTTATTGAATAGGTTAATGGAGAATGAATTAATATAATTGGACATCAAATTGGTTTATAAGTTCGCAAAATTAATCATACATAGTTGATGGGTTCGATTAGAGCTAAAAATGGACCCAGCTTCTCGTGTAGCTGTATCGAACTCGAGTTCAAGTTGTAGTTGTAGGCCTATTTGTAATTGTTGAAAGTAAAATTTTTCATGGCTGAGTCAATTTTGTGGGCTGACTGTAATTGGGTTAAATTTTCTCTCTGACTTCGTTTAAATTAAGTATAGAGTGTCAACAGCCTATTTAGCCAATGAAATATGGCAACTTCCATGGGAAGTACTAAAAATCAATTCAAAGCGTTTTGCTCAAGCTATACAGTAGGCTAATTAATGTAAACAAGTAAATGAGGAAATAAAGACATCTCCAAAGAAATTGAATACTATGGCCAATATAGCAAAACTACTTGGCCATCAATTTCCCATCAACAGTGATACCTCATATTTTCGGTTAGGAAGGGAAAAAGAAAAAAGAAAAAAAGAAATTTACTTGTTATACAATAGTGATGAATTGGAGAAGCATTCTATTATCTCTAACAACAATAGTTAGCCTAATTTTATCAATAACAATAGCCATAAACATGAATATTTGATGGTTAGGTATGGGTTCTTCAGAATAGTTGATCGTAAGTTGGATGTTGAACTGGTTGACAGGGTTAATTGAAACCAAAAATTACAAACCGTTTAACATTTTCCAATTCAAAACAAAACAGGTTTCGTACTCTGTGTTTCCTCATGCAATTCCTCTTTTAAATCTGGAAAACCATTAAACGTTCAATTGAACGTTGTTCGACAATGTGTTTGTTTTTCTTCAATTAGATGTTAGGTTTTTATAACCTTAATACAAACATAGTGTGCATAAAAGACAAGTTTGACTTTTGGTTTTTCTTAATGTAAAACTCATGTTTCATAGTATTTCATTTGGCTTTTCAAATTTGTCTTTGGATTATTTTTTTGGTTACAAAAACTAGAGGACTAAAGACTCAGTGTATAAAAAAAATAATGCTAAAAATTTAGTGTTGGTAGGCCTTTATTCAAAATTTTAAAATTTAGTGTTGGCGGGCCTCTATAAATTTTGTATAAATTTTCTATTTTAATAGGGTTTTTTGAAATCATTGTGGTGGTGACCGCCTCCAATTGTCCTCACTTAGCACTATCCTTGGTTACTGCCACGACGACTGACGTAGGATTCGTTACCAGCTTTCTCTCTTCCACATTGGAATTATATTCTAATTAAACCGGCGACTGCCAACTTGTCGACATAGGCCCCCTCGGAATCCAAATCCTAGCTCCGCCACTGGTTACATGAGGTTTTTCAAAAAAAATTATGTTTTTATAAAATTATGATTATCAATATATGAAATTCTTTTGCAACAAAAATGCCATGGAATTCTGATGTTTTGCAAAGTTTTTTTTTTTTTGAAAATAGTATTATCGATACATCCGGACGATGTCCCTAAATCTGTGGCACGTTAAAGGTACCAATGGGAACAGTGTTATAAGGGCAGAATGGATAGGGGCACAGCCAGGTGTCCAATTGAATTGATCAATTCAACATATGGTGAGAGTTGCTCCCTCATAGCTGGCATAATTGTCGAATGGTATATCGTATTATTCATGGTATATCGTATTATTCATGGAATGCTATTTTATATAAAAGCTTATTTATGTTTTTGAAAATTTGATGTTATGATCTTTGTTTTGAATTACACGGTAAATCATGTTACTTTGATAATTCATACACTCACACAACCAATGGCTTACGTTGTTGCAATTTCTCTCTTTTTAGGCAATCAGGAGTAGAAGGATGGACCAAGTACCAATAATTAGTCTACGCTATGTTTGTAAATAAATAAAAAGGAAAAATTAATGTAACTTATTTAGTGAATAAGGAACTCTAGCAAATCAAGATTGTAAAATATGGCTTCTGCTATATGGAATTGTATCTTTTGAATAGAATAATTTTTTTTTTAAAGGGAATTGTCAATAGAGGCCCTTGGTGAGACGAGCTCACCGGTCGATCACGATACTTAAATATGTTGTATTTGGGTCGTGACAAAAGTAGTGTTTGGCTGAGTATAATGATGAAAAATATAGGTTATGAATTGATTTTTTACAATGTTGCCCTTGTTATTTATTATGCTATTATAATATGTTAATGAATAACCTTTTAGATATTGTTAATTAAAATATAATTTTTTAATTCCACCCCACAAATTTAACTAATTTTTTTAACTACCTTTTAGATATTGTTATTTAAAATATAATTTTTTTAAAATATTAATTTATAAAATTTACACGTAATATTATTTTGTGATGTATATCGAAAATATAATCATGACCGAGATAAAATTCTTATATGATCCCAAAAACAAAACAATTGTTTTTTTGACAAGTTTAAAAAAAAACTCAACATCAAACAACCTAACTAATACATTATCTTATAAATTGAAGGCACTTTAGGAATTATCTAATAAAGGAGGGGTTATTTAATATTTATATACTTAGAAAAAACTCATAAATTAAAATGAGAATGTAAAAAATACATCAAATAATTTCTCCATTATGTGATTTAGAATCCATTTTGGAAAAATGCATTCTACAAATAAGTTCCAAATAGTCATAATGCAAAATACTAACAAATGTAATGTAAGCTACCAAATGGCACTTTTGGGGCACTATTGAAATTTCCGAAATGGGTCACATTCAATGGCCTCAAAATGGCTCATAAATTGAAAAGCTCTTAACATTTTAAATTTAGCCTTGTGCTCAAAATGTTTTTAATATGAAATCTTTTGAAAAAGTTCAAAAGTTGGCTCCCTATACAAACTCCTTTAAACTCTAGGGTGAAAAATTTGAGCCACAATTATCTTATGCATGGCTCCTAATATAATAGTTAAATTTAGGTAGCCTTCTAGCTAACTCAAAGTGAGGCCAAAGTCTTTAAATGTTTTTTTAATATGAAATCTTTTTTAAAAATCTCTAACCAAGTTTTATTCCCTTTCTTTTACCTTCCTCCGGCTAAAAGTTGTTCCTAATATATTTTTTCACAAAATAGAGAATGTCCTAAAATATGGGCATGATTTCTTCCATTTAATCCCTAGCCCTAATTGGCGTAAATATGCCAATTTCTCTCTCCTCCAATTTTTTTTTTTTAAGGTTTTATGCACTATCACCCATACAAAATAGGTTAGTTCTCCCATGTATTTAATTGTTATGATTTCTCTTGTAAATTGATTTTAGGGCAATGGTGTTCCATTACATCAAATATTTTTATGCCATTACATCAAGCATTTTTTTTTTGTTCACTTTAACATTGTGGATATTGGGAGAGGAAAAAAAATCAATTATATTCGTGGATATCGACAAATGTATTGGGTAACCACAAATGTATTGCCATCGATTTTTTGGATCATATTTGGGATCAACCATTTTTTTGTTACAAATTGTGGAATGGGGATGCAAAAAAACGCCGTGAATATCGACAAATGTATTGGATCTCTGGCGGCAACCATCTCTAACCACCATCACTTTCGGCGCTCGCTTCCTAACCATCGACACTTACGTTTTGACTTATAGTAACTATGTTTTCACTCTGTTTTGACTGGGTCAGAATGTTCAATGTATTTTAGAAGATTGTCGATGAAGAACTTATCGTGGGACGATTGATTACTGTGTTCCTTCATGTTTTTTTTTCTTGGGCATGGTGGTTGTGGGTTCCATATCTTGTTAATGGCAAGTTTTTTTTTTCCCCAATTCAAAACTAGTGTTATTTTTTATATAGTAAAAATGGTAAATCAATAAACCATATTCAAAATATCCTTTAGCAGATGGTTATTCCATATAGTGAATATGGTTTATAGATTTACCATTTTGATAATTTGATACAGTAATAGTGATAAATGAATAAACCATGTTCACTGTATGAAATAAATGACACGCGAACATGGTTTATTAATTTTCCATATTGGGTGATTCCATACACTAAAAGATTTGTTGTTTTACCACAATGAAAGATGGTTTACGATTTACCACTTCAAAACTTCGGTGATTCGGCAAAGTAAACATAAGAAATCAACACATGATCAATGTTTTTCATGTTGTTTTATGGTGCAATATTAATCAACCATGTTTTTCATGGTTTTGGCTTGGGGGTTGTAGTTTTATGGTGCATTAATTAACCTATATTGACTTGTGTTTTTTGGTCAAAATTTTGTGATTATTTATTTTCAATTTTGTTTTGAGATTTTAACTATGAGAAGATTAGAGGAGAGAGAAAGAGAGAGATAAATTAGGAAAGATTAAGGGAGAGAAATATTAGGAAAATTAGGAGAGAGAAAAATTAGGAAAATCAGGAGAAAAATATTAGGAAAAGTAGGAGAGAGAAAGGGCATTTTGGGATTTATTTGAATTTCAAGATGAAATCATAATTATTCAAATCTTATAGGATGGAATCATAATGATCTTTTTTGTATAGGATGCCTAATTAAATCTCCCAAAAAAATATTTGGTTACCAAAAAAATAATTTTAAAAAAAATTTTATATTCTCACCCACGATTTGGTTGCCCTTTACACAAATGCTTAATAAAAAGACAAAAAGTAGGGTGTGACTTTATAAATTTTAAGAGTTAAAAAAATTCATGCCAAAAAGAACCAAAAAACATGAAAATCTGCTATCTGCAGAAAAAGTTACATAGAGTGGCAATAAAATATTAAGAGCCCATTTGGGAACTTATTATTTTTTGCATTTTACATTTTGGATTGTGAATTGTATATTTTTGGTTTATGGTCCGAATAGATAATTACTAATTAGTAGAGTGCTTGAAAAAGATGTGCAAAATATATTTTACAACAGAGTAGTGTTTAGAAGTTATCATCAAAATAGATTATGAATTGATTACCAAATTGTGCTTCCATTCTATGGTTTTGCAAATGCATTTTAAGCAGATGTGTTCACCAAATTTTTGCTAAGCATCCACAATCCAAAATTGCAAAATACATAGAATTCACCATGTCACGACTCAAATCCATCGGATTTAAATATCTTGACTGGCCAATGAGTCCGTCTCACCAAACGCCTCTACTGACGCTATTTTTTATTTTTTTATTTCTACAAATAGACATAAACAAGTATATTTAAGATCTAACATACGCGGAAGAAAATATACATAATTAGAGTCTTTTATTCATTATGCCAACAACAACTTGAGCTACATTTCCCCCCTTATTTATTACACGACCATAAACTTAATAATATCGATGCTCGACTCGTCCTTCTAATTCTGATTACTTTAGAAGGAAATATTGCAACAACATAAGCCCCTACTTGTGTGAGTTTATGAATTATTAGAATTACAAGGTCTAACATGAATTTTAAAAATTCTTTTCAAAGAATTATAAATCGTAGCATCAATTTTTCATGGCTTAAACCGTAACCAAAAGCATAAACAATTTCGTTTATAAGATACAATTTCTGCTAGTGATGAAAGACTGACTCCGAACATAATATGATGAATTGATCATTTGAGTTAGACACCTGGCCATGCTTATTTCCATTCCACCCTTATAACTTTGTTCCCACTAGTATTTTTGACGTCTGCTAGATTAAAAGACATCTTTTAGATGTATCGATAATACCATTTCCCCGTAAACAGTAAAATATTATAACCCTAAGGTATATTTGCCACCAAAGAATCCCATATATTAAAATAAACATTTTAGGCCCAGTTTCTCAAAAGATTTTAGCACCCAAGAGCTAAAATTGTGATTTTTCAACTCAAAAAAAGAAGGGGTTCCGTATATCGTTTTTTTATTTTTTTGCACCAAACTAAAGTACACGAGGAGTACTTTAATTTGGGGCGGAAAAAAAATCGAAAAACGATAAACAGAACGACTTCATTTTTTGATTTGAAATATCAAGATTTTAACATATGGGTGCTAAAATCTTGTAGAAAACTGGGCCTTAGTAAGCTAAAAACAGAAGCTTTAAAATTCATGTAATTAGGATAACTCATAACTCATCTTTTTGTGTCCAAAATTATCCTCTAGCTTTATCTATTGTAATTTTTTACCCATTAATTTTTCAAATGAGAAAATAATAATTGTACATATTTTTACTTATTAACTTTTCGAAACAAACTTTGACCTATTAATTTTTCAAAACATACGAATTTACCGGAGTGAGACCACCGAGGAAGACCCACGCTGCTGCAGTCCAGTCTCTTTCTCTTTCCCTTCCTCTCTCTTTTTTTGCCTTTTGCAGGTGTTGCCCGGGTTTTGACGGCGGTTGTGGCTCAAACTTGCGGTGGCGATTAGAAATCTCGGCTGCCGTCTTATGAGGGCCGA
The DNA here is from genome assembly GCA_022606695.1 of Vaccinium macrocarpon. Classification (NCBI taxonomy): domain Eukaryota; kingdom Viridiplantae; phylum Streptophyta; class Magnoliopsida; order Ericales; family Ericaceae; genus Vaccinium; species Vaccinium macrocarpon. Next base: position 15,742,386 of record CM040180.1, read on the forward strand.
ATCGGCGGTCTCTCGGCGGCCTTCTCCGGGGGTCATTTTGCTCGTTGGGTCTCACAGTCTGTTGGGTTTTTACCGTATGGGTTGTGGATCGATGGTGGCGTTTGGAACCGCGGCTGCCTAGCTTCTCTTCCCCTCCTCCCTATTGCCATTGCTCATACGTACCACGTCTTTTCTGGATCTCTTAGTTACCACCGGTTCACTGTTGGGTGCTTTCTCTGGCAGCGTTGTGGTCTGGTCGATGGCTGTGGGGTGCAGCAGCGTGGTGATGGTAGTTTAGGGTTTTGTTTGTTGTATGTGGGTTTGGGCTTATTTTTGGGCTTAAAAATGTTTTTATTTGGTTTGCCCGTCTTGGGCTTAGACATTAGGTGTGGTGGGTTTTTCCGTTTTTGGGCTTGCCCCTTGGTTGTCTTTGAGGTTGTCCCATTATGTGTTTTATTTTATTCAATCCTTAGTTGGTTTCTCTTCCCCTCTCCTCCCATCTTAATGTACTCGCTGTCAAGATTTGGCTAATAACTTTTTTTTTGACGGATCAAAAAGCTTTCAAAACATATGTACTTATTACACATAATGACAACAAAAAGTGAACTTGTTCCTCTTGCTTTAGAAAATGCATGTTTTCGCTTGTGGAACAAGATGTCTTTAGGCGTCTTTGTGAACCAATACAAACATCCACTGGAACAAAACCTGAAGCAAAATAAAAGGGACTTTAATTTCTAAGTTGAATAACATTACAAAATGCATATTTTTTAATTAGCCAAAATAAATACTCCCTCCGTTCTTATTTGTTTTTTCCCACACTCTCTATTGCCTTTTTTCAAATCAAAAAATTAAGTGCTTCTGTGTATTATTTTTCAATTTTTTTCGTACCGAATTAAAGTATACGATGAATACTTTAATTTGGTTTAAAAAAATTTGAAAAATAATACACAAAAACACATTATTTTTTCATTTGAAAAGTGACACACCTTTTCGTAGAGGACAAATAAATAGGAACGGAGGAGTAAATAAATATGCCTGTTTCTTCACCCCATATTGCCGATCAAAAAAATAAAAAAAGAGAATAATCAAACATAATTTAGTTCTGATTTCCGTACTCTTTCCAAGCCCACTTAATTAATCAAACTTGTTCATTTTGTAAAGTTTGTCGAGGACTCCATTATGTCAACTGGTACTTTTATTGGATAATCTCAATCAACACATATTTGTAATGTAAATGGATTCGATCCAATGCTAATCCATTTTTGAAGAAAAGTTTGTTTCAAAATTATACCTCTTGATATGTGATCCGTAATAGAGGAGCTTTGATCATTTACGTGGTCCCGTGATGACCAAAAAGTGAAATTATATAATTGGATTACATTTTTCTTTATTTATAAAATTTTAGTGTAGTTAATAATTTTTTACTTTTTGAATTTCTTTTCGTCGAGATGAATTAATAATTCACGAAAAGCTAACGCAAAACTAACAAATTAAATGAATTTTTTTTTGAATAAAAACCAAAAAAAAAAAAAAAAAACTAAATGGTTAGTGGTACCTGATGAAAAGAGATTTCCAGTTTACGAAATCAGTCATTGGTGAGAATTGGGAGAAGCCGAGGACGGCTCATTGGAACTATGAATCTGCTGTTGAATTTGAAACTGCAAAAGACTTTGGGATGCGAATTGGCTTCCGGAAATGGAAGAAGTTTGTTGAACCGGATGGTGATTAATCCAACCATGAACAGGAGGGGATGTACATCTGGACTGAAGTTGCTCCCTCTCAGAACCCATTGAGCTTTGACAAACAAATTGATGGCGATTGAACATGTACCCTTCTCTGTGCTCTCCGCCGCCGTCCCACGGCGGCTCTAGCAAAATTGACCCAAATGTTGCAGGATCCGATCCTTGATTAAGGGTCGGATTCTGATCAGTTGATGAGTGTAGAGAGAGGCAAAGGTCTTGGGTGGTGTGAAAATTCAATGGCGAAGTCATGGGGAAGAACGACTTCATTGGGTCTGGAATTGATTGTGTGCCCAATTGATGATTTATCAGGAATTTCGAATCAGCCCCTGGGGTTTCACCCAATTGGTGTTGATTTTGCTGCAATCCATATCCAGAAGGGAACTCTGGATGTTGCCCCAAAATGGTCATTTCACTCGACCCTCCTCCCGCTGCTGCTTCAGAATCGATTGGATTCCATGTGGGAGGTAGCTCGGTGAGTTTATCGATGGAGTTTTTTGCCTTCTTGATGAGCCAGTCTACGGCTTTGCTGGGCCGGTCGTAACCCAACCGGTCCTGCACGTCGTAGAACTGGATTGCGGTGTGGGCGGAGAGTCGGACTCTTCGGTCTCTCGGGCCTTTTGCCGTGAACACCTTGCTGTGCCGATCTTTACGGCTCGTGGACCGGAGAATATGCCCCCCTTGTACTTGTACTATCTCCCCTCCTCCTCCTCCTCCTCCCCCACTGCTGCGATTCTTCAACATCAATCTATTCCTCTTTTTACCACCTGATAAAGAGATTTAAAGAATCCCCTCCTTGTGAAGTTTTTTTTCACACTTCACACAACGAAAAAAGAGAAAAAAGAAAGAAAGGGTTACTCCAAAGAAGAAACCTGTTGAATTGTTAAATTGTTATTGTTCTTCATCTGGCTATTGCTCTTTTTCTCCTTGCTGCTGATTTTCCTCTCTCTCTCTCTCTCTCTCTCTCGCCAAAATTGGGTAGATTGGTGGTGCTTGATGAGAAGCAACTATTAGGGAGAAAAATTGTGTTGCAGAGAGCTTTTAAGGGAATAAATGAGGGGTTTGTACGTAAGTTGGCTGGTGTGAAGGTGAAAGGGGCAGGTTTAAATAGGACTACAGGGAAGGAAATATAGGAGTAATCTTTAATAAATGGGTTCAAACTCCCATCCAGTTTTTTTTTTTTTGTGTTCAATCTTGTCCAGTTCGGTCCAGTTTTAACCGTTGTAGATCCCAATATGACCCAACTAATGATTGCAATGATTTATTTTGTAAAACTCGTCGAGTAGAATTAATATACCTAAAAATGATTAGGTGAATTGCGTTTGGACTATGAATTTGCGCAGAAATTAAAGAATTGTTAGATTCGTTTCTTTAGCGTCCAATGGATATTTTCATACTTTGTGTCACACCCCCACTCACATGGGGTGTGGATCTCATATGTGAACCCCATGTGGGTTTTACATCCCATGTGAGTGGGACGTGATTGAATGTGACACAAAATATGTGGCTCTAGCATTTTTTATTTTTTTAGGAGCAATGCCAGGGACATCAAAGTTTACATTAGTACGAGTGGTTTTTACATCTCTGTGGCAAGTGCTAGTGGGACACACAAGACTACTTATTAGAGTGTCATTTGTGAGAAATGATGAGGTGCACTTTCATAGTTTGATCTGCCCCTAGCATATTTGTGTTGTAAGTAATGTTTTTAAACTTTTACTATAAGAAAGAGAGAATAACCACTTTGCTTTGAATTGGTAGGATATGTTTTTTCTTTTAGTGAAATCTCCAAGTACCTTTGATCATACTGGAGAAGAGAATAGTCGAACTGTGTGTAAATTGGTCTGAACACCTTCAAACGTCGAATAAAAAAACATCCTCCCCTAAACTACTCTTCCCCAAGTACATCTTAAATTACATGTTCTACGTTTTTGTGCCTATGATATTAAGTACATTCCTTAATTTTTTGGGTAAAAAATTATGGAGCACACATTCCTTTTTGGGGTTAAAATTATGTAACGCACATTCATGACATAGTTGGAGCATCACCAGCCTTGACACCATTTTTTCCCCCCATATTAGGGTGAAAATTTGCGTTAAAAACTTCATTTGTGTATGGCTAGCTTCTCGATCGCTATGCCACTTTTCCTACCCAAACTTAGTGTTTCTCAAGTTTTTCTTCCAAAATATGGGTCAAAATGACACATCTGCATATAATAAGGAAGAATGCTAAGAAAAATAGGTATGGATTTGGGTCTCCCAAAATCTGAGTAAGGAAAATGGTAGAACTCAAATTTTGGATTTGGCTAGAAAAATAGGTAAAGATTGGTGATGCTCTTAAAAATGCATCACCAAAATCACAAGCTTGGTTTTTCTTTGCACCGAACAACATGGGGTAATGAGTGTAATTAATCTTTCTAAGAGCATTTATAAGAGCATCACCAATCCTTACCCATCTTTCTTTGTACGACGATCACCATAAATCACTAGTTCTCTCTCAAATGCCTCTCTTTAAAATTAGGCCTACCCCTATTGTTTCTCTAAAAAACTTCACACAATAATTTTGGACAAGTAAATTCAAAAAAAAAAAAAAAAAACGGAAGAAAGTTTGTGTATGAGATATGAATTGGAAAACAAAATTGGTTCCGGTAAATTGAAACTGCAGTTAAAGGCTAATGTTTTCAGTTGACTTTGCCTTTTTAGTCCGTCACAAGTAGTTTGTTTTCACGTTTCAACCATCAATTATGTTACACCAACAAATAATTTACACATAAAAATACACACACTACACCATACGAGTCCACTTGTGAGCATAAGTGTATTTGTATTGTAAATTTTGTAGTCGTAGGATTTTTATTATTAACCGGTTGGAGCTATGCAACGTTTTGTACGAACTATAGGGGTAAACTATAATTATGAAAAAAGAAAAAGATTCTACCAAGCACAGATTTGTAAAGGTACAAAGATATAGCCTTTATAAACCTGTGATACTACCAAAAGTTGCCTATTTGCTGGCCAGGCATGTAGTTAGCACTGGAGTTGTGAATGACCTAAGCTATTCGCGAATTGTTTGAGATTTAGTGCGATAATATCAAGTTCGAGTTTGATTTGTCTACTAATTAAACTAAACCTGAATAATAATTTTAGGCTCGTTCAATAAATGAACTAAATTTGAGCCTAACAATAGTTGACTAGATTAGGCTCAATAACCTAGAGTTAGAAAATACTCTGTAATTAATAAATTTTCTGGGGCCTATTGGTAGATTTTGGACTCCATCGTTCTAAATTGTTCGTCGTGACAAATTGTTTTATAAATGAGCTGAATTTGGGCATAACAATATTCGACTTGATTAGGCTCAAGAATCTAGAGTTAAATTGTAATTAATTAGTTTTCTAGGGTCTACTGGTAGATTTTGTACACCCTTCGTCCCAAATTGTTCGTCCTGATATATTTCGATATAATTTTTAAATTGCTCATATATTTCAATCTATAATATATTTTATGTGCAATAAGGATCTTAATTATTTAATAGATCTCAATTATTTCTATTATACAGTTTTTAAAATCATCAAAAATATTATAGTTTGAATGATATGAACAAACAATTTGGGACAGAGGGAATATATTTTAGAGGTACATGTATGAAATCTGTGCTATTTTTTTATTGCTTATATCTCTCATTTTATAATAATTTTCATGATTTTGCGAACTTTGTATTATATAAATAATTGAGATCTATTAAACGAAATCCATATTACATATTTTTTGAAATCTATTTACAACTAAAGAGCTGGGGTTTCACTCATCGCCTCCCCTCCTTTACACCGCCTCTCTCCGCCGCCTCCACATCGCCGAGGGTGGATATTGAAACAGTAGCCAACCAACACAAGGGAGCCAAGAGTGTAATCGTGGTGGACTAGCCGTTAGCCCAAGAAGGCGATATTCTTTATTGGTTGTATCTGTCTACTTCTTCTTCAATTGTCAACTTTTACCAATTGCAAAAAGGCAAAATATTAGTAATATCCTACCTTTTTTGACAATTTAAGAATCACTCGGCATCACAAAAATAGAGCACTATTTAAGTAGATATTTTAACTCCTTCGACCCTTAGAACAAGGAAAGGATGGAAAATGAAGTTCCAAAAAAAAAGGAAATTTTGACCAAGAAAATTGATCGTCAAGATTCCTTTGATTTGGCTAAATCCACAAAAACTAGTTTTTGGTTTTTTATTTTGTCCTTATTTAAAAAAAATTGCATTGTTTAGTTTTGATTTTTGATTTTTTTTTGTTTTCGCATCTTGGCAGAGAGAAATCTAAAAGTATAATATTGTTAAGCAACTTAAAATTTTGTGAATAAAGAAAAAAATTATTCAAAACCGTTTTTTTTTTATTTTTTTCGACAAAAAACTTTAAGCTTAAAATTTAATTTTATAATTTTATCTTTTTAGATTCTTCCGTCGAGTTGCATGTTAAACCACAAAAAATTAACCGAAAACTAACAAATGCAATTTTTTCTTTTGTATAAGGACAAAAAGAAAAAAAACCAAAAACCCAGTTTTTTGGATTTAGCCAAATCAGGCAATATATAAGTCAAGGATTAGAAACCATAAAAAATTAACCGAAAACTAACAAATGCAATTTTTTCTTTTGTATAAGGACAAAAAGAAAAAAAAAAACCAAAAACCCAGTTTTTTGAATTTAGCCAAATCAGGCAATATATAAGTCAAGGATTATTGGATTATTCTCTTTCAGACCGAGAAAATTTATATTCAAGATTCCTTAAGGCGAGGATAATTGGATTTTTTTTTGATCGTAGGATAATTTGGATTATTCTCCTTCTTTTCTTTACTTTTTTTTTTTTTAATCTTTTGAAAGTCTTTTGAATGCAGTAATATCACGCCGCCCCGATTCCTTTTTGATGAGACAAGTGGATTTCTGGCCAATAATTTCAAAGTTGAAAATGACATTGGCCAATTCTCCGTACACTTAAAAAAATACATAAAAAAACACAACACTCTTCTGAGCCCCTTGTGATGTTTTGAACCATTGATTTTGTTTAAATGAATAGATTAAAAGGTCCTGCAAAATTTCAGCTCAATCAAATATTAATAAATGCTCACAGTTTTTGCAAAATTATTTGGATCAAACACTTACTGATATCCGATTAAGCTGAATTTTTGCAGAACCTCCTATTTCACTCATTTAAACAAGATCAACAGTTCAGAACGTAACAGTGAGGCTGAAAACAAAATTGTGTGTTTTTTTTAAGTGTGAGGGGAATCGGCCCCTTTAGAAAAAAATTTAGAATCTAGCTGGTTTTTTAGGATAATGAGTTGATTTTCCCTAATTATATGAAACATTTATAATCTAAAAAGTTATGGTTTAATCTGTTCAAAGTTATTTTACATTGCCATTGCTGTACTTTCTAAGACCCTTTTGTTAAACAAAAAATAAGTACATTGGTATTTTAGTGACCTATAGAAAAAGAACAATTAACTTTACTACTGCATTTCCTTGGAGTATTTTTAATACATAATCTACATATTGCTTTCAAAAATCAAAATCTGCGCCAACAAAAACTTAACTTAATCTTGCTCACATAACTGGTTTAGTGGTTCATGGATGTTATGTTTAACTTCTTTTTTTGGGGGGTAATTATTTATTAGTAAAGCTCATTAGGACACATTTGTTATGTGTGTTACATTTTTCTGTATAAGTGTATTTCTCTGTAATGTAAACTAACCATGGTTAGCTAGCTACGTCGGTTATGAGCATTGGTAAGGTAGTTAGTTAATTAGGATGGCTTGGTTTACTGTTGTATAAAGGGGTGTTTCAGTTATAATGGTTGATTAAGAAAACAGAAATACAAATCTTAGATTACGTCTCTTTCTCTCTCTTCTCCTCTTCTTTCTTTCTTTCTCATCTTCTTTCTTTCTTATCTTCTTCTTCTCCTTCTTCACCAAAACCCTAGAATATATTTCAAGAATTGGATCTGTGATTATCTCCAGATCTTCTTTATGGTTATGTTATGTTTAACTTTAGTAAACTTTAACTGATATTTTTCTTGTATAGGTCGACCCATAGAGTGGTATAGTTTCGTGCATGCATAATACTGTAATTCTGTAAACAACACTGCTACATAAACAGAAAACAGACCCAAAATTTATCCAGAATTTGAAAATCAATGGCTTAGATTCACTCGCCGTTGATTTACACTTTCAGGGACAATTTACACTTTCGGAGTCGATTGGGGGTTGTTTTTCCGGGTCTATAGCATTGTTGTTCTGTAAATGGTTCCTCGAGAAGTAATATAGACACGTTGCTTTTAACTTGTGGGGGGCGCATCGCCGGAATGACCTCTTTGGCTGTCTCGTATCGCACGGAGAGGGAGGAGATAAGTTGAACCTTACTGGAGCCCTAGGCATTTGTCGGAGAAGAAGGATGGAGCTTAGTACACCAAAGGACCTGCATAAGGGAGCAGCCATGTTAGTGCCTAGCCTGGATGGTGGTGGTTCGGGAAGGCACTTCGATGGCTAAGTTAGTAATGAGGGGAGAAGTTTAGTGGAGAGTTCTAGAGAGAGAAAGTGCAGGTGAGAGCTTAATGTAGAGAGAGAGAGAGAGGATTTTTCTTAGCGAGGAGAGTGAAGGCTATACTTATAGGCTAGGATGAGCATGCCCCATACGCTCCTCGGGGGCCTCACGCACTCTGTCCTTATCATCGCATTAAATGTATGGATTGACGTATGTCCGTCAAGCGGCGCCTTAACCGGTTCTTTCCCAGAGGAGTCACCTGTCACCGATATTCTAATCAATCAAGTACCCCTGCAAGCGTAGCTTGTAGGGTTGGTGGCTTGCAATAAATGCAATGTATGCGGGGTGATTGAGGCCATTAATGAGCCACTCAGACTGTCAGGGGAACCTCGATCAAGCCCCTAACATCTGGCGCGACCCCCCTATACCGTGGTCAATCGACTAGGTTCAGGTAGAACCTCCCAACGTGGGCTCTTGTGGGGTTCAACCTGAGGCCCCCGGGCTCTCCGAGACCTGTAGTGATCTTCAACGAGCGGTGTTGAGTGGAGGGGTCCTACCAAGGACACTAGCCTAGCAGAGCCCCCTGGTCATTAGGCCCCGGGCCTTGGCAAATGCAGTCTTCTATGGGATTCTGTTTGGCCAGAACGAGGGGTCTCATCCGAGCTATTTTGGGTGTGGGTGGCCCCTTGGGTGGGGAAATAGAGGAAATAGAAAAACAAAAAAAGAGAGCAAATGATGATTTGCTATGTTTTGGGGAGCACAACATAATACGTGAAATAGTAATTATATAACTAGGCATAAACAATCATGTGTGTAGAGGATAACTAAAACTAACAACGTTGTGGAGATGTACGACCCTAAGGCTGTACAGAGCTCCCAAGGAACACAAGTAGCTTAAACACTCAACAAGATAATCTTCTACTATTATTTATTGAATACTTGCTAGTACAACTTAACTACCATTGATTAACATCCCTTTATATAGGGCATTAGATTCATCTAGATTCCACATACTAAAACCATACATGTATCTTGACACACACACCAAGATACATGAACCTCCACATACATTGAACAATCACTAAAGTCTCTTAACCATTAGACTCGACACACTCACACACCAAGACACAAAATACATGTACTTTGAACATACAACGAACACACAGACTTTTCATGTGTCACACGTGAATCGATATATTTACCAATTCTAAATTAATTCTAACACTCCCCCTTAATTTAGAATTTCACTCCTTCATATTCTGGGCACATGACTCTTGTATCGAGAAAACCTTGAGCTCTTTCAAGGCTTCATATTGGACTGCAATCTCTTCATATTTTTCAATTGGACCTTATTGTGCATCCTATGGTCGTGTCCTCACAAACAGTCCCTAACAGTTCTTTCATCACAGTCCTTGACCATCTAACTTCATAATCATGAAAACAATCTCCTTCCAATGAAATTTCGAGCCCGGACCCCAGTTGTCTCACTCTTCACAAACTCCCGCTGTGATTTCACCAATGTCTTGGAACAACCTTCTGATTACCTCATTGTAACTCGTTTAGACCTCCTTTAATTGATCAACTCTTAACCCACAATGGTTCGACCCATGTATCGATTCTAGTTAGAACTATCTCAGGTAACAATCTTGACCATTCATCGTGTCAATCCTAGAATGGCCTTAATTGACTGAGGTAATTCCACCAGAAAAAGAACTAAGCAACAATCGACGTTCTTGGCGGCTCCACTCTAGGTAGCTTCACCCCAGAAGTAGCCCATATCCCTCTTGGATGACTCACACTTGTACCTGCTCCAGGTAGCCCTCTCCTAAGTAGCCCTTTCCGTGAAATTGAACTAAACAACTACACTTCCACAATTGATGTCCTTTGCAGCTCCACTCTAGGTAGCTTCACTCGACAACTGGAAGCCGTTTTCCCTCTTGGACGGCTCCACCTTGGAACTACTCACTGATCTAAGTGGCCCTTTCCTAAGCAACCCTTTCAGTGACTTGATCAACTAGCATGGAACCATAATATGCCACTGCAGTTGGACCAACAGACCAAGCACTCGACATTGTTGAAGGAACCCAAGTACAAGGAAATAACTTCTCTAGATTAACATACCCATCCCATGATCATACTAGAGCTCTGATACCAAGTAGAAAAACAAGAAAAGAGAGCAAATGATGATTTGCTATGTTTTGGGGAGCACAATGTAATACATGAAATAGTAATTATATAACTAGGCATAAACAATCATGTGTGTAGAGGATAACTAAAACTAACAACGTTGTGGAGATGTACAACCCTAAGGCTGTACAGAGCTCCCAAGGAACACAAGTAGCTTAAACACTCAACAAGATAATCTTCTACTATTATTTATTGAATACTTGCTAGTACAACTTAATTACCATTGATCAACATCCCTTTATATAGGGCATTAGATTCATCTAGACTCCACAGACTAAAACCATACATGTATCTTTACACACACCAAGATACATGAACCTCCACATACATTGAACAATCACTAAAGTCTCTTAACCATTAGACTCGACACACTCACACACCAAGACACGAAATACATGTACTTTGAACATACAATGAACACACATAGACTTTTCATGTGTCACACGTGAATCAATATATTTACCAATTCTAAATTAATTCCAACAGAAGGTGGACTTTGGGTCCCCGGCCGCTACATAACTCAAACCGAGTCTATTTAGTGTTTAAAAGTAGGAGATTCAGCTAACGGCTTACAATCACTAATAAAAAGCAAATGGCTTTCAATAGAACTTCTCTTAGCTTAAACCCACTTTTTGTGCTCAATATCTATTACTACAATAAGTGGTTAATTAGCTGGTTAGGTTTGCTATATTATTTTAACAGAAAACATATGGTTACAGAAGGCAAGTGTACCGAAATTCTACGAACGGCTTGTGGGAACTATTTTTGGGCTTCACACAATTAATCTGAACCGTTCATTAATTTTAAAATAATGTGTTTGGAGTTGCTGCGAAACATTAGCTCAATTGGATATGCATAAGTGGTTGATCTAATATTCTCATGTTATATTCAGAATTAGCCCTGAATTCTGAATGGGAAATGGGAAATTTGATCAACCACTTACGCACTTATGCATATCCAATTGAGCTGATATTTTTGCAGGGATACCAGAAACATAATTTGCATTTGAATAATGTGGTCTAAAATAACAGCTCATTTTTTCTTGTTTTAAATTTGGCGCGAGAAATAGAATATTGTCAATTAATTTGGATTGAGTTTCTTCATCAAATTAACACTTAAGCAAAACACAACATTGTTGGAGATACTATTAGAGCTCATACTTTGATAGTTTGATTCTTTCATTCTTACGTTGAGGCCTTCTCTTGTAATCCCTGTATTGAGATTTCACGTGTATAATTTTTAACATTGTTAGGCTAGCCAATATATGTAATTATGCATACAATTAAAAAAGTTGGTTTTTTTTATAACTAGATATCTCAATCAGCTTGTGTGCACATCGACTAATTCCTGGGCACTGTGGCTCTGAGAGTTTGTTAGCAAGCGGAACCAAACTTTAGACATTAAGTGAGAGTAAAACCTTAAGTTTCAAGACATGACCACTTTGCTAACCCTTTGAGTTGATCGAAGGTCAATAAGTTGGATCATATTTCCTTAGAAGCATTATGATAATTTTAAAAAACATGCTCTGAGATCAAACTTGTTAGAATAATATTGTGAAATATTATTTGCCATGTTCTCTAAGTTTTATCATGGTGTTTCTTGTTTAGTCTAAGTTATTATTTATGTTTGCGCTTAGTCTAAGTTTCTTGTTTAGGCTAGGTTCTTGTGAATTCATTTTCTAACATTATATAGTATTAGAGCCATATATAGGATCTAGGCATAGATTTTAGGGCAGCCTAAGCCTAGCTGGTATCAGAGTTAGGTTTTGAATGACCTCACTTCACGCGGTCAAGTCTCCGTCAGATGGTCACTGGAGTCAAATCGCATCGTCTCCTCAATTCATACGTCCACCTGTTACCAATTGGTTTTATGTTGGAATCCTCCAAAAATCTAACAAACGTGTGTTGATCTAATCACAAGACTATAATGTCTGATTAATTTAATTTTTGTGTCGACAACCAATGACAAGCCGAAGAAAATGAACAATTAATTTATGTTGATCAAGAAGTTGAGTCCCGGAAAAGCCCCAAAATGTGCACAGAAAGGAGCCCATTTATCCCTCATCCAGAAATTTATCCCTTACCCAGAATTTAAGTGTGTTCTGTTCAGCTTCATAATATGCATTCGTCTTTTCATTTTGATCTAGATTTGAATTTATGAGTACTTCATAAAGAAGAGGACGAGGCCTAATTTTCGGGTTTGCCAGAATTTGTTGAATTTCTTGTCCCATTCTGGGTTTAATAGTGTGTTTTTGAAGGCTCTATCACTATCATCAATTACCAAAAGGAAAAAGAATTTAGCAATTCCTGACGGTATTTCTCAATGTGATAATAATATGCACGAAATTTAGAGCCAGAGAAACTTTACGCATATAGGAGTATATTCGGACCGTTGAGCCGGCTCTGAGCTAAAGCCCGTAAAGCAATTGCTTTAGGCCCTCAAATTTTGTTTAATTTTGGAGGCCCCAAATAATATAGGTCCATATAGTTATTAGGTATACATAAAAAAATTAAGTTTAATTTGTCCAATAATTTTTGAGGGCCTAATTTAAAATAGGGCCCAAATGAAATATGATTTGGCCCCTGTTTCATTGTTTTGAAAAATTAAGGATTCTAAGTGTCAATAAAGGAGTTAAACATCATGGGGAGTTAAGATCATGAGCAGCACCCCGTTAGTCTGCTCGAAAAAATTAAAAACCCCACAACCCTCCCTCCTTTATTCCACCAACCGATGAGTTGCCTAATCGACAAAAAAAAAAAGCGCACCAATCATTGAAGGTTCGTGATTTCTTTATGGGTATTTTTTTTTCCTGTTTCTTGTTTTGCTAAATTTTATTGGATGTGTTTGGTTAGATAGTTTAGTTTAGTTTAGTTTTGATGATGTCATAAGGTGTAATGAGTGGAGAGAGATTGAGAGAGAAATGAGAGAAATGATGATGTCATCAAAACTAAAACTAAAATTAAAACTAAATTGAGAAATGAACAGGGCCTTATTTTCTCTACATGGTTTCCATTTTCTTTGGAAGCCGATTTTTCTTGTCGTGCACAATACTTTTTACTGATGCTCTTCTTTTGATTTACTCGTTTACAGAAGTTGTTTTTGTTTGGGTTTGTGGATTGCCAATGACTTGAGGTTCCCGTATTTGTAGCCCTTGAAAAAGAAAAAATGAAATGATGTTTTGATGCCTCGGTAACTTTACTTGAACTTTGAACTCTTTAAAATTGGGATTGATCTTGAATCTTGCTTGTTCGGTAATTAATAGAGTTGTATTTTTGATTAAGATAACGTAGTTCTCAAATTATTGTATTGCTACGTATAAATGTTTTTTTTTTCTTTTATTGTTCACTATGTAAAAAAGATTGAGGGGCATTTTTTTTCCCCTTTAAAAGGTTACTTTAAAAGCGCCATAAAAACTTCGAGGCCCGTACTTGTCGAACCGAACTCCAATATTGCTCTCCAGTCTCGTTACGTTTTGGTCATTTGTGGATCATTCCTCAGCCCGTAACAATGATCCGAACTGTACACATTCTAGAGGTCATTGAGAAAATGGACCACATCGAAAATCGCTGTAATTGGATATCATTTGATATGCTTTCGAAGCGCGAAGTTTCAGATAATCGTGTCAAATGGGTTGCAACCCTGTGCAGCTCACTATTTTTTTAACAAGCATAATGCATTTTGAAATCACATCAAAAAGTGAACAGTTTTGATGAGTTATAAAAAGTGAACAATTTTGATCATTTTTATGAACCTGGAAAAGGCCCAGAAATGGCCAAAGCTGGATGTGACAGGTGGGTAGGAAACCGGACCGAAGCTCAGCCTCGTAACATTAAACTCAAAAGCATCTTCACATGTAACAATGTGAATGGAACTGTTACTTGATTTAATTGACACCTAATTAGGCTGCGTCTCTCTCTCTCTCTCTCTCTCTCACTCTCTCTCTCTTGAAAAGCACTACTACACGGCTAGTAAAAGGCGTACTACTCAGCATCCCGGAGGAACATGTGGAAATGTCATACATTTACGAGTAACATGTGGAAATGTCATATATTTACGTAGCGACAAATTATGGTCTTGTTCGTTTCGATTTTTAAAGACCAGTTTTTTTAATTATTATTCAATTATTACCTTTATTTTTAAATATAATTTTTATTTTTCTCTTTATCTCTCACTAATCATTAATATCTATTTTTTAATTATTATCTCTATTTCTACCTCTAATCATTACGAAAATCAAAACTCAAAACTCAAACTAAAGTCCACCTATATGGTACTCACATTATGATTATCATTTACATTTTGTTGGATGGTTGAAAATCAAGGAGTGAACCATGCAACGTAGTGATGATCTTTTATTTGTAGGAGTATTACATGACAACAGGGATGGATTCAAGGGGGACACGGGCCCCCGCTGACCCCTTTTGTTAATGTAATTTTTTTTTTAAAATAGAGAAATAAGTTTTGTATATCTATTATTTTTGTCGATATCTAGTAACATTGCCTGGGCGTTCCCTGGTGGTAAGGTGTGCCACCTTCATGTTGAAGGTCGTGACTCCTATCACTCTTTTTTTTAAGCCACAAAATTGAAAAGTTTGTCAAACAAGGGTGGTTATTGAGGTTTGAACCCTCAAACTTTGGTTCCAAAACCAATGCCTTCCATCTTGCCACTAGAACATCAACACTCATTATTCATCAAATCAGTAGTTTTATTATATATTTTGAACTTATAATTGTAATAGTAATTCCCCTAACACTAGTATTTTTTTTCCTGAATTTTAATTTTCTCCCTTCTTTTTTAAGAAAATGACATAAAATGATGAGAAAATTGTTTAACTTACATATTTTTTAATTTGGAGATTTTTTACAATGGTCTCTAGCCTTCAATAATTTCTCGTTGGATATTAGGTTTATAATCAATCTTACATGATTTCTTGTCCCTAGCAAAATCGTTGACTAGGAAAAAAATTAGAAGATTACAATTAATAAGATGCCATCACTGGGTTGGATTTCTGGATCTGTCCTTACATGACAATGCTACATAATACTCCGAACCGGAGTACCCAATAATTAGTCTGGTAGAAGAGACAGAGGGGAGAGTAAAGACAATCCACAAAGGTTCACCATTTCTTGAGCTGTGGAAAACGTGGTGATGGTCACCAAGCTATAGTTAACATACACACTTATACATATCTCAAAAATAATAATGTAGAATTAATTCTATGTGCTTCAACTTTCGTTGGCTGACTCATTTATAGTAATTATTAATTTATAAATTATTTGGAGATTTAGAAATTTATCTTTTGATTTTCTTTATTTTTAGCCGTCGTGGAGAAATATTTTAAAAAAAATCATCAATATAATCATCTCGATGATTCTAAAGATTTGTCAATGTCAATGTAAACCATATTCTAAAAGTTGTCTAAGATTGTCTTCCTATTTTTTGTTCTTGTTTTTATAAAAAGTATGCTTTATAAACTTTATAGTCATAATAAATGCAACCACTGGAGTTAGCTTAGTCGCCAAACTCGTGATTTCCCTTAAGGAGGTCACGGGTTCGAGGTGGTGTGATGGATTCAATATTTTGAAAACTCATCCACTTTGTTGCTAAAAATACTTTACCAACGCAGGCCGTTGAATTCAAAGTGGTTCGCTCGACACTGTTCTTTAAGAAAAGTCTCGAGTTCGGTGTCTTGTGAATGGAGAAAACTCATTTGGGAAAACTTTTTACCCCCTTCGGGACCGAATTCGCTTCAACCGGATTTAATGGCCCAATGAACTTCCCAAGATGCCGTGGTTTTAATTTCAAATAATAATAATAATAAATGCCTTAATTTAATAAAATCGTTGACTAGGAAAAAAAAATTGCACGATTCTAGTAATTAATAAGGTGCCCGAATGGTTGGATTTTTAGATCTATGCCCGACTCCGGGGAGAGTAAAGACAATCCGCAATGATTCACCATTTCTTGAGGTGTGGAAAACGTGGTGATGGTCACCAAGCTAGAGAGGGGCGTGATCCGAGATGATTGATCAGTACTATTCTCCACTGAAATTTCTGAGATACTGCAGAGAGCTAAAGATCTGATGATATTGGAATTTATGATCCTTAGAATAAAGCTAGAGTAGAAAATGCCACCACGTCTTTGTCTTTGCAATTACATACAATCAAATGGGCAGTCAGAGTCAGAGGCAACTAACCTGCATTGCACGGCACTTAAAAGGCCACACCATATCCCAGTATTTCTTGTGGGGCATACACGTCCTTGTGCACGATGTTGTCCTTCGCTTAATTAATCAATCAGTATGCAATGACGAATGTCATAAAAAATATGTAACGCCCTTTACGATATATGCCAATCCTTTCCGAGAAACTTCCCTCGACAAGTGGTATGCATGAGAGTCGGGATGTCATGAGCTCAAGTTGCGAAAACGGTATTTGTCAACGAATGATGAATTAATGTTGATTAGGGCAATAAGAGAATTGAGCTCCTCGAGCTCGAGTTTTAGGCTCGTATATAGTAAATAAGTCAAACTCAACACTCTAAAACTTGGTTCGGCTCATTTATAGATACTTGTTTAGTAAATGAACCGGGGTTGTTAAGGGCTCGGCTCAGCTCGTTTAGTAAATTATCTAGGCTTGACTTTTTTTGGGCTTGGCTCTTTAACAAATGAGCTGAGCTCAAGCTCGAGTTTTGAGGCTCTTTTAGTAAATGAGCAGAGCTTGAATCTTATAAAGCTTGAAGTCAGTCGTGGACCCAGGAATTCTTTATAGTTGTGACACATATTTATTCATAACGTTGAAATAATTCACCAGTAAATTGCAATTATACAATATGGGATTTTAATATCCACCACTATAAAAAGCAATTTATATACAGGTTCCCAAAAGCCCTTAAACATATTTACCAATTTAAGTGTTCATTGATCTGATCGTTCATGAGAAGGCTTGCCAAATAGAATATTCACACAAAAATTTATGTTAGACACGCAACTATTTCATCAAAATACTTTGATTCAAAAAAATAGAAGGTCTAAACCATTCTGTAAAAATGAAATACTCTTATCAAGTTTTTATAGATACCCGATCAAATTGAATTTTTTTGTGGACAAATTAGTTGACGATTTCTACAATATAAATGGCTCAAATTAATAAGCGATCCATATGTGTACAAACTACGCTATGCAGTTCCAAATCAACCCAAAGAGAAGTCGCACGAAAAAAAAATTCTATGGAATTGAGTGAGGGCATGTGACCCATGGTAAGTTTGCCCTTGCTTGACGCAACTTGACCCGTTTGCACCCCTAAGAGCATCCGCATACATGAATGCCATTTTTGCATCATCATTCTCATTTTTGGGCAATAAATAGTGCTCTTTTGCCAAAAAAAATATCGAAAGTCAATATTTATCATTCTCATTTTCCCCTCTCTCTCTCTCTCTCTCTCTCTCTCTCTCTCTCTCTCTCTCAAATGGCAACTTTGCCATTAACTTTTCTATATATGAAAAAAGAATTGGCATTGTGAGTGTGGCATCCAATTTCCATTTTATTTATTTATTTATACTAATGCGTGGTGGAAAACTGCGGGGCGGTGCATAAGGGCACTGAAAAATTGGAAGGAGCATCAACTTGAGAGATAGTGATAGTGCACGCGCGCTTCAAATTGCTCTTGCGAAGTCGCAACGTTCAAAAGTAGTGCAAGGAGACTGGAATTCAATGGAAGGAGCATCTTCTCTACGGACTAAATGGCAGCACCGTCCAAATATAGCACCTCAAGATTTGGCTCCATATTGATATCTGATCTAGATCAACATCGATTTATTTGACTTCACGATTGGAATTTTGAACACACAACAAACCAAACCAAACAAAGTCGAGTATTCTCAATTAATTTGAGGTTGGCTACACGAATTTGTTGTCTCCATTGTTGTAACGTGAATCATCTCATATGGATGTAATGAGGTTTTTACATGCTGAATGTTAACTACGTACTTGAAAGCTCCAGAGGCGCAGCTCCCTTTTTGGTTGGCACATTCATGACCAAAATACAAATTTATATATATTTGCCTTTATCGCGTTGCATGTATGCTAATTTATCTTTTTATCTTTTATTATAGAGCGCCTGTGCTAGGTTGTGGAAAGGAATCTCCGATGTAATTTTAAATGATGTTTTTAGCTTTCACATGAGTGCGGTAATTTTTAGTCAGGACTTTGAAGCCAAGAAATATTGGTCAAGTCAGGTGCTGGTTCATCACCTGGCAGATATGACGGCAGAGGTTTTTGCTTGAGCAAACCAGACAGGTTTTTTTTTTTATAGCATTTACAAGAGATTGTGTGCCATATACATATCAACATCAACCTATTAGGTTGAAAAAAATAATTCCGCCATTCCAAAAAACCTCAACCCACATATTCTCCATCTCTCATCTCTTATGGTGGATAGGGTTTGTGTATTTCGAAGACTTGCAAAGATTGAATAATTATTTGACCAAAATATATATTAAATAATTATCTTCGAGGGGTTTCTTGCATCAGCACAATCATCCTTAGAGTAAAGCCCTTTTGTGGGGTTCGAAAGGCAATCATTCGGAAGGCTTGAGGATTCAAGATTCGGCAATCATGTAAAGGTGAGATTAACATGGATTCGACAAGTAGGTCTTAGGCATCGTGGTGAGGATACACGAACATTAGGTAAAATTACTTCTATTCACACTTTCCTTTCTGTGGTTTTTTTCCTTTTAAGGTTTTCCACATAAATCTTTGTATCGTGTGCTATTGGTTCCTTTAGTTTGTACGGTTGGATTTTCATTTTTCAAAGTTAATTTAATTCCCTGAATCGATTAAGGAATTTCATTTGGTATTAGAGGGGGTCCGACGCAGCGGCATTCACAAGAGAATAGTTAGCATACCATTCTAAACGGAGATAGGTTCTCGAATCCACGAGAGTTCTTGAATCCACAAGAAAAAGAGAGAAAATCTTAGAAATATTATTGATTGATTAAAAGTTGAATAATGCCATAGGCTTGCACCCTTATTTATACTAGGGGCTAATTTGGCTAAAAAGTGGTTTTTGGTTTTTTCATTTCGTCTTTATTCAAAAAAAATTTTGCATTTGTTAGTTTCACGTCAAGATTTTGTGGCTTCTGGATTACTCTTGGCTAGACGAATCTAACAAGTATAAAATTATGGTCAAACTCAATTTTTTTTTGAATGAAGCCAAAATACTTGGATTATTGGCAAATAATCCAAGTATTTCGGCTTTATTCAAAAAAATATTTGGTTTGACTGTAAATTGATACTTGTTAGATTTGTCTCGCCGAGAGAAATCAAGAAACCAAAAACCTTGACACAAAACTAACAAATGCTACAAAAAATTGAATAAAGACGAAACGAAAAAAAACCAAAAACTAATTTTTAGCCAAATTAGCCCTAGTATTAGGCCTAGCTAATAAGGTAATACTCGGCTACCAAGAATATAACTTGGAGTAGAGACCAAGCAAAACAAAATAAGAAAATAAAACTCTAGAAAACTAAAAAAAATAGGAAGTGAAAATTGTGCTAAACAAGCAGTACAAATAAGATCTCCTAATAATAAATGCGAAAAAATTGTTCCCAAAAATAATGTTTCCACAATTGATAGGGGTGTATATATTGTCCTACATTAGGGTCCCCGTATTTGTTTTTTTTTTTTTTTTGTTGTTGGAATCGTTGTGTTCTTGAGCAAGTCCTTGTTTATTGAAATAATGGAAAAGCTCCAATCATCCTCCCATTTTGGATGACAAAAATTTTGATCACTGGAGAGTTAAGTTGGAGACTTATATATATGAAGGCTATCGATGAAGACGTTTGGACGGCGTGTGAAGTAAAATATACGCCACCAAATGAAACTATTGAGGGAAAAATAGTTCTTAAGGCTAGTGTAAAATACTCAAAGACGGAGAAAATTGAATGCGCTACAAATAGTCGAGTGTTATATATTTTGTTCACATATGTTGACACTAAGGAGTTTCATTGCATTTGTACAGGTAAAGTTGTTAAGGAGCCTTGGGATATTTTGTTAGCAATTTCTGTAGGTGGGCCTACATATAGATCGTATAATTAGATGTTTTATATTGTCGAATAAGGTTCGAGTGGTGTCAGTATTACCCATTGAGTTGTGATTGTCTAATAAATATGACTGGCTAATTGACAAATCTCTGCTAGCACGTATTTAGGTTATATCACGTGCGTTATGTGGTGCGGGCTATTATTAAGTGTAGAGACCATTCAAGGCCCATTAGGGTTTCATCTATTATGATGGGCTATGATGGAACCAAGGCCTATAAATATTTGGTTAAGTCCTTACTCCAAACCGTAATCTCTTTTCTCATACCATCCCATCGCGTGTGAGGCTAATGTCAAGATCAAGAGTAGGGTACTGGAGGTAGGAGATGAAGAACCACACACACAAGGTTTTTCATCCTCCAAGGCGACAGGTACGCATCCGCTATAATTTTCTTCAATAGTTGGACATGAGTTCTTAGGTTTAGGGTTTCTTATGAAATCCAACAAGTGATATCAGAGCCTCTTGTCAGATTATTGAGGAAATATAAGGTTTGTTTTTCCCTTTGTTCAAGAAACTGGTAAGGACTTGAATCTGCTTAATCTTGACTAGATTTCTCGATTCTCCCTTGTAAGTCGTTTCTTGTAGTTTAGATACTTAGATCAATCAATATTTTATTTAATTGATCAATTTTGCCGACTAAACTACAACGGCTACGGTTTTGACAGGGTCGGCATAATTTGTTTTTATTCTTAAGAACCGGTTTTCTCAATTATTATTCAATTATTACCCTTATTTTTAATTTTTATTTTTATTTTTCTCTCAATCTTTTTCCAATCATTAATACCTATTTTTAATTATTATCCCTATTTCTCCCTCTAATTATTACAAAAACTAAAAATCAAAATCCAAACCAAAAACAACCTTAATAACCTATAGTTTTTGGCTGGCTTCACGTTATATTTGGCCTTGGGGTATAAACCTATTTAATTGATCAATTTGTTTACATTCACACATGCTGACACCGTCATAGATCTTTTCTATTAATTGAAAGGTAAAATTATATTCTGGCATGTTTGTGAACATTCTAAGAGTGTGACAGATCAGATCGGCCATGTCTTCTGAGTTCTATTAATTGATTTGTTTTTGGTAGTTGTGCCGATTTATTATCTTGGCCTTTACTTGTTTCAAGATAAAATGTTTTATTATCATGGGGCATAAAGATTATTTCGTAATCCATACCTAAGGGTTAAGAGAATTAAAGTAATAAGCCACCAAAGTGGCTCCATTATGGAGATTTTCTTAAACTTGAAGGTAATAGTTTTGGATTACATAAAGTCACGTTTAGATCCATGCGGGTAATGATCGGCCCAAAGGAAGATTATTATTTGGCTGGATTTAAACTGTATAAGGTAGTTAAATTCTGAATAATATAATTTTTAGAATTTATCTATGCATTCAAAGGTCGGCCCAAAGAAAGGCTTTTGATTGGCTAGATCTAATTTTGTATTGTTCATGTTAACTATCCTTATTTCTTTTTGAGAAGACCACTTGCATATTATAATTACTGTCCAAAGACTTGGTTATGATGATGCATTAGGTTTTCTCGACAGGGCTCACCACTAAAGACATAAATATTTGTGAATTTTAGTTTATATCTGTTTGTCTAAATTGTTTGCCCCTACAATTAGACTAATTTTTTGCATGATAATTATAATCAAGTTTCTTATTTTATCATCGCACTATGAATATTTGTTGAACGTGAGTTTTTTTTTGTTATTGTAGTAAATACACATTCTATATATGTTAATTTGAACAACATTCCAACATATTCTCTGGGTTATTTGGGCACTAGGAAAAGAAAATTCGATCATAAGGGTAAGAGAATTTTACATATTGGGACTTCACAGAAAAATGTGCAATTGAATCAAGATACAGTTATTCACTGTTTCTTTTGCAAAAGGGTTGATGGTCATGTGAAGGAAGATTGTCCAAGTATCATAAGTGGCTCTCAAATAAAGATAACCAATTTAGTTTTGTTTGCTTTGAATTTAATTTAGTTGAAGTACCACCCAACACTTGGTGGAAAGATACAGGTGCCACTATTCACATAAGTGTGTCTATGAATGGTTGTCTAAGGAGCCGAACACCCAGTGAAGCTGAAAGGTTTATTTATATGGGGGATGATAATAAAGTTCGTGTTGAGGCAATTGGAGTCTATAGACTTAAGAATCTGGTTTTTTTTTGGATCTGAATGAGACTGTTTATGTACCATCATTTAGACGGAATTTAATTTCTGTTTCCTGTTTGGACAAATCTGGTTATACTTGTTCATTTGGTAACGGAGGTTTCAGTCTTTTCCAAAATTCAAATATTATTGGTACTGGATCTCTAGTTGATAATCTATATAGGTTAGACTTGGATGCTTCACACTTAAAGTTTAATGAAACTTTACATGTTGACAACTATGGTACAATGCAAAAATGAATTAATGGGAACTCCTTTGTGTTATGACACAAGCGTTTGGGACATATCTCCAAAGAGAGAATTGAAAGGCTTGTGTCAAGTGGAATTCTTGATCCCCTAGATTTTTCAGACTTTAAAATCTGTGTTGAATGCATAAAGGGGAAGCAAACAAACATAAGAAAATTTGGTGCCAAAAGGAGTTTAGAAATTTTAGAAGTGATACATACCAATATTTGTGGTCCATTCCATACGGCTTCTTGGAATGGTCAACAGTATTTTATCACTTTTACAGATGACTATTCTCGTTATGGGTATCTATACTTGATACATGAAAAATCATAGGCACTAGACGTATTTAAGGCCTATAAAGTAAAAGTTGAAAATCAACTTAATAAGAAAATTATGGCTGTTAGATCTGATCATTGTGGTGAATACTACGGTCGATATGACGGATCAGGCGAACAACGTCCAGGGCCTTTTGCGAGATACTTGGAAGAATGTGGGATCATACCTTAATACACCATGCCAGGGACACCACGTCAAAATGGTGTATCTAAAAGACGAAACCAGACCCTTAAGGATATGGTTAGAAGCATGATAAGCAATTCCTCTTTAGCTGATTCCCTTTGGGGAGAAGCCTTAAAGACTGCAATTTATATTCTAAATCGAGTACCAAGTAAAGCAGTAGCTAAAACTCCATACGAGTTGTGGACTGGAAAGAAGCCTAGTCTTAGGCATTTTCATGTCTAGGGTTGTCCAACTGAGGCTAGGCCTTATAGGCCCAATGAAAGAAAATTGGACTCAAGGACCATTAGTTGCCCAATGAAAGAAAATTGGACTCAAGGACCATTAGTTGCTATTTTGTTGGATACTCAGAAAGGTCAAGAGGCTTTAAATTTTATTGTCCTTCCACAAATACCGCAATTGAGACGGATAATGTCAAGTTTATTGAGAATGTTGAAAGTAGTGGGAGTGCACAAACTAGAAATTTTTTATTTGAAGAGGAATAAGTTGAGATTTCTATTATTCCAATTGAGACTGTTGAGTGGTTACATTTGTACTCGTACAGGATGCGGATGCAAACCACCAAACTGATCATGAGTTGCCTCCTACTAATATAGAAGAACCACAACAAACTCAAGTAGAGGTGCCACTAAAGAGATCCAATAAGGAGAGGAGATTAGCGATTCCTAATGATTATATAGTTTATCTCCAAGAACATGAGTTTGATATAGGATTGGACGATGACCCCATATCTTTCAGTCAAGGCAAACAAAGTGTTAACTCCCTAAAATGGATGAATGCCATATTGGATGAGTTAAGGTCCATGAGTGATAATGACATTTGGGATCTTGTCAAATTGCTTAAAGGTGTCAAGCTTGTTGGTTGTAAATGGATATTTAAAACCAAGCGGGACTCGAAAGGCAATATCGAAAGATATAAGGCATGTCTTGTTGGTAAAGGCTTTACTTAAAAGGAGGACATTAACTATAAAGCGACTTTCTCTCCGGTATCATCAAAAGACTCTTTTAGGATTGTTATGGCACTTGTGGCTCATTATGATTTAGAGCTTCGCCAAATGGATGTAAAGACTGTGTTTCTCAACAATGACGTTGAAGAAACCATCTATATGGTGCAACTAGAAGGTTTTGAGACCAAAGGATCAGAACATTTGGTTCGCAAACTAAAGAAATCCATTTATGGCTTAAAGTAGGCATCTCGTCAATGGTACCGAAAGTTTGACCAAGTAATTTCCTCTTTTGGTTTTTAAGGTAAATGCTATGGATCAATGTGTTTATCTTAAGATCAGTGGGAGCAAATTTATTTTTCTAGTGTTATATGTCGATGATATCTTGCTGGCAAGTAGCGATATAGGCTTATTGCATGAAACTAAGAAATTCCTTTCAAAGAATTTTGAAATGAAAGATCTTGGTGATGCATCTTTTGTGATAGGCATACAGATTCATCATGACAGATCACGTGGTATAATTGGCTTATCACAAAAGGCATATATCGATAAGGTGCTTAGTAGATTCGGCATGCAAAATTGTGCACCATGTGATGCACCAATTACAAAGGGTGATAAAATGAGTTTGCTCCAATGCCCAAAGAACAACTTTTAAAGGAAACAAATGGAGGATATCCCTTATGCGTTAGCAGTAGGGAGTCTTATGTATGCTCTAGTTTGTACGCGTCTGGATATTGCGTACGCAGTTGGAATGCTTGGCAGATATTTAAGTAATTCAGGTTTGGATCACTGAAAAGCAGCTAAGCGAGTTATGCGATACTTGCAAAGGACAAAAGATTATATGCTCACATATTGGAGGTCTGAACATTTGGAGATCATTGGATATTCAGACTCTGATTTTGTTGGTTGCCTCGATAGTAGGAGATCCACTTTTGGTTATGTTTTCATTTTTGCTGGAGGAGCTGTGTCATGGAAAAGTGTCAAACAGACACTCATAGCTTCATCTACCATGGAAGCTAAATTTATAGCTTGCTATGAGGCATCAAATCAAGCGATATGGTTGCGGAATTTTATCTCAGGGCTTCATATTGTGGATAATATTGAGAAGCCACTTAGGATTTACTGTGATAATAAAGTCGCTAAATTGTATTCCAAGAATGACAAGAGTTCGTCAAAATCAAAGCATATTGACATCAAGTTTCTTGTCGTTAAGGAAAGAGTTCGGAATAGTCTTATGTCAATTGAGTATATTAGCACAGAACTTATGATTGCGGACCCGCTTACTAAGGGCTTACCACCTAAAGTGTTTAATTAGTGGGAGTTGTGCTACTCATATTACTAATTATTTGACTTTTGTGGTGATCACTTTTGGTTTATTAATGATTCTAAAATAAAGTTGCATATTTTCAAATTGTGGTATGTACATGAAGTTTTGAATATATGCGTGACTCAGGAACTTTGTTGAGTTATAAGGTTGGACTAGTTGGAAATAGGCATGTTAAAGGATCACATTTGCATGTAATTTTCATGCTACACTTCCGTACTTGATCTATGTCGTTGAATACATAGATATTTGTGACCATGGATAGGTCCTGCCATGATAAATATGGCAAAGGCTGCCATGATCCTATGTTTGTGTTTTCAATGGACCAAAATAGAACCAAACATTGGAGACTGGGTGCTATTTTAGTACCAAAAACCACTTTTTGGTGCCAAAATATAGCAATAGCTATAGCTACTTTAGCATTTGCATTGACTTTGCTCTTATGATGGGCTATGATGGAACCAATGCCTATAAATATGTGGTTAAGTCCCCACTACAAATCCTAATATCTTTTCTCATACCATCCCATCTCGTGTATGGCTAAGGTCAAGATCAAGAGTAAGGTACTGGAGGTGGAAGACGAATAACCACACACACAAGGTTTTTCATCCTCCATGGCGACAGGTACGCATCCACTATAATTTTCTTCAATAGTTGGACATGAGTTCTTAGGTTTAGGGTTTCTTATGAAATCCTACATATTCTGGTTATAACACATGAGGGAACTGACACGATGAAACAAGGAAACTTATGGCGTGTTACAATGGAATTTGAGATGATCCGGGTGAAGGAAGATGAAACATTTGATGAGTTCTATGCCAAGTTCAATCATATCATCAACAAGAGTTACACTTTAGGTGAGCCTATTACCTCTTTTCGTGTTGTTAAAAAGATTTTACAATACTTCCCTGAACGTTTTAAAACTAAAGTCAATATTAGAAAGCCAGAAAAAATTATGTGAAAAGTCAGATGAAGATATTGTAGGTTAGTTTTAAAATTATGGACTTACCCAATTTGATCGAGATAGTGTCTCTACTACAAGGACTTGCAAATTTTTTTGAAAAGTTTACTGCTTTTTCTAGACAATGAGTCTGATGATTTGGACAACAATAATAATTTTGATATAGAGTCATAAATTTATTTACAAAAAACTTAAATGATTTTTTAAGAAAAATTCAATAATAAAAATGATAGTACGTACCATCAAGGAGGGGAAATACAAGGTTGAGTTTTCTAATTCTAAAGAGCGAAAAGGAGTAAAAGGGTCATCATTTAGGCCGAAGTGCTATGAATGCCATGGTTATGGACATTTGGCCAAGATTGCGCTAATAAGAAGACAAAGAGAGAGCCTACAATGTAAAGAAATGGAATGATGATTCCAATAGTAAAAATCAATAAGTGACCCAGATGATGAAAATGATGGAAATAATTATTTATCCTTTATTGGAAAATTAGGTCGCAAGGGAAACACTCTATCCCTCCCTACATGTAGCCATTTGGCCCTCCCCAATTTCGTTTTACTTTTTTTCATTTTCTCTTATCTTTCTTTCTTTTGCTTTGTCCTCCTGGAGTATGCCCCTTATAGGCTGTAAATTCGGTTAGCCCCTTTTAATTTCATGCTCCCCACAAAATAAAATAAAATTGAGTAGCAAAGGAGAAGTGGTTGACTTTGACGAATTGAAAGAGACGTACGTTGTATCAGGAAAGTGCTGAAATTAGTAAGCAAAACATCAAATTTGGAAATAAGTTCGAAGCAGCGAGGGAATCTCTGGAATGCATGACTCAAGAGAGAGATATTCTGAAAAAGGAAGTGGTCTGACTCTGTGAAAAAATCAAGGGTTTTGAAGAACTCAACGCACTGAATAAAGGTAAAATAAATGACCTATCTACTGAACTAAAACATGCTAATGGTGTTTCTAAGTGTTTCAATGCAGAGTCCAAAGCATGGATAACATTTTTGAGATTCAAAGGCTAGCTGATGATCCATCTAGGCTTGGATATAATACCTCGTTGTCTCATCGAGAAAAAGGAGAAAATGTGCTTCATGAAAAGAGTGTGAAAGGTGTATTGAAAGTCCAGATAAATGCTTCACTATTTCAGAATAAACACAAAGAGGTAATAAGTAAACCCATTTAAATATCACTAAGCCTAAATTTTTTGTCAAAATTGCTAGATACATTCAAAGGAATAATATTGAAAAATTCATTCTCATTTGTCATCATTGTTGTACTCGAGGCCACATTAGACCTCAATGTAGGAAGTTGCAAAGCACTTATACTTCGTGTGCACACTTTGCACATTTTTATGATAATAATAATATTATTCCTCCACATTTTCACGATCATTACATTTGTATTCATACATGTCATTTTTATGGGGTGAAGGACCACACTCAACCGAATTGTTTTAAACTTCATGGCTATCCCAATGCCCCTTTTGGATATTACAATGCTTATGGTTATGGGGGTAGAACCCAAAGACCTAGACATTGGATGACTTGTTATGGACAAAATAAGAATGTGAATTCTAAACCTACGACTAAATTGCTGAGAAAGTTTAAAAGGTCAAAGTTAGACCTATTCGAATGAAAATTTCAGGCTTGAGACCACGCACTGATTTAGCTACCACCTCTCTCATGACATTGTATCATCCGGAGGAGTTGATATTGCTTTTTAAGGCTTGGTCTCATACTCATAGCCTAGGTTGGTTTACACTTCCTATCTTTTACCTAGAGTTATGGTTTGTGTCAATTTATATTTTTTTTATTATTTAGTTTGTTAGCCTTTCTTCATTAACTAAAAAGTTTTTTAAAAAATTCTTCAATTGAATATATGTTCTCCTTTTTGCTTTATATTTCTATTTGAAGTTTTTATTTATAATAAAAAAAATAAAAATTTTACATTGTCTACTTGAATATCAAGTTTTTTTTTGGGAATCTCTTGGAGTTTTTTTATGATTAAATTGGTTGTTAACGGGGGGTTTACATGACACTATAGCTATACTTGTATTCATTCTATTTATGTATCCATGTGGAGTGCTCTGATATTGGGTATAGCATGGTCTTGTCATTTTCTCCCATGCGTGTTCATAATAAAAGATAACGTGCTCACGTATCATTAACTGTCATTTCTCATAAAATTGAAGTTGGTCTTTATTTTTCCCATGAGATTGATCAAATAGCATTTGTGATACTGTCTTGGAAGTTTAGTTGAAAAGGGATAACATTTGTGATTTTGTAGTAGGTGGTTCGTCGAAAAGTGCCTTGGTATTGATAAATTCTTTTAAAGTTTTTTAAGGCTTGTAACATAGTAACCCCGGCCTCTTGCCTCAGTAAGTAGTGAGTGTTTTTGTCAAACGGTGATTTGTTTTGAAATTGTGTTATGCGGTTCACTAGGGTTCGTAACCTTTTTCATTCAAGTAAGTAAGTCCGTTGGGGTGTTCTTTACACCTAGTGCCCTAAGGTCATCTAGTTTGGATGTCACTGGCCTAAAGCTTGCTTCAGGGGTTATTTTTAGAAAGTTTAATGGACCACAACATTGCACAACTACATTTTTTGTTATGAATATATTAAAGGGGAGTTATAATATATTGAAGGGTAGTTTTGAATTATTGACTATCCAATGGTTTGGTTTGACTTCTTGAGGGGTGTTTTTAGACCTCGCATGTGTTCCAGAGAAACTAAGTGTTTGTGTTTTTCGGTTGAGCTTATTGTCCTTTGTTGTGACTCACACACACAATTTTTCATTGTGTCTTGACCTATGCTATATCCATTATTCTCATGCCAGTGTGATAGGTTCATAGTATGAGTGCATGTATTGTCTTTATGTGTTTATTTATTACTGCTCTTCACCATCATTTGATTTGGTGGGTATACTTGATGTTTCCTCAAAAGTACCAAATTTTAATATTTCTATATGTCTATATGTCTCGTGAGTGTCTCAACCATAAAATAAATAAAAATCTCTCTCATATTAGGTTAGGCATAACACATTTTAATCTTTGGGTCTGAGGGCAGTCACATATGGCTTAGTATATTTTTCCATCGTGACATTGGTTCATTATTTATCTCCCACTTATGTTTATGACTACCATGAACTTGTTCTATTTCAATAAATTGGAGACTTATCTTAATTATGACTGACGATTGTCATATCTTGTTTTAGTTACTTATAGATCCATTTATATTGTTGGGCTCACTGGTGTCTTTGAAATTTTGTTTATGCAGGGTAATGGTGGCACTCCTTTTGATTTATTTATGACTTATGTCACATATGGCTCCTTACTTTGACCTATGGCTCCTTACTTTGACACATATATAATATAAGTGACTGTATGGCTTGTTTATTCATTTTTTACTTTTATTGCCCCTTTGTCCTTTTATGACAAAAAGGTGGAGAAATAGTTTTTCAAATGCTAGTAGTTTATGGAGTTGTTTTTTGATATGGCTTGCAAGTTCTTTGTCACGACCTTTAGGGGTTAGGTGCAATGGCGACCCCAAGAAATTTGATTAGTGGTGTCATTCAAAAATTGTTGTGACCGCAATTAGTATAATCTACTACATAAACAAATGAACCTACATTTCTCAAATGTTAACCAAAAGAGTACTTTCAATTACAACCGTTCAAACAAAAAGCAAGTACATGAATTTTTACAATTGCCCTCGACGAGTTTTCATGTTATGAAATCTTTGCATAATAAGCTCATTGTCAATTCTTCTGAATATGTCGGATTCAATGTAAGTAACCAAACAGTCATTCATCAATTGATCATCTATTCGATTCCTTAGACGGTTCTTTACGATTTTAATCACTGAAAATGCTCTTTCCATGGTTGCTAGTGCCATGGGTAAGATCAATGTCAATTTCACGAGCAAATAGACCAATGGATATATGAGATCCTTTTTTTTTTTGTCTCCACCAACTTTTTAGCAAGGTCAACAACTCCTTTGACCATGCAAAACTTGTCGCTTGAGCGGACATCAATAATATAGTTCTCAAGTTGACTATCAAGTGCCATGAGGTCTATTGCCGATCAATCATATGGATAGTGTTTCGCAAGGTGAATTAGCATTTGCTTATCAAAAGTAGAAAATAAATTAGTTGGGTTCAAACACTCCCTGCAAACAAGCAACTCGCTATTAACCTCCGTAAATCAATTGTTAAGCTCCTGAAGCTGTAAATCTACCACTCGATAGAATAGATCAACCCGATAATGATGCAAATTTGTAATTTTTGGAGCTTTGCGTCTTGAATTCCCATGAGCCACAAACTTATCATCCATCCTTGGAATGTCAAAATACCTTGGTTGTTGCAAAATGAAGACACCTCTAAAAATAGTGAAGCCCATTAACCATCTTGCATTCTCTCTAGTCACTCTTTACACACCTTAACAAGTTTCATGGCATTTACAATGTCATGATCTTTCCTTTGTAGTGCCAATGACAAGTCATTAGTGATCGGCAAATTATGTTTCATCAAGTGTAAACAGAAGGGTTATTTCTTGGGACACCCCCTGTAAGTTAATGTTTTTCACCAAACACCCTCTGCAAGAAAAAACCTACAACGAGACCTCCTCTAACTACTAAAACCTCTTGACCTTTAACTCTGTTAACAGAAGGAGATAAAAAATGAATTTTCCCCCCACGGTATAAAATATAAAGATAAATGGTGCATATACCCCAAATAATTTTTCAGCGCTCATCTATGCAAGATCTAGATGAAAAACATGACAAAATCCATTAAACAATATTATTCAAAGAGAAAATACAACAGCCGTCAATGCATTCATCATCTATAACACCAAAAAATGGAAGAAATAGAAAAAACTTCTCATAATCAACACAGATCTAAGAGATTCGCAAACAATACTAATGAAAAAAACACAGAAAGTGAAAGATTCATCAACGAGGTCAAAGATGAGAATTACAGAGGAACCAAGCTTGAGTTCAGTGACGAGATCGAGCAGAGTCTCCTGCTCTGCCTTCTGCTTTGGGTGAACGATGCGACTCACTTCCTCAGCTCCGAACGCAGCCTTGTAGAACAGTATGATGTCGTTGGCCTTTGGTGCTTCCACGAATAGTTGCGGGTTAACCCCCGAGAATGTCTTCTACTTTGCTGCAGCGCAGCTGTTCTGAACTTCCTCTTGAGTTATCACGGTGGTGGTTGTAAAGAGAGAGGAAATACAGTGAGAGAAAACCCTAGGAGAGAGAAAGTGAAACGGAAAGAGAGTATGTAGAGAGAGATGACATTCACGACAATGGGGGGAAAAGGGGAAGAATGGGGGAAAACGAGTGGGGTCATATTTGTAGCCAAAATATAATGGTAGGGGGGTAATGGGCTAACGGAATGGAGGGATGGGACACTTTTAGTATTTAAAGGGGGTATCATTGTAGGTTTTTTTCTTGCAGGGGGTGTTTGGTGGGAAATATTAACTTACAAGGTGTGTCCTGGTAAATAACCCTAAACATAAGGCAAATTCAAAAGAGTAGGCCATATCTATTACCGAACAAGTTTCAAATCTTTGCTCCAAGTGTGTTGCACCATCTTTAACAACCTTACATACATCAATCATGAAAGAAAACATCAAAATCAAGTTCATAATGCTCCCATAATGTGAACCCCGCCATGTACCACCAGCTCGCTTGACATTTGTTTCTTGGTTCATGCCTTGCCCACTTTCAAGTTCACTACATTCCAATGCTTCTGCAGCTCTAGCGACTTATGTATCTCAAAGAAATGTCTTGTCTTTTAGAAGAACCCCTAAAACCATTTATTATGACGGCAATTAATCGAAAAAGTTCTTTGATGTCAATGTGATTCTTAGCAACAGCTATAAGAGTCAATTGAAGTTGATGTGCAAAACAATTGACATAAAAAGCAGAGTTGTTCTCTCTTAATATAAGGATTTTAAGACCATTAAATGAGCCTTGCATATTAGAGGCTCCATCATAACACATACTAAATCCATGCTTACAAAAGATTGATTCAATTGTCACTTTAAGTGTCAAAGCAATGGTATCAGCTACGTGAACAATACCAAAAAAGCATTCTGTAACAACTACCATTTTATCAACATAACGAAGAACAATAGCCATTTGTTCTTTGACAAACACATCACTAGATTCATCAACTAAAATCGAAAAATACTCCTTATTAAGATGCTTAATGATAGCAAGGGTAGTTTCAGATGTAGCAGCATTCACAATGTCCCTTGGAATACCAACACGTGTCAACTTGTTACGTTTTGGAGCTTTCACATATATAGCTTCATTGATGATTTCATTGTTATCAGCTAGAAAGCGCAAAAGCTCAAAATTACCTTTATTACTAGAACCATTTGATTCATCATGTCCATGAGTAGGCAATCCTTGATGCAAAAGGTACTTTAGGCCGTTCAGTAATGCATTGAGGTGAGTTCGATACTCAATCTTTGCTTGTTCAGTCTGCTTACGGAAAATGCTTTGAATGTGCTGCTTTTATCTCATTAGAACCTCACATTGCTTTATAGCTTGGTTGCGAGCGTTGTTAACACACCCAACATGAGTTCAAAGCCTATCTACCTTTTTCCATGGTAATGCCCTTGTTACAAAGGCATCACCTCCCACTCGTTTACCATTATCGGGCTGAAATAGGTAACAAGGTAAACAAAAAAAGGCATCCTTTTTTGCATTGTATTCCAACGAATTCTTGTAATCTTCAAACCAAGAGGGACTAAACTGATGCATCAATCCACCAATGTCTCTTTGAGGGAAATAGTGATCAGCATGTTGGCAAGGACTTTTTTGTAGGTATGATCTTCTCATGACATCATCCCGATCATTAGGATGATGGGATAATATTTTTTCTCGTAAACCCAGGATCTAAGGGCAAATTATTTGCATCAACCCGAGTATGTTTAGGCATTGTTTTGGTTTCACTGTCACCACAAGTTTTTGGAGAATGAATTGAATCTTGGGCTACGATTGATTTTCATTTCAGGAATTTGTCCATATGGGAAGAACTAATCAATGAAAAAAAGAAAAGAAAAAGGATATTGTCAATTTGATTTCAACAACATATACATAGTATATTTTCACAACTCAAAAGACAGAAGGATAGAAAATGGTACCAAATATTTGGTTCACAATGTTTAGTATTTGCTTATGGATTGAAACAACCAAAACATCATTTGCTCCCTGACCTACACTAGTTAAGTAAAACAATAAAAATCAAACTATTGAGATACTTAAAGAAAGCAAATTAGTTAGTAAAACATGGAATTTATGCACCTTAAACCCTCAAATGAAAACTAAAAATAAGAAGAAATTACCTTAGAATATCATTCTTTACTGCTCCCATCCTTAATCTTGTAAATGAATAAGTGGGATTTGGGTTATAAATCGATTTAAGAAACTCGGAAAAACCGATTTGAGAAAATCATCTTCCTCTCCCTCTTATTTTTCAATCCAGTGAGGTTCCAATTTGGTAAAGTGTGGGAGGGGGAGCTGAAAGGTGATCACCTTTTAGATGGAAGACTTAGGGCAAGAGTTAAAAAATTTTCTCATAACTTTTAAAGTAGGAGTAACTTTTTAGGC
Organism: Vaccinium macrocarpon; assembly: GCA_022606695.1. Taxonomy (NCBI): domain Eukaryota; kingdom Viridiplantae; phylum Streptophyta; class Magnoliopsida; order Ericales; family Ericaceae; genus Vaccinium; species Vaccinium macrocarpon. The sequence continues at coordinate 15,776,687 of CM040180.1, forward strand.
TACTGTTTTTACTAAAGGTTCAGGAATCACGTGCAAGAAAACATTTGGTTTGTATATATATGGGTTTAAGAGTTTTGTTAAGTGGTGTCATGTAGTGGTTGGTCCAAAAATTAAAATTATGCTTAGTAATTTTTACAATTTTTTGAGTGGGTTCATTTGACACCTTCGCTTGTACATTGCAATCGCACATGGTTAGGTGCTTTAGTGAGTGTGCTTTGTCATGGAGGTGCCAAAGGGGAGATTGTAAGTTCTAAAGGCCAAGCTCCCTTTTTGGTTGGCACATTCATGACCAAAACACACACACACACATATATTCCCCGGGTAAACTTTTTATCCGGACTTTTCATTTCTGGACCTCATGATCCAAACATTTTTTTGACGATCCGATCCGTCCAATGTGTTTAGAAGGTGTTTTCAAAGGCCCCCATGGGAAATCTTCAAAAAAAATACTGGGAAGGGCTTGATCCATGCAATTTTCGCAAAAAATATATATTTACATTTTTTGTGAAAACTGCTTGGATCAAGCCCTTCCCGGTATTTTTTTTTTGAAGATTTCCCTATGTGAACCTTTCAAAACACCTTTTGAACACATTGGACGTATCGGATTTTCAAAAAATAATTTGTAACACAAAAAATCATTTTTTTCTTATTTCCGGGAGGTGTGGGTTAGAAGTTTTTTGTATATTCCCCTTTATCGAGTTTTATGCTAATTTATCTTTTTATCTTTCATTATAGAGCGTCTGTGCTTGGTTGTGGAAAGGAATCTTTGATGTAATTTTAAATGATTTTTTAGCTTTCACATGAGTGCAGTAGTTGTTAGTAAAGATTTTGAAGCCAAGTAATATTGGTCAAGTCTGGTGCTTGTTCATTACATGGGAGATATGAAGGTAGAAGTTTTTCCTTGAGCAAAACATGCAAGTTTTTTACTGTATTCACAGAAGATTGTGTGTCATATATATCTACGTATTAGATCCAAAAACATAACTATGCCATTCCTAAAAACCTCAGCCCACATATTTCTCATCTCTCATCTCTTATGGTGGCCAGGGTTTGTGTACCTTTGCAAAGATTGAATGATTCTTTAAAGGCTTATTTGTATGGATGGTCCCTAATGTATTAGTGAAATGTCACTTTGGTCCCCAAAATATAAATCGTGTCTGTTGAGTCCCCAATGTAAACATTTCGCGTTTAAATGGTCCCTGGGTCTAACTCCATCCGCGTTTATCGTCACGTGCATGGGTATTTTTGGGATTTCATCTCGAACCCCACCACTTCATCTTCTACCTCAAAACCCTAACCATACGCATCCCCAAACATGAAAATTCCAGAACTGAACACAAACCTCTCAGTCAAAAATAAATAAATTATGAATGACAAATTCAAAAAAGAAAAGAAAAGAAAAGAAAAGAAAAGAAAAGAAAAGAAAAGAAAAAACCTCAACCCTCTCGACCTCCCACTATTTTTAAAGAAACAAAACAATAGAAAAAAAGAAAAAAAAAGAAAGGAAAATCAAGTGGCAACATGGCGACACCCACCGCTGTGGTGTCGCGTACAAAATCTGTGTGATGTGAGCAAAAAATAAATACAGTACATCGAAAAAAGTTTCGAGAGCATTATCTTTCATTATCCAACCATCAGTTTGCCGCATCTGGAAAAAGATCTTGGAGGAAAATACGATCAATGTATATTAAAACTTGAATAAATACACCCCTTCCTTCAATATCTTCTTCTTGATTTGCATCAATGGCAAGTTTTAAACCTTGTTTTGGTTGAGCGATTGTCAATTCTGCGGTCGAAAATCTCTTATTTGTCAAGAACGAGCAAAAGTTTGAGAGAGAGAGATTTCCTCAAAAATTGAACTGTTGAAGATATCATCAAGCGGTGAGTTGTGTTAAGGATTGATTGAACGAGGAAAATGAGATTAATAGACGTCTTTAGTTTTGCGGATTTCTTGGAGAGAGAGAGAGAGAGAGAGAGAGAGAGAGAGAGAGAGAGAGAGAGAGAGAGAGTATGTGTGTTTCATGACTGAAAGAGATGTAGCGAAGAAGAGATGGGTTTTTGTGTTGGTGGGAATTTTTTTGGGCTCTCACGATTTTGGTTGGAGATGTGAGAGAGTAACGTACCCTTGCAATTTTTGGGTTTGGGGATGGGGATGGCTAGGGTTTTGAGGTAGAAGATGAATTGGTGAGGGTTTGATATGTAATCCTGAAAATACCCCTTCACTTGACAGTAAACACGGATGGAGTTAGACCTAGGGACCATTTAAACGCAAATTGTTTTCATTGGGGACTTAATAGACAAGATTTATATTTTGGGGACCAAAGTGACATTTTGCTAATACTTTGGGGACTATCCGTATAAATAAGCCATTCTTTAACCTAAATAATCATCTTTGAGGGTTTTCTCGCATCAACACGATCATTCTCGAGCAAAACTCTTTTCGTGGAGTTTGAAAGGCAATCATTTGGAAGGCTTGCGGATTCCAGATTTGGGGATCATGAAAAGGTGTGATTAACGTGGATTCAGCAAGTAGGTCCCAGGCTTTGTGGTGACGATACACTTACATTGAATAAGATTACTTGTATTCACTCTATGATTCTAGTGCATGTTTCCTTCTCGTGGTTTTTTCCCCTTTAGGGTTTTCCATGTAAATCTTTGTGTCATGTGCTTGTGCTTTCTTTAGTTTGTGCAATTAAATTTTCATTGCTCAAAGTTAATTTGATACCGTGAATTGATTAATGAATTTTGTACCTAACGCATAGCCTCTCTTTATCCAGAATTGAGACCAACTATATGTTAGATAAAAAAGTAAATCACCTAGACACCCCCTGTATTATACCTTTTTTACTCAGACACCCCCTGAACTAAATTAACCTACGATGATACCCGCTCTACTATTTAATGTTATCCTCGACACCCTTTCCGTTAGCAATCCGTCCAGTTCCGTTAATTGTTTTCGTGAGATAAATATTTTTTTTCCAAACTTGCCCTTGCCCTGCAAAATAAATATTTTTTTTGTCCCAATCTCCCTTCCAAACTCCCTCCTCCCTTAGCTTGTCCATAACCGCTCCAATGCCGAGCTCTACCTCTACACCCACATCATCCCCTTCCACCCCACTCCCACATCTCCACCGTCTTTGTTGACATGACCCCCCTCCGACACTCAATCGATCTCTCTGACCTCATCCTTCCCGCTGTACAAAACATCCACGTCTTACTCCGCCCCCTCAGCACTACCTACATCATGGAGGATCTTGAATTCACGGCAGATCTGAAGGCAACGGAGTCTTTGTGGTTGTTGTAGATGACTTTTAGGGTGTAGAGTTCGCTTGATGGGTGGTGGAGGACTTTGTAGACAGTGTCGTTGACCCGGATCGGATTCATTTGATCCGATCGAGCACTGAGAAATTCAGCTGGAGCAACTTTGATGATGTGGATGAGGATAAAGCGGAGCTGGGAGGGAGGCGGAAAGGGACGGCGAGGGATGTGTCGCAATGGGGTAGGGGCAGGGTGAGGTCTAGTCGCCGCCAATGTTGTTGGTTGTGATTAGCTATGGTAGCCATGGGTGGTGGTTGTGGTGGCTGGATGTGTGTAGAAATAAGTAAGGCAGATGAAGTTCTATTTGGAAAAGTAATTCACTACAGTTGTGTAGACCTATTTTGTGGTGCTATGCAAGTAATTTTAGCTATTTAGTTTAATAGGGAAGGCACATGATGTTCTATTTGGAAAAGTTATTCATTGCGGTTGTATGGACCTATTTTGTGGTGCTATGCAAGTAATTTTAGCTATTTAATTTGTTTAAAATATATATTTTTAATATTCTTATAAAAATTAACTCATTGAGATATCGATTATTGCAATTGGTTGCTAGTTCATTCGGTAGAGCTCTTAGATGCCTCACACTAAATCCCGGGATCGAGTCTCATTCTCTCCTCCATGTAATAGAGTGAGAATGACGAATGAAAAAAAAATGTCAATAATAGCTTGATCAATTTTTGTCCCTGAATATATCATGATAAAACTAAATGAGTCGATAATACCATTCATCAATATCCAAATGAACTATTTTTTTTTAAAGATCTCATAACAAGATTTACTAATTGAATAGCTCTGATCATTAGTGTAGAATACCAAAACTAATCTCATGCAATATGGTGTATATTTGGTATACCCATAGTTGAATTCTTGGAGTATTTACTAAAATTCAACTTAGATAACAGATTCTTGAATTCTACACATTTTGAAAATCTAAAAAAAATTAATGAAATTCTAAAAATTAATGAACTGCTTTAGGGTGTAAAGAGAGAAGGGAGATTGAACTGTATTCGTGAGTGTATGTAAGGAAGGTGTAGGAAGTGTATTCGCACAGTTAGCAGCTGGGAATCGATATAATAAAGGGAGGGGCATAATGTCTTTTAGTAGCTTTTTTTAACGGAGTTAAGGCTTTTAAACCTTTTCAAAAATTTAGGGGGTGTCGTCGTAGGTTAATTTATTTTAAGGGGTGTCTAGGTAAAAGATGTATAGTATAGGGGGTTGTGGACGGCCCACGGAGATGGTTCGGTTTTGGGGTTTAAAAGATTGTGATTGTTAGAGTCGCCACCCGGATTTGAGGTCCAAACCCGAGAAACCGATAAAAATGACTCATTTGCCCATTGAAAAGATTTTTCTTGATCATGGCGGAACCAAAGATTTCTCGAATTTGGGGGTTTGGTTACAAGAGGGGAAGGGTTTTACGACACCCCTCTTGTCCGGTCCGTGAACCGGTCTCTACTCAACATTTTGTGGAATTTTGGAAATATTTAAAATTTAATTTAACCACGAAAAATAGGGAATTGGGGGGAATCACTTAACAACAATATATACAAGAAAGAACTGAATCTACGGTGGATGCTCGTGCGCGTGATCTACATGGGTGATGATGATGACTATAAACAAAACAAAACTACTACAAATATACACAAAAATAAACCACAACAGACACTGTACAACAACTCCAGAAATTATGTACATGAAACTTAACATACTGACTTCAAAAACTGGGTCCCAGAATGGGGATTGAGCGCTCAAGAATAATTGATTGAGCGCTCAAACCTTCCAAACCAGTTTGAGCCCTCAAAGAACATAGATCGAGCGCTCAAATTAGCTTCTGGCTTCTGTGAACTTGACCCCTTTTTACAGCTTATTTTCTCATTCTTTACCAGATCAAACATTAATTAAACATTTTTACTGGAGAATCTGGTGAAAACAGGTGACTTAATCTCTTAAAAAATGATGAGAATCACTACAAATTAATAAAGGAAATGCTTGAAATAGGATGTGAGAGAGAGAGAGATTCAGATCTTAAACACAAATAAAACAACCCTCACACACCATAAAGAAGTTTAAACATGATCCATCATCGAAACAACCAACAATCAGCAAATAGCCTTAGAATAGATTAAGCGCTCAAAGGCATGAGATTGAGCGCTCAAGCCATAATGTGGCTTTCTGGTTTTCTGACTTTCAAATAGATTTCTGATGCTTCTCAAGATCATAAATACAACAAATGAAGATTTATGAAGTTGGACAGTCATCGTTTTGCACTCAAATATAAAATTTTCAAAGATTTTGATGTTTGATCATCATGAAATAGATGATCAACACTCATGCACATACTTTATAGATGAAGAAAACTGTTTTGCGAAAGATATGAACATATTTCATCATTTAATGATGATCAAAAACCAGTGAAGAGTATAAAAATTGACAAAACAGTGACCGACCCATAACTGGGTTTGAGCGTTCAAGGTCTGAGGCTTGAGCGCTCAACCCCTGCTATAACTGCAAATTTTTAAAGTGTTTTTAAAACAACTTTTAGACCTTTGTGAGCTCAATTCAAGTATAAGTAACTTGTTTGAACTTACTAGTCTCCCTCAGAGGGAGTAGAATGTGATATAACACATGGTTACTACCTTTTTGAACTTGATTGAAAGCTTGAACTTGATTTTGGGCTTGGAAGTGGTTGATTCTGGACGTTTTGGTTGGAAATGAGAAAATGTATGTGATTTGGTTGAGGATTAGAGAGTGAATTTGGGATTTGAGGAGTGGTTTTTGTGAGTGGTTTGGATGATGGGTGAGTGGTTTTTTTAGAGAGAGAGAGAGAGAGAGAGAACGTTTACTAGATGATTTGAGAGCTGGAGAATGAGATTTTTTTCTCACCCCTAAATCAGGGGTAATAGGTGGTTTTTATAGAGTGGGTGGGAGGGAAGAGAGGAGATAGAGGTAGTGGGTTTGTAATTGAAAGTGGGTTAGGAGTAGTTTTAGGTGTAGTTTAGGACAATGTAGGATGTATTATACACGTACAATACGTATACAATCGGTTAGACGCTGCTCTCTGCATGAAATCTCATGATGAGATACTCTACAGATTCCTGACTGGGATCAGAGTTGAGCACTCAAAGCCTCAACATTGAACGCTCAAGGTCCTTGGTAGCAGATCAATGGTTTGGCTTGGTTCAACAATATTTGGGTTGGTTTGGGTTGTTTTGATTGCTTGAGTGGTGCGTGGTTGATTTTAATCAGGTTCAAGCCATTCTCACAAGTTTCGGTAGTCATGATTGGGTCCGTTTCATCCTCGGGAATGCTCGAGCGCATCCCGAGTTCAAAATCGAGGTGTCTACAGGGGTGTCAAGGTGATTTATTCTAGATAAAACTCAAAAGAGTTGGATCTTAATATACAATTGGGTGGGTCACCACTTACAAGACTTAGCCTTTTAAGTGGATCTGGGTCATTCAATGTATATTGGATCCATGTAATGTGGTGGACTTCATGGATACTCCTCAATAGGTTGGGCCTATGTGCACATAGGAAGAACATTAGGCGGATTGGACTCCTAACAAGTGGTATCAGAGCCAATGGTTGATGATCTATGGATAGACTCTCCTGGAAGCATCAATCGGTGGTTGTGGGGCTTACACGAGACTCACAAAGGAGGAGGAAAAATCCAAATTGTAACACTCGATGGAGCAAGAAAATTCCTCATGCATTTGGCAGGCGGCCGGTAGCAAGGTGGCTCTCAATGGAGTGCATAATCTCGATGGAGTAGGAAAATTCCTGGTGGATGAGGTACGTGGCTCACAAGCAAGGTGGCTACACTGGAGTTTGGTGGCCCTCGACGGAGTGGGTGCAGTAAATAAGCCTGGGTTTGGACAGTGTTGGAGAGATAGATCAGGAGTCAAGTGAATTAGATCGATGGGGAGCTAGACCCAATGTATGGTCCACACATGAGGGGGAGATTGTTAAGAACATGAGTGAAAGATTGAGTCCCACATTGGATAAATAGAGAAAGAGTAAGATCTTAATATACAATTGTGTGGCTCACAACTTACAAGACTTAGCCTTTTAAGTCGATGTGGGTCATTTCATATATATTTATCCATGTAACATGGTAGACTCCGTATACTCTTTAACGGATTGAGCCAACATGCACAGAAGAAGAACCTCAAACAGATTAAATTCCTTAAAAAACTAACAAGCCCTGAATTTCAGGATTACATGTGTACTTTTATTACAGTTAGCAAAGGCTAACTTAAACACGCCCCAACAACATGTTTCTTCATTAGCCAAAAAGAAAAAAGAAAGATGCTTGTTTCTTCACCCCAAGATGTCCATCTACTATCTGAAGGAAGGGGTGCCTGTTGTGCATGTAATGCACGACGCCATGTTGGGCACCCAAAATGGCGCCATGCTAAATGTTTGCAAAATGCGGTCTCCTGGGATTCACTTTTGAGTCCTGCACAAATGATCCGAACCATTAAATAAATTTAAAATAATTATTCAAGTTGTCTTGGAGAATATCAGGCCCATCAGATACTTTTATGTAATTGATCTAACTCCGTCGATTTTCATTTAAAATTCAAAACCCTATAATTCGAAAGAATCTTCAAGAAATATTATACAATTGTGTGCTTTTTAACCCATTGATTTGAGAAGATTTTGGGTGCGGGTAGGGCACCACGTGGTGCCTGTGCATTGCATCCGAGCCGTCCAAAAATGCAACGAACGGCTCGGATTAAAAGTGCAGGACGGATTTTAAAAAAAAGCAAAAAAAAATTAAAAAATGGGTTTCAATCCGAGCCGTCCGTTGCATTTTTGGACGGCTCGGATGCACTGGCAGGGTACCACGTGTACCCTGCCCTACACGCACCCAAAATTTTCTCCATTGATTTGAACCGTAGGCGTCATAGGGCTCGTTGAGAAGAGCATCCAGTAAAAAAATATCTTGTTCGAACATCGATAGGTATCAAAATAGTAAATATTTGTATTGTATTGATACCTATCAATGTCTGAACAATATAATTTTTTTACTAGACACTATTATCAATGAGCCTTATGACACCTACGGTTCATATCAATTGGTTACAAAGCGCACAATTGTATAACATTTATTGAAGATTCTTTCAACTTATAGGGTCCTGAATTCTAAATGAAAATCGCACGAATTAGATCAATTACATAAAAATATCTGATAGGTCTATTTTTTTCTAAGACGACTTGAATAGTTATTTAAAACTATTTAATGGTTTGAATTATTTGTGTGGGACCTGAAAGTGGACTCCATTAGACTGCATTTCACAAACACTTAGTGTGGCACCCAAAACAGCACCGTTTTGGGTGCCCTGCAGGCTACCTTGAATTACATGCATGGCAGGGCCCTGCCTGCCCTGTCTGAAACCTCTTCTTCAATTGGATGTAATCATTCGTTACCGAAACGTAGATTGAACAATCAAATGCTTGGCTAGTAAATAAAATGGCTTAAAAAAGAGAATTATGCTCATCGGAACTCCGTTTGTTTGGGCGTAAAATATTTTTCGGTCAATCATTTTACTTATTTTTCAGTGTTTGGTGGTATAAAATTGAGGGAAAATCTTTTGCGCCATTAAGAGAAAAATGATTTTTGGACAAAAGCCTTGTAAGTCATTTACCAATTTACATCCCAATTCCTCTCCCCCCAACCCACTTGTGGCTCCATTTAGTTGTCAATGATGTTGTGTAGGAAAGGAAATCTTGAGAAAATTGAATTGTGTTGTGATAGGCCACGAAGTAAGACAAAAACAAACCAACAAGTAAAAATCAAGGACACAAGATTTACATGGTTCCCCCGAGCACGAAGCTCCAGAGGTACATCCACAGGCGAAAAGCGAGAGAGGATTCACTATGAATGGAAGCGAATACAAAGAGCCGGCTATACTTGTAACGCTAATTGAAACACCCAACAGATATCTAGGGACAAAGTCTCAAGAACATGAAAGAGACAAACAAAAAACCTTAATATCCAATCCCAAGAGTTAAAGACCAAAACCCTAGGTGGCCTCAAGGCTCTTATTTATAAGAAAATACAAAAATTAGGTCAAACCCCTCTTTAAAATGCACAGCCGCATAAATCGCGAATCGATGGTCTGGAACAAGATTCGATGGTCCAGACCAGAGAGGCAGCAACTTCCCAAAACATCTCAGACCCGCTGGTTTGGACCAGACTTCTCGTGGTCTAGACCAGAGGTCTAGCAAGTAGCTTTTCGCACTAAATTTCGCACTCTCTTCAAACATCTAAAATTCATGGCATAATACCAACAATTCAAGCTGTCATATTGCAATCGATATGATCACCCAGAATAGAACACAATGGAAAACAAAAGTCTTGGATTAAAAACTCTAAGCTCTGATACCAGTTTGTTATGACAGGCTACGAAGTAAGAGAAAAACAAATCAACAAGTGAAAATCAAGGACACAAGATTTACGTGGTTTCCCCTGAAGCATGAAGGTCTAAAGGTGTGTCCATGGGTGAGGAGCAAGAGAGGATTCGCGATGAACGGGAGAGAATACAAAGAGCCGGTTATACCCATAACTCTAATTAAATCACCCAACATATATCTAGGGACAAAGTCTATAGAACAAGAAAGAAACAAGCAAAAAAACCCTAATATCCAATCCTAAGAGTTAAAGACCAAAACTCTAGGTGGCCACAAGGCTCCTATTTATATAAAAAAAAAAAAAGAGTACAAAAATTAGGTCAAAATCCAATTTAAAATGAGCAGCCGCACACAATTGCATGTTGATCGTCCGGAGCAAGATTTGGTGGTCCGAACCATAGAGGAAGCAACTTCCTAAAACATCCCAGACCCGCTGGTCTGGACCAGACTTCCCTTGGTCTAGACCAAAGGTCTAGCAAACAACTTTTTGCACCAAATTTCGCACTTTCTTTGAACGTCTAAAATTCATGGCATAATTCCAATAATTCAAGTTGTCATATTGCAATTGATATGATCACCCAAAATAGAACATAGCGGAAAACAAAAGCCTTTGATAAAAAACTCTAAGCTCTGATACCAGTTTGTTATGACAGGCCACAAAGTAAGAGAAAAACAAACCAACAAGTGAAAATCAAGGACATAGGATTTATGTGGTTTGCCCCCAAGCACGAAGCTCTAGAGGTATGTCCACGGGTGAGGAGCAAGAGAGGATTCTATATGAACGAGAGAGAATACAAAAGCCGACTATACGTCTAACTCTAATTGAACCACCCAACAAATATCTAAGGATAAAGTCTCAAGAACAAAAAGAAACAAGCAAAAAAAAAAACCCTAATATGCAATCCCAAGAGTTAAAGACCACAACCCTAGGTGACCACAAGGCTCCTATTTATAAAAAAAAAAAGTACAAAAATTAGGTCAAAATCCTCTTTAAAACCCGCAGCCACACAAAATCATGCGTTGATGGTCTGGACCCAAGTTCGCTGGTCCTAACCAGAGAGGCAACAACTTCCCAAAACATCCCTAACCCGCTGGTCCGGACAAGACTTCCCTTGGTCCTGACAAGAGGTCCAGCAAAAACCTTTTCGCATCAAACTTTGCACTTTTCTTTGAACGTCTAAATTTCAAGGCATAATTCCAACAAATTGAAATGAAGTAAAGGAAAAGAAAAACTATTTTCCTGTGCGTGTTCATTTGACAAAGGAATTATATAGGAAACCTAAACTTTAGTTGTTCATTTGCCAAGAAAAGAACCTTATGGGAAATCTTATTTTATCTTTATTCAATAATTATTTTGAATAAAAGTAATTTCGTGAGCTATTTATCTTTGAAAAAAATCAATACATATGAATGGCTACCTTTGAATCATTAGATAACTCTAAAATCAGTCATAAAAACTAAAAATATTTAGTTTGGTTATTAAGCCAATTTACTCTTCTTCTTCTTCTTCTTTTTTTTTTTTTTGTGTCTCTACTCAATCTTTTTCTATCTATTTGTTTCGCATCAAATTTTTTTGAATTAGTAGTTCATCTCAACAAGAGGAATCGAAGAAATAAAAAATAATGATCGAAACTCAAATTTTTTTGAATAGAGACAAAAACAAGCCATAAAGTTTTTTTTTTACTTACTTTTTTCTTTATTCAAAGAATTTTTAGTTTTGAACGTAATTTTTACATTTTCGATTTCTCTCGTCTAGGCGAACAAATAATTGACAAAAAAAAAATGACGCAAACTATCATATACAATTAAAAATTGAATGAAAAAAGTGAAATGGTTGGCTTCTTTGGATGCTTAAAAGATAAATAGATAATATAAAATAAAAAAATTAACTAGCGGTAATTAATCGGTTGGTACAAACAAAACAAAATACTGATGACAATATTAAAAACAAATATCCGAAAAACCAACATATTGGTTGTGTTGCCTATATTTATAACATAAAACAAAGAAAAAATGGAGACTTATACAAAATATGAGAAATAAATGAGTGATGGAGAACGTTGGTGGAAAAAACTTGAGAATGAAGGGAGGATTGAACTTTCCCTAACGCTAAATTTCATATATTTTGCAAGACCTGATTTTAGGAAAAATGAGTCCTGGTGGGAAAATAATTTTTTAGGATTCTATCATTTTCCTAGGAACTAAACAATCCAAAATATATGGGAAAGCTAACTTTCCCATCTTTTTTTTTTTTTTTGACAATTGAACGGGGCCGCGTTTATTTGAGTTAGTAAAAAAAAAAAATTAAACAAACACTGGAAAACAAAAACAAAAAATTTTTGCAAAATTTTTTGTGTATTTTGTGAAATGATTGAATGGAAACTTTAAGGGAAATGACAATTAACCAAACACTAGAAGACAATAACGAAAATTTGTCTTTTTGACAAAATTATTTTACACGTAAAATAATCTTTGATGTAAAATAATTTACGTCGAAACAAAGGAAGCCCAAGAGTAATCAAACATTGCCCAAATCAAAAAAATAAAATAAAATCAAACATTGCCGATTAAAAAAAAAATAGTAATCAAGCATTAAATGTAGTTCTGGTTTCGTAGGCTCTTCCCAAGCCCACTTAATTAATCAAACCTGTAAATTTTGTAAAATTCGTGGATGACATTCATCATGTCAACAAGTACATTTATTATAAATCAATCAACAAATATTTGTAACACGTTTATAATCAGTAAATGGATTCGATCCAATGCCAACCCACTTTTGAAGAAAAAATTGTCTCAAAATTTTACTTCTTGATATGAGATCCGCAATACTTTAGAGCATCAATATGCGGCTACCTAAATTAACTATTAAGCAAAAATAGAGAGTCAATCCCCCAAAAACCTCAAAAAATCATACTACCTATCTCCCCTCACCAATTTATTTTGGCTACAGTGTCTTCTGAAAATTGAGTAGTCACTATTTACTCACCTCTCATTTTTTTATTACTTTGTTGGAAAGGTGCAGTGTTTTTTGTTTGTTTTTTTTGGAGTTGGAGTAAAAAAAAAAATATAGTTTAACACAGTAGAGTTAGAATAGAGAATCTGATTTTGTAAGTTTTTAAAAAAGTGACTTGCTAAAGTATAATAGGTGTTTTTGAGGATAAGATTGCTCCTAATAATAATGCTCTTAGGGTGAATTCTCCAATGGATATTATGAAGATTTTTGATAAAATTAATCTCTTGATTTTATCCATACGTGAAGACATTTAATAAAATTTGTAGATTTTTAATGCAAAAATTCACACATTTTATCACACGTCTTCGTGAATAGATAAAATCAAGGAATTGATTTTATCAAATCAATTGGAGAAAGAGTTTTGATAATTAAAATGGTCCCCGTAAAGGCTAAAAAGTGAAATCATAATAGTTTTTTCTTTAAGGACAACCGAATCCGATTACAAGGATTAGTGGTACGGTACATGAAAGAGATTTCCAATTTGGATTTTGCTGGGTACATAAGTACACAAAAAACGAAAAAAATATACATTTTTTTATATTTTTTAATACATTTACACATATTTTCATACAAATTTTATATATCTCAATACATTTTTTTAAAATTAACATGTGCCCACTCACATTATCCTTCCAATTTACGAAATCAGTCATTGGGGAGAATTGGGAGAAGTAGAGGACGGCTCATTGGAACTATGAATCTGCTGTTGAATTTGAAACTGCAAAAGACTTTGGGATGCGAATTGAACTGGGTGGTGATTAATCCAAGCATGAACCGGTGCGGATGAACAACTGGACTGAAGGTGCTCCCTCTCTGAACCCATTGAGCTTTGGCAAACAAGTTGGTGGGGATTGAACATGTACCCTTCTCTGTTCTCTCCGCCGCCGTCCCACGGCGGCTCTAGCAAAACTGCCCCAAATGTCGCAGGAGCCGACCCTTTATTAAGGGACTGATTCTGATCAGTTGATGAGTGGAGAGAGAGGCAGAGGTCTTGGGTGGTGCGAAAATTCATTGGGGAAGTCAAGGGGAAGAATGACGTCATTGGGTCTGGAATTGACTGTGTGCCCAATAGATGATTTAACTGGAATGACGAATCAGCCCTTGGGGTTTCAGCCAATTGGTGCTGATTTAGCTGTACTCCATACCCAGAAGGGAACTCTGAATGCTGCCCCAAAATGGTCATTTCATTCGACCCTCCACCCGGTTCTGCCTCGGAATCTACTGGATTCCATGTTGTGGGTAGCTCGGTGAGTTTGTCGATGGCGGTTTTTGCCTTCTTGATGAGCCAGTCTACGGCTTTGCTAGGCCGGTCGTAACCCAACTGGTCCTGCAAGTCGTAGAACTTGATTGCAGTGTGGGCAGAGAGTCGGACTCTTCGGTCTCTCGGCCCTTTTGCCGTGAGCACCTTGTTGTGCCGGTCTTTACGGCCTGTGGACCGGAGAATTTGCCCCCCTTGTACTATATCCTCTCCTCCTCCACCTCCACTGCTGTTTTTCTTCGACATCATTCTAATTCTCTTTTTAACACCTGATAAAGAGATGAATTTAATGAATCCCTCCTTATGATGTTTTGTTCACACAAAAAAAAAGAAAAGAAAAGAAAGGGTTACTCCAAACAAGAAACCTGTTGAATTGGTTGATTGTTCCTGTTCTTCATCTGGATAGTGCTCTCTCTCGCTCTGTCTTGCCAATATTGCGGTGATTGGTTGTGGTTGATGAGAAGCAACTATCAGAAGTAAGGAGAAAAGTTGTGTTGCAGAGAGCTTTTAAGGTGAAAGGGGCAAGTTTAAATAGGAATATATGGAAGGTGATAGAGGATTTGTCAACTACTATCATCAATAAATGGGTTCAAGTTCCCGTCCAATTTTTTTTGCGCTCAGTCCAGTTCGGTCCGGTTTAGTCTAGTTTTAGGCTTTTAGCCATTGCGGACCCATGTATGACTCACATAATGATTGCAATGATTCATGTCGAGAAACCCTTTTCCGTCCCGATCCCCAATTAGAAATTTCTTTTCATATCCGATAGGGATAGTGGACAATCCATCATATCAGCCTTCCATTAGATGGGTAGGGTATGGGTCGAGGGACCCTATTCCATCCCGATCTCCAATTGGAAATTTTTTTCCTTACCCAGTGAGAATAGTTGACAATCCACTATACTAGCTTCCTACTGAGAATTAGACATGCTCAGGTAAATCCATATACAAACTACTTGAACATGAAAGAACGATCAAATCTAAACCAGAACTCTTAGGTACATAATATACACAAATTCTACATGTATGCATACTTATATACACGCGTACTTATATACATTTTTATACTATATATACATACATACATACATGCATATAAAAAATATACACATACAATTTGGAACGGGATGGATACGGGTATTTAGGGGTGGGTATTACAAAATCAATCTACCCCCATGTTAAACTATGAGTTTTTTAGGCTCTACCATATGCGCTTTTAGGCTCTACCATACGCACTTTTATTGGATGAAAAATTGGGCAATATCTGCCTCCAAATAGGCTAGGCGGGTACGCATCATGTTTGGGGGAAATTGCCATCCCTAAATGGAGGTCGAGGGTGGTAATGGTGTGATTGACAAGATTGTGTGAAGAGATAAGGTGGAGAGGAGGGTTTGTAATGACGTTGTTGGGGAGGATATGTGAATGTGATGGAAGAAAGAGAGAGAGATCGGCTTGGGAGGGGAAGAGAGGGGTGGCGATGGGATGGGGACGAGGAAGAGGTTGATTAGGTTAGGTAAATTTTGAAACTATTAGGGACCTAAGTGTATGTTTGGCAATGTTTAAGGATCCTATTTGTAGTTAGAGAAATTTAAGGTAATGAATCATAATTAATAAATAAAAAATCCTAATTGTTATTATCAAATGCAGAATATTACAAATTAGCTCACACTTCACAAATATCACTCGCCACTTAGCGTTTCACTCATCATCTCCCCTCCTTTACACCGCCTCTCTCCGTCTCCTTCACGTCGCCGAGGATGGATGGTGAAGCAGCCGTGCAACACGAGGGAGCCAAGTGTATTATTCTGGTGGACTAGCTGTCAGCCCGGCGATATTCTTTATTGGCTGTATCTATCTTCTTCTTCAATTATCAATTTCATACCAATTGCAAAAAGCCAAAAATATTAATATCCTACCTTTTTGACAATTTATGAATGAGATTATTACCTCTAGGTCTACAAAAGAGATGTCTAATTACCACGAAGGTAAGTCACTCTTTTTTGGAGTTTAGGTGTAGGGTGTACGTTCTTATTATAGGGTTTTAATGGTTTAGGCATTTTTATAGAGTATCCTAGGATTTTAGGTACTTTCTTACGGTACCGTAGTCATAGGGTACCCAAGAGTTTAGGTTTAGGTGCACTTTTCTATTATAAAGTTTTAGTGGTTTCAGCACTTTCACAGAGTACCCTAGGATTTTAGACACTTTCATAGGGTACCCTAGTCGCAGGGTACCCCAGTCATAGGGGTACCCTAGAGTTTAGGTTTAGGGCTTGCTTTCTTATTATAGGGTTTTAGTGATTTAGACAATTTCATAGAGTACTCTAGGATTTTAGGCAATTTCATTGGGTAGGGTACCCTAGAGTTTAGGTTCAAACTGCACTTTCTTATTATATGGTTTTAGTGGTTTAAGCATTGTCATATGATATTGATTTGACCCGATGAAAATTTTTCAAAGTTGAATTTGACTTAATGGTAATTATGGAATCTAAGGATGACCTGATAGTAAATGTCCGTTTTATGAATCATTCGGCATCACAAAAATGGACCACTAATTAAGTAGATATTTTCCTTCGACCCCTATCTATGGCCAGGAATGGGATGAAAAATGAAGTTCTGTAAAAAGGTTATTTTGACCAAGAAAATTGATATCCAAGATTCCTTAAGGTGAGGATTACTGGATTATTCTCTTTTTATCTTCTGAAAGTCTTTTTTGTTTCTTTTTCTTTTCTAGAATGAGAGAGCATTAATATCACGCCGCCCCATTCCTTTTTTATAAGACAAGTGGCTTTCAGCCAATAATTTTAAAGTTAAAAATGATACCGGTTTCAAAAGAAAGGTTGAAAAATGATAATCCCTGTCCCATTTTTATAGTCGATTAAGAGTATTTTATTTTGATCTATCATTTAATAAATATGTATTTTGAAAAGTTAATGGGCAAGTTTGTACATTATTATTTTCCCATTTTGAACTTTTGAAAAGTTAGTGCATACATAGTTAATGGGTAAAAGTGGACGATAATTTTGAAAAGTAAAGGTAAAAGTTGAGGTGAAAAATGTAACGTTGAGTTACAAGTTAATGTAAAATGTGCAATGATGATTTCTCTTTAATAAATTGGATTTAAGAGGTAACACAATTAAAAAGGGACAGAGGGAGAAGTATTTTGGAAAGTAATTTAAAATCTAGTTGGTTTTAGGACTGTAGACACTAAAATTTTGACATTATTTAATTAAAGTCAAAGCTGGTCAAAGCCTTCAAATAAATTTGGACCCGCCAAAAATTATGAGCTCAATCCATTTAAGATACAATGAAGGCCTAATTAATGTGTGCTAATTTAAATTAGCCGAATAGGCTTATGAAAATATGGGTTCAATCATGGAAAGGAACGAAAGAAGATAGACCAACTTAACCAACGAAATGGGTCATACGTTTGGGCCAACCCAAGTATATGGGCCCAATCAAATTTTACTTGGTCAAAAAGACTATTATTATTATTATTATTATTTATTTTTTTTATTTTTTATTTTGACTTTATTGTGTTTCCATAAAAAAGAAGAGAAGAATAAAATATCTTCTCTTGAAGGAAATAAAGATATTCTCTAAAGATCGTGTCATATTCACCACCTCTCTTCTTGGCCTATAAATAGAGGCACATATGAAGGAGAAAATGACCCCTTTTGCTTGACATTCAACCAGAGCTCTCAAGCAATTTCTCAACAACTTGCGAAGAATCATCAAGCACTAAGAACAATGTGTCGGTTTCTTCAACAAATCAAATTCATCTTCAAGCAAAAGAACACAAGTAGCAACAACTTGCAAACAATCATCAAACACCAAGAACGTGCCGATTTCTTCACAAGTTCATCATCTAACAAATCATTCAACAAATCAAAGCCATCTTCAAACTTTGTTCTTCAGTTCATTCAACTTGAAGATTCAAAGAAAAGTCATCATTTGTGCGATTCAACAATAAGTATTCAAGCTGTTGAAACGTATTGGAGATCAAATCAGAGGATTTTTCGATTGTTCTTTTATTGTAAATATACAAGGACGATGATCGATGATTTTGTAAATCATCTTTATACAAGGACGATGATTTGATTTTCTCTTATTATATTGAGCAATTATAGTTTAAAAAGTTGTGGTTTGATCTGTTCAAACTTATTTTACATTGCCATTTATGTATTTTCTTAATCTCTTCAATAGACAAAAAAAAGTTTCATAGGTATTTTAGTGACCTATACAAAAGGAAAAATTAACTTCATTACTGCAGTGCATTGGGCTATTTCTAATACATAATCCACATATTGCATTCATAAACAAAATCTGTCAAATACAATGAGTACATTTCTAGTGGAAATATTAAATATGCATCTTAAATGGAGCTCCTTGGATAAAAAATCGTTGGTCCGCCCCATTGGATGGATATGCGATGTATCAAGAGTTCCTCCTTTTCTTTTTGTGAACGGCCACGCAACTGGTCTATGGATGTTATGTTTAACTTTAGTCAACTTTTTTTTTGATATTTTCATGTATAGGTCGAACCATAGAGTGGTAGAGTTTCTAGCATGCATAATAAACGGTTCCTCGAGAAGTGATGATACAAACACGTTGCTTTTTAACTCAAACTGGAGAAAAACTTGGGTACGGGAAGGGTACTACGTGACGGTATCCATCGCGCATTTTGACTGTCAAAAAGTGTTTTGGTCAACTCAGATTTTAAAGAGACAAATGGAGAGGGAGAGAGAGAGAGAGAGAGAGAGAGAGAGAGTTGGGAGAAATATGATCCTCTCAAAACACTTTTAGATGGCCGAGATGCGTACTTGACACCACATATACCCTTACCCGCTCGGCACCCATTTATATTGTTCATAAGTGGTTAGGTTTGCTATAGAATTTCTCAACGGAGAAACTGCCGGTGCAAAAGGCAAGTGTACAGAAATTGTACCAATGGCCTGTGGGATCAACTTTTGGTCCAACACGAATAATTCAAACTGTTCATTATTTTTAAATAATATTTCTTGTGTCTCCGCAAAATATTAGCTCAATTTGATATGTGTAAATGGATGATTGAATTTTCCCAATTCTCATTCAAAATTCAAGAAATATTGGATTAACTACTTATGCATATCCAATTGACTTGATGTTTTACAAAACAGTAAAAACATTATTTTAAAATAATGAACAGTTCTGATTATTTATGAGGGATGCAAAAGTGGAACCCACAAGCCGTCGGTATAATTTTTGTGCGCCTGCCTTCCATACCCGTAGTTGGGTACTTATTTTGAACAAAAAAACAGAGGTCCCTTTGTTTGAATTTGGTACAATCTACTCCAACAATATTGTCACGCCCTCGAAATTTAAAGGATATTACATTAAGAAATTTCACGTGGACGGTCAACAAATCTATGAGCGACATCAAATTTCAAGTTTAGTAGTCAAAGTCAACATCAAGGAGTACAATGATCTATGGGTACCCAAACGTCGAATTAAGAAAATAGAAGTGTAAAGTTATTACAATCCCAAGTCAAAAATATAATATCGAATGGAATTACAAAATCATCTCATTTGAAAAAAGATAAATCTAAAGATGATGATATGACTCCTCCTTTAAGGTTTTAAAATATGCATGCAATCACTCCAAGCATATCCAAGTCATGCTCCGTGCTGGGTACCTGAAATTATTAGGGTGAACTCACTAGCCCAGTAGAGAAAATTCTATCAATCCTAAATGCAATGGAATGCAAGTGAGTGATAGGCAAAGAATGCACAAGTCACACGACAAGGTTCAAGAAATTTTAGGTTTTAAAGGGGTGAAAATAAACTCATTTAACCACTAGGTTCCCTTTACTAACACCCCGCATGCCCGACACGTGCTCAACATCTCACATGTGCCCAACTCGTTTATTACTTTGTGCCACAAAGTTCTTTTGAGTTAATCTTTTTAGACATTCCTAGCGACATGCCCATAAGGTGGCCCTAGTATCCTTCTGGGCTACCTATCGGTCCCGTATCTATATCATTCCTCATATATGTTCTTCTTGGCTACCTTTCGGCCCTGTATCCTTATCTTGCCCTTGGCCAAGGCATAATCCTCGTGATACGTTCATAGGACAGACCGAGTATCAATTCCTGGCAACATGTCCGAAGTACGGCCCTAGTATATCCTTCCGGGCTACCTTTTGGCCCTGTATCACAGGTTATAAGTTCATATTATCATTTATCAAGATTCAACGTCAACCTTGCATCAAACATAACCTACGTTTTTTTCACATTTTCTCGTACCCACTATTCGACATAAAAGCATTTTAAAGTGTCCTTGTGCATACAGTGTTCTCACTAGATCACTATATGTGTCCAAATTCATTGGAGATAAAATCACCTCCCCAATTCATTTGCTAAAATTGCCCATTTGATTTTAGCAAATGTCCATTTTAGTAAATGGAACACCAAGCCTTAATCATCAACCACAAGCATAGCAACACTCGACAACCTTGCAAAATTTCAAGGTGATTTAAGAGGACTTCAAATTAATTAAGTTCAAGACCAAAATTCAACTCATTAGGCCTCATTAAGATGGTATAACAATTAATTGAAGGAGAAAGTCATTAGAAGCATAGAACAAGCACAAACCCCAACTCAATGTGACTCGGAAATGGATTTTCAAAGAATATTTTCAAAATCAAAGGAGAGTTGATTCACTTGGAAGCAATACACACACTACGCATCCATATACATTTAGGAGAAGTAGAAATTTCCCTACCAAAATGAATTTTAAGCAAAACCCTAGAGTACCCAACTAATTTTGACCCCATACTCCAAGAACGACCTCCACTCAAGCTCCACTACGCGTTCACATGACTAGATCAAGCCAAAAAATGAGTTACAAGAGTGAAGTTGCAGTCACGATCAAAGTGTAAGAGAGAAAAATGTGGTGGAGCAAGAATAAGACCCAAATCAAAGTGTTCTTACCTCCTTGAGTTCAAAACCTGAAATTCAAGGGAGATTTACGAACCCAATGTGTAGATCTTGAAGTTTTGAAGTGGATTGAGGTTAAAATCACAAGATTTGAGGCAAGGGTGAAGAAAGAAGCTAGGGCTTGGTTTGTGGTTTTGGATTGAAAAAATGGACCAAGGACCCCTTTTATAGAAGTCTGTGACGAGCTGAAAATTAGCAGAAACTGTAGTTAGATATCAATATCAAGAAAAAGCCATACCGGTTTCTAGAGTTTTTGATGGCTCAAAGTCTGCAAAAAATGTAACTAGATACCGATATTAAGAAAAAGCCACATTGGTATCTAGAGTTTCTAATGACTCAAAATCTGTGGAAAATGTAACTGGATACCAATATCAAGAAAAAGCCACACCAGTATCCAGACTGAAAATTTTGAAATTTTTATCACCTTCGCAAATTCAAGCCCCGATCACTTCTAACACTTTTTTAACGTATCTAAACACCCACACAACTTCGTAACACGTATCCCTACCATTTATCGAACCCCCGGTATACAATATATACACACCCATACGAACGCTTTGATAGAAACATACTTTAAAACCTTAACTAACACATTCATCTAACTTGAAATAAATCCAAGAAATAAAAGAATTTCATAAAATTTCTTAGTCTTTACAAATATAGTACTTCATTTCCTACAATAATTTGCATTTGACTAATGTGGTCTAAAATAACAGCTCATTTTTCTTGTTCTAAATTTGGCGTGAGAACTTTACAAATATAGTACTCCATTTCCTACAATAATTTGCATTTGAATAATGTGGTCTAAAATAACAGCTCATTTTTCTTGTTCTAAATTTGGCGTGAGAAATAGAATTTTGTCAATTAATTTGGATCGAGTTTCTTCATCAAATTACCTCTTATTCATTCTAAACATAACATTGTTGGAGATGCTATTAGAGCTTAATATTTGATAGTTAAATTCTTTAATTTTTACATAGAGGCCTTCTCTTGATACGACAAACCAAGCTCTTTTAATCCCTGTATAGGCTCATTTTTAATCACGTGTATAATTTTTAATATTGTTAGGCTAGCTAATAGATGTAATTATCCATACAAAAGATTAGGTTGATTGAAAGTCGATAAGTTGGATCATATTTCCTTAAAGCCATTCTGATGATTTAAAAAAATGCGCTCTGATATTAATCATGTTAGAATAATGTTGGGAAATATTATTGGCCAAGTTTCTACGTTGCTTGTTTAGGCTAGCTTCTTGTCGATAAATTCATTTTTCTATTTTTCTAACGTGCTACAAGAGCCATAAGATCTAAGACCAATAGATTTTCGCTCTTCGATGGGCGGCTTAAGCCTAAATGCCATCCACCTAGCACTCAAAGTATACTCACGTCCATCATTGCCAATTATGTATGGTATCAGAGCAAGGTTTTAAATGGATCACCTCAAGTGGTCGAGCTTCCGTTGCCGGAGTCAAATCAACTCATCTCCTCAATTTGTACCTCCACCTATAACCAATTATTTTTAGATTGGAACTCTCCAAAAAATCTAACGAATGTGTGTAATCTAATTCAAAACTATGATGTCCGATACTGAACTTAATTTTTGCGTCGACAACCAACAACAAACCGAAGAAAATGAACAATTAATTTACGTTGATCACGAAGAGCCTCGAAAAAGCCCCAAAATGGGCACAGGAAGGAGGCCATTTATCCTTCGATAAAGAAATTAAATTTGTTCCTCATCAAGAATTTGTTGAATTTCTTGTCTCATTCTGGTTTAACGGTGTTTTTATGAGTTTCTATCACTATCATCAATTACCGAAAGGAAAAATTCTGCAATTTCTGATGGTATCTCTCGATGTGACAATATGCTCGAAATTTGGAACCAGAAACTTTATGCATGTATTTGGACTGAACTCCAGTCTCCAGTCCAGTTTCCTGCTCTCCAGTCTCGTTAAGTATTGGCATTTTGTGGATCATTCTTAGATCCTCAATAATGATCGAAATGGCGGAACCGTATACATTCTAGAACTCATTGAGAAAATGGACGAATCAACAATCATTGTGATTGGATACCGTTTGTTATGCTTTTGAAATGCATAAAGATTGAGATAATTGTGTCAAATGAGTTGCAATTCAGTGTACTGCATTATGTTGTTAACAAGCTTTTCTTTTTTTTTTTGATAATCAAGAAATGTTATTAATCACTGTAAAGGGAATGATTACAATGATTAAAGGGAAAAGAGCATAAGGCATCACAACCAAACCATACATCCCGAACCAGGTTGGCACCCATGGAATGGACAATCATATGTCGCTCTGAACCCAAACAAAAATGAATGGCAAGGGGCCAACCAACAACACTAAATACAGAAGAGGACATCTCAAAATCTTCAAAAAATACTAAAAATCAGAGATTCTCAAAATTACAGGGAAGTAGCTTAAGCAAAATTACTGCAGATTCCAGTAGAATAGGATCCCATCCGGTCAAGGTATTTTCATATCCAAATTCAGTCTTTCACAACAATCTTGGACGCCTTGATCTTCCTAATTCCCTACAAGCATCTCTTAAAGTCTTCAACTGAGCAATTCTTCAAATCAAAGTTAGCCTTCGACCAAAAAGCAATTTTCGTTTGGATTTTATCCACCAAATTCTCCAAATCAAATTCTGTTCCTTGAAATATGATTGTGTTTCTCTCTAACCACGGTGACCACAGAACAACAAAGAAGTTGATGTCCCACATACCTCTTTCCACGTTCTTAAACTTACTGGACAGCCACCAAGACAAAAGGTTTTTGAAATCATATCAAATGGTATTCGCTCAACTTAATTTTCATCATAGTTCATGTTATCGATGAGCTGTAAAAAGTGAACGGTTTTAATCATTGTGAACCTGGAAAAAGCTCACAAATGGTTGAAACTGGACATGACCGGTGGTTAGGAATCTGGACCGAAGCTCAGTCCCATTTTTATTTAACTCAAAAATATATTCAAATGTGACCATGTGAATTCCACTAGAACCCTTCTACCTGCACCGACCACGTAACAGCGGTGTCAGGGGGTCCCATTCGATTGATCCAAGCCGTTCATCCTTCTCAAAATCGAATTCCAAGTAGGCCCATATGAGAATCGAGGCAATCGAACTGTTGTATGAGTTCGATCCAAAATCACTGTCATTTTAACCAAAATTTTTTAATGAAATGTGGGTATTTTGGATTGAGTTCATACAGCCGTTTGATTGCCTCGATTCCCCAGTAAAGTAGTGATGATCTTTATTTAGGGAGTACTTTATAACAATACTTATACCACAATGTACTCCGGCATGGCATGCCGGACCGGAGTACCCAATAGTAGAAGAGACAAAATGGAGAGTAAAGACAATCCGCAAAGGTTCACCATTTCTTGAGGTGTGGAAAACGTGGTGATGGTCACCAAGGTAGAGCGGGGCGTGATCCGAGATGATTGATCAGTACTATTCTCCATTGAAATTTTGTGAGACAGAGACAGGATATAAAAAATATCTGATGATATTGGAATTTATGATCCTTGGAATAATTGCTACTGTAGAAAATGCCAATATGTCTTTGTCCTTGCAATTACTTAAATTCATAGGAGTAGTTCATACCATATCCTGCAGAGGCAACTAACCTGCATTGAACGTCACTTAAAACGCCACACCATATCTCCGTATTTTCCAGGGAAAGTCTAAGCACCCAGAAAATTCACTTAGAAAGTTGCTTAAAATTTAAAATTAGTGATCCAGATTCACTCCCAATTGAATTTGGACCACTGATTTCAAATTCAAGATAAATTCTAGGTTTTAATTTTAGGTATGTAGCACTGCTAGTATTTCTTGTGTGGAGCATACACGTCATTGTACACAATGCTGTCCTTTGCTTAATCAGTGTTACTTCAATGTCGAATGTCATAAAAGGTGTGTACGTAACACTCGTCACGATATATACAATCATTTCCGAGAAAAACTTGGTTCAACAAGTGATATGCACGAGAGTCGGGATGTCATGAGCTCGGGTTGTGAAAACAGCATCGTCAAGGAATGATGAATTCATATTGAATTGGGCTGTGTAACGATGAATTCATATTGAATTGGGCTGTGTAACGATGAATTCATATTGAATTGGGCTGTGTAAGCAAACTAAGCTTCTTGCGCTCGAGTTTTAGGCTTGTTTATAGTAAACATGCCGAGTTCAACATTCTAAAACTTGGCTTGGTTCTTTGGAAAAATCTACAATACATACCCCTTAAAAGTGTGTACAATATGCACCCATTGTGTGGTCTATATTGTGTCACCTCATAATAAATGACCTGGAGAACTAGTCATTCATAACATTTTTATGAGTTTTGTAACTTTTATGCTAAGAATACGTAACATTTTTTTGCCTTTCGTAACTTTTTGTGTGTTTCATAATTTTTTGTGAGACTCGTAACTTTGAGACCAAAAATCATAACTTTTCTCAAATATAATTCTTAGCATTTTTTTGCGTCTTATAACTTTTCACAAATATGTTTCGTAAAATTTTCGTTCGTCTCGTAACTTTTATAGTAAAAAATTGTAACTTTTCAACCATGCATGATCGATTGGGTAATCAATTAAAGTGTATTTCGAAGAGGTAAATGTGTTTCTTTAAAATAATTTTAGTTTAAATTTTCACAAAAAGAAGATATTTTTATTCTAAATTAATTTCAGATACTAATTTGGACCTCTTTTCCCTTAGAATTTGAAAAAGCTTTTACTATAGCTATGGCTCAACTTACTTGAAAATTTAAAATCTTTAAATTTTTCCAAACTATAGCTATGGCGTAATTTAAACCGTATTTAAAAAATCAAGATAAAAAAAATTCCAAAAAATTATACCGTTGTTCATTTAAAAGCAAAAACGCATCAAAGAGAATTGTTTTCAAAAACTGATATTTTTTAAATTTTTTTTGTTGAAAACAATTTTACACCCAAAAAAAATTCAAAATTATTTTCCAGATTTAAAAAAAAAACTATTTCTAAACTTTATTTTTTAAATAACGGTTTACCGAAAACTTGTTTTTATCCAGAAAAATATTCTCAAAACTTTTGTATTTCAAAAAACTATTTTCAATTATTTTTCCCTTGAAAAAATATTTTCAACAAAAAATAGTTCTTTTTTTTGAAAAAAAATTCTCTTTGATAATTTTTGCTTTTAAATGAAAAATGGTTTAATTTAAAAAAAAAATTTAATTCATTTTTAAAAAAATGATATTTTTTTTTCAAGGTGGAGGATATACGTTAAACATATGGGTACAGACGGGATTGTCTAGAAAATGTATCTATCGTGTCCGACCTGTTCATTATTCTTAAAACATTTTTTCGAGGGGCTCCACAAAATTTCAGCTCAATCGGACGGTTATAAGCTCTTGAAAATAAGTCTCACTGTTTCAATAAAAAAAATCAGCGAACAAGATTGGTACATTTTCTGGACAATCCCGTCTATACATGTAGTCAGGTCCAACGATATAGACTACGGGTATTCCAGTCATTTCACGCAAAAAGTTAACACTGTTAGCCTTAAAGTAATGGCGGGGGGAATATGCCAATTAGTTTGAAAAGTAAAGGATGACATTGAAATTTTAGAAAGTATAGGGGAGGTCTATGTATTTGTTAGAAACCTTAGGGGGGTTAAGTGAAATTTATCCTTCTTTTTTTTCTTCAATTTTTTAGGTCACCTGTTACTCAGGTTAAGAAGTAATTGATTTGTAGCTTTTTGTAATCGATTTGTAACTTTTTAAGATCCAACGGTATATAACTTGGGTGCATATGATACACACCCAAAAAGGGGTGTGTATTGTCGTCATTTCCTGGCTTGTTTATAGAGATGTTTAGTAAATGAACTGGGCCTTGTTAAGGGCTTAGCTTTCGCTCGGCTCGTTTAGGGCTTAACTCTTTAACAAATATGCCGAGCTCAAACTCGAGTTTTGAGGCTCGTTTAATAAATGAGCCAAGCTCAAATCTTATAAAGCTCGATGCCAGTGGCCCACTCAAGAATTCTTTATAGTAGGGGCACATATTTATTCATAACGTTGAAAAAGCTCACTAGATTGCTATGGAAAGCAGTTTATATACTGCCTCTGCCCTTTAAAGTTTGACACTTTTTGGATAGTGTGACATTTTCAAATGCATATATCTTTCAATGTAAATGTAAAAAAATATGCAATATGGATCTCGTTTGATAGATTTTAATTAGTTCTATTAAACAAGGTTTTCAAAATCACATAAAACGTTATAAATAGAAAGATATAAGCAATCAAAAATAGCACACAATCCCAAAAAGGTCAAAAGTTTAGGGACGGAGGGAGTATGAGTTTCCAAAAGTATGTAAATATATCCACCAATTTATTTGTTCATTGATTTGACCGTTCGTATGATATGGCTTGCCCGAATAGAGTATCCATGCAAAAATTTATGTTGTTCAAACACTCGCAATTATTTCATCAAAATACTTTGATTCAAAAAAATAGGTGTAAAGCATTTTTGTAAAAATGAAGTACTCCTATCAAGTTGCTACGGATGCCCGACCAACTTGAAATTTGTTGTGGACTACGATATAAACGACTCAGATTATCGATAAGCGATCCAGATGTGCACAAACTTGAATTATTTTTGGGAGTTTTAGCGCTATTGAAGTTTTTTAAAAATTAACTAAAAACAAGAAACTCATGCTAAATCGAAATACATCACACCTCAAGATTTGGATACACACCTATTAGGTCACCTGGTTAACAAGTAATTGATTCGTAACTTTTTGTAATCGATTTGTAACTTTTTAAGATCCAACGGTATATAACTTGGGTGCATATGATACACACCCAAAAAGGGATGTATATTGTCGTCATTTCCTGGCTTGTTTATAGAGATGTTTAGTATATGAACTGGGCTTGTTAAGAGCTCAGCTTTCACTCGGCTCGTTTAGGGCTTAACTCATTAACAAATATGCCGAACTCAAACTCGAGTTTTGAGACTCGTTTAGTAAATGAGTCAAGCTCAAATCTTATAGAGCTTGACACCAGTGCCGCACTCAAGAATTCTTTATAGTGGGGCACATATTTATTCATAATGTTGAAAAAGCTCACCAGATTACTATGAAAAGCAGTTTATATATGGGTTTCCAAAAGTACTTAAATATATCCACCAATTTAGTTGTTCATTGATTTGACTGTTCGTATGATATGGCTTGCCCGAATAGAGCATCCATGCAATAATTTATGTTGTTCAAACACTCAGCAATTATTTCATCAAAATACTTTGATTCAAAAAAATAGAAGGTGTAAAGCATTTTTGTAAAAATGAAGTACTCTTATAAAGTTGTTACAGATGCCCGATCAATTTGAAATTTGTTGTGGACTACGATATAAACGGCTCGGATTATCGTTAAGCGATCCAGATGTGCACAAACTATGCTATGCAGTTCGAAATCAACATATCCCGTGTTAATTAAGTCCACCCATACTTGAATTATTTTTGGGAGTTTTAGCGCTATTGAAGTTTTAAAAATTTTAACTAAAAACAAGAAACTCACACTAAATCCAAATACATCACACCTCAAGATTTGGCTGCATCTTGATATCTGATGTAGAGCAACACGCTCCCCATTTATTTGACTTCACGATTGGAATTCTTAACTCATAACAAACCAAATAGAACTAAGTCAGATCTCATTTCTCTCTTTCTCATGTAATAGAGTAAGAATGACGAATGACAAAATATAATTAAAAAAAAAAACTAAGTTGAGTCTTAAGTGTTCCCAGTTAATTGAGGTTGGCTATATGAATTCGTTAATGTCAGTCACGTCATAAGAACGTAAGGGTTTTTACATGCTAATCGCACAACTACTCGTTTACCCAAACTTGAGACCATCTGTTTGGTAGATAAGACTCGAAACATGACGGCGGCGAAGTTATTTTGTTTATCCAGTCACATAGGTTGAATGAAATTTTTTTTATTTCTCATTTTTCTGTGTTTATCGTTACAAAAAAATAAAATTTGCATTTTTTTACAACCTCTTTTATACAGCAACGTTCTAAACTATTTGAACTGCTTACTGTGCCTTATTAATTAGCAAGTGGAGCAAGAGGTGGTTGTCAATTTAAGCATCTCAACGAACAACCTATGCATGTGAATGTGAAGTTGTTTAAGGCTGGTTTCCCATTTTTAGCCGAATGACTTTTAGTCATTTTTTTAGCTAAATTGTTTTCCCAAAAAATCCAAAAATTGATGCATGTGAAGATATTGATGTATCTCAAAATCTGATTTTTGGGGTGACTTTTAACCCTTTTGCGTCTTTTAGAACAATAGAAAACTCCCCTAATTTGAGTTTCTGGTTTAGGGATAATGACTTAACTTCCCATATTCTCTCTTGTTCTTTCCTCTCAATGAAAGAACAAATCATATGCAAAAACTCTCCTAAAACTAGAGATGGTTGTGTGTAAGTCTCCTAATATATATCAATGATCTTTTTTTTCTTTTTCCTTACTAGTAAGTTAATTCTGTAAGATTTTTACACTGAAACGGTAAAAGCCAAGTTTTAATGTAACGAATGAATATTCAATTAAATAATTATTAATCAGTTTTAGTCCCTTTTTTTTAGAATCTATTATGGACAGTGTTTGCATAATATTATTGTATGTTGTGCATGTGTGTCTTTAATTCTACATAGTAGATGATCTAGTGTATACAGTACGGTTTCACACGGAAGATTGGATTATCGGTTTCACACGGAAGATTGGATTATCGGTTCTTGTGGAATATAAGTTTTTTTGATCAAATCTTAGATGGAATTTGACACGCCATCAGTAGAATTGTTACACAATGTTTTAGTAGGTTTGTCTTCAGTACAGAGAACGTTCTGGTTTTTAACTCATTGTGCTAATACACTTTGTGTATACTGGATAAGACTGCTTCAAGGTAATTATCTTAATACTGATATTATAAGACAATTATAAGCTAATGGTTATTATGAAGTGTAAAGACCCAAAATTTCATTCAAACTTTTCGAATTTATATTGGAAAACATTGTGAAATTTTATTTTTATGGTTACATGTGGGGTCAATGAGAAAAATGGTTAAGCTTTGGTCGTAATTGTAACACATTGGAAGTTGGAGAGGTATGTGTGTGTTTGACACTATATAAAGAAGAGTTAGAGAGAGAAAATCACTCCCCCCCCCCTCTCCTCTTTGGTCGGCCTCTCATCCTCTCTCTCTCTCTCTCTCTCTCTCTCTCTCTCTTCAACTCCACACCCAAATTCACCACCCACACTTACAACTATTGTAGATCCACTCCCATACGTTCATCTTCACACCATTGGAGCTTGGGTTTCATGTGCATTCGCTCGAGGAAGCCATTTTTGGTTGAGTCCAAGCTTTGGGAGCTAGGGTTTGAAATTGGGTCCTGATTGGAGCTTAATCCTTGAGGTAGGGATTCCTTTGCACTCTCTAATGTTTATGTGATGGTTGTTGTTGCATTGTTGAGGTTTTGGTATTTAATTCCTCCATTTCTCTTATTTTTCCTTGAAAATTGCATGAATAGTGAGAAAAATCGCGTAGAATCCCAGTTTTATCTATAGGACTTGACTCTATCGATAGGAGCCTCATTTGCTTCATAAGTGGCCAAACTAATTTATCCTCTATCAATAGGATCCTTATTTGCTTCATAAATGGCCAAAATGATTGATCCTCTATTGATAGGACTTGATCCTCTATTGGTAGGACCTTACCATATCGAATAGATGGCCAGTCTGATTGACTCTCTATCAATAGGACTTGATCCTCTATGAGTAGGACCTCAATGATTCATAATCAAACTCTTAAATCATTTTTGTTGTGTCTTGTTTATCTATGCTTTTGGTCATACATCGTTGTTTGGATGAGTCACGAAAATTTCTTGACCTTCTAGCATACACATAATTTAATGAACTTATGTGCCTCGATATGTCTCTTAAAATGTGATTGGAACATAACTAAAGGGAAAAAAGAATACTAATCGGTGCATTGTTAGGCATGGGTTACGACTTACATGGCCCATGAATCTCTGTAGGGATTACGAGGACCTTGAATCTCGGCAGAGGGCTACAAATTCCTAGGGAGACGCCCCGAATGTTTGGTAGGGGTAACGATGCCCAAGAATCTCAACAGGGGATACGGGACCCCAAATTCCCGATTTTGAAAATGTCGATAACAATGGTTTCAGAATGAAATAGGAAAATGGACAAAATATTTATGTGGACACTTGAGACTTCACAAAAAGGATTTTATTGGTGAAATGATATCTTGTGAACAAGATGACATTAAATTCTCAAGGAGATTGTACTTTAGGGTTTCCCATTTGTTGATTGACTTGTATTACACTATGTCCTTAATGCTAATCTCATCTCAGATGTATTTAGGGTTTGTAGAGAAATTCCTACTGGGCTAATGTAGCTCACCCTATCATTTTCAGGTACAATTCACGGAGCATGAGTTTGCGTGCTTATAGCGGATATCATGGGTTGAAAAACATACACAAAGGGTTATTTGATCATCTTATGTATCATACTTTGAAGGATGAACTTATAACTTTATTATTTCATCTCTTTTGACTTTGGAGGAATCTAAGACATTATTACTAAGTACTCTTATGCATGTTTTCTTATGGGACATGGTTAGCCATCTTAAACTTGAGACTTATTAGGAATATGGAACGTTGTGAGGTCCATTTTGGGAGAAATATCTATGAAATTGTCGATTTATCTTATTTGGAAATGATTTATTTATTATGTTAAAAATCGAGGTTGTGACATGAATGCGTATGCTCTTAATCCAAAGATAATTAATATATATATATATATATATATATATATATATATATATATATATATATATGTTTAATGTTATTGACTTTGATTCATTGTAAAGTGAAATCCTCTTTAGGGTCAATAGTCTATGTGATTGGGTCACGACATTATATGTATGATTGGATATTAATTATTGATAGAATCCCTATCCCGATCGGAATTGATGATACCCCTAGAAAAAAACAAGTATTAGTAATCTTAACTTATGGAGATTAATAAGTATTTAATATGATAGAGCTTGAAACATAATTGACATAAAGACGGAGTGCAATTTAATTCTTTTAGTGGTGTGAATTTAAATTTGTGAAATAAGAAATAGAATCATGTTAGAAGTGAGGCTATGAGAAAGAGAACACATAGACAACATAGAAGTCCACACACTTGATTACGTGATCAAGGTATAAAGGAATATGACAGAAGATCAGTAGAATTTGTTGCGTACAGTAATCGAGTCTGTCAAGTTCTAAAAAAGTAACAGGTCAACCAGTGCCTGTGTCTACGGATGAGAGATAAACCTTAATTCCTCCTCGTAGGGTTTGCATTTTTTTGTCTAATCAATACGCATTGTTATTGGGTTTTGAGATTTGTTTCCCAACAAATTTAGTAAAACAAACTTATTACAGGTGTAAAGGAGTTGGCCCTCATAGAAAGAAACCTTACAAGCATTGGCACTAGACCAACAAACCAAACATATATACCAGTTCCTCTATGCACATGTTTTTTGAGCTGTTAGATTGTGTTTTAAATTTCCAGTGGATTAGGGATTTCCTTGTAATGTCACAGTTAAGAATATATGGGAACAGAGATACGGATGATTTAATCCCCAAACCAACCAAAAACAAGAAAATGAAGCTAAAATTTGAGAGGAGACCTACAAGATAAAATATAACCTTATCAAGTTGGAGCAAATTAGTACCCCAGGGGAGACAGATATGCCAGACCATTTTTTTTTTTTTTTTATAGTTTTCAGTTCTCCTCAAATGCATCCAAGAACTAAGATATGCTCACATTAGTTTCTATGCATAACATGACTTGATCCACACCATTGCTTTTATGCTGAAAAATCCTTCTATTTGTTCCATTGGGAAGATATGGTATAGAATATAGAATAACTGGTGCGGAATTTATATATGCTTAAAGACCTATCAATTGGCACTTCCTCCCCTACAAGTCCTAGCTCGGTCAATTTCTTGATCAAGAGATAATTAATGAGGTCCCTGATCGAATCCCATTTTTCCTTAGTAAATGAGTGCAAACTTGGGAAGAGAAGGAACATGCAAAGAGTGAGAGAGCATAAAAATTGAAGCTTGAAAATTTCTTATCATAAGTGATAGAGGTATCAAAATTGAATAGATAAAAAAAGAAGTGCATGAGAGAGTATTGGAAAGTAGACATGGACTCTTCTAGTACTGCTACACGAAACAACTCGACCTACACCATCCAGCCTTCCCTTTTCTAACGAAATTAAAACAAGAAGTAAAATAGTTGATGATACGCCAATTAATTAAAAATATAGTGCTTGAACCTAAAATTAAAATTAGCCACATCTTTAATTAAAATTCTGAAAAGTTGTGTTGCACAGCAGCCTTCTTCCCTGCATTTGAATTTTGAAAAGGCTATTGATTTTTATTTTTTACTCTAACAATTGTTGCTTCCCGATTGCTCTTTCCAAAGTTTCCCAAGCAAGTGAACTGAATCCATGTGTTCCCCTCCATGGCCCGAACAACTCAAGAGGCTATACTGCACCACACCAGCTCCCCTCACTCAGCCTCACCCTCTCCGACTAAATCTCTACACCACACTCACTCTCTCTACTCTTAGTACATACATATAAACACTGCAAATCAAGGTCACAGCGTAAAAGCCATCAAGGTTTTACATGTACAACTAGTTGGCATAGTGTCTACCAACACTTTGGGTGCAATTCAGTACTTCTCAGTCCACTTGGGAGGAAATCCATTGACCTACCAATCAACAATCACCCCCTCCAACCAAGTGGATAAACCAAACATTAGCCACACTAGCATGAACTATTGCAACAACCCCTCCACTTACACCGAAGGCTCATTCCACTAGATGGTCTCACACATCGCCTGGGAAGAGGCTGACCCATCTCCATTGACGCACCCCATTCCCTACTAAGCATCATTGCACCCCTAAACTGGGAGACACAAACTCTGGGACATTGTCGTGTTATACTAGATTTCCATGGCTCATATTGACTTCGTTGCCAATATCTTGTACCCCATGATTGAAGTTCCCGCATCCACACCCTTGGATGCGATAAACTATGCCCGTCAAACGTAGGATGCTTGTGCCTAGTCACAGAACACAATCTCGTGACGTCATCTCTCCTCATCATGTGGCCACACATCCGGAGACAAACCCATCACTAATCCATAGAAGGAAGGGAATATTACGATGCATCATCTCTTCACCATCTCAATTCCTCCGTTTGGAGCCTCCATGATCCCTCAACAACTAATTGCTCGCCGTCTAATTAGAAAATATCGCACACACCATTTGATTTGATACCCGACACACCTATACATCTTACGTCGTGACTCCTTATACTCATGTGCCATTCTTGTGTGTCTCTACAATTGTTGTTTTTCTTGTTCACTGTTACAAACACCCATACTACTTGTCTCCTAACTGACACCAGCTCCATCTGTTAGAACACATCAAAAACCTGTATAGGTTGCCCATTGTCCTCCTTGTGCAGCCCGAATCATAATTGCATCTCCCGATGATAGGTCTTTCGATTGAACCAAACTACCTCGATCACCATTGATCATCTCTGATCTGTCGCTGTATTAAGCGCCTGTGTCATTAACCAGGCGATCTTATTAACACCCCAAAATCGAGATACTCTGCTTGAAAGAATGTATCCTTGCTCATTAGCTCTCTGACTGATTGCAACCAACCTTCGATCTCTCCAAGTCTGTCCAAATCCTCGTTGATGGGTAACATCTTACACTGTCTGCCTCCCCCACCATAATCTAGGACCTCCCGTCAGCCCCCGTCATCTCTCATGGGTCTTCTCCAGTCTCCTTGTTCATTTTTGTTCCATTCCCAAACTTTCCCAACTTCCCTTGACCTCCATGGAATCACTATGGTAAAACTTCCAATCTGTTGCTCTAGCAAGCATCTATGTCATTAACACTCATACTTATAATCATCCAAAACTAGGGTAAAACCGCTCGGAAGAACATATCCTTGTTTGCTAGTTATTTGTGACTGACCAAGTCATCGAACCCGGAACAGATCATTTTGCTAGGACCAAAGCCTTCTCACAACTCAAACAACCTACAAACCTTCGAATCTTGCTCCTAAACAATTTCACTAGTTTAAAAGCCCAATCACAGAAATCGAAGCATGAGGTTGGATCCAAAAAGTTGAGATAGTCAAAATCAAGTACTCACTTGCAAAAAATGAAGTTGTATCGGCTCCAAAATAGCAAAAAAAAAATCCTTCTAAACCACTGTTGAAATTGTTTGACCAACCCCTACCCTTTTTGACTTGCGCATGGACCCTAACCTGAACTTTTTGACCCTTACAACAATAAAAAAAACTTGAACTTTTTGACCCTTACAACAATAAAAAAAAGTCCAAACCATCCAGCCAAAGGGTCATACGGGTCTAATCGGTCAACACCTGACTCTTTTGCTGACTTATCGCTACGTCAACATTGACCAGCTAATGTGGCTGCTGACCGCTCTTCGTGGCTATGACGTGTCGTCAACGTGGCAACACAGTCGCATGCGTGACCTGACTTGCCTTTTACCTCTAGTTGCGCATGAACACATGTGACGCGAGATTAGATCTAACGCACCTCGACATGCCACCTTTTAATTGCTTGTGAGTGCTTCTCCGGCGTCATCTTAGTGGCGGACTTGCAACGTTGGCTTCTCCACGATGAGTAGAGTCTATTCCCCTTGTCAAAACCCGTTTTCGACCACTGTGGTTTTTAGCCATCTTGAACTAGTGTGTTTAAACAAACAATCCACTGACCCTCCCCCACAAACCAAGCTCTGATACCATTTATCATGCCCAGCGGTCAATCACGCACACGACTCACACCACAAAATCAGAGAAAACTCCCTCGTAGATATACACAAACATGCATACAAGACAAAGAACTCTCTGGGAGCAAACCGGCTCACCGCCGGGGAGCCACTCATCTGCTCTCCCACTTAGGCTTAGTTTGGGTACACGAAAAAACTTGGTTTTTTGGGGTGCAAAAAACTGGGGTCATTTGGATGAATGGAAAAAACCAATGATTCATCCAAACGAGTTTTTTGGTTTTTCAGTTTTTTACAGTTGGAGTCCAATTTGCATGAGTGGATTAATCCAAAAAACCAAAACACCAAAAAATCAAGTTGAAAAGGGATTAAACCAAAAAATCAAAAAACCAAGTTTTTTGGTTTACCCAAACTAAGCCTTAGTCTCACCCTCTCAAACTACATTTTAGCACATACATATATACACAATAGATCAAGGTCACAGCTCAAGCCTCAAAGCCATCAAGGTTTTGCGCGTGCAAATAGCTGGCACAATACCTACCAATACTTTGGGTGTAATCCAGTGCTTCTCAATTTTATATCTTTTCATTAATTTTGTGAATTTGACCCATGCCTATAATTCCCCTAAATAGGAAAAATTGCCATTCAAACTGCAAACTCATCGCATTTTAAAATTTCAATTTTCAAAAGTGCGAAAACCATATATATATATATATATATATATATATATATATATATATATATATATATATATATATATATATATATATATATATATATATATATATATATATATATATATATATATATATATATATATATATATATATATATATATATATAATGCTCACTCTGTCCCCAAATTGATATCGAAAACTACTATTCACACCCTTAAAAAAATCATCTATCGATTGCAATCTACTCCCTCCGTCCTTTTTTTAGTGTGGTAGTCCTTCGTAAATCTTACTTATTTAAGAAACATTATCATTACTCATTTCGCATCAACTTTTACCTCTACTTTATACTTTTCATACCAATTTTTCCTCTACTTTCCAAAATTATTCTCTACTTTTACCCATTTACTCTTTCCCATTAAGTTTTCAAAAGGGCAAAACAATATTGTACAAAACTTTTAATCATTAAGTTTTCAAAACACACACTTATTAAGGGACATCCAAAAATGGAATACTCAACAATTAAAAAGGGACGGATGGAGTAAAATACTTTTTTCAATTTTAAAGACTTTATTTAATAAAACTAAACAAAATCTATCAAACAAGATCCATATTGCATAAAGAATTCATTATAGCTTAAAAAATATAAATTATTTTTCGAGAGGCGTGAATAATGTTTTGGGACATCTATTTTAGGACGAAGGGAGTATATTTAAAATTTCAACACTTTTTACGGATAACAGACACTTTGTCACATTAAAAATCCATCACAAGGGCAATTGTTAGCATTTTCTAGTACTACTACACACTTGACACTTACTCCCTCCGTCCCCATTTATTTGTCCCTTATGGAAGTTCGTGCCACTTTTCAATTGATTATATCTCGTAATATACATTGTTTTATATGATTTCGAAAACATTGTTTTATAAAATTAATTGAGATCTATCAAACAAGATCCATATTGAATATAAAATTTATTACCGATTAAAAGTTATAGCTTGTTTTTTATCCGATTAGAATTGGACGAGCGACCAAAATTTGGGGACGGATGGAGTATCTTTGATTTGCAAATAGGAAAAAGACCAAGTGTTTTTATGGGTATTAACCCTTCGATTTGTTTGCAAATAGGAAAAAGACCAAGTGTGTTTATAAGTATTAACCCTTCGATTTGTTTGCAAATAAGTAGGAAAAAGACCAAGATGCGAGTTCACGGAAGTTTCTTTTGGGGCCCCACGGGCATCTCATTGCAATGATCCGAACGGATCATCTTGTAGGGTTCGCAGGGTAGTGTACATATGCAAAAAATCAGTCTGACCCGACATCGATAGATATGTCAAAAATTAAATTTTGGTACAAACAAACAAGGGTCTGAATCATTTCAAATACGAAACCTACAAGATGACCCGTTCAGATAATTGCAATGAAGTATTAGTGGGGCCCCTTTAATTAATAGTAACTGACCATGAAAAACTAAACTGAAAAGCCCGGAGATTCTTTGGGATAAACCTGGAGGTACAGAAAAAAATGTACAGAAAATGTACAAAGCTCTCTTGGGGACCCATTTTTGGGTCCTACACGAGTGATCCGAACCATTCATTGTTCTTAGAACATTTTTCTGAGGAACCCCACAAAAAATTAGCTCAATTGGACGGTTAAAAGTGCTTGAACCAAAGCCCCACCGTTCCAAATAAAAAAAACAGTTCGTATCACTCGTGTGGGACCCAAAAATAGGTCCCCGAGAGAGCTTTATACATTTTCTGTAAAATTTTTTCTGTACCCATAGCAGGGTCCGATTCTTTGACAACAGAGAGATTCTTCATTTAAGTATTCCATTCCTCGCGCCCAAAACGAAATGTGCTCAAAACCATTGGTGCCAAAATCAGTGGAGCCCGCGAAATTTATGTTTTTCCCCCATAGCGTTCCAAAATTTAAAATCTCTCTATACTGAAAACTTGGCCCTCCGAGAGAATTGAAAACAAATTTCAAACTGAAAATAACATGAATTTGAATCCTCCCTCCCTGATTCTAAAATCCTGATTTTCAGCACCCAAAAAGTTTCAGATGGATAGAGAGAGAAGCTAAATTGAACTTTGAAATCATCCCTCCAAAACAAACCCCACTATTACATATAGGAGTACCTCTCTCACTCCATGCCCATCTCACCCGCAAACATCTCTCTCTCTCTCTCTCTCTAAAATGGAGGTTACCTCTTCTTCTTGGCAACACAACATCAAAGAGAACGTAACCCCGTTCGATCAAAATCAGATCGACCCAGTATCTCCAATGGTTCAAACTTGTTCCACAAAGAATGCCAAGAGAAGGTTGAGGAGGCCTCTAAGGGACATAACCCATCTTTTCAACTCCAAAATCCAATCAGATTGGGCCCGAGACACTGATTTTCAGCTCCTTCCTCCTGTTCCAGAACTTGCTTTGAATCTTCGAAAGCGAAAGGGAATTGATGAGATTGATTCAGCGCACCAAATGAAGTCCAAGTCTTTAAGGATTCATTTCAGATAGCTCCAATTTTTGTTTCCAAATTTTACAGCTATATGCTATAGTCAATCCCATAGAACTCAAGATTTGTTGAGAGCCTCTCTTTCCCCCCCCCCTTTTTTTTTTCTTTATGCTGACTTCAAAGATTACCAATATTGAATATCTAGTTGTTACAAGTTGCTGTCTTGATTTTTCTTTTATGAAATTTTCTCTCTATTTAAATTAGTTATCGATGAGTGTATATGGGAATCGGAAAAACTTAAAATCATGTCATTCTTTTGTGAAAGAATGTACATTATGTATTTACTTGGTTCGTTTTCTTACATTTTCAGGACATGTTTTTTTGATTCACTTTTTGTGAAATTCAAGAAAAACATCTTGGTTAATGACTGAGAAAATTGTCCAGAATTTGTCATATTCCATATCTTGTTCACGAGCAAATTCTCCCTATGTTCCCATTTATTGTTACCTATGGGGGATTCTAACTTATTTAGGGAACACAATTATTGCAATTGTCATATTTTTACTTTCTTCTTTACCCTTTGACTTTTTAAAAAACATTGCCTTCTCTTGTTACAAGAAAATAAGTTGAATTTACTATTTAGGGTGAGTTTCCACTAACAGTATTTTTCAAAAACATTTAGTACTTCTCATATAACAATCTCCTGTAAAGTGTTCGATAATTTGGAATTTCCTATCAAATGGGAGGACAACAAAAGGACTGAGATCACTTGCGTCGAGGGACTATGGGCCGTTGGATCACTTAAAAAAAACACACACACACAATCCTGTGGTCCAAACTCCCTCGGCATGGAGGCACAAGGAGTTGGCCACAGGTGATCTCACACCACAAGAAAAGCCAACATGAGCTGTGCAAAATGAGTTGAAACCATAATAAAGATGAACAGAAAAAATGAGGCAGAAAATCCGATCTCACCTACCAAATTCGAAAAAATGAGCAGTGCAGTCTCTTGCTTAAGACACATTGTTAAGGAGACATATATAGTCAGCCATTTACTTCCATTACACCGACATCTTGGTTACTACTAAGAGTCTTTCTTCGACAAGGATATGATATAAGAGTTAATCATGGAAATAAGACACAAACTAATTCTTTAATGCCAACATTACAAATCACCTATACATTCCAAAAATGCCCCCGCTAGCCCATGAAAGTGCCTAAACCTTCAAACCTAATGAAAGTGCATAAACTAAATCCTAGAGTACCCTATAAAAGTGCCTAAAACCCTAAAGTACCCTATGAAAGTGTCTAAACAATTAAAACCCTATAATCTCAAAATTAAAGAGACAACCCACGCATGAGAGAGAGAGAGAGAGAAAGAGAGAGAGAGAGAAACAGGACAGGAAATGCATGCCGTCACTTTAAAAGGGTTAGTCAGTGTCAATAGCAAATGGAAAAGTGATGGCAGAAAAGTTACGGGCTGGTGTTAGACCGCCCTTTTTTTTGCGATTTTTTTTTCATTAAGGGTATTTTTGTCCGTCCTGTTCTTAAGCCCTTAAAAATTTCACATTAATGTATTAAAAGCATTAAAATAAATTAGGCTGGACTAAACACCTTTTAAAAGCCTCAAACTTGGCCTTTAAACCAATTTTCTGTACTAATAATGGGGGAGTTAGAGTGTTAGATAATCATGGTGCTAAATGCTAGGAATCTGGTTCCGAAGAAGTCGTTCTGTCCTGCAGTACCCTTCCATGCGATATACACTTCATCTCCGTCATTGATGGGTTGAACCCAATTTTTCAGAAAAATCACGACTTTCTACCGGTTTGTGCTTGAAAACACGTAGTACTTGCGAATTCATGGAAAGTGTCAAGAGCACAACAACGGTCTTTGCTGCAGCAGGGTCACCCATTCTTGTTAGAAAGAAATGAGATTAGAATGTTGTCACTGTGTTGTAACGCGGTAAACAAATTGACAATACATATTAGGACTAACGGGCAGAGAAGAGAATTAAGGTGGTGCAAGTGGAGATTACATGAATCTGTGATCAATTAAGGGAAGTGGGTTGATTTTGGTACAGGTGGAGATTACATGAATTGTCTGAGCAATTCTGCAAATTCCTGTATCTAGTAATGCACAAGTACAAGTGTTCCTGTGATCGGGTCATTAGCACAGAAGAGAAGTCAGTGCCAATTATATTACAGTACATGAATCCTTAGTAGATACATTCCATCAAGGTGTTGCTCAATTGTCCCAATATTGCACAGGAAAACGATTCAAGAGAAAAATGAACTACGGGGTGTCAGGGATAGAAAGAAAAGAAACTACAAATGATTAGATTAGCCATTCTCTATTCAGTTTAAAGGAAGTTCATGCAAAAATAACAAAATACAAACAGTTTCAACTTTCAAGAATCATAATCCTTCGAGA
The DNA here is from genome assembly GCA_022606695.1 of Vaccinium macrocarpon. Lineage (NCBI taxonomy): Eukaryota > Viridiplantae > Streptophyta > Magnoliopsida > Ericales > Ericaceae > Vaccinium > Vaccinium macrocarpon. The sequence goes on from CM040180.1 coordinate 15,818,116, forward strand.
GAGTGTTGCTACAATGTGCAACCAAGCTTTTGGCATTTGGTGTGCAACTCATATGAGTAGCCACAAAACCTCATATAACCCCACAAAATCTCATATTCTGTAAAGTAAAAACTCATATCACGAGTTACAACAATAAATATTGAAGCATCAAAATGCAATAAACAGAATCACAAAATCTCATATCCATATGAGAAAATTTTTGAATAAAAAAAATATAAAATTGGGAACCTGTTGGTCACCGGGCCCACCACTTTGGTAATTTTTTTTTTTTTAAAACCCTCAAAACGTGAGTACCATCTTGTTCTTCTTCTTCCACCATACATCTTCTTCTTCCACGATACATAGAAGGGGGAGGGCAGGCAACTACGACAACCACCGGCATCCTCCGTCGTCGGCCAACCCCAGCCCCAGCGTTCCTCCCACCTCCGCCGATCAGCACAACCAACAAATCCCACCTCTACCAATCCCAGCTTTCCGACGACGACGAATCCCACGAAGGTCTCTCTCTCTCTCTCTCTCTCTCTCTCTCTCTCTCTCGGGATGGAAGTTAGTCGTGTTTGCAAAACATGATACTCCTTGCCATCAGCTTCATGGCAAATTATTTTTGGAAAATAAAAATTCGTGCCAAAAAATTCTGCCCCACGCTGACCTGAAAAGAATTGGGGTTTTTTTTTCCAGCAACTCCCAATTGTTCAAATCCTTGCCATCAGCAACTCCCGATTTTATTTCGCTTATGTATGAATGAAAAAACCCCCAATTCTGGTCATAAGTGCACATCATAATTTCTTGATCTGATCTCTAATTCGTAAGAAAATCAAGAAATTATGCACTATGGCCATAGGTTTGGTTGCTGCAAAAAAAACCCCAATTCTTTTCTGGTCATGAAGAGATGTGGCTGGTGAATACTGAATAGTTGTGTGAGTAATAAATGATGTAGTATTGCTATAAATATGTGTGTATGCTTGTGAAGAAATTGTGGGGAAAGAAGAGAAAAGAGAAAGAGAAAGAGAAAGGAGAGAGGGCAGAGAGTTGAGCCATGGGGAGCTCCATTTTGGGGTCTCCCCTACCCACCAGTAAAGTGTGTGTAGAGAGAGTTAAGAGTTGTATTAGTGCTTTGCAATATACTTCTGGAACAATATGGAAAAAAACTATACTAATTTGTTGTGCAGTAGATCCAGATATGGCTTGATTTTTCACAAGGCTCGGTTTTCAATGTTCATTCAGTAGGATCTGGTAATGAATCTGGGTTTTGCACAGATTATATACTTAAGAGGGTTTGGATTTTCTATCTAGGTTTTTATGCTTTCATACAAGAATATTAGGGCTTTTGTTTTCTGCCAAATTTGACCCTCAGTTTTGTCCTCTGAAATCTCCAAGCACCACCACCAACACCACCGAAAACATTGGGCTAGGATTTTCTATGTTTTCATTTAAGAATATCAGGCTTTTTTATTATTAATATTATTATTGGCGTGAAACTAGTGACTATGGAATGCCAAGATGACTAGATGAGTTTAAGGTAAGAGAATCAATTTTTTGAAGTATACATTCTTCTTTCCAATGCTCATTGCCCAGTAATTTTAGTTTTCGAATCTCCTGGAGCAGAACAAGTCAATGTTATGGACTTGTACATGGTTGTTTAAGTAAACAATTTAGTAATGAAGGGAGTCAAAACATGACACCTATTCAGTTTTTGGTTCTTAATTTGTTTTTTTTCCTTGGTGTTTCACTGAGACCCAATTTGTTTCTGATTGATTAACCTCAGTTTCCGTACAAATTGCTGAATTACATCCTCTTTTCACTCTCTTGTTTAGTAGTTGGAGAAGAATCAAAGCTATAATCAGGCCTATTGTACCGGTTGAGGCAATAAGTCAATGTTCGGGGATTCCTTGCCAGATTTGATATGATTTTTCCCCTTAATTCTTGCGTTAGTACAAGTCTTGGGTTTTAATCTTCATTTAGTAGCATGTGATAATCATTGAAGTATTTACAGAGATTATGCACTTCGGTGGTTAGATTTACTTTAATCTTTTAGATGAACTAACTTGGTATCTTTTACTAACATATTTTTATCTTGGTAAATAAAGGAGTGGTACATGCAGTTGATTTTTTATTGCTGATACAGATATCTCCATATGTTTAGGAATTATGGTAGCAGAAATGTTGGACTGAGTTAGATTGTTAAAGTATCAAATACTTTTGTTGCCTGAAACAGTTAAGAATTACTTCAGTCTTGTGAGCCTCAATGGACTAGCTTCTACTTGTGAAATTATTACCCTATTTGCTTTGAAATTGCAGTTGGACATGATCTCTTACACTATAGTGGGCTGCCTTATCTTAATTTTTGTAATTCCTTTGACCTACTGTTATAGTAATCTCTAATTGTAGTTAATTCTTGAATTTAGGTCAAGAGTAATAATTTTCAAGAAATGAGAAAGAAACAGATCCCGCATAACACGAGTCGAAAGGGATATGCACGTTTGGCCGATGAAATGGTAACATCTCAATCGCCTTTCTTATGAGGGGATGAATAGTAGGGACTAAATGACCTTATGCTTCGTGTTCTTGATGGACAGCTTAAGGCTTTCATTGATTGTTTAACAGGTATTGTTTTCTCCTTCGTCCATCGCTATTTCTGCCCCTGCTTCTTTGTTGTGTATTTTTTATTCACGCCGATCTGATATCGCTAAGGGGTTTCGCTTAAGGTTTTTGTTGATCGCTGGCTGAGGCTAGACCCTAGGATCTAAGTCATCGAAGAAGGCCACGTCGAGAAGCAGCAAGGCCTGTCTCCAATTATAACGAGGCTCAATGTTTGGGCGGATTATAAAGCCCTAGGAGTAGAATTTAGTTAGTTCAAAATTAGACCTTGCACTTGTTTTTAATAATTACAAGTTACAACTGATAAGCGTTGCTCTGAAGGCTGTGGCCATAGTGGTTAGCTTTGTATTAGGGTTTTTGTCAGGCTTGACTGGTTAGTACTACTCGGGTGAACTGAGAAGACTTTTTAAGGTAGAGCATGCATGTCTTCTTATCACAAAGCTTTTTGGACGAATTTGATATTTATTATCAGTTAATGCATTAGTGAAATAATGGTTCTTTTATTCACGCCGATCTGAGATTGTGTTTAGTTTATCATAAAACAAAACTTAACTGGGTTCACTACTACAAAAAACCATAAACATCACGTTTTTTAAGCGTGATGTTTCACTTTTCATCACGCCCACAAAAGCGTGATGGCTCCGGGTGTGATTGTAAGTCATCCATTTTCTATCACGCTTATAAAGTGTGATGGAAAGAGAAGATCAATCACGGCAAAAAAAGTGTGATCATTTGTGGTAAAAGCGAGATGAAAACTGCATCCCCGCGTTATTTTTTGGGCTTTTTATCTCGCTTTTCATTAAAAAGTGTGATTATATGTAAAGAAAGATCACGGCCAATAAGTGTGATCACTTGAGGTTAAAAGTGAGATGGAAACTTATTTAGCATGATCTTTTGTTGTTTAGATCTCGTTTTTTTAAAAAAAACGTGATTAAAGGTCTTTACCATCACACTTTAAAACTGTGATGTATTACTGTTTTAAACCCAAAAAAAAAATAAAATAAAATAAAATAAAATTCAAGAATCACATTCTTTCATACAAAATCTTATAAGTCTCACAACAAATTAAATTAAAACAACAATCATAAAGAAATCGAATTAACAACATTTAATAACTCACAAAATTAGTCTATATATTACTTTTCCACGATATGATACATGTGTATAATTCTTCCAGTTAAAACAATAAATTCTAATGTAAAACCAGTGGGCATTCAGCAACATCAATGCATAATTTGCTCTAGCCTTGAAAGGAGAACTACAAAACTACCAAACAAAATTCTCTCCAAACACTTTAGTGATCCTTTCATTCGATCAAACCAGATTGCGGTGTTACAATGTCATCACACGGAGCTAAAATCCATCAAACAAAGATAATTCACGACAACGTATTCATGCTTTTCAATGAACTGATCAATCACGGCAGAGGCTAAATAAAGTAATCCACAATAGATGCTGAAACGTAAATCATGGAAACGAAGAGAGGAATTTAAGAGACCAAATATCTTATGAATTCATTATCAAACCTACTTGGAAGCATGACCTTCTAATCGGCACTCCATTTTAATCAATCATCAGGAACAAATGTAAGCTTTTTCGTATGGATAAAAACACCAGCGTATCATCTGTGTAGTAAAATGATTGGGAAATTAATTACAAAGCACAAATTTACCTAGTAGAAGAAAACAGATCAAAACCCAAGCTAAGATTCAAATCCCATTCGGGATAACCGGATAACAAATCCCATCCGCGGCTTTTGGATCAAAAAGGCTTGTGCTAAAAAATTTCATCCATAAAGCCACATGAAGGGAGCAAAATGTGACCGGGAGATGCCACTTGTAAAAGTTGAAGCTTAAGCATTGAAAACAAATTAAAGTTATAATGAAGGAAAGTATCTAATGTCTACAAGCTAGCACTAAGAAGAAACGTAGAGTCGGCTATTATCTCACTTAGACAAACTCTAGATTTTGTTCCTAGCCATTATTTGCCAATTTTCTATGGAGTATGCATTCGAGTTTATTCAAGAGGCCAGAAGTGGTCTACAAGCAAGGTGTACTAGTTAAGGTAAATATATAATCCTTTCTAAGTTGAGTTGTCTATTAACAAATCGTAACCAAGAACACCAAGAACAAATTATCAAAAAAAAACATGGAACAAGAACACTATGAACATTGCCCCATAGGCAGCTGGTTAGAATTGATACATAAGATGCTTACCAAGTCATCAGCGTCCATACCCATCTGCCACGTTGCTTTGGCCGCCTCTAAAAATGTTTGCCCGACAAACATGACACCACCCTTTCTGAAAAATTTTCAAAGAAAAGAACAGAGATCAATAACAATACTTTGCTACAAATGTAAACTAAAACAAATCGTGGCTTCCACAGTTTCATGTTCTCCACCTCTCCGATAAAACTTCATGCAATGACGAAAGTAGATCAAGACTTCATTTGACCTACTCCACCATTCCACTCCCCTGCGAGCAGAGAAAGACATCAAAACTAATAAACCCATGAGTTACAATGCCGTAGAAACATAGAAAATTAGGCATACCACTAATTATTGTTGCAAGAAATCCATTGCCACCGACCCTGCGAGTTCCAATCAGCTAATGCAACCATACAATTGGGTAAAGTAAGAAATATAATCATTCTCATCCAAGGACATAAACAAAAACAACCCTCTAATTAGTAAGTCACTTTCCAGTCGAGCATTTCAACAAACAGTTGATAGGGGAGATTGGTTTTCTCCACCAAACTGGAAGAGAAGAAAACCCCATATTAGCAGCTATGGAATGTTAGAAATAAACGAACCTAAATAAACCAATTTGGTCCATATTAGTAGATATTTGTTCCTGCACACAAACACACATACATCACAGTAAAAGAGGGCTTTGAGATAAACAAGGAGATAGCACAATTCCTAAGATTATTGATTCACAATAAACGAACCTTGATGTTCACGATTCACTTTCGAACATCGTAAGAACACTGCCACAGTGATAAGCTACTCTGAATCTTACCGTCGAAAAATGAATTTGTAGAACCGAAACCCTAGCCCCATGAATCCTGATCTCCATGATGTTCACGACTGACTTTCAAATATAGCATGGTATTGAAACCGTAGCCCCACTGCTCGTTATCCCAAACTTCTAAGATTCAAGAATCCATGGATCAGAAAACGTGACTTTCAGATTACACTGGAGGGATATGTATATGTACATATATAGATCTTAGAGAGGAGAGAACGAACCTGGTAGCGGAGAGAGGAGTTTTTCGGCGCAAATCGTTGGGACAGAGAGAGACTAGGGTTTCTATCTTGTAGTGGACGATGGAGCCTCAGAATGGGATGGGTCGTGGAGTCTTCTTGGGTTAGCGATACAAAGATACCATCTCACTCTTTAAAAGCGTGATTGAAAAGAGGAATTCAATCACAGTTACAAAAGAGCATGATTGAAGAGAGGAATTCGTATCTCCGTAGTTTAATAACCCTGATAAAATAGGGATACCATCTCAGTTTTTAAAAAAAGTGAGAAAAAAATTTTTTCCTCAATTTCTTTATCACGCTTTTGTCAAAAGCGTGGTCTTTTTAAAATTCTCAGTGTGGTCTTTATCCCTTATTGTAGTAGTGGTTTCATTTAATTTTTCATTTTTATTTGTTTGACAATGCAAGTGTTTGAGTAAACTTACGGGTGCCTTTATTTTTCCTGGAGGATCCATTCCTCCGTCTATCATCAATGGCGTCCCCAAACAGTTGATATTTTTCTTTTTTTTTGTCCCTTTTGCAGTGTGGCCCATTTCAAGCTCAAGGTGGAAGAGTTTCAGCAGGATGCGGGGGCTTCACCTTTAAGACTATAGCTACTAGAGTCTCTATGCTTTGATACCTTTATGGTTGTACCCATACCCACGGCTGGACATGACGTCGCTCCAATAGCAGGGGTGAGACTAATGAGGACAAGGATGAGGACAAAAAGAAAGAGGAGGATGCACAGGGGTAGAGGAGGATGGCAAAATACTCAGCCTCTAGTTGAGAACCAAAAACCGACGCTAGACACTTAGGCTTCTTCTTTTTCTTTTTATTTGTACATAGAGCTATATTAGATGTTCCATATATTGATGTCATTTGTTCTCTTTTTGGACATATGTAACACTTGGACTCATGTATGTTCTTGTTCAAACTGTGACTCAATGCCGATTTTTTTCCGAATGAAGTTTGGACTGGGAACATGTTTTAAATTATATGAATTGTATTTGTTGTTATTGTTGACTGTCTGATGAGACGCTGAGACATCGGGCTAAACAAGAAAATAAGGGAGATGTTGTCAATTTTTTTCCAGAACTACCTACTTTTTAAACATGCATAACAGAGAACTCTCCAATTAACACTTATACACAGTTTCAGCATCCAAAAACCACTTTTATGTACTTTCACTATAAGTTTCAGCAACCATAAACTAGTTTTTGCAACACTTTGACACTCTGTTTTTTAGACTAGCAAGGTAAACTAATTATGGACGCGAGATACAGACATGTTACAGTATGGACATGTGATACGGACACGGCGCAAATTCTATATTCACAGGCTCCTAATAAAAGATATGGTATGAAAATACTACATTCACATGGATAACAAAAAAAATGGACATAAATACAGTACAAAAATAGACAAATATACCAAAACCATTTCCATAATAGATCTAAATCCCATTCATTAGAATCCCTGCACAATTCCTTAAGGGACCATATAACAACAGAAGAAATTCAATGTATAAACAACAACAGCTTTGAGGTAGCAATATCCTTGATTTTCTCATACCCCCACATCGGAGTCATATTCATCCTGTTTATCAAATGCAATCAAAATAAACTTTTGAAATCTAAATCAGGCTTTAAAAGTTCACGTTTCTAAAGCAAAACAAGCATAACTACGGCATCCACTAATTTAATCGGCATGAGTACATAATGTTTACAAAAACAGGCTCAGGATTGAAGCATCGTCATCCTCATCTAGTTTAATGTTATGTACAAGCAAAATGAAAAGAAAGCCTAAGTGTCTAATGCCACTTCTTAGCATTCTTAGATGGATGGTCCGTACCCTGTCCTCCTCATTAGTGATAGTATCATCCTCCTCCTCCTCTCAATCTAACGTCATCACTATCGTCATCCCCTTCGTCATCGTCACCCTCGAAGGAAACCACGAGAGAAGAAACTTTGGAACGCCGTCTGATTGTAGCTTTCTTGCCCCGGTAACCCGAAGTGCCACGTCCATGAGCTGTAGTCCTCCCACTCCAAGTCTAAATCGGAAAACGCTGCATCAAAAATGAAAGGAAATGTATGAGAATAAGCAGTCAAATATGTGCAAATGAAATTAGTGCATTTCTATGCCATACAACAACAACAAAAATTAGTATTTTCTTCGGTTAGAGGTCAATGGCAATTGATGGCAGTTGTGGAGATGGACTACATGTGAATCACCGTCTAAAGATTTCCATAAAAAAATCAGAAGCCGTTGATGCACTAATTCCACCAATTCGAAAGTAAAGTTGCATGCATAAGAAGTTAAGATTGTGCAAAAGTATCTATCTCTTGATAGCCACTTTCCTAACATGAACGATAAATTGAGAATGTGCAAAAAGCATTTTTTAAGATGTTTCAATTGCGGTATGTTTAAGTTGCTGCTAAGATGAAATACCACAATTCATCATGCTAAGTATTTGCCTACCTTTTTGGAACATTATTCATTTAGGTGAAATTTTTCATTTAAAAAAAGGGGCTTCACTCTTAAGTCATTTGAAATAAAAGTACAAAAATGAATCATCCATACTCACAATGAGAGATAATAGCCAACGCATAGTAGTGGTGGTGTAGACCAAAACCACTCAAAATATCTTTCTTTCATAGCATCAGGTATTAACACAAAAAAAAAAAACATGCAAACTATGTTGATATCCAGTACCACGGGCAGAAAAAAGGGTTAGACAGATCGGCTCTCTCTTTCCCATCACTACATCAAACAAACTTTTTCTTCTTCCTCTCCTCATAAACCGAAAAAACCCTAGTCCTCCACAGCCACCCTTCTCAACCTCTCAATCCCTCAGAACTCCATCTCCCACCTTCCAACCCACTCAAATCCGAGACCTACAACACTAATCCTTCACAAAATCCAATTTAAAACCCTATAATCCCAATGTCGAAAACCCTAAATCCCCAAACCCAGAAAACCTAGTTTCGGTTTACTTTCTCCTCACAATCTTTTAACCCAGAGCTCGTACCCTAATTTTTAGGGTTCCACAATTACAGGAAACCTATTTTTTTGCGACACAAGCGAAGAGGGAGAGACAGAGATAGATGCATTGATAGATAGAGAGAGAGAGATGGATACCTTGACTGAGACACAGATAGATATTGTCAAGAAAATACCGGGCTTGATTTCATCGATCATCTTCTCCTTGATCATCTTCTTCTTCATCTCTGTGATCGTCCTCTCTCTCTCGTATTTCACAGGAGAAATGGCCAAAAACATTTTGGTCTTTTTTTTTTTTTTAACTAAGTGGGCGCGGGACCCATTTGGGGAAATTTTTTTTTTTTGGGGGAACCAAAAGCCATACAAATTAGAAATTTGGGGAAAAATTAACTATTTCCGTATCGCATAATTATTATGTACAAACTGTAAATTTAATCGCCAAAACTATTTTCAGAATGATCGATCTGAACCGTTAGGATTTTACATACTCAAAATTTCTTTTGCGGCACAAAAATGAGAGATCATCAGATATTGAGAACTATGTGATCACATGACATTTAAAGCATCTGTTTAAGGAGTCCTGATACCTTTAAATCTTACGATGTGCCGATTGGGCCCCACCCAAGATATTTTTTGCAATCGGGAATCAGCAATATTTATATTAGTTGTATTACATTATTTGTAAAAAGAATGAAGTAAATAGAGCATCCCAACACACGTAATCAGACGTAAAAACTCATTTTCTCAATCAAATCGCGTCCCGATCAACGACCTTTCTAAACCCGAACATGCCAAAATTTTAGGACAATGGTTCAATTAATATGCAAAACATAATAAATGGTCTCGATCGACGTGATTGTGTCGCAGTTTCATAGCTACTTAACATTCAACAACAACGCAAGACTTAGTTGGCTAACAATTACATTGAACGTATAGATTCTAAAGGTCATTACCGAGTCAATTTTCACAATGATCGATCAGAACCGTTACGATGAAACGTCTCGTTGACTACATCATCGACACCAAAATTGGAGATCATCAGATATCGGTGATTGAGTCATCGGATGGATCCCAAATCATTAAAGACTTATATTGAACAACCCAAGCACCACCTGAGTTTTTTTTTAGCAATCGGAACCGTCTATCCTTTACATATCGTGGGGAATATCATTCGTACCTAAAATAAAGTCCATCGCGTATAGATAGACATTTAATCGAACAAAAAATATCATCCAAATAAGGGAGTTTTTCTCTATCGAGGTTCTTTCTAACAGTTTCGGCCCTCATACTGGCCCTATTTTGTACGAGTATGATTTAATTAATAACAAGAACAAAATCAACGGCCTCGATTGTTGAAAAAAAATTCGTACTACTTACATCCCGTACCTAGTTGCATCGAACAATATTTTTTCGATACTTTAGAGTATAATTTTTTTGTATTTAACAAGGATTTTTATTGCTTTAGTTTTATATTACATTGTGTGGCTTTGGTTATGAGATTTTCTAGCTCAAACTATGAATTATTGTTCTCAATAATCGAAATGAGATTTCGTGGTTTGAGAAATGAATCTTTTTGGAAGAATATATGAGTTTTTTGTGGTCTACTACGGTCCAAAATTTGTGACAACTATTGTGACTTTAAAAATGAGTGTTTGTGAAAGAAAATATGAGAGTTTTGTGGTCCACTACAGTCCAAAATTTGTTAATAAATTTTATGGATTTCGATATGAGAATGTGTGGCTAGAGTATATGAGATTTTGTGGACCAATATACGAAATTGGGGAATATGACTAAATATGCGTTCTTATATTTATTTATGTGGGTGGGTATATGAGACATGTCACTATCGATACATATGAATATTTTTGGACTGTAGTGGTCCACAAAAAACTCATATATTCCTCCACAAATACTCATTTTTAAAACCAAAAAGTCTCATATCAAATGACTTTTATATGAGTGGTTCTTTGAAGCATATATGAGATTTTGTGGTAACATTTCGTAATGACTCAATGTGGCACCTTATATGTATTTCTGTGACACCTTATATGAGACATGTCACATCAATATATATACACACAATATGTATCACATTTTCACTACAGTCCAAAACTATCATATGAGATTTTGTGGCATGTTTTATGAGGTTGACTTTTGCCAATATGACATTTTGTGGCTCTTTCAAATTTTTGTGGTACTTTTTAAGAGCATTTGTGGTTTCAAATATGAGATTTTTGAAACCCAAATGTTATATGAGAAGTCACCCAAGGTTTTATGAATTTTTTTGACTCTTCATATGAGATAAAGATGACCGGTATAGGGGGTCACTTTTTGCATATGTGGCGCAATCTTGGCCGCTGATCTAGTCAAAGGTGCATATGGTATGCCCTTTCATATTTTCAGCCACAAAAACTCATATTTGACCCACAAAAACTCATATTTGTTGTCACAAAATCTCATCAGGTCACCCAAAAGAGGGGTGCACATTGTAGCATGCCTCCCTTCAAGAAAACAAGTATGATGCACCTTCCATTTCCTGCAATTATTCAGCACTCATACAGGAAATGCATATCGTATTTCTATGAAGTTCCGAAACTTCTAGAGGCCACGGACACCAAAGGGACATGTTTGGGGTTAAATATGCATATTATTTACTACTTTTGGGGGTAAATGTGAATTACTACAAATATATGGTTTAAAAGTGTAAGATCATGTATTTATGATGTTGTTTACATATATTGAAGCTCCATTCTTGTCCATGTAACTATGTTCCACACTTCCACTGGTATAAAAAAAATATTATTTATGTTGTGTTCCCTGCTGTGTTCGTGTCCCCATTTTTATACAAAACCCGTGCCCGTGTCTGTGTCAGTGCTACATAGTTGTATTTTGTTTCCATTTTCCTTCCCTTTCATATCCTTTAATGCAACCTAAAGTTTATGTCTCTCAAACTTGGGCAAACATCATTGATTACTCAATAGTTCAAATGGGGTTAAGTGAAAGGAAGACAGGACGGTGAAAGTTAGAGATTACGTTAATCTGCAAGAGATTATACGCAAGAGCTCAGTTAGTACTCAAACTGAGGAATAAGTGCCAGAACGGGACAATGCGCAAGCGGACATTACCACATTATATGAATCTCTATTTTCCAACTTCAGCTCAAATGAGGGAGTTTAACACAATTCTCCTTGCATACTTAGTTCTGTAAGGATAAATTCACTTTCTGCGGGATGACAGACTAGCACACAGTGAAGCTGTCTCAAAGAAAAGACATACTGGAGATGTCGTGTCTTGATGGAAAGGTATTTTTCTGCAATTATAGATTTTGAACATGGTAATGAAACCTTTAGTTCCAAGGTGCCAAAAAAAAAAAAAAAAAAAAAAAACTTATTCTATCTAACTTATATGGTAAGAATCTTGAGAGTACATTCTCCGTATCTGATGTTGCAGAAAAATTACACCGCATTATGAATATTATGCACTGGTTTATACGGAAAAAATATATTATGTACTGGTTTATACGGAAATTATTGCTCAATTTGCCAATAATGAATATTATGCACTGGTTCATACGGAAAAAATATATGTTACCAATGTCATGGCCGTTAAATTTCCATGGCAGTTTATATTTAGAAGTTCAATGAATCAATACCTGGCTCAGATTACCATGCAACCAAACAAAATTAACGGAAGACCGAAGAATGCACAAAAGAACACTGTCTGCCTGTAAAAGAGAAGTGTCAATATCATGACACAACGACACACAAACTCATCCACTAGATTCCAAGTTTATAAAATCCACTGCTAGATTCGTTGCATCACGCTGTGTCTTACAGCCTTCAAGAAATCTACGCCATATCAGGGCATTTGGTGGGAAAGGCATGCCTAGAATTAATCGCTCTGCTTCCTTGAGATCTCCATATCTAGTCAACAAGTCCAGCAGAAGTAGATAGTGATCGAAGTCTGGTTCAATCCTGTAAGTTGTAGTCATTTCGCCAAAAAGCTCCTTTCCTTCTTTCACCAACCCACCATGTCTGCATGCTGAAAGCACAGCAAGGAAAGCAATTCTATCTGGCTTTAAACCAACCGCTTCCATTTCTTTGAACATTTTTAACGCCTTGTATGCTTGACCATGAAGTCCTAGTGCTGAAATTACAGCAGTCCATGAGATAAGATTTCTATCTTCCATTTCGTTGAATATTTTCAGACAACTCTCAATGCTCCCACATTTTCCATACATGTCTACGATTATGTTGCAAACAAACGTGTCGCATTGTTTTGAATCCGTTTTTATGATGAGGCCATGGAGCGAACTACCCAAAGCAAGGTTGCAAAGGCTAGTGCTAACACTCAAGAGGCTAACATAAGTATAATTGTCAGGATGAACGTGAGCCACCCGCATGTGTCCAAAAAGTTCAAAAGCCTCTTTGAAATCACCATTGCGGGAGCAAGCAGCAATCAAGATGTTCCAAGATACAATGTCAGGTTCCTTAAGTAGAAAATACAATTCTTGTGTTTTATGATATTGACCTGTCCTATTGTAAATTCCAGCAATCACATTAGATGGGACAACAGGAAGTTGTGTCTCATTAGCAGGAAGTAACATCAAGGCGTCGGATATAAGACCACTTTTGGCATACGATGTAATGAGAGAGCATGAGACGTACTCATTCCAGTGGTAACCCATTTTAATTATCAAAGAATGAAGCTGCTCTAACTCTACGGTGTCGGATGACTTAAGTAGAGTAGAAAATGAGAACTCATTTGGCTGACAACCAAATTGAATCATTTCACGCAGAAGTAGAACAGGGGAGAGACAGCACTTCTGTGAGTAACCCCAAATCAAAGCGTTCCAAGAGACCACATTCTTCTCATCTATATCATTGAAGCAACGATGTGCGTCCGCCATCCCGTCAGTTTTGGCATATAAATCAACCAATGCACTACCTACAAATACATCATCTTCAAACATGTGCTTAATTACCTTACCATGGATCAGTTTACCATACATCAGACTCTCTGAACTGGTACAGGAGTTAATAACAGTAACAAATGTCGTCCGGTTAGGCCAGATTCCATCCACACACATTTTCAAGTATAGCTCCAGTGCTTTGCATGGCATCCCACTTTTTGAAATTGCTCCAATGATGGTATTCCAAGACACAACATCTCGGATAGGAGCCTCCCAAAATATTTTCTCAGCTATGTATGGCCCAGAGCACTTCACATACATATTGACCAGAGCATTGAGAACCAAAACATTGCAAACCAACCCATTTTTCAACAATAAACCATGTGTTTGTTCTCCTAATTCCAGGTCTCGCTCTGACAAAAATCCCGATAAAACACCCACATAAGAATATTCCGTCAACACCCACTCCATCTCCATGAGCTCGCGGAACATAACTACTGACTCTTCAGCAAACCCGTGATGGCCAAACAAAGATATCATCGTGTTCCACGTAACCACATTCTTTCGAGGCATGTCTTCAAAAACTTTAAGAGAATCATCTAAGCACCCATGCCTCCCGAAAAGACCCAACAATGCAGTTCCTGCAAAAGCATCAAGATATAGCAACCCACCCTTAATAATCAATGCCTGCAAGTAAAACCCTCTATAAGGATCCAAAGACTGGCTCGACAAAAGACTGCCAAACGTGAATTGTGTGGGCTCAAACCCACACCACCTCATATCAGAAAACACATTCCAAGCTTTCTCCGAATCACCACAACGGCTATAACAACCAATCATTGTATTGTACGAGACTGTGTTTCGTTGAGGCATTTCGTCAAACACCTGGCGAGCAAGCAATAGCTCACCAAATGAGGCGTAGGCTGAGATGATATTATTGTTGAGAAAGATGGGTTGTGGGCAATTCCAGCCCGTTGTGACGGCGAGTGCGTGGAGAGACTTGGTTGCGTCCAGTGATCTGAATCTTTGGAATTCTTGAAATAGGAGAAGAAGGCTTGGGTGATGGAATTCGCCATTGATTTGCTGAGGAATGGTTGTATGTTGAGAATGAAAATGCTGAACGGGGACTACGAAGAGAACTAGTGGGGAAGAAGAAAGGTTTTCGGGCAAGTTGAAGAGCAGCTGTACAGACCTTGACAAAGCCGCCTTTCTCATGCAGACTGGGTGGCCAATAATTGGCTGTTAAAAATATTACCAAGCCTAATTTGTTAATAAAATGATTAAATTTGATCTCAAACGAACTTTAATGGAATGGATTATGAACCGCCCTTGAGTTATTTTGGATTTTTTGAAACAAAGATCTTAAAATTTCCATTCACTCTAGATTACATACTATTCATTCTCTAACCTCCAATCATAGAGGGGGAAAAATTACTCCTGTCTCCATTTTCTTTTGTTTAGGTATGCGACAAATTAATAATAGATGAATACTGGTAGTACTTCCTCGGTTTTAGTTTACTAAAACAAGAAAGTGTAATTTTTTTGAATAAAAATAAAATATTTTTGTCTATCTTTTGTATCTCTTCATACAAATTTAAGGAATTAATATAGATCTTTAATTTAGGGGGAAAAAATTAAAAATAACACAAAAGTATTTTATTTTTATTCAAAAATAGCCCAATTTTTCATCATAGCCTCAAATGATAGGATGGAGTTAGGCATCTCTAGTGTACTACCTAAAAGAGTACCTCAAAGTGTCTTACCCACCTAACTAAGAAAAACACAAAAAAAAAAAAAAAAAATTGCTTTTTAGTGCATAAAAATTGACTCTCTAAAATCCTAGATGATATCTTTCACTCTCTAAAGTGCCTCAAGTTACTACCTAAATTTGGAGAAAGACTTAAAGGAGAGAGAGGAGACAAAGAAAGACTTTACGGGGAGAGAGAGAGAGAGTGGAAAGACTAAAACATAATGAACATATATAGGTAGTCTATTAAGGCCATGTTCCACTAACAAAAAACTAGTTTTGTTTTAAATCAAAAACAACTTCATTCCACTAAACAAAACCCCACAAAAAACCAACAAAAAAATCATTTCATTTCACTAACTTAAAAAAAAAAATCAAATCATTGCACAATCAAGTACATGTACTTTAATCATGTAAAATTACGAATCTGCCATCCCTTAAAAAAAATAGCAATAGTTGTTTGGGTAGAAGGGTAGATTTGTAATTTCATAACACAACTAAAAAAAATCAAAAAACCAAAAACTTGTTAGTAGAACTAGTTGGTTTTTTTGAAAAACTAAAGATAAAAAAAAAAAACCAAAAAACTAAAAAACCAATTAGTGGAACACCCCCTAAAATGCATTCCTCCTTCTACTAAGTTCTTTAGTACATAAAATAAGATCTCACATGTGTTTAGATATACACTTTAGCAAATACTCCTTTGGTTTATGAACATTGAAAATTATTACTTACTCGAGGTTTTCTTCATCACACATTTGTGTAGGCACAATCACCAAGTGTGTGGCTAGATAAAGCCTGTGACGCTCCACATGACCGTGCTCAGAGCACCAATAATCAACATTAGGCTTTGTTGCAACTGACTGCTAAATTTTCTTTTTATTTGTTACCAAATTTGTCCTTTGGTTTCGGGTAAGCCTAAAGTTCAATTACTCAATAAGCTACTAACAATTACCCGGCCATAAACTATCTGATGGAGAGATAGAACTAAAGAAGAAGTGTTACTCATATCTGATCCAGGGCCGGCCCTGGGGCATAGGCGACCGGGCGGCCGCTTAGGATCCCCGGTTTTTAGTCCGAGAATAGGGCCCCCAAATAAAGGAAAGTTTTAAATATAATGCATGTCAAACATTGTCATGGACAGTGATTGTAATGCGGTGGAAAGCTTTCCATGCCTAAAGCTACAGGTCGCGAGTTCAATCCTTGCTTGTTGCGAAATGTTTTTGAAGTTTTACAAAACTTTACTTCAAAATGAAGTTGCTAAGGTTCGCAATCGTGACCTTCAACAAGGAAACTTGTTATCTTACCATTGAACTATAAGGTATTCTTGCAAGTTTTTGAACAAAGATTATATATATAGTGAAATTAAAGGCTCCATTTCAAAACCCCGCTTAGGGCCCTAAAAAAATCAGGGCCGGGCCTGATCTAAACCATCGTATAAAGCCATTAATTGTTGGTTTGATAAATTGCTTGGGACATTAACATGACCCATACGACGATGACCCAAACCTCCTGTGGATTTTTCTCTAGTGACATGAGACCAACGTATCACATGTAGTCATTTGTGTTCAGGGGAAGACCTCCAAAGGAAATTGATCAACTGATTGATCTTGTTATTGATTGAGGAGGGAAGGAGATTGCATTGCATAATATGACAAGGAATAGCTACTTCAAGAGCAAGGCCGACCCAAGATATTTAGGTGCTCTAGGCCCAATCATCAAGTGGCGCCCTATATTTTTAAAATTACTACACAATAACAATTAATAGTGGATTCATTTGTCTATATAATTATTTTAGTTCATGTTGAACAATAAACATGCTATGATTCGTGCGGCATAGAAGTCTCACACGACAAGATTTGAACTCATACAAAAGGGTTGGAAGACAAATACCTTACCATTGGGCCAAGAAGAGCATATATACATTTCGGAAAAACTTTATATTTATAAATATTCCTGATTGGTGCCCCTTTGTTGGCCCAAAATCGAAGGCCCCGAGGCTAGGTCCAGGCTTGTTCAAGAGCGACGATGGGCAATGGTTGTTAGATGATAGAAACACTCTTTTGTACCAAAAGTTGGGCATACACTCTCTGTGTGCGTATGTGAGTACATAAGATGGAAGTGGATAATTGAGTTCGAGTGATTTTACTATTTTTCCCCAACCATTAATTAATGTTATACAAAAAGTACTAGTTGCAAAAATTTGTTTCTTATCAGGACTTTACTTTTGTGTCGCATCTTTAAAAATTTGTGCATACTAATTAGTGTTCTCCATTTCTATATTAGATTAGAGTTACTTATTTAGACTTCATGTTGTATCTATATTAGTATTGCAGGATGACTTTTAGTGAATGGAGCTTCATGAGCTTGCCACGTGTCTCCCAATTTTGTGCACTTTTTAAGCAATTGGCAAAGTCGTAAATGGTTATTTCTAAAATCCAAGAACAGAATAATCAATTCCGCAATTTAGGAGACTTTCGGAGTTAAAAGGAATGATCAATTCCGATCAATTCCGGAGTTAAAGGAAACTAACGAAAGGAAAGTAATAATTTAGGAGACTTTCAGAGATAAAAGGAATGATCAATTCCAATAGACTTTCGAAATTTAATTCTTTCCGGAGTTAAAGGAAAGTAATAATTCAATTTTGTTAATTGCGAGATTATAACCCCCATTTTAGCCCAAACACAAAAGGAAACACATTCCAAGATTATAACCCCCATTTTAGGCCAAACACAAAAGGAAACATGCACATTCAATTTTGTCAATTTTGTTTCATGCACGGGTTTCATGATCAATACCAAAAGGAAACCCCTTAATCTAAATTAAGAAAATGAAACACCGGAAGTCTATTGGTAAGTAAATAACCGAAAGTCTATTGGTAAGGATCAAAATCACATTCTACGGTTTAAAAACATTACTGTATTAAACTTATGGTAAGGATATTTCATTACTTTTCCTGTTTTATGGTTTCATTTTTGGTATTCTTTAAAAACATTCTTAAACTTTTCCTGTTGTCCATCGGTTTGGTACTTTTTCTTCCCTTTTGAGTAATGATTCGGAATAAGTTGATTTTTATAATTACGTGGTTAAAAATTAGAGAAGAGTAGCCAACCATTTGGGCAAAGACCATCTCCAGGGGAAGATCAGAGATAGTACGAGTAGCAGCTTCGATTTCGTATCCGTTGTTTGAAAGGTAAATCTTTGGATAAATGTTGCATATTTAGCATTAACGATTAAATTTAACAAAAACCTCCAAGTTTATCACACAAACGTTGAATTCTTTAGCATGGGTTTTTGGGTAGCTAAAACAAAAATAAAATAAAATTATGAACGATATTTTTACTTTGTGGTTGTTGACTGATAAATTCGGAGGTTTTTTTTTCATATTTTTAATTATATCTTTGTTTTTTCTTTTATTTGAAAAAAACCTCAACGCAACCCATTATCATAGCATGGGTCCTTTTATCTTTGTTTTCGATATTTTTCTTCATTGCTTTGTTAATTTTTCAAGGTTTAATTCTTTAGCACGGGTTTTTTTGGGTAGCTAAAACAAAAAATAACAAAAACCTTGCTTTCAAACTTGAGGAAAATAAGAGAAAAGAAAAGAGGGGGAAATGGGAGGAATATTTCACTCCTAATCACAAATTTTGGATTTATTATTTTATTCACTCTTTCTCTCTGATCCAACAAATTTGGATTTATTTTATTTCCTTTACCTTGATTTTCTTTTGTTTTCCATAAGTTTTATATTTACCCTAAATTCTAAAATGTGTTCTGCATGCCATTTTAGAAGGTGGGAGGGAATTTTTTAATTTGTTAGAAAATTAAGATCATCCATGAAACAAAGAAAAAAAATTACGAGGATAAAAAAAGAGCTCTACTTGAAACTATCGAAAAACAGCCTAAGGAAGCGGCAAAAGAATGTCGCTGTGTAAGAGCATGCATCTTGAGAGACAAGAAGAATGCTGGTCAAAACACCACCAACCACTCCATAGGTAATTGGCATCTTCATGATTTTGGATAAACGTTACTTCTTTTCTCTTTTTTTTCCCCTTGCAATTTTTTAATACCTGACGACTTAGTAGGCCGAATTGATCAACTTCATCAATCAGATGGACACCAAAAAGAAGTGGTAAAGGAAGGTCATAATCTTAAATCATGCTTCCCACGTGCTAAAAAATCAGCTACTCCAATTAACAACAACCGCTCCATAGGTAAATTTCTTGGCCTTCATACAAACAAAAAAACCAATATTTTCCAATGTAAAAAATGTGATATGGGGTTCCGTATGTGGAGGTTTTATGCCCCCCTTTTTTTAGTGTATTCTCAAGATATTGACATTGTGAAGTTAACTAATACCAATAGCATAAAAAATAACAATTCTCTTATGTTGTTATGTAGGTGAACAAAATAGCATGCCGCCTCATGAGGATGCTAAATTAGCAATTGCAGCGCAGAATTTGGTCACTGACCCACCAACATGTAATATAAGTTCTTAACTCTTTTAAAGTATCCTTATTAAGCTATGGGGACTCATACTAGATAAGTTGCTAAATAAGATGATCTTCTCTTTTTAATTAGATGAAGAAAATAATATGTTGCCTAATGAGGATGCACAGGCAAAAAATGCAGAACAAGATATGCAAGCTGACCGGGGAATAGGTAACATAAGATTTTATTAACTCTTAAAGTACCCTTATTATGCTATGAAGACTCAAAAGATAAAGTTGCTAGAGAAGATGCTCTTCTATTTTTATTTAGCAAGGAAAAATCAAGGAGCATATATTTATTCAAGTCTGGGAAGATTGGTTTTGGGTTGTGTTTTGTTTTTAACAATTTTCATAGTGCCAGTTTTTCTTTTTATTTGGAAAAGAATAATCATAATTGTCTATCACTAAAATGGATTTTTTTTAGATTCATCAGGAAAACGGTCTCTAAACAATGGCAGAGCTTCGTAAATTAACTATTAGGGATAAAATTTGTATATTTTTTGTTAGATATTTACTAAATTATGGTGAGTTATACTATGCGATAATGATACATCGTTCGTCGAATGATATGATAGCAGCAATACTCGATATTAATTTTTCAATTTATCAAAACCTTTCCATAAAATCTCGAATGGCTTTGATTTAGTCTTGAAAAAAAATCATTGAACCAAGATTTATTTCATAATTTAGCCCCCTCCGACTTCAATTTTGGTTACTCACTTACTATAGTAAAAAATATATATAATAATGGCGTAGAAGTTACCAAAAAAAATCAATTTTTACATTGTACTTTTCAAAACACACACACACACACACAAAATAAAAATGTAACTCATGTTATAGTGTTTTAAGCAAGTTCCATTTAAAAAAAAAAAAAAAAGAGAGTGGCAAGTGGGGCGACATTCTTATTATCTCAACTTTCATACCAATCAACTCAGTTACATTTTAAAGCAAGTTCCATCGTAAAAGGAAAAAAAAAACTTCCCGTTGCATTTTTTAAAACAAACTATTCAATTAAGATATTGTACTAACTTAATAATTAAACGAATTCATTTTTCATTTAGATTATAAAAAATCCACTTAATATTTTTAATTAGATGAAGAAAATAATATACTGCCTAATGAGGATGCTCAAGCAGAAATTGGAGAACAAGTTATGGAAGCTGACCCGCAAACAGGTAACATAAGATTTTATTAACTATTAAAGTAACCTTATTATACTATAAGGACTCAAAAAAGATAAAGTTACTACATTTGATGCTTTTCTGTTTTTATTTAGCTAAAGAAAAATTATACTGCATAATTAGCAGGTTTGGCCTGACGAGCTCTTCATTTGAGTCATTTTAATAACTTAATAATTAAAAGAATTCATTTTTAATTTAGATTATAACAAATCCACTTAATGTTTTAAATTACATGAAGAAAATAATATGTTACCTGATGAGGTTGCTCAAGTAGAAATTGGAGAACAAGTTATGGAAGCTGACTCGCCAACAGGTAACATAAGATTTTATTAAATCTTAAAGTTCCCTTATTATGCTATGAGGACTCAAAAAAGATAAAGTTCCTACATAAGATGCTCTTATGTTTTTTAGCTAAAGAAAAATTATGCCGCCTAATGAGCAGGGTCGGCTTGACGTTTGGGTTGCCCTAGCCCGACTTCAATTTTGGTTGCCCACTTACAATTAAGTAAAAAAAAAAAGACATAGAAGTCAGGAAAAATAAAAATCACTATTACATTGTTCTTTCCTTTACAATTTAAAATATGTCGAAGTTTGTTTAGTTTGAATTTTGATTAAGCATGTGCACTTGAATTCGCCCCATGCATAGCACGGGTTTCATGCTAGTAATGACGTATGTGCCCATGAAAGTTTTTCCCCATAGATTCCCCCAAGTAGAATACTGAAAATTGATAGAATGCAATCTACTACTCATCTATCTATATCTATTATATTATTGCATGATGACTTTTCGTGAGGAGGGCCGTGGAGGTGACAAGTGGCAGTATTTAATTGGTTTGTCATATAATTTTCAAGCGACACATATGACATTCCTCTTATTTCTACTCTTCAATATTATCCATAAATAAGTTGCATGTTATTCAAAAATTTACCTTAATTATCTCCAATTCTCCATGCTATCCGTATATGCATATTTGAATAGGAGATTGAGATGCCATGATTGGATAATAGATTTTTAAATTATCTACATTTTCCTAAATAGAATAAGAAACATTGCAATTTGTTATACACATATAATGCTAAGAAAAAATATCTTCCTATACATTAATTTTTTTACAATATATACTGTGTCTCAAAAGCTATTAAAGGTTCACTGATCTAGAAAAAATAAGAATCACTCCTATATTTAGGTAGTGAGAATCTCTTCCTATACATTCTTTTTTTACAATATATACTATGTCTACAAAGCTGTTAAAGGTTCACTGATCTTGAAAATATAAGAATCACTCCTATGTTTAGGCAACAAGGTATTTTTCTTTGCGTTTCTATATCTTTGTACGTGTACTCTTTGTCGATTATGAATGTGTTTGCATATACGACAAACAAGCCGGAATAAAAAACACTCCATCTATGTGATAAACCAAGGGATTTTTTTATGCCTCCTCATGAGAATAAATTTGGAGTGGTCATGTACTCCGAAAAAGCATTTTACAATATAATGTGTTTGCTTGTAATAGATTTGGTCAAATTTTGCTTTCTACAAATTTTTAGTGGAATTATTTGCATGAATGGATCCAAAGCAGCTCGCAACTCTTTTTTGTATGGTGAAGGAGTTTTGTAGGTGTTTGCGCCAAACTATTGGACCAAAGTGAAATTCACATAGTTTTGGAAACTCAACCTTGGTAAGTGGTAAATTTGAGTTCCAAAAAAAAAAAAGTGGTAAATTTGAGTTCAAATATGAGTATGCTCCTCTTGGTAATCAATGATCATCTACTAAAAAGGGTGTATCCAATGCATACACAACCTTACCCAGATTTCAATTTTATCAATAATCTGGATACCCTAACAAAAACGTTGTAAAAAAATACACACTATAACAAAAATGAATATTTTGATGAGAAACAGTTTCCAAAACAATTTGAGCAAAATGAAATTTTAACCAAGTTTGATCTAAAATTTTAAAACCCTAACCTGAAGAAATTTTTGAGTGTTGAAGGTCCTTTAAATGGATGAAAAATAATTGAATTTTAGCAAATTCTAGACATGGTGGAAATAATTGATGTCAGTTTGAATAGCAAAATCTATGTATATGTTATGATGAAAATCTCACATATAGTTTTGGAACGGAGATTCTTTGACTTAAATGACGACCGTAATGGATGTTAGCTCAATCCGAACGTAATTATCTGGAAGCTTTACAGAAATATTATGAAGCTATGCGACTAGAAATTGATCCCTATGATCGAAGTTATATACTTTATAACATAGGCCTTATTTACATGAAGTTGATAAATCTGTTTTCATCCGAAAATGAAAAATATGATAAAGATGAAAATAAATGGAATGATTGGTCAGATTATGAAATCTAGATATCATAAAATGACTCAAATTTCCTTTCTCAATCTTTGTATACTTTATTTAAGTAGTCATTTTTTTTTCGACTTTGCAAATTTCAATCAAGTATATTCTTTCCACTTAATATCACCTAATCTATATGGCAATATTGATTAAAATCAATATGAAAGCCCGTGGTAAGTAAACAAAGGCGTGTGGTAAAGCGTCTGATCCGCCTTCAATTGGAATTTATGATGACTTTCTTTGTGCAATTATACAACCCGTACCTTAAACCTGATTCAATGATCCCCAGAGTAGTCAACTTTTGTCTCTCTTAAGAGAACTAGATAAGACCGTTGATACTACTATTTTCCTCTTCTATTTTGAAGGTCATTTGGAGTGCAGGTTTCACCCTTTAACCACAAAAAGCAACACACCAGGTGCCTTAATTTCCTCTCAGGAAAAAGAAATTGCATGCACAAAATCCCTCCCTTATATAGGCAAGATCGGCCTCACCATCTAAAATGAAGAGGCTATTTGAGAGCTTTGGATTTGAAGTGACGCTTCTTCTTGATGTATTGGACAAATCTACGGTTGCACATATGTTGTCTCTAATTTTATTGCCTATGAATCCCTTTTTTTTTTCTTTCCCCTGAAAACTAAATTTGCTTGCAATAAGTTTCAATAATAATTTCATTTTGCTTGAATACTGATTATGATTTTATAGCCGAATCAATCACGGCGGAAAATTAGAGACAAGAGGACCATATAGGAAATAAAATATTGTTATACTCTTTTGATCTAAGTTATCTAATAATTTAATACAATTTTTTATGAAATGTAATATTTTTCAGTTAGTTGAAGAAAAAAAAATTACATAATTTTTATTTCATTTCTCCGTACATAGCACGGATTCATGCTAATACCTTTATATAGGAAAATGCTACTTTGGGTTTTAAAATTGTAACAAATATATCGGAGTATGAGAAAGTTTATTAAAAAGTTTAAAAATTGATTTGAAATTTTTTTTGTCATTATATTAGCCCATTGACCGTTGAATTACAAACTACTCTTATACAAATTTATCGGACGGCAACTGACCAACCCATTAAAATACCCCTGCCCGTCGAGATACCCGAGCTGGCCCAACATCCGACGGTCGAATAAATAAATAAATTATCGTAACCCTGTTCTCTCATCTAGAAAATTTTGGGTGTAAATAGGGTATGGGTGATGTGGTGTCTCTTCGGCACATCCGAGCCGTCCAAAAATATATCGAACGGCTTGGATTAAAACACACTTTTTCTTTTCTTTTCTATTTTTTTAAAAATCAAGAACGACACTTTTAATTTGGACCATTGATTGTATTATTGGCCGGCCCAGATGTGCCAAAAGGTACCAGGGTATCACGTGGTACCCTCTCCGTACCCAAAATTTTCTCCGTCATCGGTTGTAATGAAGAGACATGAACCATTGGGATTAGGCTGAAATTTCGCAAACCACTTTACGTGGCAGTACCACGTCGTATTTGTTACAGAATAGAATTTTCCTTCTATTGAAATAGAGAAAAGAATCAGTTCAAAAAAAAAAAAAAAATAGAGAAAAGAATATGGGCAAATTACCTGAGCCTCCCCTGAGGTTTGGCTTTAATACAAATTTCTGCTCACATTTGAAAAATAATAACCCTAGGAAGGCCCATTTTCAGAACTTGTGCAATTACAGATTTAATAGAGTGCTTAGAAAGACTCTTTGACCCTCAATCAGTTGCTCCCTTTGTTCCTTTTTTGGTGTTTAGGTTTCCATTTTGAGTTGTCCCTTAATGGGTATGTGTTTTGAAAAGTTAATGGGCAAAAGTTGTTACAATTATTATTTTGCCCTTCTAAAAAGTGAGTGGATAAAGAATTAATGGAAAAAAGTGGAAGATAATTTTGAAAAGTGGAAGTAAAATTGATGTGAAAAGGGTAAAGTAAAGGAAAAGTTGATGTGAAATGTGTAATGATGATGTTTATTTAATAAGTTGGATTTACGAAATAACACACTTAAATAGGGACGGAGAGAGTATAAAAATTTACACATCCTTCTCTTCTTCATCCTATCTCTCTCTTCTTAAAAAGTCACACAATTAACTTATGTTTTGATGTCTTTTAAGTATATTTTCATAATTTCTTCTTCTTTTGAGGTGTGTGTTTTTTTTTTATAATTTTTTGACTTGACTTGACGAAATTTCTAAAAGAAGGAAATAAACAAGAACAAAATCTTTAAAATAGTTTATCCTTGACAAAAAAAAAATGAGTCAAAACTCAGTCTACGTTCTTTAATTTTGTTTATTACTCTTGTCGAGACAAAGTTATAGCTCTTAAAATGTTAATTAGAAGCAAAAATAAGATCAAAAATTGAACTAAACTAATTATATTTTAAGATCATGACTCATTTTACGAACAGAAAAACTAAATAAACACTTAACCAAAATCATAATTTTTTTAACAAAAACACAATAACATTAACTAGTCCACTTCCCTGTGTGATAAAAACAAACACGCGCGCGCGCGCGCACACACACACACACAGATAGTGTGTGTGTGGATTATTTTTCGTCTTTTTTTTCACAAAATTTTAAGTTTGGCTATTAGTTTTATACTTTTTAGATTCCTCACGTCGAGACAAGCCAAGAAACCACAAAAAATTGACCCAAAAACCAACAAATGCAACAAAAAAAAATTGAATAAGAACAAAACCAAAAAACCAAAAAAACTAGTTTTTTCAATTCACTCAAACCAACCCATAGTTTGTGAAACGTGAGGGGGGATTCTGTATTGAAACTAAACCTCGGGGGATGTCAATGTAATATACTCAGAGAATACTGTAGAAACGAATATCGGTCACTGTCGCTTCGGATGGAAGAAGTAGAACGTGTCCTCCTCCTGTCATTTATTCTTCGTCACCAAATATACGATTTTTAACAATACAAATACACCCAGATAAAACGCAGACCGCGCACGTAGAGAGAGAGAGAGAGAGAGAGAGAGAGCACTAGACTACACCTCAGAAGAAAGAAAAGTTTTAGAGAGAGAGAGAGCACACTAGACCACACCTCAGAAGAAAGAATAAGTTTTCGAGAGAGAAAGAGAGAATCAATCATCAATCATGTGTAGAGGAGGAGACGGAGATTGCCGGCCACTGGGGTTCCTATTGGGCCTCCCCTTCGCCTTCCTCGCCTGCCTCATCTCCCTCGTCGGCATCATTGTCTGGATCGTCGGGTCAGCCCCTACCTCCTCTGTCTGTTTCCCCTTCTGTAAATCAATTTGGTTCTTCTAACGCGCGCACACACACACAAATTGGACTCGCATACGTATAGATCTGTATGGTGCGATTAGGGTTTTAATGTCATACGATCGGAATCTAATTGGTTTGATTAACAATTCGGATCATGCAGGTTGTTGTTGACTTGCATATGCCCGTGTTGTCTGTGCTTAACGGTGATCGTTGAATTGGCATTGGAGCTCATCAAAGCCCCTATTCACGTCATAGAGTGGTTCACTGCTCAGATCCCCTGTTAATTTTCTTCTTTTCTTGTCAATGGGTATTTATTTTTATTTTATTTTATTTTATTTTTGCCCTTTTGCCTGCCTATGTCTTTTCTCTGTGTAACTGATTGTACTTCCATCTTTTGATACAATATAGTACTATTTTCTCCGCTTTGATTATTGGTGTTTAATTCATAGTTTATGGCTTGGTTTTACTTCTAATTCGATTACGGGGGATGCAATTTCTTCCCATTGGTTTCCTTTTTAGGAGAAATAATTCAGTGCCGGGTCTTCGGCTCATCTGGGTTGTTCATCTGTGTTTGGACGGCCAGGTCTGTTGGGGTAAATTTGCCCCTCAAAGTTATAAAAATGTCACCAAACAATCCCTACAAATCTAAGCCGTCCAAAACACGGATAGATAGCCCGGATGAGCCGACGGGCATCACGTGGCCTTGCCACCTGGCATTGAAATTTTTTGCCCTTTTTAGTATTTTCGGTATTCTGTAAGTACAATACAAGTTGTAAAATTAACAAGTCATTATCCTTACATACCATAACTGATTTGA
Organism: Vaccinium macrocarpon; assembly: GCA_022606695.1. NCBI lineage: Eukaryota > Viridiplantae > Streptophyta > Magnoliopsida > Ericales > Ericaceae > Vaccinium > Vaccinium macrocarpon. Next base: position 15,845,707 of record CM040180.1, read on the forward strand.
CAACTTGTAATCTAAGAATATCAAAAAAACCGTAGTGCTTAGAAACTGGAAACTCACTCTCTGTTTGAGCACTGGGCTGCTAAAGTAGGAATTATATGTTGCGACAGAGTCCATGTAGCAAAATATGCTGACACATGATTTTGTAGTTTTCTAATTCCAAAATTAGGTCTAGATGGATATCGTGAAAATGCTTGATCGAGTCATATTTATTTTTAAAAGTGACAAACAGCGAGAGTTCTTATTTTTCATCGATCTTGTGAGCCGAACAATGTTACTTCAAAAAGAAACTTACGTTTGAGTGATTTGATTCTTTGCATTGCATAAATTACATATTTTGAGAGCTAAGAAAACGCACGACATGGATTATTAAAATGAGATCGTGATGGGTTTATCTTGTATCGTACGAGAGATATACTCCTTAATTATTATATAAGAGGATCTTGATTCCTTCATCGTGCGCTGAATTCTTCATTGCCATTAGGCAGCGACTAATCTTGAGTAAAACAAGATCACGAAAGCCATTACAGTGATAGGTACAAAAGACATGACTGGAGCATTATTGGGGTAACAAGTCAACTGGACGAGGTCAATGTTATGGATAAGAAGACTGTTTATTTTAATCACTTGAAAATTGTAGATCAACAACCAGTTTACCAAGTCAGTTTTGCGAAGTCCTAAACGAAATGTCCATTTTCTATTATCTTATTTTGAATATAATGAATATTTTTACAATCAATTTGTATTTTCCAAAAGGCATAACAAGTGCAGTTACGACAAATATTGTGAGTGCAATTTGGTTCACTCACCTAAAAGTGGTTGAAAGTACCCAAACTTTAACTGGACTTGGGGTTGCTGATGTGTAGCCCCTGTACAGTAGCGTGCTGTGCACTCCATGGCGCGGCCACGCCATATTTTTTTCAATGATCGGAGACATTCACCGCGTAGATCTCATCAAGTACTACAAGTCTATCAAAAATCAACTCGATCGGATATCGTTAAATATCTCATCGGAACACAAATACCTTCAAAAAAAATAGAACACAAATGAACACAAACACTGGAACAAAACCGTTGAACTTATGTTTTTCAAGTTATTTGTGTTCCGATGAGGCACTTAACCATATCCAATTGAGTTGATTTTTGGTACACTTCTTGTGCTCGACAAGATCTACGTCGTGAACGGCTCCGATCATTGTAAAAAAAAAATCGTGCGGCTGCGCCATGAGATGCACAGCACGCTGCTATGCATAGGGCTGCACAGCAGCAACTCCAAGTCCTAATGGAGCTCAAACTCCTCCCTGCTTTGGTTATCAGAGCCACTTGATAAAGTTTAGTCAACACCATGGCATGATTTGGTTTCTCATAAAAGACATTTATTTTGCATCAAAATTTTAGTTTAGATTGTAGACCAAGAATCGTTAATCTACCTATTTTGGCTTTATTAAAAAAAATTAAGTTTTAACCATAATTTTATACTTATTAGATTCGTCTCGTCGAGAGGAATCCAGAAACCGCAAAATCTTGATGCAAAACAAATGAATGCAAAAAAAAAATTGAATAAGGACAAAAATGATTTTTTAGTTTTTGGTTTTTTACCCAAAACACCCCTCAAATCTTGGGATCAAACGCATATCGGCATTCGACACAGTTTACTTTTTAAAAGAACAGCTAAAAAAAATATGGACAAATTAGACGGATCTAATTATCAAAGTTGTGCAGTCCACTTCCTATCAAGGATCTTGTAAGCTTTTAAAATCCTGACCTCCACTTTCCGGATTGAATATCAATGATCCGAACCGTTCAATGTATTTAAAAGATGTTTTTAAGGGTCTCTGCAACAAATCAGGAAAAAAATATGGAGAAGGGTTTGATCCGAGCAGTTTTTCATAAAAATAAATATATACAGTTTTTATTTTTCTTTTGTTGATTTCTTGTGGGGATCTTTAAAAACATATTTTAAACACATTGGACGATTCAGATTGTCGAAATTCGATCGGGATCTATAAGGTGTGGACGAAGTCCAGATTTTAATGGTTTGGACAGAAAATAGTGTGTGTGTGTATATATATAATATTGGTCTCCTACATTTTACTATTTGGTCAAAGGCAAGATACTCAAGACGGACAACAAAAAAAAGGAAAAAAAGAAAAGAAAAGAAAAGAAACGGAGGCAGCATCAAATTCTTTTTTATATATTCTTTGTCTCCTACCTTTTGATTTTATTTTAGGGAGAATATGGACAGGTGTCGGGTGTAGAGCATGGGTTGACTTTCTAAAACCATACTAGTATTTTTCACTGCGCTAATGGAAAGTGACCTAGTTTTGATAAATATTTTTAAAAGTTAAACAAATATTTTGAGATATCCTAAAATAAAAAGAAGGATGAAATTGGGACGAATGGAGTATAATACTATAAAATATTAGTAACTCATTTAAATAAAGAAGACAAAGGACAGAAGACAAGGAAGGGAGGAGAGAGAAAGAAATAATTAGTACTCCGAAAAAGGAGAAGCTTGTGAACAGTTCTTGTCTATCAATACCTAACGACTGTAGCAAATATAGCACTACGGTAAAATGCCTTCACCGCGTACGCAAGCTGATGCACCCTCATTTTGGGTTTTCCTTAGCTATTTCAGTATGGCAAGCTTGGGAACAGTTTTTTTGCCCAAGCTGCTGGTGTTGCTCTTAGAGCAAGTGCAGCAGCTAGTGTAAAAATTTGGCCAAAGTACCTTGTTTACAGTACATATAGCTACCTTGTTACCATCAAAATTCCAACAATTTATCCATTTTACCTTACCTCTCATTAAAATATTGTTTTTCGTTTTTTAAAATAAACAAATATATATATATATATATATATATATATATATATATATACTGAGATATATGTATGGATATGCACAGATCGGCCATCGTCTCCATACCCATCGCCGTTGCCGTCGTTCAAATCCTAGATCCGGCGAGCATCTCATGTCGTCGCCACCTCCTCCGCGGTCGCCGTCGCTACCTCCTCCGCCGTCGTTCGGTTTCAGTACAAACAACTTCAGATCTGTTCAACCAACGCTACCTCCTCTGCGGTCGCCGTCGATGTTCGCCTTTGCCGTCGATCGAAATCCATGGCTGCCATCGTTAAACGTTCTTCACCGATTGAAACCTCCATCGCCAATCACTGTGCTCGTCTTCAGCGGTAGGGAGCGAGAGCGAGAGAGAGAGAGAGAGAGAGAGAGAGAGAGAGAATAAACAAATCAGTTGTTGGTAAATAGTGCTGCAGGACCCATTTTCTTCATTCTCTTGTCTATTTTGCCCAAATAGCTATTTTACACTAGTTGCTGCTTTGCTCTTAGAGGGAACTCTCAACAACTTTTCTGACATTTTCTGTTACAACGCCATTTTTAAAGTACTCCTTGTTTGTCAAAGGTAAATAATTGAATACAGCAGCACGCATAAATAAAAAAGGAAGTGGAGAGAAATTTAAAAAAGAAAAAGTGGGATGCAAATGAGGGGAGGCTGCTTTGCCGAAACTGGCCGTCCATTGCTTAGATGGACGGCCCAAATTTCAGATAAACAATTTGCACGAGTAGTTAATTATTTGCGTGAATAGTTTTTGAAATCTGAACTGTACTGAAAACACTTGTGGATGACTATAATACTGCACAGCAACCCCCAAATCCAAAAAAAGTGGGAAGCCTGGGAGGAGGAGGATAGTTTTTCCTTCAGATCTTAAATTCAATGGGTTTGATATCAATTTTCAAGTTTCAATGATAGTAAAATTCTTTGAACCTAGTATTATTTGACCATTTAAAAAATAAGCAAATAAAAAGTATTAGTGAACTGATGTAGTCTAAACGGCAAGGGACAAATTGTTACTTGACCAAAAGTGTGAGGGGTTGAAAAAAATGATATTCATAGGGTAAGACTGTAGATGTAAAGTGACATTAAGGGGTGTTCCACAAACTAACTTATTATTATTGTCAATAAACCATTGTAGCCAGTTTTGAGAAAGTCAGTTTTCTGCTGCATGAAACTCTAGGTGCGAAGTGTGAGTGGACAATGTAATTTATCTCATAAGTTTTGGCCACAAATTGAACAGAGGATCACAAAAGGTCCAACCAATGATGCCAAATATTACATGGCATGACAAGTGGATGAATTAGCATTTGAGCCGACTCCAATCAATATACCAATTGCCGATAAAATAAAAAATAAAAACTAATATGCCAATTGCCTATGTGCAACTGGCACCTTTTCTCGCATGTCAAATTTGATATGTGGTGTCAAATCTTTTCTTTAATTACTTCTTAAAAAAAAACTTAATTAAATAGAGGATAAAAACAAGGTTAAATTGAAAACAAACCAGAAACAAGATTAAAGTGAAATATGTGTTCAATATTTTTTCAGTAATGCTATAGCTATTTCCCTTTGGCTTTGAATAAAATATGGAAATGATTTTTGGCACTCAACAAGAGTGCCAAAATCAATTTAGGGAGTGTCAAAATCAAGTCCATATAGGGATAGGAGTGCCAAAATTACGTCCACAAAATATACATTACCTCTCATAGTACACTATTATCCATCAGCTAAAGTTCCACGATCTAGCATTCAATAATGCTTCCAGACGCAAACATTTTTGGAGCCATTCAATGTGTGCGAATCTCATGTACAATATGCAGAACCTGCATGCATTAGACCATTCTAAACAAATTTGCATCCAAAATTTTTTATTTGTAAACAAGGCCAATCTTAATGTTTGGGTTGTCCAAGTCCGACCTTAGGTTGGTTGCCCACTTACTAATAAGTCATAAAAAATAAAGACGTACAAGTTAAAAAATAAAAATCAAGGTTACATTGCAATTTTATCTTGAATTATGTTAAAAAAAATCATATTTTTTAATTATATTATTGTGCTTGTGTTTATCAAAAACTCATTTTAATTGAGATGATAGTCAATCCCTTAATCTCTCATGTGGTGAGGTAGCACAAAGGTAATTTTTTTTTTACCAACTTTAACCTAGAAAATTCCTCTCCGTCAAAGCAGTTGTTGACCCTAACACTTGAGGGGCATGAAGCAAACTCCTCTCTGTTAACATATTTGCCATCCCTAACACTTGAGGGGCATGAAGGAAACTCTCAGTGCCTTTTAAGAGTTGATTTTAAAATAGTTAAAAAAAAGAAATAATTAAACTCAAAGCATACAACTATAAAAGGTAAACGCAAAAAGATAGTATTGTAAAAGTTATTTTAACAGAAAATACGGAAGTATTGATAATATAATTAAACTATAATTTCTGTGCAAAAACTAACAAATCGATTTAGCTTGCTCAATTTTTTCAAGTTTCCACTATCGAGATAATTTTTTTTTAATGAAATATAAGAACAAATCACTTGTACAGTACATTATCGTAGTGTAAGTTAAATGTAAAATTTCTAACAAAATAATTAAGTAATACCATTTTCGTAATATTTTTGAATTGGAGGGAGAAGAAATGGATCCCAAAATAACAAAAATATAGGGAAAGCTGAAAGAGTAGTTTTGGCAGGACTAAAGTCAATGCTTTACATATATGCTTTACGCGGGTTTGGGGGAAAAAAAACACGAAAAGCAGGACTGAAGTTAATGCAATTGGGCATCAAGATTTGAACTTGGGTCACGAGGTTGTGGAGGAGGCAATTTACCGGAGTTACCCCTTCAATCCTTTTGTTTTGGTCCAAAGAGGTGGTGAGTTGGGTGGACTTTGCTGGAACCCTAGCTGTTGGCTTGAGAAGAAGACCTGCACACTGAACAACCGCGTTAGTGCCAAGACCGAACGGTGGTTGGCACTAACGCACGGTGGTTGTTTGAGAAGGCAGTTTGACGATCAAGTAACCGGAGAAGGTGAAGTGGACTAAAAAACTTAGAGAGAGGAAGTGAGTTATGAGGGTATTGAATGTGGAGAGAGAGATCGTGAGTGTGGTAGGTGAGTGTTGTACTTATAGGCAAGGTGGGGCGTGCCTATCATGCCTCCCGTGTCCCCACATGCTCCATCCTTATCTGACACTCCATGTGATTTAATAAGAATGTTTTGGGCATACACTATGCTCCAGCTGACGTCATGTTTGATACACCTAGAGGGTCAACCGGTTTGGAAGTACTCCTCGATCAAACACGCGGTTCTGTAGGAAAAACAATCTGGTTGTTGACTGGCACCATTAATAGCATATCAGGCACGCCTTGTGTTGAGCCACTAATAACCCACTGAGCACTATGAGGTTGACATCCACCGATTTGGCTCTTGGTAAGCTCTCGGCTTTAAGATTGTTACATATGCCTAGAGGCATGCCTACTTGTAAACACCTCAATTTGAACTCGTGAAAATCCTTGGCATTCCTGATGATGAAAGTGGACCAACAAAACACATTGGATTTTGAGTAAGTACTTGGAAACCTCTTCAAAATAAGCCCAAACTTGCACCACCTTCTAGGTCCTAATCCATTTTGAAAGGAGGGGCATGCGCGCATTTTACTAAAATGCCTTGATTTTTCGACCTCTTGAAGGTACAATGGTCATAGATTTCGATGTACAAATCATTTTGGGTTCAAACTACTTGGATTAGAAAGTAGACTTAACCACCTTTCCAATGCTTCAAAACACGCACAAAATGGAGTGCAGTAGCACCTGGAGTGGCCTCACGAAGTTTGGTATGCTATGCGGTCTCCCTTTGGATGCCTAAACCCCCTTTGGGTGCCCAAATGGTGCTTTGGGATCCTAAAGGGGCTTCCAGTGAGCAATTTTCAGCTGGTTTTTTATGAAACCATCAACTCCTCATGTCACGCCCCAAATCTGCGAGCATGACCGGCTGTGAACCAAGAAATAATTCTTGGAACACGAAGCCTATACAACATAAAAATAATAATAATAATTTTTCACAACCCAAATAAATCAAACTGAATCCTGAATTATAAAATTTAATTGGAAACCGAAACCAACATTTTTGTAGCCAGTGAACAATATCTCAAATTCTCCATCCTCCAAATTCATTAACAAAAATTCTAAAGAAACAAAAGTGCGGAAGCTATTAACAAAACTAAAAGAAAATGATAATCAACCTTTTTATGTAGCAAGCTGTCACTCTGCCAAAATATACCCAGAAAACTCACCCCAAATCGGAGCTACTCTCCCTCACCTTTCAAAAGACCACAAACCCACTTGTTTGCCTTCCAAAAACCTAAATAAATAAACCTCATTGATCTTAGCCACATCAACCATCCAAAATCAAGCTTCTACAACCCAAGTGAACTAGATTTCAGTCCACCTAATCCTTTATACCAATCCCAAGCTTGCACCCAAGCATTGAATCAAGCATCCAAGGTAGTTTGTCTACCTAAAAAGTGTTTGAAAGGCTCTCTGAGGGAAACCACTCAGTTTTTACTAGTTATTGGTACTAGATAAAGACTTGGGAAGGTCACAAGTGCATCAAAAGAGCCTAAGGCTTTGCACCCAAACCCCTAGTTTGGGTGCCCAAAGCTCCCCCCTTTGGGCGCCCAAATTTTCTATCTTTTACTGCTTGTTTTTGCTACAAATCACTTTACTGTTAGTTTAAAATCATTTAAAATATGTTTTGGGGGTTGGAAGGCAAGTTTTCACAGTCCTGATATTCTTTAAAGTGAGTTTTAAAGATGATTTGAAGGCTAAATCATGATTTAAAGGGGATTCTTGAGCTAAATACTTATTATGTGGAAGTTTTCAATGGTTTTATGCATGATGTGAAGTAAGGCAAAAGATGGATGAGGGTTTTCAAGGTAGCTCAAACCTATCTCTCTGGGCACCCAAAGAGTCATTCTTTGGGCTCATTTAGATAAGCCTCATTCATCTTTCTCTCAAGTTCAAAATCAATTTGTTGATATTTTTAAGCATAAAGGACTTCATTTCATGCAAGAAATCAGCTTAAATCATCTTTAATTGACCTTTGAATATGTTAAAACTGTGATTTTCAAGTTTGGATCATCTTTTAAACTTGAGTGTTGGGAGAAGATCTGAATTATAGAAGTTTGTACACCATTTTAAGTGTCTAAAAAAGAAACAAAGGTTAAAAGATGGTTCAAGATACGAGCCCAAAGCAATTTGGGCATCCAAACTAGCTACTTCGGGCGCCTAAACCTACTTTGGGCGCCCAAAGAGCAACTAGGGGTTTGTATTGTTCTTCATGTAAGGGTGTTTGAGAGCTATTTTGGCGCCTTATTCACTATTCCGTCATGTTCACTTGCCATTCTTCATATCATTTTTCAACATCATACATTCATAACACGTATCACAAGCATCCACGGCTTCCATTATGGTATTATGATCATGTTTATGTTCTCCCCTTTTGTTTCATGGATAAAATCTATTTAAGCAATGTTTTTGTAATCTATTAAATATTTAGTAGAGACCAGACATTGTGCAGGACTGGAGGAGTGTCTTAAACACCTTCCCCTCTTGTAACGTAACTCCTGAACCGGAGTAATCTTGGTAACAATGGACCAGTAAAAGCCTTTTTCAAATCAAGGGAAAAAGAGTTATTTTTTATCCGGTTTCTCGAGTACGATCCTTAAACCTGAGTGGCGACTCCAAAAATTGAAATCGTTTTCATAATCTTGAAATTTCGCAGGGTGTCCACACTACTGGATCCATCGATTAGAGTGGTAAACTCCCTGGGGCCTTCCCGTGAATGCTTTGCGGAGGGCCATACACCTAAGACCATTCTCCGGGCGGTGGGACATGTTAAGAGTCATCACCGACTTTCTTGAAGTCTTTGGATGTTTCTAGAATATTCCGGATTGATCTAGATTATTCCAGACTATTCCAGAATATTCTAGATTCCACCAGAACCTTCCGGACTCCTCCAGAATGTTATAGGTCATTCTAGAACCTTCTAGAAACTTATGGAAGAAGATAGAGTCTTCCAGGTTACTCTAGAATCTTCTAGAGTATAGTAGAAATATTTAGGCTTCTCTAGAAGCTTGTAGAATTATTCTAGGATAATCCTTTTCTAGAAAGTTCTCTGGCTCCCTATAAATAGAGATGGGAGCTCATTTGTGTAGGTGTGTTGGTGAGAGACACCAAGTGTGTGAGTGATACACCAAGTGTTGTGACAAGCACAAAGTGTGTGCATGTGAGTGATACTCAAGTGTGAGTAAGTGTCTTGTGTACAAGTGTACTTGTGTAATTTTGTATTGAATAAAAGTGAGAATATTCAATACAAGTTTATAGTTTGGGGTGTCCAAACTCAACAGGACAACTTCTTTTTGATAGTCGTCCAGATTTGTATCGAGCTTCACAACGCCAAAGGCATATTACGTTCGGCGAGGTTGAGTCTGTCCGAACTACATTCGCTTTTGCCACATTTTGTACAAGTGACCCAATGTTCCTTCAGCTCTCCAAGTGATAGGGGTGAGCCCTATGGATGCTCATGGACCTAGCTGCTACAAGTTGCATAGCAAAACTTGCGTCCACCACACCAAATACAATCTCCGCAGTTTTTTTTGGAACTTTTTTTTATATTTATATGCATAACCTTAGTTCCTTTTTATTCTTCTTGGTTGCCCCAACCCAGGGGTTGCCCAAGCCAAAAGTCTTGTGGGACTTACCCTGGGCCCGACTTTGTTTGTAAGTAGTAATGTCTAAACATTCTCTAGTATTGTTCTTTCTTCCAATTAGCATGAGTAATAGAGACTTTATATATATGAAAAGAATTACTAGGTTAAACTGCAAATACAACCTATAGACATGCCAATTTGGGCCTCTCGAATACTCGGACCATAGCCCGTTGGCCTTCTCGATGATGAAGATAAGCCAGTAATTACTATGAAATTGATCTTCCCAAAGGTTTGATTCAAAGCCCAAACCACTAGAACAATCCCAAAACACCTCCAATTATCAAGGGCCCCTAGTTGAATTTAGGTGCCCTAATTCAACTTGGGCGCCCAAGTTCCCCTGAAATTATAGCCATGCAGGGCATCTGTGGAGGAATCACATAATGGTGCTTCTCTGCTTCAGACTTTCAGTGGGAATTCTGGGAAAATGTTTCTTCTTACCTGTTTTCAAGTGTTTGGACCCTTTGAACCCTTTTTCAAGTCTATAAATAGCCCATCAATGCTAAAAAACGTGAGATACTACCCTTGTTCTAGACCACTTCCTTACTGCTACTGTCTTTCCCTTTCTTGTTGCCACTGCTCTCCCATATCACTCTTCTAATTTTCCATCAAAATTCCATAAAAAATCTCTCTAAGAATAATCCAAATCCAGAAAATTTTCTCAAAAACCTTAATCCTCTGTGAAACCAAGTCTATTCCATACTCTAAATGAGTTCTAAACCCAACAAACACCTATAGCCTTCCCATCATTTGCAAGTTAAAGTTTAAATGGTGCATTTTCAAGAATAATTTCAATGTAAGATGTAAACTAGATCCTGAGGGAAGTTCCTCAAGAATACATCCCAGTACTACATACTGGAAAAGTAACAAAAAAGGAACAAAATCAATTTTAATAAAAAATTATGGAATTTTTCTCATTTTTGAACAACCTGGGCACCCAAGTTATTTGTAAATTAGGGCACCCAGGTTCAAAATTTTCATCATTTTTATTATATATAGCTAAATCATGTCTCAAGTTAAAACAGGTTCAAAATTTATTACTTGCTATTCTTTTAAATGATTTCATGGTTGCTCTAATTTGGGCTTTGCTACGGGTACAGAGGGTTTGGTACAGAAAATGTACCGAGCCCTCTCGGGGACCCACTTTTGGGTCCCACATGAGTGATCCGAACTGTTCATTGTTCTTAGAACATTTTTCCGAAGGGCCCCACAAAATTTTAGCTCAATTGGACGGTTAGAAGTGCTTGAACCAAAGCCCCACCGTTTCAATCGAATTTTTTTTGTTTGAAACGGTGGGACTTTGGTTCAAGTACTTCTAACCGTCCGATTGAGCTGAAATTGTGGGGCCCTTCAAAAAAATGTTCTAAGAACAATGAACTGTTCGGATCACTCGTGTAAGACCCAAAAGTGGGTGCCTGAGAGGGCTCAGTACATTGTCTGTTGCAAACCCTTTGTACCCGTAGGTTTATCGCTCTAATTTGTTTTCCCAATTTTAGGTATTTTCTTTTAAGTACTTTTTCTTTTTTGAAGAAGTAATAACCTCCCTTTTTCAAATCACGGATTTTAAATTAAAAATCATTCCAAAACCATTCAAAATTATTTTCTAAGAGACATTATCAGAATCAAACAATTGGGAACACAAATTTTAGTAATTAACCAGAACTAGGGTGCCCAAGTTCCCTATTAATTAGGGTGCCCAAGTTCTCTGTTGGTAAAACCGTAAAAGCATTTACCCAAAAAAAACCGTAAAAGTAAATTCAGATAATCGCGAATTTATATTATTCTGTTGCATTTTATTGTTTAGCATCATCATTTTATGCATTTTATTTGTCTGATTATTGAATGGAATTCCATGATAAAATATTTTGTAAAAATCCCATGAATGTTAAAAATAGAGACCGATCTCGTATCGGGCGAGAGGGGTACCGTAAAACCCTTCCCCTCTCGTAACCTGGCTCCAAATCCAAGAATTATTTTTAAAATGACCGAAGCTTTTTCAAAATATGGCACGGAAGTAACAATTTTTCAAAAATGGTTTCTCAAGTAATTTTCCGCACACCTGGGTGACAACTCCTAAAAGCAAATCGAATTTTCAAATCGGTGAAGTCTAGAGACCTGTGGCAGCGTCCACACAACCACATAAGAAAAGTCCAACACACAACCAAATCATACAAACAAGCTAAAAAACTACAACTCACTTTTTGGCAAGGATGACTCTCTGACCTTTAACTATAGAGTATAGAAGAATGTTCAACTGGCTTCACCTAGTTGGAGGGAGCCTTATTGTCCACCCTTCGTCATTCTTGCCCAAAAGAAAGCAATAATTTACAATTCCAGGAAATAATCTTGTTGTTACGTAGTTAAATGGAAATTGAGAGAAAAATTTCCTATCATCAAAGCATGAATGATACATCTTCTCAATAAGCTAAAACAACGTTACCAATTCCCTGTATGTATTCAACTGATGAGTGCTGCGTAGAGGAGCTGGTTCCACGTATCGGGCAACCCGGGAAGACACCAGTGGCTGCAATCCTTACCAGTGTGCTGTCCACTGTAAATGGTTGGGTGAGCGTCCTTGCGGTATTGTGAGAGGGTCGTCACGTCGAGCAAGTAAACCGGTTTCTTAGTCCGGCTCAAGACCTTGTTTACAACTGCTGTAGCCAGAGGTACGCCTGCAGGGTAATTTGTGCCGAAGAATGGTTGCTCCTCCCCGTAACACGACTTCGATGGTTCATTCCAATCTTTCCCTCTGGTTTAAAAAACAAGTAAATCATGAAATCATATATACTAACTGTATATTTTTTGTGAGGTGTCTCGTTCTTGTTAGTGATCTCAAAAGTTACTGAAGTTGCCTCTTTTGTGTGCATGATTGTTTCATTTCCTTCATTATTTCAACATATCTTGTTTTGGCATTACAAAGATTTGACAGCTACAAACAAACAGTACGGGAAAAGTACCCAGAGAATTACCCAGAATTTGAAATTAGTGGCCTGGATTCAAGTGACTACGGATTTCAAATTCTGAGTAAATTCCGGGTGCTTTTTTTGGGTATGTAGTACGGTTGAAAAGTACGAGACAAAACTGTATATTAATACAATGCTAACTACCATCAATTGCATGCTAGTCTGTGATCCGAAGATAATTGAAAGAGGAGAAAGGGCTTACTCATAATGGGTAGGGGAAATCCCCTGGAAGAACACTTTGGTTTTGGAAGAGTCAACGTTTTGGTTGACCCATCTGGCCCATGTGGTTAGCCCTTTGTAATAAGCAACCAAACGGTTCATATCCTTGTACCGTTTGTTCCCTTCTTCAATATAGTCCCAACTGCAGCAAAATCCCGAAATTACAATTCGGAAATTGGTATAACAAATATTCCCTCCGTCCCCAAAAGTTGCCAATTTTAAAAGTCAAGGAAAAGTTTGTACTTCTTTCATTTTTTTCAAGTACAATTATGTACTGTTCATAAACAGTTGAATTCTCGAAACAAGAGCAACAATTTGGAACGGAGGTATTATGTTATCGTATATCGATCTGCTAAAAAATGGGAGAATTAATGATCATACGGCTGAGTTCTTCCGGTGTGTGTCCACCAGTGCCAGGAGTTAAAAATGAGCATGTCCATGCCTCTCCATGCCTTGCCTTGTCGGATGGAGTCCAATTTCAAAACCCGTGCCCCGTTTTCATTCACGAGATCTACTAGGTACGGTGTACGAGACATTAATAACTTGACTCCATAATCCTGCATATAAAGTTTTCGTACCTTTTTATGACCACAAAGAATGCTACGAATGGTAGACCTTTTAGAGTTGATTAAGAACATTACGCACATTAAAAATCAAGTCGATAGTACTTCGATCCACATATTTCAGAATTATTTACCTAAAAACTGGAATTCTTAAATTACATAAAGAAAAAGTCATTTATCTCAAGAAATGTGTCGCGACCATGGGTTTCTTGATATCGATCAAACATTCTTTTTGAAGCTGTTAACATTTTCTATTGAATCTAAAAATGAATGGTTTCCTAAAATGTAGTAAACTATACATATATATCTTTGTGTGTGTGTGTGTGCACGCGAGCGTGCGTGCCGGTTCTAGGGACATAAAAAAAAAACACAATTTGTTTCGAGCCCTACACTAACAATTCGAGCCGTTCAACTTGTTTAAAACATATTGCTAAGGATACCCGTAAAATTTTAGCTAATTTGAATCTCGGTAAGTGCTCGATCCAAACCATTCTGAGAACATCAGTTCCTATCAAGTTTTTTGAAAAACTATTTGGATCAATCATTTATCGATTTGGGTTGATTTGGGTGTTTTGGGTTGGGCTATGTTTGGTTGGGAGCAATTGGTGGATTGGACTACAAATAAAAATGGGTTGGTCTAAAAACATTTGGGCTATTATTTAGCTATAGATTTTTCTTTGTTTCGGGATGTCACCTGAGCTGGAGCCCAACACAGTCTAACTATGGCTCTGCCCTTGGGTCCGGATAAGACTCACAAAAAGACCCGACAAGGCGGTCGAATCCAGTTCCATGAATGTGGAGACATTCCTAGTTATTTTATGAAATAATACAAGAATCTATTGAAGCGTAACATGTGCTGAATTTATTTTTGTACTACCTGTTTTCTTTTTTTGACTGGACAAATTCTGTAACTACTTGCCGATCTACAAAATTTCAGCAACTATTCTATCCTAGGGGAGTAGGGTAGGGGAGTGGGAGTGAAACTAACCACTTTGGTGAAATATGGAGAAGCCCAACATGTTCAACTAATCACAAAAAAGTACTTAGACTTAGTTTTTTAAAAGATTTTAGCACTCGTGTACTTTAATTTGGTCCGAAAAAATTAAAAAACGATGCACAAAACCACTTCATTTTTTGATTTGAAATTTAATGATTTTAGCACCTAGGTGCTAAATTTTTTTGAAAAATTGGTTACGAGAATATTTCTATACCAATGGCCTTTTTTTTTTTTGGTCGTTTGTTATACATTAGTTCGGGAGCTAATTGGGGAGTTAGTAAGTTAGTCCAAAGAGGGTCTAAAAGTTATCCATAACCCTAAACTCCAAACTCCTCTGTCGAGGCTCAAACCCTAGTCTTCCTTGTGAAATAACCGTCAGGCTACAAGCCCTTGGTTACCAATGACCTTTGTTACAAAAATAAAATAAGAAAATTGATATAAGATTAACTTTAGAATTAATTAATTCTAGAGTCGAAACCATGTTTATCGATCAATTTATTTTAACGAGTTGACCTCTTTCTCTATCTTCTTTTTTTTTGGTTCGATGGTCGGGGTTGTCTATGCGATTGAACTTTAATTTGAAGTGGCAATTTCCATATTGTCTTTCTAGTTCCAAAAGTTCAAAAGCCACAAAAAACAACAAACATCTCCACAGCTTAGGAAATGTCAACAACTTTTTAAAAAAGGTCTTCTTTTTATACTTTTTAGACATATATGGAGGAGAAAAGTTTGTGCGGTGGAGGGAACCGACACGCGGTACCTGTTGGTGCATCTGTTCCGTTCAAACATATTTTGGACAACCCAGATTTGAAGGTGACATTTTTGTAAATTTTGAGGGCAATTTAAGTCCAACAAATTTGAACCGTACAAAATATATTTAGTCGGCTCGGATGTACCGACGGGTACCACGTAGAGTGATAAAGGGAATGTAAGGAAATAATAAACTAGTAATGGGAAAGGAATCAGAATATCTATATCACCTCAAAAGTGCAAAGCACCGCACAACTGGCAATTCTCTTTCCTGTCTGCTTTGCTTACTTTCTTTTACCCCAACAATCACGTACTTAAGAAAAGAACAAATATCCTCATATTCAAAATTGAATTCAAAACGAGATACGAGTGTTACACTGTACAATCGGCGAGTATATCGAAGCTTTTTATCCACTGGATAAAATGCGTCTCATGTGCCAATGGACATAGTCTTGCCATCCGATACGAGTGTGCTAGCATTTACCAATATTGAATTAGAAATATGTTGTGCAAGTCCAGCAGTTCGAGTCCACCGGCGAATTTGAAATGGGATTAACAATTTGCTTCTCTAATGATTCAATGGACACTATAGTCTTGAAGTATTAGGTGACAATGTCGTTTTGTTAAAAATGAGAAAAAGCCACACACAAAATTTGAATCACCCTGCGTTTTCTCCTCACTTAACAAAAATGTGTGAGACGGCCAAAATTTTAGCCCTGCAAATTGTGTAGTCTATTATCTTTTAAATTTTATGTTACATAAGTCGCTAATATTGGAGGGTCACTGACAACTACAGTAGTATTTGATTTTCTTGTACCATATAGTTGCCTTGGCCCCAACCTTGCTAACCTAATATATTTATGTTTATGCATAGCGGCGGAGCCAGGAATTTGATTAGATTGATTTAAGAAATATGTTTTCTTTAATCATGTGCTTATTAGTTATTTATATCACTAAGCTTTCAGTACACACGTATGTTGAAATTATTCTAGCCTAATGCATTAAAAGTATATGAATCATTTTGTTCAATTTCTTTTGCAACTAAAAAACTCACATGCTTATTTTGTCATTTATAGAAGATACTGAAAATGAGAACGTTAAAATAGCCTTTTTCTTTTTATTAAGTGCAACCAAAACTATGACGGCTATAAGAAGGTACTACACCACTATTATTATTGCACAAATGATATCAATAATACACCCCAAAAGATATAATACCCATAGAATATTCAAAATATGGGAGGGGCGGTGACCACTCGGGCCCAATGCAGTTCCTCCATAAGTTGCGTGATTTAGCACTAGCACCACGTAGACAACACCACGTTACAAGAAGTACGAATGTTTAACCCCACCAGCCAATTTCATAGTAATTCCAATTATAAGAACTCAATCAACACTTTATGATTTCCCAATCAGATACATTTTGAGTGAAACCGGCAGGATTTGATTGGCAAAGATAAAAAAAACATAACCTTTCCAAAAGCCGAGACTCAGTCAAAAGACACAAGACGTGAATGCACTGTAAACAACAATAAATTTAGCCAACTTCACACGAAAACAGAGCCAAAAAAAAAAAACTCGCTACTCACCTCAAATGTAACTGAGCCGAGCAAGCCATTCTTCACGAAAGTGGTCTTGGCATTTGGAACCCATGAATGAATCATGCAACTCAAGGACTCCCACATGTTCAAACTCAGTGAGTCACCCACAAACATGATCTTCTTCCCCCTCCACCTCTCCAAGAACTCCAACCCATTAAACCTGCTCCATTTTCAAGCATACCCATTTCAAAGAAAGAACAATAGAAAGAGAAAATGTAGAGAGAGAGAGAGAGGAGAGTACCTTGGTAGGGCACATGAGAAGGGCTGCCACCGGTACTTTTGGTACATTGTATCAGCTCTGCCGTACTTTTGACAGTTGAATTCTGGATCTATGAAGGGACAAGTGGAGTAGTCGTAGAGAGGATATGAGGAGTCGTAAACCCATTTGCCACGGAAGAAATTGCACCCACTGCCAAGCTTTCTAGCTGTAAAATTGCTACTACTACTACTGGGGTTTACTACAATGAATTGCTCTGCTTTTGTTTGGCTTGAAAACAGAAACAGAGACAGAAACAAAAACAGGGATTTCAATTGGAAACCCATCTTGGACTTGGAGCAATGGGTGCCAAGAAAAGGTTTGTCTGAGAAATGTATACCACTGTGAGTATATATGTGGGTGAGGAGAGATTTTTCAGTGTGGAGCAGACACCATCCCATTAGGTGTTCGGGCAGTAATCTCAGTCATCCAAAAGTGTTTTGAATGACTCAAATTTAGAGAGAAAGAGGAATGATAGAGGAGAGAGAGTGGGAAATTTTAAACCGTTCAAAACACTTTTGGAAGGTTGAGATTACCACTTGACACTACGTAGCGTACACGCCCGGCATAAAAAAAAAATTGTGGGTGAGAGAGAGAGAGGGTAGGGGGCGATTAGCCAGAGCTAACCCAGGGTTAATTCAGTTGCTTAGTGGGTTTATTGTCCACACAGTTTATAATGTTTGATTATTCATGTCAAGCAATAACAAGGTAATTTCTTATGAATTCCATAATCTCGGAATAGATGGACTGCCTTCAACTGAATCAGAGAGAATATTAGTTGAGGTGTGCGTACGTAGCTCGGAAACCGGACCTTAAAAAAAAAATGAAAAAAGGGTGAGAGCTACGGCTGCACATGGGTTTCCACTTTCCACCTAAAGTCATCTTTATATTCTGACATCGGCTGTGAAATCTACTGGATTTACTTTTGCTCTCTCAAATTATTTGCTCATTTTAAAATTACGAGTAATTTTTAAATTAAAAAAATAATGGTCATGTTCAGTTGAGAGTTTTTTTTTCAGAACTTTATCAAATTACATTTTCTTGTTGGCACATCAATCATTTTTCCGGCTTTTTCTTTTATCTCTCTCTCTCCACTTATTTAATTTGGCTTAAAAGTGGTTTTGGATTATTGGTTTTTCATTTTTAGTTTTTTGTTTCAATTTTTTTTTTGCATTTGTTAGATTTTAGCGTCAAGATTTTGTGGTTTTATGGATTCAAAATGCGGAGGCGAATCCCCACCTATTATAATATTGTGGTCAAAATTCAAAATTTTTTTGAATAAAACCCAAATATTATGGATTATTGGCGAATAATCCACCTGTCGCCGGTTTATTAATTTTAAACCACAAAAATCTCGACGCTAAAACTAACAAATGCAAAAAAAATTGAACAAAAACGAAATGAAAAAACCAATAATCCAAAAACCACTTTTAAGCCAAATTAGGCCTTATTACACCTGCTTATATCATCAAAACTAAACTAAACTCCCTCAAAACTCCCAACCGAACAAGACCAATGTATTTATCAAAATAATTTTTAATTTTTTTTTGCATCGTATTAAAGTTCTCAATGAGATCCATTAAATAAGATCCATATTGATTAGAAAATTATTTTTGTATGTTTATTATGTTTTAGTTTGAAAATTACACATAATTTCGTATTAAGTAAATAAATTGGGTGGAAGGGAGTGTTTATTTTTAGATTGATATGAGTACTACTGGGGTATGTGGGGTTGGTTTGAATTCTTTTCTTCTGAAAATCGTGGTCCTGGCTTTGTTTATTCAAAGAGATAGCAGGACAAAATAGTACTATTTGTTGGTAAACTGCTTTTTTCTTGTCTCCCTCTGCAAAATTTACAAGAGTAGGTAAATCACTCCCCTAACAAGAAGGAATTTTTAAGTGTTGGATGGGTATTGCCCACGTGCCCATTTGGCAATCTCAGCCTTTCAAAATATAATCTAACGGTTCAGAAGAGGAGAGAGAAAAAGAGGGAATAGAATGGTTGGGTGAGAGGAGAGAGAGGGAAATCAATCTCGGCTATCATCTCGGCCGTCCAAAACACTTTTTAACGGTTAAAATCGTGCTCAACACGGCCACGTTGTACTCATTCGGTACCCAAATTTTTTTCCTAACATGAAAGAAGTGATTTTGACAAATGTGTAAATTTTCCTTTGAGGTTTTAACAAATCTGTTGTCCCCTATTTAAATGCCCATTTTTCTATTTGGAGATGTCCCAAAATAAGTGACCATTTTTTTATAAATAACCATCAAAATATACTAAATTTTTTATTTTACCCCTAAAAAGTACTCTTTCATTCCTAATTGATTTGACAATTTTTTATTTTCATATCATTCTTAAATTGACAATCTCTTTCAACATATAATATTTTCCATGATTTAAAAAAAATTATATAATAGAATTAATTGAAATGTATCAAATAAAATCCATATTACATAGTTTTTGAGATCCATAATGAATGACAATTTAAATACATTTAATTAAATTCACAGTTTTTAAGGTTACTTTTGGAAATTTAAAGCACACATTTTAACTTCTTAAAAAGCTCAATTTCAAGTAGAGGATATTTAAATTGGGATGAATGAAGTATTACTATCTAGATTCTCCCTTTCTATTGCGGCTCAGCACACGTGATGCGTATGCAATTTGATTTAGGCAAAATAAAAAAGGGAGAATGTAAGTCAACAAAAAAAATTTGCTTTATCATTTGCTTCAGGACATGGGTTGCTGCAGTGCAGCACTGCAAGTATTGTGCATCATTTGAGCTATCCGTAGCTCGGATGGACAATCTGAATTTCACTTCGACACATATACATCTAAACCGTTCGTTGTTGTGCATGCAAAATAAAATCTGGATTGTTAATCTAAGTAACGGACGATCTAGATGATGCACAGTACTTATTGTGCATGGACTGCATAGCCGCAACCCCAAATCCTTTGGTTCAATCTTCAATTAACGAACAACACATGGAGAAGGAAAGGGCAAGGAAGTTTTAATCTCATTAACAAAAGGATGAGAAAATTGTGACAGAAAAAGGAACAGAGAAACTTATGGTGTATACAGGGCCGGCCCAGGCCCAAGGCCCACAAGGCCTGGGCCTAGGGCACCACAAAAAAGGCCAATTTTTGGGGCACCCCACCATTTTATACCCATGGGCTTGACTAGAACACTTTTTGGACCAAAATAAAAGAAAAAAATTCATTAGGAGTGACAAAAGAGCCCAACATTGTGGCCCAATGTTTAAAAAAGACCCAAAAATTATTGTGGCCCAAAATTTTAAAAAAGGCCTAAAACTAAAATTGATTTTAAAAAAATCACAATATAAAAAAGGCCTAAGTATAATTGATACTTTTGCTTCTAAAATTGCAACACTCGTAATATTCAAGTGATACTCATGCATTATATGTATCTAGAGACTTCGTGTTTTAATTTTTCCGTTATTATGTGATGCTTGTAGAACTTTATATTGTTTTGGTTTTCTTGTATAGTGATTGTTACTCGAAAAATTATTTAGGCGTTGTACTTGAAGGGCACAATTTTTGGGCTAGGCCTAGGGCACCTCAAACCCTTGGGCCGGCCCTGGGTGTATAGCAGTTTGTATTCTCGTTATCCTCTGTGAAGTTACAAAGGCAAGGGGTTGTTTCATAAATTAACTTACGGAGTTACAAAGACAAGGGGTTGTTTCAGAAATTAACTTAGGTCAAAAACTGATTTAAGTTAAATTTTTAGTAGATTCTAATTTATTGTAAGAGAATAATCTGTCTCATAAAATACAAAAAATTAATTTTTAAGTTAGCTTGGGTAGTTTGGGAAAAACAAGTGTAACAAGGGTAAATTTTGTGACATTTAGAAGGGCAATTTGGGTATAGTGAAAATGTGGACCAACCCCAGAATTTTGTGTGCACCAACTTGTGTTATAGATAGAAAACTAGAGGCCAAAGCAAACACAATGCGTGTAAGTCAATTTTTGACAAAATTTCCACAATTTTGATAAAACCTGCACAACAATAAATCGAAATTTATACCTTATGATAAAAGAAACTATCTATATATCTTATGTTTCGCGTGTATCACAAATTGGGGTTGAGAGACATAAACGACAGCATCGCAAATTGTATTTTATTAGAAGAACTAGTGCTGTGTGTGCAAATGTTACTCTTTTTGTCCCAAATTATTTGTCCACTTTCACTATTTAGGATCTCCTACAAAATTGTTTAAATGTTTTAATTTATACTCACTCCATCCCTTTTTAAGTGTTTAACTTTTCATTTTAGGCTGTTCCTAAATAAGTGTGTGGTTTGAAAAATTGATGGATAAAAAGTTGTACCAATTATCGATGGGTAAAAGTGGGTAAAAGTTAATGGGTAAAAGTAGATGATAATTTTGAAAAGTAAAGATAAAAGTTGAAGTGAAAAGTTTAAAGTGGAGGAAAAAGTTAATAATGTTTCTTTAATAAGTTGGATTTATAAAGTAGCACATTTAAAAAGGGACGGAGGGAGTAGTAATATTTTTTATATGCAATATAAATCTTAATTAGTTCTATCAAACAAAATTTTCAAAACTATATATAATACTATAAATTGTGAGATATAGACAATTTTTTAAGTGCACATATGTTGAAATTGGACAAATAATTTGGGATGTTGCGATGAAAGGAGTATTATTATTTGGCTAAACTTAATCAAAGAGAAAACCTCTAAAAATCCGAGTTCTAGTACACTAAAAAAATCAGAATTGTAATCATATAATAAGTTTTGTGTCCCATTCTTGAAAGTTCTACCGTTTCATAGCATATCCCTATGTCATCGACACGGGTGTTAAAAAAATTAAAATTAAAATTAAAATAAAACAGAAGTTATTGGCAAGTTATGGCAGCCAGAGAAAATAAACTTCACATGTTCCTTTTCCAGATGTGCATTTGTGAAAAATAGTAAATGGTAATCTTTTCCTACTAGCAGGAAACCCGTGCTATGCACAGGATGAATTTAGATACACACAATTAGTTTAAATTGTCAAAATTCATAAAACATTCAACACCTCTACTAATTTTTTTTTTGCAGTTTAACAAAATATCTAAAAAGTAACCTCATAAAGAAAGTTCATTTGGAATACTTCAATGCTCATTTACTATTACTCGACATTTCTAATTAAAGGGACGATAACTTATCCTATATAGCAGACAGTCACCACAAGTTAAGTAAATAACTGAGACAACATGTAAGTTACTTCCTATAGTGAGTAACTTGGTTGAGAGAATAACATACTTGTCATAAAAATTTATGTTAATTTAAAGCAAAAGGTATTTGCATACCAAAATTCACTAATTGTTCAACATATCTGTCAAAATTTAAACAAAATCTAATTGAACCAAATATTTCTGAATAATAAGCTACCAATTAAAATTGTCATCACAAACACCCCAGTAATCCTCTATCATTAGCAGAAAAATATATTCTCTCTTTCCCTTAATTTTGGTCCACCCTAGGAAACATGTATTTTTTCCGAACATAAAAATTTGAATTTTCATAAATAATGTTTTGATATATTTTGCACCAAATTGAAGAGTACAATGAGCACTTTAATTTGGTACAAAAAAATTTACAAAACTTAATTATGAAAATACATTTTATTTGAGTTTGAAAATGGACGTTGTCCCGTATGTATGTAAAAATTAAAATATATATCAATTATTATACGACTTATTTTTCTTGCTTCCTTTGAAATGGTACAAACATTATTCGGAACCAAAAACATATAGTACAAAGGTGAATAGAGGAGCACAAGGTACTTCATTTATATGGCATGGTTCACCTATTATATTCTCAATCTGTCCGTATGTGTGTGAGAGTAAAAATAAAATGGATTGCTGACTAAAAAATCCATTGCAGAAGTATTTTGAATCATAGATTTATATAAAAAGATAAAAGGGAAATAAAAAGGGAAAGATCAATAAAAAAATGAAAAATATATTGCTTCGTACTATATTTCTTGCCTTGAGTGTGTAAAACAAAATAAAAATAGTATTAATCAGCAATCAATAGCCAATAGATTGACATTTAGAAAATCATATCAATGGAGTTGAAAATGAGTAAGAACAATGGATTGGTGCCTAGCATTGCTTTGATAGTGGTTTACATAAACTATCTTCGCATACCTAAAACATAAAGTCAAACATGATAATAAGTTTCTTTCCTGAATAAAAGAGTAGCACTATTGGTTAAAACTCGTTATAAATTTTGAACGCAATAATCCCAAATTTTGGGGTGGATACCATGTGGTGCCTTGCGTGGCACCCGTAAAAGCTTATCACAACTATCCAACAGTGTTATCAATGGTCCGGATGCGCCGATGATATGACACATGGTACCTACTCGGCAATGAAAAATTTCTCCAACTCCAGAGCAAATTAATGAAATTATCAACAATGAACAACAAATATTATCATATGTCTACAATCATAATCAAAGTGGACGTAGAATCCACTCAAATATATGGATTTTCTTCTGATAACTACACCAAATTACACCTAGTGTTATAAAATGAAATTTTGCACCAAAAAAATGAAAGTTGATACATAGATGCGTGATTAGTACTAAGAGGTATCCAAAAGTAAGAGTTTAGCATCCAAGTGTTAAAATCATGATATTTCAAATCAAAAAATGAAATGGTTCTGTGTATCGTTTTTTCGATTTTTTTACACCAAATTAAAGTACACGAGAAGTGCTTTAATTTGGTGCAAAAAATCAAAATTCTATACACGGAACCACTTCATTTTTTGATTTGAAATATCATAATTTTAGCACCTGGGTGCTAAAATATTTTGGAAAACTGGGCCTTACTAACCAACCAAATTGGACTAAAAATATGCAGAACCTGGAACATTATGGAGGAGGTGTTCTTCATCTTCAGTATGTATCTTTTGTTCTCTTGTTTCTTCCCTTAACAATATAGCGGATGGATAGAGAAAATAAGAGGAATGATAAAGGAAGGTATGAACCAAAAATCGAGAAAGTCCTAGTATATGTTGTTGCCTAATTTGAGGAGAATTGGGCAACATTTTAAGGCCTTGAGCAAATGTAGTTAGTTGAAGTTATATGCATATATTTTGACTCGTCTCTTTTTTAAAAAAAAAAAAAAAAAAGAAAGCGAGAGAGATTTCAATCTGCACAATTGTACAATTGCAAAAAGAAGAGATCATATATACATACTTGTTCTATACTTTGGATTAATGCCAACGACTTGCACATATAGCCTTTCTTGATCCATGTAAAAGACTTGCAAAAAAGGAAATATTGTATTAGAGAACATAACAACATAATCAAATTAAAAAGATGTGATCACATAAGTAAAAAGATGAGATCACATAAGTAATAACAACATAATCAAATTAAAGAGATGTGATCACATAAGTAATTTAAATTTACTTCGAGAGTCGAGATTGATACCAAAGACTTGCATATGTAGTTGTTTATTACTATACTTAAAACCTGGAGAGAAAAAAGAAGAGTGTAAGAGACATTCATTAATAATGAACCAGAAAAATTAAAAAGTTTGTATGACTAACATATTCCACACTTTGAGAGAGACTGATAGAAAGAAGGTATGTAGTGAATAAATCGATTTTTTTTTTGTTTGTATGCCGAATCCACCCACAAATTCTATGTTTATGTGTTTAAATTAGTTTTGGAAACCACAGAGGGAGGAAATAATCTTTCCATTTAGGATCAGAATATAATCGGAGGGAGAGATTTTGCTTTTTATCAATAAGAATTAAAGAGGTAAGGTTTTGGCTGTGTTACCATAGGATTAGTGCGAAATTCAAAAATTGAAATCAAACAAAAAGGCGGTAAAAACTACATCAAAATTTATTATTTGAATTTAAAAAAGATTTATGACACTTGATCATGATGAATTGCTTGGATAATTTTTTTATCACAAACCAATCATTTTGTGCCACTTGTCGCACTCTAGGCTCTTTTCACAAAAAGCCATTCTGCAATACTATAATAGATAAATTTCTACGAAGCGGGTAGAGAAATTTGGATTTGGAGTTCCTATAGTGTCCCGATTTGAACGTCCATCTCTGTAATTGATGATTCAAATATATTCTAACTTAACTCTTACCGGAAAAAGTACTTATGCAAATAGTACTTCTAGGATCTTGAGCCTTTTAAACTTAACTTTTACGGGGAAGAGACATGTTTTAACTTGGATGGGGGATATGGCCCCCGGATAATTTTTCTCCCCCTCAAAACCATGGGTCCCACAGCTAAGCCCCCGTTTGGCAACTCGACAAAACAGCCGGATAAAATTTCACCCCTCTTTCATTATACCCTTTCAGGGGTCTTCTCCCGGATAATTTTTGGGCACACCTGGACCTCCCCAAAAATTATCCGGCTCTAGAGGGGAGGAATTTTGTCCATTTCACCTCTCCTTATCCCCCTCCCCCAACCCCAAAAATAAAAGAAAATTTTCAATAACTGTTGAAACAAAAAAAAAATTACAGACCGAAGATCTAAAAACAAATTTCTTGCTATTACAATTTCTAAAAGCAAAAGAAAATTTTCAATAACTATTGAAACAAAAAAAAATTACAGACTGCAGATCTTGGTCAGTGTGTCTTCGTGATCATCTTCATTGAAGCTCCCATGGTGGTTCTGTTGGAGGACAAAAATCACAGACCAATTTCATGGAAGGACGAAAATCAAAGATGCTCCGATGGTGGTTTTGTTCGGATGGATTTTAAGCTCTTGCAGAGTAGAACAAACTTCCCTTCTGGCTCTTGGATCAAATCCAATGTGATAGCCTTCGATTTTGGTTTTGAATCATGAGATTGGGTTTGGGTTGAGAATTGAGAGAGAGAGAGAGAGAGAGAGAGAGAGAGAGAGAAATAGTCGATGAAAAAAGAAACAAAATAGTAGTAATTGTGTTCTCTGGAAAAGCAAACATATATGTGAAAATTGCACTAGGCCCCTCCAACTATTTACCAATTCTTCCACCAATTAACCTATTTAATATTTATTATACTTAATTGTAAAAAAATCATTTTTTTTAAAAAAAAAGAAAAGGGCAAAAGAGTCATTTGACAGTTTTTACATCATCCACCCCCTCTTATTTATAAAAACATCTAAATCAAGTCAAAAGTTATCCCCTTGTTTAATCATTCATCCAAACTATCTACTTTTGTTATTCCTCTTCCATAAACATCACATCAATGTGGGCCAACCCTCCAAAAATAATACCCCCTCTTATCTTATCCCCTCTAAAACTTATCCCCCAGAAAATAATACCCCATCCAATCAGGGCCCTAACTTTTACGGGGAAGAGACATGTTTTAACTTAACTCTTACAGGGAATAGTACTTCTCAAATAGTACTTCTGTAATTCTGAACCATCAATTACAAAGATGGACATTCGAATAAGGGCACTACACCCTAGAACCCAAATTCGGCAAGTTTCTTGCAGCTATACTTTCCCGGCCATTTCATTTTTTGTCTTCCATCCATTTAGCTTTGTCCATGACGCTGATGTACACCAGTGCATTCTGTTCAATTTTAGAGGCATCAGATATGGGGTCTATTGATTACTCAATCTTGCATGTTTGATGTTCTCGGTAACCTTTGGTGGAAAAAAACTAAAGTAGTTTAGAGCAGGAACAGCAACTAGGGTAAATTTTTAGTAAAAAAAATTGGTGCACAATGCATATAGCTACCCCATAGGGATGGCATACCTGTCCCACCCTGCCCCGCACGGGAAGGGTTTTTCTCAATTATTTGGGTAATGAATAGAGCTAAACTAAAACACATATGTTTTAGTTTAGCTACCCCATATGTTTTAACATAATTCTTACTGGAAAAAGTACTTATGCAAATAGCACTTTTAAAGGTAACAGATTGAAATTCAAAACCCATTGAGTCGTTAAACTAAAACCCTAATTGAACATCAAGCTCAAAAGCAGTTGACGACAATCAATTAACAGCAATTTCCCTTCACAATCGACCCCAATTTCAAGAAAATATACTTCGATGTGACCTAATTAAAAGAAATTTCATACTAAAATCGACCCTAGAGTTCAAACAAAAGATTTGTTTGAAACCCTAGACTCTAGTAGTTCGAAACCTTGATTTGTTCGAAATCCGTTTGTTCGAAACCTAGAGAGAGAGAGAGAGAGAGAGAGAGAGAGAGAGAGAGAGAGAGATGATACCTTGGTTGTTGATTTAGGTTTGTGCTGCTTCGAAATCGTCTTCTCCTCCTTTGATCAATCTCTCTTCTTCTTCTTCGTCTGGTTCCTCTTCTTTTTTTCTCTCTCTTCCATTGTAATCGTCTGAGTGTTGAAGAAGTTGGGGGGTAAGAGCAACTGCAGCCTTGAACCAAACTCAGAACCAAATTGAAATTTGAGTAAAAACACCCTAAAAACCTTGCTCCAGTTATGGAACTAAACCCATACCAAATCAAGCTTCACTTAGATTTTTCCCCAAATTTGGGGAGACTTCAGACCCTGAACCAAATTTCCAACGGCTATATCACAGTGGGAGGCGGTGGTGGTTTTGACATTGGTGGTGGTTTCGTATTTAGTGACGATTGACGTTGGTGGTGGTTTTGACTTCGATGGTGGGTTCAGACATTGGTGGTGGTAGGCGGTGGTGGTTTCGACGTTCATGGTGGTAGGCGGTGGTTTTAGAGCACAACGGCGGTGATCTTGGTGATGGAGCCCATTGGGATTCTAGTGGTGGAAGGTGGCATACGGTGGTGAGCAGTGGCTAGGGCTTGAAATATGAGTAAACGACTAGAGAGAGCGATACCAAATTGAGCTTTTACCCAAATTTTTGAACCAAATTTGAGGGAAAAAAAGTGGTAAGGGCTGGACTTGCTATAAGGGTTTTAACCCGTATACTGAGTTTGACACGCGTGTCATGTTTGTATCAACCCGGATTCCCTTTATAACCCGTGTGTGGGATTTTTAAATCTGGATCGTCTGATTGCATCCTACGGCTGTGGTCTTTTGGTGTGTTTTTTCTCCCTTATCACGGTCCCTTATGGGAAGTAGATGGATATACAATATATATATATATATATAGAGAGAGAGAGAGAGAGAGAGAGAGAGAGAGAGAGGAACTCTTTAGTCCGGGACCCTTGGATCCGGATCTCATAGTTCCGGATCAAATTTTGATGATCCGAGCTGTCCAATGTGTTCAAAAGGTGTTTTCCAAGGTCCACGCAGGAAATCTTCAAAAAAATACCTGGAAGGGCTTGATCAACGCAATTTTGTAAATATGCAGTTTTTGTGAAAAACTGTGTGGATCAAGCCCTTCCTGGTATTTTTTTTTGAAGATTTCTCGCGTGGGCCTAGGAAAACACCTTTTGAACACATTGGACGGCTTGGATCGCCAAAAAATATCGGGAAAGGCTTCAAAGTGCTTCAGTCCGAGATTTCTAGGATCCCGGACTAGAGAGTAGGCATATATATATATATATATATATATATATATATATAGAGAGAGAGAGAGAGAGAGAGAGAGAGAGAGAGAGAGAGAGAGTTTGTTCTAGTCCGGGATTCCTAAGTCCAAAACTCATAGTTCCAGACCAAATTTTCATGATCTAAACTGTCCAATGTGTTTAAAATGTATTTTTAAGGGTCGCTGCGAGAAATCATCCAAAAAAATACTAGGAAGGGCTGGATTAAAGCAATTTTTCATAAAATTGTATATGCACAATTTTTGTAAAAAACTGCTCGGATCAAGCCCTTTCCGGTCTTTTTTTAATGATTTCTCGCGAATACCCTTGAAAACACGTTTTAAACACATTGGACAGTTTGGATTATGCAAAAACAATTTTTAAAACCTTTAAAACACCCAAAAACCTTCAATCTGGGATCCTTTACTAGATCACCAATGTGTGTGTGTATATATATACATATATTAAGCTTCCCATCAGGACTCCCTAATGGACCCATCAGGGAGCCCTCAAATTCTCCTATTTCCCGATCAAAATTTCACAATCCGAACCGTCCAATATGTTTAAAAGGTGTTTTTAAAGATCCATGTGAAAATCAGTGAAAAAAATACTGAGACGGGCTTGATCAGATCAGTTTTCGATAAAAACTGTATATATGCATTTTTATCGAAAACTAATTGGATCAACCCATTAACGGTATTGTTTTCACTGATTTTTCATGGGGACCCTTAAAAACACTTTTTAAACACATTGGACGGTTCGGATCGTGAAAATTTGATCGGAAAATAGGAGTCCCTGATGGGAAAGATTTCGTATATATATATATATATATATATATATATATATATATATATATATATATATATATATATATTCGAGCATTTTTTTGACGATCCGAGCTGTCCAATGTGTTTAAAAGGTATTTTCAGGCGTCCACGCGAGAAATCTCCAAAAAAAAAAAATATCACGAAAGGCTTGATCCAAGCAGTTTTTTGCAAAATTGTAAATATACAGTTTTTGTGAAAAACTGGTTAGATCAAGCCCTTCCCAGTATTGTTTTTTGAAGATTTCTCGCGTCGACCCTTGAAAACACCTTTTGAACACATTGAATGGTTTGGATTTTTCACAAATAATTTGCAAAACAAAAAAACACCCCAAAACCTCTAATCGGGATCTTGGATTAGAAGCTTGAGGTATATATATACGCCCTCTGTCCCATAAAGTTTGATCACCATGAAAGTACGTGCAATTTTCAAGCAAAAAAATAACGTGCTTACGAAAATATTTTTTGAGTCAATATGGATATTGTTTGATAGATCTGATCGAGAACTTTTATATGGTGCAAAAAAAATTCAAAAGTTATTTTGGTAAATACATTATTTTTTAGTTTGAAAATTACACGTAATTTCATAGTGATCAAATTTTATGAGACGGATGGAGAATATATATTTTGACGATCTGAACCGTCCAATGTATTCAAAAGGTGTTTTCCAAGGCCAACGCGAGAAATCTTTAAAAAAAAAAATACCGGGAAGGGCTTGATCCATGCAATTTTGTAAATATGCAGTTTTTGCGAAAAACTGCGTGGATCAAGCCCTTCCCGGTATTTTTTTTTTGAAGATTTCTCGCGTTGGCCTTGGAAAACACCTTTTGAACACATTGGACGGCTCGGATCGTCAAAAAAATATCGGGAAGGGCTCCAAAACGCCTCAGTCCGGGATTTTCGGGATCCCGTACTGGAGACTAGCCGTATATATATATATATATATATACACATTTCTAGTAAGGGCTCCCTTACATAAGCTACGGTGTAGGATTTTTCACTCGAGATCAAATTTCAACGATCCGAACCGTTAGATGTGTTTAAAATGCATTTTTAAGATCTAACACGAGGATTCATAAAATAAAATAATACCTGGAACAGCTTTGTCTAAGTAGTTTTTGATAAAAATGTACATATACACTTTTTTATAAAAAAAACGGCTTGGATCAAGCCTTTTCGGGTATTTTTTTAACTAATCCTCGTGGTAGACCTTAAAAACACGTTTTAAACACATCTAACAGTTTGGGTCGTCGAAATTAGATCTCGAACAAAAAATCCCGCACCGTAGAAGTAAGGGGGAGAGCCTTTATCGAAAACAGCTCGGATCAAGCCCTTCTGGGTATTTTTTTTACATATCCTTGCGTTGGACTTTAAAAATACGTTCTAAACACATCTAACGATTCAAATTGTTGAAATTTGATCCCAAACAAAAAATCTTGCACCGTATCTATATAAAGGAGCCCTTATTGGATATTTGTTGTATATATATGTATATCAAAATCTTTCATTTTAGAGTTTGGGTAACTTCAAATCATATTTCTTGGATGCCCCACACTGCATTCCGGGATCAGGTCTCATTCCCCCTTCCTCCATGTAATAGATTAGGATGACAAATGAATGAAAAAATTCTTCCATTTTTTTTGGTTGGCCATAGCATGGTGATGATTGGAGTTGGTGTGTGCTTATGAATGACGGTTGCCCAAGATCAAATATATAACACAATTGAGAAGAAAAAAAAAACGAGGCGGGGCGAGTAGGATAAACCTGTTCTCTTATAGATGAAGGTATAGGGATAGATTTCCATTACCTGGTCGGGTAGGGGCAGGGCAAGGAGAGTTTGCCACATTTAGGGTAGGGGTAGATCAAAACCCGCTCCTACCCACCCCGTTGCTATCCCTCCTACCCCATTACTCTCAAAACTAGCTCTAACAATACTACTTATTTTACCTATCTTTTATTAAATTATTATTTTTTTCATTTTTAAAATATCATAATATAAGTACACACACACACACACATATATATATATATATCTATCGCCGTCAATCTAAAACTCCATCGCCATTGATCCAAAGCTCCATTGCCATTGATCCAAAGTCCCGTCCTGTCGTCGTCGATCTAAAGTCCCATCCACTGTCGGTCTAAAGTCTTATCGCCATCGATCTTGGTTCTCGACCTCGCCTGATTCTCTCATGGCCATCTAGTGTGAAAAGGAAAGGGGGAGATTGAGAAAGGGAGAGAGAGAAACAAATAAAAAAATTGGATGGAGTGTAAATAGTTCCTAAATAAATGTAAACTTACTTAAGTACTGTACACCCATGTATGGTGAATAGTGGTACACCCAATTTGTTGCACTCCAATTTTCTTACTTTTCATCTCCATTTTCCCTCAAATCTCCTGATGGAGTGGCTGTTGCTCTCGCTCTTACAAAGGAAGATACACTCCTATAAAATAACTACAGCAATTTGTGGGTGGGTAATTATAGTTGTTGTTTTCTCATTTATGCCCTTATAACCTCGTTTGAATGCCGGATTAGTTTTGGGTGAATTAAATAATGAGGGTGGATAAAATAGTAAGAGGTAGTTTTAGTTATGGAGGGTGGACCTACATTGATGTGATGTTTATGAATGGTAGTAAATTAGTACACTCCTACTTGGTTTAGATGATTTTGTGAGAAGGGAATTAAGTTTGGATGGATGATGTAAAAATCTGTCAAAAAACTTATTTGCCCTTGTGCATATCCATGGTTATGTATTTTTTGTAATTAGATAAAAACAAATAATTAATTTGTTATGTAAATCTAATAATTAATTAAGTTGTAAGATTTAATTGTAATTAATTTTTATATTAATTATTATTATTAAAAAATTTAATATATTAATTAATTATTGTAGATTAATTAAGTTTGTTATTGGATCTAAAGATAGCGTTCAACCAAAAATAAAAATAACAAGCAATACACAATATTTGAATCACCCTGCGTTTACTACTCGCCGACAAAAATTTCACACGGCCATAATTTTAGCTCTTCAAATTTTGTAGTCTATAATTTTTTAAATTGTAAGAGTATCAATATGTGACTTAACAAATTAACTTTTAAGTTAAAGTAGAGCGTAAATCCCCGAAAAATCAGGGCATTACAAAACCTCTTAGGGTAAGGTCAGAAAAGAAAAATCTCTTGTGAATTCCTTAGTTTTGGGATCAATGTGTCATACGTTAGCATCAGTTTGATGCCGATAATAATTTTTTAGAGATTAGTAATGAGGTAAGATGGAAATTGGAATTAGTAAGTAGTAGGGACTAGCAGTGAAGGTTACTTGTTGAATTTCATATCAAATTCGACGACAAGATTGATAACAAATTTCGTTTTTGTTCATATACATGAGAGGAGTATGTAATCCAGTCACCATTTTTTTTTCTTACAGGAGCGACCGCCATATGTTCTCTCGTCTCTCTCTCTCCCTCTTGTCAATCCCATTCACCATAGCCACTACCAACAGCGCTGTTGGACTTCCACTCCCACTCACCTCTGCCAGTCCACTTCCTCTTCTCCCTCCATATGAGTCGATCTCTACATCTCTCTCCACCACTCGATGCCACTACCATGCGTTGAAGATGAGAGAAGATGAAAATTTTCAATAACTAATGCTTCGGTAACTAAATGTGGAGAAAGATGAAAATTTTCGATATCTGAAAACCAAAAAATTACACAAAAACTGTAAGTAGTTGCCGAAAAATTGACACACTTACACTTACCGAACTTGTGTCTATGGGCTAAATATATAGTAACGACATCCAGATACCAAAAAATTGTACAAATTTTGACATTTGGTTGTCATCAAAATGGTGTAATATTTACGATTTTAAATTACTGAAATTGCCTAAAGTCATTACGTTCTTTTGTTTCGGTTTACAAATGTTGAAAAAATTGTCGATTTTTGGAGCTAAAAAGTTGTGGTTTCTGGGCCAAAATTCTTTGAACTATGGAGGTCGTGATGGCGGTGACGGGTTGAAGGTTTTCAGACTTGAGAGGTGGAGGGAGGTGGCCATGGGTTTTTGGGATATGGCTGGTGGCGATGGCACTAGTTGGTGGTGGTGGCTGAAGGTTTACGAAGAAGAAGTAGGGCTTTAGGATATTTGAATTTTACTTTAGGGGCATTTTAGTCTTTAACTAATAGTGTAATTTAGTGGTATTGTGTGAAAATTTTAGCTAGTTGTATGGAGTAAATAAAGAGTTACAAATAGAATTGTCGTTTGAAATTCGTTACATACATGTACAACCCTGGAGAATACTGTAAAAAAGACCAAAATCCAACCCTCGTGTCTTCGAAACCGAGTCTTTCTCCTATTGACATGTCAAAATTTTAGCTAGTTGTATGGAGTAAATAAAGAGTTACAAATAGAATTGTCGTTTGAAATTCGTTACATACATGTACGCACAACCCCGGAGAATACTGTAAAAAAGACCAAAATCTAACACTCATGTCTTCGAAACTGAGTCTTTCTCCTATTGACATGTCAAAATTTTAGCTAGTTGTATGGAGTAAATAAAGAGTTACAAATAGAATTGTCGTTTGAAATTCGTTACATACATGTACAATTCCGGAGAATACTGTAAAAAAGACCAAAATCCAACCCTCATGTGTTCGAAACCGAGTCTTTCTCCTATTGACATGTCAAAAAAATGGAACCGTAAGCCGTTCTTGGAAAGGTCGACATTGGACTACAGCAGATCGTACAATTAGCGGAGTACTTTCTGTTTTTGTTGTCCTGAGCGAATGGAACATGGCATCCATCACCTAAAATGTGTCAAGTGGACCAAAGGCTGAGTTTCCTAAACCATTTTATCAAAAATAAAATTAAAATTTGATAAAATTATCACTTAATTTTATCAAATGAGAAAAATAATTGATAAAATCTCACGATCTTTTGAGAAACTAGGCCCAAGTCTTGCCCACGAAAGGTTTGCATATGGTTACAAAAATTGTAAAAAAAATACTGTACATGTTTCGGGACCACTCCACATATTCTTTTTTATTATCATACATGTTTCGGGACCCTCAAGAGATTTTTTTTTTTTTTTTTTTTAACAGCACCACTGCAGAGTTCACACAGATTGTTTTAACGTTATTCTCCTTTTGATTCTTTAAAGACAAAAAATAACCTCTCCATCTGCCCTTTTTATTTATTATTATTTTTTTCGTTTTTGAAATCCGTCGGCATAACTTTAGCAATTGTGTCCTTGGTTGTGTTTGTAGCATTTTGTTAACCCCTTTTACTTGCTAACTACTCTTTCCATCCTCTTTGTCTATAAAAAAAAAAAACACTTACACCCCTTCATCTATCACCTTTTTTTCAAAGACACCCCCTTATTTTTAAAAGTGGACAAGGAGACCCCCTTATCTATCTAAACTTAGCACCAAACCCCCTTCTGTCTAGAATACCCTAACTTCGTTAACGGAAGGGCTAGCAATTACGTAATTGCCCTTTGTTATATTAGGGCAACTGATACGCCAAAGTATGTAATTAGTCCATCTCCTCTCTCTCGAACTTCCCCTTCTCTCTCTAAAAAACTCTTCATCTGTAACTCTGTTGATTAACCTTTCTCTGATTAGTCGCAGATGATTAAGATTCTCCCTTTGAGATGCGACTGCTTAAAGTTGATTGAACATTTCGTCTAAGGTTTTCACTCCATCAAAGGAGTGGGGTTGATATCAAACAGGTAACAATCCAATCTCTATGATATAGAATTTTTTTTTGGGAAAACTAAGGTTTTTATAGTAGTATGGGTGCTTGCATCCCACAAAGACAAGTGGATAGTCCACTTTGTTGATTGATGAGTCATTTTAATCCACAGAAGCCATGGCAGTTTGTAGAGTTTGGATCTGGGAAAGGGCAAGGACAATTTCCAATAAATCGTAGAAGTTTAAAATTCTCCCTCCGAGATGTGACTGCTTGAAATTGATTGAACGTTTCCTCGAAGGTTTTCACTCCATCGAAGGATTGGGATTGATATCAAGCAAGCAACAATCCAATCTACCGTGACACTTAATTGCCCTAGGTTGTGAGGAGGATTGACCAGCAATTACTTTGGGGTAACAATTAACAAGGTCAACTCTCCATGTGACGCTTAATTGCAAGGCATTTTAAATGACTGCTTAATTACAAGGCATATTTAAATGACTGCTTAATTAACTCTCCAATAAATCGGAGAGAGTTGACCTTGTTAATTGCTTAATTGCAAGGCATATTAAAAGTGTGATTCAATGTGTGGGGCATATTTTGGAGTCTCACACAATTAATCCAAGCCATCTAATATTTTCAAAATAATTATTTGGGCGGTAATGTAAAAAACATATAAATTAGATAATTGTAAACAATCCATCTAATTTTCGAATTTCTCTTTCAAAATTTAATTTCTTGAATGCTAAATGAATTTTAAAAAAATCATTAAACAACTGTGTACTTGGTATTCCCATGATCTGAATCACAAATGTAATAGAGATTACACACAATTACGGGCAGAAACTCAATTCATATTTTAGAAGCTCCCAATATTTTTCACCGCCTAATTTTTATTAGAGCATCTCCTTGGGACTGTTTACCATATTTTCAGGGTCATATTTTATTGAGTTACGTTAACGAGAAGAGTATTAAACTTTTGTGCTCCTTTTGATTCTTTAAACATAGTACTCTCTGCGTACGTCCACCTTGTTTTTTTTCAAAAATGATAAGTGTACAATAATTTAGCTCTGACATGGCTTTAACACATTCACATGGTGTGTGGAGCCCATACATATTGAGTCATGTTGGAGACTTTTGTTGTATAAATCATTGTCGGTTTTTTTTTTTTCGATTTTTGAAATAGCCATGATACATATACAACAAAAGTCTCAAACACAGTTCTATGGCGCGTGGAGCCCACACACAGTGTGAAGTATGTGTGGACTCCACACACCATATAAATAGTATTTTAGAGACTTGTTGAAGCTAGTTATTGTGCACTTATCATTTTTGTCGGTGTAACGTTAGGGATTGTGTCCGTGGTTGTGCTTATTGATTATGTTTGTAGCATTTTGTTAACCCCTTTTACTTGCCAAGTACTCTTTCCATGCTCTATATCGACTCAAGTATATATTTAATATTCCGTTTGAGCTGAGGTTGTCAGCTTTGCCCTTTTCGATGGTGCTTTAGCAAAAAAGTTCAAAATTAGTTTTTTAGTTTTTGTATTTGTTAGTTTTGCATTAAGTTTTCGTAGTTTATTGATTTATCTCAATGAGATGAATTTAAAAAGTCTAAAATTATGGTCAAAACTAATATTTTTTTGAATAAAGCCTAAAATAAACTAGTTTATTGGTTTAATTTTCGCTTTATTAAAAAAATTAATTTCGACCATAATTTTATAGTTTTTAGATTCGTCTCGTCAAGACAAATCCATAAACCATAAAAACTTGACGTAAAACTAACCAATGTAAAAAAAATTTGCATACAAAAAAAAAAGATCTTCAATGACAACAATTTTGTCACTGGGTTGTCACTAAAAGAGTGTTTCTAATCGTGTAATTAGTAACAGCTTAGTACAAAAAATTGTCAGTGAATACTTTTAGAAATGCACTTTTAGTAACACGTTGATGTCACAATGTTATCATTAAAACTCAATTTTTTTGTAGTGACAAAACGAAAAAACCAAATTAAAAACTATTTTTGCCTTTTTTTGCCAAAGCACGAGTGAGATCGAAGGAGAGAAGATAGGAGAGTGTTGACCTTGTTATCGGTCACTGGCATCCTTGGAAGCACGAGTGTTGACTTTGTTAGCTGTGAATTTATTGATAATTAGAGAAAAAGAATCACAGAGAGGAGAGAGAAAGCACATTTAGGAGTATTTGTTTACAACATTGCATCATACCACACCCAATTTTCTCTGCACTGCAATGTGGGGACTGTTGTTCCATAAAAACACCAAAGCTTCCTCTGCTCTCCTCTCTCTTTCGGGCGCTTTTTCTCTCTCACCGGTATGTCTCTATCCTCCCTCCCTCCCTCTCTCTCTCAATAACGCTGGGGTTGTTCGGGTGGGTGTCGGGAGGCATTTAGTTACATTTGAAAAGAAAATTCACCTGCGTGCAGTTTACATTATCAATCGCCAATTAAATGGAAGGGACTTGTCCACAATCGTTAGCTTTCTGAGTTCAGTGATGTTTTGTTTCGTTCGCTAGCATCTATTCCCCTTTTTCTTCCCTGATCATATATTCTTCGTACGGTATTATACATTGCATGGATGCGACAATTTTCAACCCAACGTCGTATGAATCCGCCCATATATCTGCCGACTTATTATCCAACCCAACCCAACCCACCCCACCCCACTCATATTGTTATTAAGTTTTCACCCGTTTGATTTGTGTGATGTGGGCTTTGTGAACCCACTGAAAATGGCTTTGAACCCATTGGGTGAATGGCAAATACTTGCATGGAGTGTCAACTTAGATGCAAGTTTAACCATAGTTCAAAGGAAACTCCTAAACATCTGTTTATACCCACACTCCATGACTTTTGTACTTTTGCACTTCATAAAAGAAATTGGTGTAAGGAGAAATTTATCAGCGCCTTTACAAGATTATTCACATTTTTGTTTTGTTTTTACCCAAAAAAGACCTTATGCTTTATCCTACATAAAAACATAAATTTCAGAGAGATACGTAATTTAAATTGCAGGTAATTAATGAAACATAGTTTGTATTTGTCGTGCTATTTTTTACGGTGTTCCCATTCTTTTACTACTACTTCCATGTTGTCTTTTAATGTAAACGTAAATGTTGTGTCAGATCTTTATAAAGGTGAAACCACTAATGAAAATTTATGGAGTCACAACTGCATCCTCTCCTCTAATGAGTTTTTTTGGAATTGTGTTTTTGGGAAATTCACTGGTGGTGAAGATTGGGAATGATTGGTGTCGTGATTCCCAACTCCCGAAAACAAAATTTCAAAAATTGGATCGGATTTGGAATTTTGGATTAGCTATCCTTTTTTTTTTTTTTAATATTCGGATTCGAATTATTGAATTTGGATTTAGCGAGTTTGGATTCGGATTGGATTGGAGCTATTTTAGATTAGGATCGGATCGGATCAAATTCGGGGTCTTACAGGATTCACATTCAATTTGGTCCATTAACAGACATAATCACAAACTACCTATATTCAACCCACCCATGTTCAACCTATAACTCTTAGTATCAACTAGATCAAACCAAACCCAAACCCACCCATTTGCCACCTCTATTTGGTTAATGTTTTAGTTGTGTTTTTGTTGTCAAGGTCTATCGCCCACTAGCCTGAAAATAAAGTAAAAAGCAAAAAAATACATATTTCAGTGTACATTTTATACTTTTTAATACAATTTCACACTTTAATTTTTACACATTGGAATACACTTTTTAAACCTTAACGACAGACATTTTAGCATTTCTCTTGTTCTAAATAGCGTGTCATTTACTTTACTTAAGCGTGTCATATACTTTAGAACGCAATCCTGATACCTCCAATCAAGAACAAGCTTGAAGTTACATATCTGATATCTCTGCAACTGAAACTCCAAGTATAAGCTGGTTAGCACCACCTCTAAACATAACTGATTTGATTCATTGACTTGTTACCAACTGCTGAAAAAGTGATAAAATTGGCATAAACTCACCTAAACCATCATTACTACCTGCACTGACCATTTTGTAGTCCAGAGAGGTTTAAAAATAAAGAGAGGTCAGGCCCACATAAAGGGGTCAATTTATCAGGCACCGAAAAGAATTTCCATAAGTATCGTATATTAATGGACATTTTAAATCACTTATGTACAGGGTAAATTGGTCAAATCACACAAAAGCCAAACATTTGCTTATTACTACTTTCACGGTTCTAGAATTGGTCGAAGTGGCCCGGATACCCGTTTATATAAAAATATTCCTTTTTTGAAGGATCGAGGAAGGAATCTAAAATTACCATGGATGAGGGATGAACCAAATTTCACTCAAACAGGGAATGTGATTCCCAGTTAAATATGTCAACATGAATCGTATTTCTATTCTGGTTTATTTCTAACATAGGAATCACGAGGATACAAAATCACTAGAAATCCTACTTTCCAATAGAATTTAGCTGAATGCCAAAAGTGTGAAGTAATTGTGACTCGCCATAAACTAACTGAGAACAAAATGGGACTTCCAATCCCAATCAACTTTTTACCAACTTCACAACTACCAGTAAATCTTCTAACTAATACAGGCTAATTGTCTTCGTTGCCTTGAAAATTGGCTAGGAAACAGGTCTCCGATCTCAAGCCAGAGAGCCATGGACAAAAGCTCCACCATTGACAAGAAATGGACGCTTTGTGCATTGGCAAGCTTCGTCGGCTGCTTCATCCTAACCCTGTCTCTCAGTAACAATCGAAACAGCTTTAGACTCGTGTCTTTTGGAAACGTTTCAGTAACGATAACGTCATCCGAATCCTTGGAACCATCTCTTTTCGTTGAGAATGAGAGAACCATGAACAGAAGCACCCCTCTCGTATTTCAAAGTAAGGAACCCAAGAGCAATAACACAGCTAATTCTCTTTTCGTTGAGAATGAGAAACCCATGAACAGAAGCACCCCTCTTGTATTTCAGAGTAAGGAACCCAAGAGCAATAACACAGGTAATTGCAATATGTTTGACGGTAGATGGATTTACAAGCCGATTGAAAACCCATTGTACAACGAGTATCAGTGTCCGTTCCTTAGTGATCAAGTAAGCTGCCAGAGGAATGGAAGACCGGATTCGATTTACGAGAGTTGGAGTTGGGAAGCCAATGACTGTGAGATTCCAAGGTAAGATATATAGATTATACACAATGGCCATCAATGTTCTAAAACTCGCTAGGCGCTAGTCGGGCGGAGAACGGGCGCCTAGGGCCTAGGTGCCGAATACTCACCTTCCTAATCTATGCGTTGGACCACCACCTAGTGCCTAGGCCGCCAACTTTTAGAACACTGATGACCATCATGATCTTACATGCGATTTATGTACAGTTGGATGAGATGGGGACTAACGTTGGCTCAACAGGTTTGATGGGAAGGACTTGTTAGAGAGACTAAGAGGGAAGAGAGTGGTCATAGTTGGGGACTCCATGAACAGAAACCAATGGGAATCTCTTGCTTGCCTCCTCTACTCAGCTATTCCACCCTCAAGAGCCCATGTAAAGGTGCAAAGTGGTTTCTACAAGGTCTTCAGAGCAAAGGTGACAAATAAGTAGTTTTTCTTTTACGCACATGATCTGCTGCCATCGAAATCCTGTGCCAATGCACCTCTTTTCGCACCATCGCGCTTTAATATTCGTGTCTGCATGTCACTGTTGTCCTCTGTACACTATATGATAGAAAGACGAACCTGGAGAAGTGCGAATACTTACTCTGTTGCATTGTCTCCTCTGCATATGTCACTATTGTCCTCTGTACACTATATAACTACATATACGCCTATACATAGACACGTACATGCATATCATTTGAGGTGCACGATACGACTTTCATAAGGATTTTCCAACATTCCAACGAAATCGTGTAATGGTAGAGCAGTGACAGACACAGGAATTCAGGGGAGAGTACCCCCTGCCTCCGTTCCAATGTCTCCCCAGCATAATGTCAACATTGGTTTATTAGTATATGTTTTTGTATCCTCAAAATATTGTCAACGTTGTCATTGGCAAATCTGCTCAGGTACATATATAGGCATATACATCTATATCATTCTTCATGTTGGTTACGACGTTCAAAAGGAATTTTTTGGCTGTCAATAACAGGACTACAACTGTTCTGTGGAATTTCACTGGAGCCCATTTCTGGTGCAACTAGATACTAACAAAGACCATGGTCCAAATATTCTAAGGCTTGACAAACTTGAAACCTCGGTTCATAAATGGCGAGGTGCCGATGTCATGGTATTTAACACTGGTCACTGGTGGGTCCACACTGGCAAGCTCAGGGCGTAAGTTCAGTCCATTCAGTTCAAATAGCAATTACGATTCTTGAATTCCACGCGTTCTATCTGACAAAGTA